>JAWNLJ010000443.1:5630000-6285000 GCA_035042365.1 Drosophila dives | reverse complement strand
AATTATTTTTATACTTGTTTTTGTGTGTTTTGCACTTGATAAATTGTTTCAGGCATTTGATTTAACGCATTTTTTTCTCTAACACAAAAATACATTTTGTGGCTTAATAAATTTCATAATATATTTATAAATATCGTTATTACAATGGCTTGCCAAATTTTTGACAATAAGTACCCACAAAAAAAAATAAATATATATTTATATATATAAAAATATATATATTTAATAATTGTACTAACTAAAATGAGCATTTCACTTAATAATTTGCGGTAATTGTAATGCAAAAATAATTTGTAATTTCATCAACAGTTTTTTAAAAGGAATTTCAACATTTATTGATGATATGCCAAATAAAATTATTCAACACACACACATTTAAAAATATTACTTAAATCACCATCAGAATATTTAATTATTTAAATAGCTTTACGCAAATATCTGGATTGGGTTGTGTTCCTGGTTCGGTTTGGGTTCGTCGGACGCAGGATTGAACAACTGACGCAGTGTCAGAAGGCACAGGCTGGAAACTGAAGACTGAGGCTGACAGCGCATGGCCTTCAAATGGGGGGGGGGGGGGGGTTTGGGATTGGGATTGGGTGACTTGGATGGTTTCGGGATGTCTGTGATGTGCGGTGTTCAACGTGCCCCGGCCTGGTGGTGACTTTTCCATACGATAATTAATGAAATCAGACAGTGTACGCATAACAAACGGCACAAACAATGTGTCCACTTTTCATACACTCAGAAAAAAAAATAGTTGCACAAATTCTGAATGCAGTAATGCATTTCGTTTGGAATTTTCGTTAACATTTGAAGCAAATTTCTTAACCAAAAACTTTAAACTTTATTTTAAATTGCGCAGCTTACAAATTTTTTCTTAGTGCAGTTATAGGCAAATGCTATAATGGGCAAGTTGACCGATCTGTGCGTGTGTGTGTGTGTGTGTGTGCTATGTGATGTTGTGTGGTGAGGTGTGCTGTGTGCTGTGTGTATCGATGAGTGGCGCTGAATGCTCTTAACGAGAAACCGTTTTAATTGAGTTTGCATGTTTATGGCTGCTCTTACACTTGAGTAGTGGCAGCTGCGGGCTGAGGGCTGTGGCTGTTACTGCGGCTATGGCGAATGTTGTTGCACTTTTTTTTTTTTTTATCAGCACCCCATGCCCAACTCCCCACCTTCACTACTGTCAGACTATCCGCCTTTTTGGCTGCCCCTTGCACAGTGCTTCATATGCGCAATTACTTTGAAAGCAACTCGTCGGCCCCAAACTTCGCAGCTGCTTCAACACAGAGAAAGGTGAGAGGGGAGTATATTGGGGAAATTAAGGTTCAGCCACATATTGTCATGTACAATAGCATCATTTGTGGCCTGAGGAGGTGTCGCCTCGTCGTTGCCACAACCACCAATTTTGGGGGCAAGGACAACATCAAATGTAACCGCATGCTGCTTCTGCTTGCCTGATGAGGGTCAATGGTCCATTAGTGTGTGTGTGTGTGTGTGTGTGTGTGTGTGTGTGTAATGTGTGTGTGTTTTGTTTCTAGGAGCGAGCCGCATGTGGCGCCTTGTTGCCCTGGCAACTTTTTGCCTTACAACAACAGCTGTGCGAGCTGCTGTTTTGGCAGCACACACAGAGAATCAATTCAGAATTGATATTAAAAATTTTGAACTAGATATTTTTTAAATAGTTTTACCAATAATATTCAATAAATTTTATTTATTTAAATATTTTCATAAATATTAAATATTTAAATATTTTTATAAATTCGTTTGATTTACACAGCGCCAAAGCATATTTGCAAGATTAACAAAATTATGTTACGAATTGTTTTTTTCAGTGCACGATGGCAACGGTGGCTCAACTGGCAACAGCTGGTGCATAATTATTTGTTGATTATGTAAATTTGAGGCCGAGCTTCGAAAACTCTATTAATAGTTGCCCCAAGTCGAGAGCTATACATATATTAATAATATATGTGTGGCAGGCAATACACCTACCACAAAGTGTTGCAGTCAAAAGCAGACTTTAAGCTTAAGCAAGAAAGGGTGCACAAAGGGGGCACAATTGGAGAAGGGGGGGGGGGGGATGGCGAATGCTCTGGTGTGTTTGTGCAACAAAGCAAATTGCTGTAATCCATTTTGCAGGCACATCAGCTGCTACTGATGCTGTTGCGTCTGCGTCTGCATCTGCATATTCTTTTACGTGTGGCATGGTAGCTGCCACTGCTTGTTGCAAGCTGCTGTTTGTTATCAAATAAAATGGATTTTTATTAGATTTTGCCTGTGAAAGGCGAAGATTTAAATTTATTTTATGTTTCTTCTTCTTTTTTTTTTGGCATCTTTGTTCGCGAATTTATTTTTTGCGATGCGCCATTTTTATTTATTTATATTTTTTTTATTACTTTATCTGTTTTTATTCCATGCTTTGCGCTTGGCTCCGCTTTGTATCCAAGATTAATGAGTACAAAAAGGAAAATCCGATGGAAAAAAGAAGTAAAAAAAACTATAAAAATAGAGGAGAGTTGAGTAACGACTTTCCTCACCATCCCCCAAAACCCCCCCGTCCATCATCGCTCAACGTAATTCCGCTCCCGGCTCAGGGAATTAAACGGTTTGCGCTCTTCCCCACAGACAATTGGGGCCAATCATTTATTTACGACCATAAACAGTAGGAAATATATTATTTATAAAGTTCTGAGCTTTATTGCGAAAAATTTCAATTAAAAAAATATCAATGTTTACCCACGAATTTCAAACAAAATATGCTAGAAGCCGACTAAATTTTATTGAAGTTTTTTTAACAGGAGCATAATGAGAATTAATGATTAATGATTTTCATCAGGATAGCTTCAGCAATATGCGATTAGTTTATATATAAATAAATTGTATGAAATGTCTCCATCAATGCATTAGAAGAACATTTTTTGTAAACCTATTTTATTTATATATACTTATCTTCTCCAATTTAGATTCCGTCGAGCAAGCAAACCTTGGCTCGATTGACAGCTTGGTATTTGTGTGAATTTCGTAGAGTTGAAAAATGTGTATTGGATATTTGTTGTTGTACATTTTGGTTTTAAACAAAGTGAAATAAGTTAACGCCGGAACATTAGCAGATATCTCAATGTCAAATGGGCAGGCCAAAGGCACTGTGTGTGCAGCAGGAAGGGGGGGGCGAAAACCAAAAACTTTTGGCGTCAAAAGAGGAAGCACGGTCTGTAAACACACACATACACACACACGCATACAGAGGAACTGAGGTTGTGGCAGCCATGTGGACAACGCCGTCGACTGTGACACCTTTGTGGCATATCAAACGGAACTATGCGGAACGAACACGTGAAAACACGCATTCAACAACAGCAACAACAGTGGCAACAACAAAACATGCCAGAGACAATAACTTCATCTGGCAAACGTGTCGCACCACACTAAGAAAAATCAACAAAAAGAATTTAAAAAAAATTCGCAAAAAAAAAAGATTGTGAAAATTGCACTTAACTTAATTTCAAAATGTTTTCGACAAACCTAGCAAAAATTTACATATTGATCAAAATTAATTTTCTTTGGCTTAATTTTTCTAATTTAGAAAAATTGTTTATAGAAATACTTGTACTCCTTAAATATTTTGAAATATTTGTTTTAATAAAGTATTTGAATATTTGTCAATAATTTATGATCTTCAACATGCAATACTAGTTTTCCGTTCAGGTTGAATTCATTTCATTTGCTTACTGCGTATTTTCTCTGAGTGCAGCGAGCGAAAAGGAGCTGAAAGAAGCAGAGAGCAGGACGAACAGGAGTTAGCTGGAGTAGAACGAGGATTTTGTAATTTGATGCCAGGATGCCGAAGTTGCGGCGGCTGTATTGGGGGGATGAGGTTTCGTGGTTGGGGTTGGAGTTCGGGTTGGGGTTGGGGATTGCTAAGGCATAATAGGCGTAAACCGGAAGTTAAGTGTAAAAATAATAATAAAGGTGTGTGTGTGTGTGTGTGTGTGTGTCTATGTCTAAGTGTTGTTGTTATTGTTGCTATTGCAATTGCTGTGCGCCCCTGTATTGTTGGATCACCCCATCCACCCGTACTGCCCCATCCCATACAGCTTACACCTTATACCTTAAGTCCCTCCTTGCCTGTATGGCCCGCAGTTTTGACTTTTGCTTTTCGCCGCTTGCTATTGAAATTTATATACATGCTTTACTTGTGTGTGTGTGTGTGTGTGTGTGTGGTTGTGTGTGCCTTCGTTTAGGGTAAATGTCTCCCCAAGGATAATTCGGGCATGAAATTACAATCGAAGTGATGCAAAAGTGTTGGCGCCTTTTGTCTACCATTGTTGGGACCCACAGCAACAGCAGCACCAGCAACAGCAGCCCCAACAGCAACAACATTGCAACAACAATGGCCATTAAGTTGAGCAACAAAAAAAACCGTAACAGAAAACGAAAAATGCAAAAAAAAAAAAAGTAAATGGAACAATGGCAAACCAAAAAAAATTCATAGAAGTCTTTGCCTTTTTTTTTCTTAGCCAGGAATTGAGTTCCTGTGGAGGGAGGGTATGGGAGGGGTGGCATTGTCACGCCCACAGGTAAGCATAGCGGCACTTGAGCAGAGTCAGGCAGTCTCATTTCTATATCTTTCTATTTTATCATTCGTCTCGAAGCGTACAAAAAATGCCGTAAATAAATAGCATTCGTTGTTGCTAAATTTTTTTTATTTTTTTTTTTTTTTGTTAGCATTGCCGGACTTTTTGTGACTAAATCTGGGCTGGGGGATTATTTCAGGAATCCCCAATGTCTTAATGTTAATATCTCTTTCTTTCTCTATCTCTTATTAGAGTTTAACGTTGCATTTATTTTTGTGCAGTATTCTTTCGCTTACCAAAAATGTGAAGTGCAGAAAGAGTTTTATTACGAAAATCAATAAATTCGTTTCAAAATACATAAAAGTTAATAACAAACAGATTCAGCTTTAACTTAGAATATATATATATATAGGACTTTCAAGCATCTATACAGATATTTGGAAACTGTAAGATTGTCAAGCCCCCCAAAATATGGATAGAGCTCTACTCGAGTGCGGAAAATTGCAATTTGCTTAACGCTTTTTAATTTTTGCTTTATTGTGCGAAAGTTATTGTCGCAATCCACGTGACTGCGGGTCACAAGTCGACCATGAATCATCCCCATATTGCACACCTTACCTGGTCCCCTGCCGCGCCAACCCGACGCATGTAATTTTTTTTTATTTGTGTGTTCATTTTCTTCCCTGTCTCCTCTCATTCCAATTCGCAGCAGCAGTTTCTGTGACGTACGGGTTTTCCCCCAATTTTCTTTCGCTTCGTTTACAGCTATTGTTGTTGCTTTTTTTTAATATATTTATACGCTCATATTTTGTGTGTTTTCTTTTATTTTAACATTTACAGCATAAACCATCTATCTTGGCAACATACATGATTCGGGGTATTAACGCATCTCTTCCCCGTTGGCAAAACCCGAAGGGATGCCTAAAGTCCTGCAATGAATCTTTTTATTCTGACAATTGTGTGGATAACCATTTTCGATTCGCTATATATATGCGCTATAATCTTTAAAAAAAAATCAGATATAAATTATAATTATAATATAAATTACAATAGAAAATTCTAATATAAATATAATAGAAGAATTATAACAATAATAATATGATATAAGTATAATAATTGTTATAATCACAAAAGTGAACAAAAATACCAAATAAAATCCAGTTAACCTAACTGCTTGTTTCTGTTTTTTTAAAAATGATTTTTTTTAAAATAAGGGCCTCCACATGGAAATTTAGAAATGTTTTCTTAATAATACCAAAAACGGTACGAATTTTTTTTATTACAGCTTTAGGACAAGCCTTTTTTAAATTAAAAAAATACATTTTCAAATATGTATAAATATTTATAATGAAATTTAACTAAAAGATAATATTTTTGCAAATTCAAACGTAAAATGGAATGTTCGTTTGAAACGTGAAATTCCTTAAAAAAAAAACGCGTGAATAATTTTAGTGACTCATCAATGGCACATGTGACCTAGTACGAGAGAACATGTATATATATATATATATATATATATATATATATATAATCACACATGAACACAAAACCAAATTACGACCCATTTTTCGGTTTTGCCAAAGCACCACCCCGTCAATGCCCTCCTCCTCTGTGGACAGCTTCAGATACAAAGGAATATGTATCTAAAAGTATATATAAAGCCGTGTTGGCTATCAACCCCCCCAGATTGCACTAGGTTTTAGAGCCACCCGGGCCCCCACTGATGCACATATATAAGAAATACACGCACACACATACGCACATACACACACACACACACGCAGGGAGACGTAGCGAAAGTCTATAAAAATCCACAAATAAAATGTCATTTGCCTGGTACGTGACTGGCATCTACTTAGAAACTAAATTAAGGATAACATTTGAAAAATTTGCACAAAATAAAATCAAGTCGGGCAGGGGGCCACATAGATCCTCCCTGCTGTTCACTCCCCACCCACTCCCTTCGTTAGGCAAGGCTTAAGGCACGAAGACTAGACTAGAAGCATCAGAAGCAGGACACGAACCGCGACACGATGTCCTGAATGCTTAAGTATCCAAAATATAGAAAGAAAGCCAGATGCGGAGTCTTGAGCACACCCAAGATTAACATGCACGACTAGGAAATACCCAAACGTTATGAAACAATTTGCATATATGTGAAAAATGTATGTTTATCAAAAGTTTATATTAAATTTAGGTTTATTCTGCTTCAACTTCTCTTAGGACTTCCTACTTCAGATACTCTTTAATACACTAAATGCAAATACAATTATTTCCTACAAAAAAAGGAAATGTTTTTTTTCTTACTTGACAAACTTTACATACCCCCGTTAACCCTGTTAACAGGGAATTAAAAAAGACATATATAAATAAATTATACACAATAATTTAAATTGCTTTACAATGAAACCCTAAAATGTCAATGAAGCTGCGCATTAGTTGCCTTTTCTATTTATTCCATAGAAGCAACAAACCCCACCCAACACCAACCCCAACCCCAACCCCTAACATTAGCCATTACCACCCTCTAAAAGGGGGTGCTTGTTCTGGTTCTTAGTATGCAAAGTGCCGCTTTTGCATTTCTTTTTCTTATTTATTTTGTTGCTAGTTTTTCGGCCAGTGCTTTTGGCTTTTCCTTTTCATTCTCTCTCGGCCGGCGCATTGAAAAGAATTGGATAATAAAGTCTGGGTCATTTACATGCCCCCGTCTGCACCCGTCCGTCCGGGACGGCAGGCGGCAGGCGCCAGTCGCCGGGCGTGTGAGTAATGAGGTCTGCCAGTCTGCAAGTCTGTCCGTCGAGTCTGTCTGCCAAAACTGCGACAGTCTCCGGCATTCCATCACAGTAATAGCTACAAGGCAACCGACTTATCACCAGTTATATTCACAATCTGTAAGCCAACTTGAATTAAATGGAATAATCTCTTTGACTTATCGCAGCGAATGCGATTCTCTCGCTGAACTGTGAATTATTTTCTCGCTAATGCCTACTCGTTATAATATTTCTCTTATTATCTGTCAAATTGAATTAATTTTTGATTTAATAAATATAAAAATAAAATCCTTAATCATGACATCTATTTTTTTTCCTTTCTAAAACTGACAGTTCGCCAAGAATTACTCGTTGATTATTTACTCGTCGTACACAATCGACAGTAATTGAATATGCAAAAATTCAGGATATGAACAAGAGTTGTCGATGTTTACTATTGAGCAAATTCACACAGCAGACGTTGCCAGACAGGACTAAATTACGATAAGTGGGTGTGTATCTGTGTGTGTCTGTGTGTGTGTGTGTGTGTGCATGAGTTGGTCGATGCAATTGATGATTTGTACATATGAACACGAGTACAAAGGGCGGCTGTAAGCCATGCATACAAAGTTCATTAACCGCCTCGAATAACCAACTCGCTTCTTAAACAAGCGAGTGAGTGAGAGAGAGAGAGAGAGAGAGGGAGAGTGAGAAACTTAGAGAGAGATAGCAAGATTTGAGATTATCTTAAGACTTGAAAATGGTCGATTAAAAGCTGCTGACTCATCGCAAAAAATGGCTGATACTGGTGCCAAAGTGGGGCAGTCTTAACTCGTCCGATTTTAATACAAGCAGCAAACAACATCAACAAAGATGTTAACACGTACCCTGCCCCGTGCTAAATATTTTAACAGGATTTGCAGAGTCAGTAACGTACTACTTAGTAGATACAAACACACAAAAACACACACACAACACACACACCAAACACCCACACACACATTTGCACTGCATTTAAAAAACATTTGTGGTTTTTATGCTCAATCATCATCAGGATGATGATCATGTGGATTCTTGAAATTCCCTGCACGCTTGTATATATTAATAAAAATGCATTAGTTCACATTTATTTTTGGACACAAAACGTGTTAAAGTAAGCATCCCCAACATCCCTTCCCACACCCTCCACCGTCAAGCAGCGTGCCGCTTCCCGGGGGGCAGCTTGAATCGACAAAAAAATAAAGAAGAAAAATACTCTTGGAGCAGATTTGATGCGGAGCGGAAACCATCGGCTGTGGTGCGAATTTTAGCTCTCAACTCATTTAAAGCATTTGTAACTTTTACTTTCGCTCGGAACGCTTGAAAGCAAAATAATGTACATGACAACGGTTCACCTCCCCCTCGCAACATGCGCCCTGCTCTGGCGAGCGAGCGGAGACAATATAACTAGTGTCATGTGGCCAGAAAAACCACCCATCTGCAGGGGGAGCAACCACCCAACCCATGCGACCTGTGTGCACTTTCGCTCTCGCTCGTAAATTTTAGATATTCGTAGCACGTGCAAATTATGTACAATAATAAAAACAAAATAACATTGGGATGCATAGATAAAAAGAGAGCAAAGCGAAAGCAACTTGATGACAGCAGAGAAAAAGCAGTGTATCTTCGTTGTGATGTTCGGGATTACAACCTCAACTCGGATATCCTACAACTTGAACTACCCTCCACTGGAAACTAAGACAATTAAAATTCATTAATCTTTTTTTTTGTGAATATACTCTTCAAGTACTCATTTTAGCATGTGTTACACATATTGTGTCAAAATCAGAATACCCCTTCAGTGAGGGTATATGAATGGGCCCAAAAGAATGAAAGAAGAGAAAAAAATGGAAACAGAATCTTGCAGATGGATGGACTACAACACAAGTACAACCTGAGTTCAGGATACGGGCCATAGAATTGCAGAAAAACAAACATAAAAAACAGGGTCGCAGACAGATAGGCAAACAGACAAACAGAAAGACAGATCGACAGACAGATGGGTGGGGGGGGGGGGGTTGAGGGGGTAAGTTGCGGAACTTGTCTGCTTCGCTGTCAGACAAACACATAAACATGTCTGCGCCTAAAAGTCTGTTGCATTTTTATATGCTCCCCTCTAAAACACATACAAAAGCATCGCATAAAAAACTTTCGCCACATTATTGATTTATTATGCAAATTTGTTTTTTAGTCAAACTTTAACTTGGTAAATGTCAAAAAAAAAAAAAAATTATTCAAGACTGCAGAATTCTATATCTTTGATGAACTTCATTTATATAGATTTTAACCTTCTCCATCTTAAGTATATAGTCTGTGTTATCCAAAGGTCTCATCAAGTTTACGTCTCTAAATATGACCAAAGATTAACTGGATGAGTCCTTGGGATAAAGCAGACGATATACTAAGAAAAGTCATGGGTTCCATCAATAAATAATTTTCTCTAAATAATTTTGGAATATTTTATTTGATATTCATTAAATTACAAAAAATTTTTATTAGATTAAAGACATGAATAAAATCATTCGTCAATATTATACATATAAAGACTACATTCTAATAAACTCAGGAAAGGTACGTATCCTTTCAAAGGGCTTACTCAAATGATTTATTAAATGAAATACTTGCAGAATTTAATAGTCTTTTAAGTTAGTTGCAATATAACAAAGTGTTTATAACTTAAAACAAATTTAAATTTACAAGCTGTAAAAAAAAAATGAAAAATATGTTTGCCAAGAGTTGAATTCGCCGCCTTTGGGTAATCATTATGGGTTTTTCGAGCATACTGAATGGAACAAATTGTGTCCCAGAGGTGTCGCATAATATTTAACACCCAGTAAAGTTCACGCTTATCGCTTATCATTAGCAGCTTGCCAACATCATCATCATTGTCTTGGAACACTTTTTTGGAAACCTCATACACACACACACACACATAGCAGAGAGAGAGAGAGAGAGAGAGAGAGATAGAGCGATAGAGACAACCCACAAGCTGTTGGCCTAAAATTTATAATTGCTCTCCATATTTTGTATTTCCGTATTTTAGGTATGTTCTTCCGCCCGGCGTTTGTTTCACGTTTCATAACCGTAACAAATTATCTCAGGTCATCAATTATGGCTGCGAGACGGCAAAACTGAAGAGTGTCTGCTCTGTTTTTGTACAATTCTGTTACGGTTTGTACTTGTTTTCAGTGTTTCATTATTATTTTTTTTATTTGGGTTTTTGCTGTTTTTGGCTCTTGAGCAACTTTCGTGATATTTTTATTGCTTTCATTATGATTTTATGTGGCGTGAGCACGTTCTACATTCCAATTTAGTGGGTGAGTCGGTGGGGTCAGAGGTGAGCTTGACAAAGAGTAACTTTTCCGTATTGAGTCAACGGTGACGCCCATTTGTCTAACTGACAACTGGGTGTGCTTCGCCAGGCTCTTCGGTGTTAATAATGTTATCTTTTATTTATGCCGAGTTGCCCACTTTTGCCTTCCCCCCACTGTTTTTGCTACCTAAACTTTTGCGTTTTAAATGTAATTGCATTTGGTGTACCTTTTATACCGTGCCATAAAATATTATGTGCAAATAGGGTATTATTAATTTGAAGGCAAGGATTTGTGGTCAACAAGTGCAATAATAGCGAGTAAATCGATTTTGCATTAGTGGAGTGAGTTAATTTAGGCAAGTGTCGAGTGACGAGTACAGAAGATTTTGTAACGAGTGGCGAGTGAGAAGCTGCCAGTTAAGTGCTCAAGAAATTGCATCGAATGATGAGATGTGCGGTGAACAACAATTGAAAAAAGTTTAACTATTAGTGATGAATATTATGTTAAACAATAAGAAACTGTTTGGTAAAAGGTATCTCACAGTCGGACCAATATCCAAACTGTTACATTTTCAACAGACTTCATTTGTTGGCTTTGCGAACATGACTTAAATTTTTAAATCCCTCGTGTCCTTATAGGAACCAATGCGAGGACCACCTTTTCCCCGCCCAAAATGAAAACTTTTCATTTTATAATAAATAATTCAGTTGTATTTCAATCCATCAAGCAAACAAGTTCACTTAGTATAGTAAAATAAATAGGTGCAAGCTTTACGATATTACATAACAGGTGATTGGGGAGAGAGACAAATGAGAATATATTGACGCGATTTCCCAAGAACTCACGTCAGACATGACATGAAGTCCGTGTAATTTAGGGTCGGTAGACATATGGACGGCCGCAGTAATGTTGGCACATATGATTGGGACGAGTTCGCCATTTGCGACAGTAGCGACGATAGCACATATTGGGATTGGGGGTTGTTGGAGTGGGAGTTGGAGCGGGTGGAGTTGGAGTAGGTGGCCCAACAGTAGGTGGCCCAATAGTTGGTGGCCCATCGGTTGGTGGTCCATCCGTTGGGGGTTCGCTAGTCATCGGATCCGGACAATCATTGCCCACTTCTCCAATAATCGTATTTAGTGCACTCAAACCGGCCAAAACACTCAGATCGAGATTTAACAAGGTCACAATCGTATTCTGATTACCTTCAATCAAACTGTCCGGTCCAGCTGCAAGCAAGTTTCAATCACATTATGCATTCCTAGGATACCATCGGGAAATTAGTACTTACTCTCCAACTCATTGCCAAACTTATTGGCGATGCCATTGCAGGCGCCACTGCTGCCTCTGATGGCATTAGCCAGATTTATGTTAGCTAGCGCATTCACGTCCAAATTGATCAGCTTCAAAATTTTATTGCCGTCGCCCATAACGACTTTTTTGGGACCGCCTACATTAGATGATGCAGTTGATGTAGTTAATGTAAGCTGAGGAGATGCATTCGGTTTACTTACTTTGAATATTTTGGGACAGGTCGTTGCCAATGGAGTCGCCGGCATTATCATCCTTGATTCTCATGAGTAGGTTGTCGTGTTGATCAACCACTTGAATGTCATTCGCAGACCCGCCGCCCAAAAGTCCTCCAACAACGCCGCCTAAAAGACCACCGACACCACCAGTAGCACCGCCCAAAAGACCACCGCCGCCGCCCAAAAGTCCTCCGACAGTGCCGGCAACGCCGCCTACAACACCACCGACTTTACCAACAACACCGCCCAAAACACCATTAGTAGCACCGCCCAAAAGACCACCAGTAACACCGCCCAAGGGACCAAGAGCCCCAGAGCCACCCGAACTTCCAGAGTTGCCCTTAACCACACCTGTCACTGAATCTAGAATGCTAACACCAGCCGCAATAGGAACAGAAGCATCAACTACCTTAACAATGGTATTATCGTTCCCTTGGATAAGCTCTTTTGGACCCACTGTAATTGAAACAAAATTATTGTATAGACCAAACTCTTCAATTATATAAAGGGTACTTACTTCCGATGGTATTGCTAAATTTGTTAGCAACAGCGCCCCTTGAGCCACCTCCGGAACCACCTCTGGAACCGCCTGGAACCAAGCCAGTCACTGAATCAAGAATGCCAACACCAGCCGCAATAGGAACAGAAGCATCAACTACCTTAACAATGGTATTATCGTTCCCTTGGATAGACTCTTTTGGACCCACTGTAATTGAAACAAGATAATTGTAGAAACCAAACTCTTCAATTATATAAAGGGTACTTACTTCCGATGGTATTGGTAAATTTGTTAGCAACAGCGCCCCTTGAGCCACCTCCGGAACCACCTCCTGATCCTCCTTTGGAGCCGCCAGAAACCAAGCCAGTCACTGAATCAAGAATGGCAACACCAGCCGCAATAGGAACAGAAGCATCAACTACCTTAACAATGGTATTATCGTTCCCTTGGATAGACTCCTTTGGACCCACTGGAATTGAGACAAGATAATTGTAGAAACCAAACTATTGAATTATATAAAGGGTACTTACTTCCGATGGTATTGCCAAATTTGTTAGCAATAGCACCCCTTGAGCCACCTCGGGAACCACCTTCTGATCTACCTTTGGATCCGCCAGGAACCAAGCCAGTCACTGTATCAAGAATGGCAACACCAGCCGCAATAGGAACATCAGCATCAACTACCTTAACAATGGTATTATCGTTCCCTTGGATAGACTCCTTTGGACCCACTGGAATTGAGACAAGATAATTGTAGAAGCCAAACTCTTCAATTATTTAAAGGGTACTTACTTCCGATGGTATTGCTAAATTTGTTAGCAATAGCACCCCTTGAGCCACCTCCGAATCGACCCCCTGATCCACCTTTGGATCCGCCAGGAACCAAGCCAGTCACTGTATCAAGAATGGCAACACCAGCCGCAATAGGAACATCAGCATCAACTACCTTAACAATGGTATTATCGTTCCCTTGGATAGACTCCTTTGGACCCACTGGAATTGAGACAAGATAATTGTAGAAACCAAACTATTGAATTATATAAAGGGTACTAACTTCCGATGGTATTGCCAAATTTGTTAGCAATAGCACCCCTTGAGACACCTCCGAAACGACCTCCTGATCCACCTTTGGATCCGCCAGGAACCAAGCCAGTCACTGTATCAAGAATGGCAACACCAGCCGCAATAGGAACATCAGCATCAACTACCTTAACAATGGTATTATCGTTCCCTTGGATAGACTCTTTTGGACCCACTGGAATTGAGACAAGATAATTGTAGAAACCAAACTATTGAATTATATAAAGGGTACTTACTTCCGATGGTATTGCCAAATTTGTTAGCAATAGCACCCCTTGAGCCACCTCCGGAACCACCTCCTGATCCACCTTTGGAACCGCCAGGAACCAAGCCAGTCACTGTATCAAGAATGGCAACACCAGCCGCAATAGGAACATCAGCATCAACTACCTTAACAATGGTATTATCGTTCCCTTGGATAGACTCCTTTGGACCCACTGGAATTGAGACAAGATAATTGTAGAAACCAAACTATTGAATTATATAAAGGGTACTTACTTCCGATGGTATTGCCAAATTTGTTAGCAATAGCACCCCTTGAGCCACCTCCGGAACCACCTCCTGATCCACCTTTGGAACCGCCAGGAACCAAGCCAGTCACTGAATCAAGAATGGCAACACCAGCCGCAATAGGAACATCAGCATCAACTACCTTAACAATGGTATTATCGTTCCCTTGGATAGACTCCTTTGGACCCACTGGAATTGAGACAAGATAATTGTAGAAACCAAACTATTGAATTATATAAAGGGTACTTACTTCCGATGGTATTGCCAAATTTGTTAGCAATAGCACCTCTTGAGCCACCTCCGGAACCACCTCCTGATCCACCTTTGGAACCGCCAGGAACCAAGCCAGTCACTGAATCAAGAATGGCAACACCAGCCGCAATAGGAACAGAAGCATCAACTACCTTAACAATGGTATTATCGTTCCCTTGGATAGACTCCTTTGGACCCACTGGAATTGAGACAAGATAATTGTAGAAACCAAACTATTGAATTATATAAAAGGTACTTACTTCCGATGGTATTGCCAAATTTGTTAGCAATAGCACCCCTTGAGCCACCTCCGGAACCACCTCCTGATCCACCTTTGGAACCGCCAGGAACCAAGCCAGTCACTGAATCAAGAATGGCAACACCAGCCGCAATAGGAACATCAGCATCAACTACTTTAACAATGGTATTATCGTTCCCTTGGATAGACTCTTTTGGACCCACTGTAATTGAACCAAGATAATTGTAGAAACCAAACTCTTCAATTATTTAAAGGGTACTTACTTCCGATGGTATTGCCAAATTTGTTAGCAATAGCACCCCTTGAGCCACCTCCGGAACCACCTCCTGATCCACCTTTGGAACCGCCAGGAACCAAGCCAGTCACTGAATCAAGAATGGCAACACCAGCCGCAATAGGAACATCAGCATCAACTACCTTAACAATGGTATTATCGTTCCCTTGGATAGACTCTTTTGGACCCACTGTAATTGAAACAAGATAACTGTAGAAACCAAACTCAATTATATAAAGGGTACTTACATCCAATGGTATTGCCAAATTGGTTAGCAATAGCGCTCCTTGAGCCACCTCCGGAACCACCTTTGGAACCGCCAGGAACCAAACCCGTCACAGAATCAAGAATGCCAACACCAGCCGCAATAGGAACAGAAGCATCAACTACCTTAACAATGGTATTATCGTTCCCTTGGATAAACTCTTTTGGACCCACTGTAATGATTCAAAAGTTTGAGTAAGTAAGGAAACGTTATTGCCGTCAATGATACTTTGGGACTAGCCAATAGAATAATTATCCAAAAATCTGCATCTGCAATTGAGACTCACATGTAATATCATTGCCTCCAAGGTTGGCAATATTGGGGAGGGGTCCACTGGCACGTTTTGATGTGGATGCACCCTTGTCAAGTGGCACATCGGCGTCCACCAAATTGGCGAATGCGTTGCTTTTCTCTGTAATTAATTTTAATTATTATCTGTATAAATCTTTACGTTGGGTTACTTATTACTTACGAAGGAGCGAGTTAGGCGAGGGAGGCAACGATCTATCGAGGGCCGTCATCAAACCCATAATAATCACTTTGGCCACACCCATGTTTATCAGCCGTACAATCCAACTGTCAGGTGTGGCTGCACAGAAGCCACTCTTGTTGCCGTGGGCAATGGAGGTGAGGCTGTTCATCAGCGAGTTAATCAGAGTGCTGAAGGCATTGATCTGCAACACGCTGATTCCATTCATCTCGCTGCTATCCATGGGACCCACTAAAAATATGAATATACATTTACAGTTCAGATACAATTTTTTGATGTGAAACTAGATAATTATTTAGCTTAGCTACAAATTTATCTATAATCAGACTTGGTACACTCGTTAGTTGTTACTAGTCACTCGCTAATCCAGTGGGACTTTGCTTGTTAGGAAACGAATTGTTATCGAGTAACTCACTCGCTACGCTTAGCACCTTCGGCATCAACCTGATTTGTTACTCTCCTCTTGACTTGGTACTTACTTCCAATCAGATTCCGCACAATACTCTGTGTCTCCACACTGGATGCACCGCACACCTGCAGAAGGGTGCTCAAAATGGCTTTCAGCTCGTACAAATTGCGGGCCTGCAGGAAATTGGCCACCGAATCCCGATCATCTCTGATTCCAGTTGCTTTCGCCGCCTGGTCGAGGGCCGTTCGCGTTATCCGAGTACCCATTGCCATGTCAGATTTGGTCTGTTTGGATGCCGTCGCACTTTGGATGATTTGCACCACTTGCTGCTGTGAGCAGTCGATGCTGTTGAAGGTGCACAGGGCCAGGAAGGATTTTAAGCTAAGCGTCAAACTATTCTTATCCTGTGATTGCTCAATGTTCGCGATGACACGATCGCAGTTGGCATTTGCATTGCTACCGATCAGCACATCTATGATAAAATCCATGCCCAGTTGCATCAGTACGACACCATTCTGGCGCTCAGTCGATTCCATGTCTCGCAGAGATTTCACCGCCAACTCCTGTTTCGATGTCAACTTCATGCCACGCGCCTGCATGCTGGCCATAAGCAGATCAGCCAGATCCTTGGCCGCCAAACGTCCAATGTGGTTGGACAATCGCGTTTCTGTTGCAGTTCCTTTTTTTGTTGTCGGCTTTGCCTCGTTGGGTATGAGAAAGCAGGTGGATAGTATGAGGAACAGCTGTAGTCGCCACATATTGTGTCCTTGTCAATGCCACTTGTGTGTGTATTGTGTGTTTTGTGCAACCTCTGCCCGAGAAGTGTCTCGATGATCGCAAATTGAGGGATTGATGTTGTCACAGTTGCTGCCACAAGCTTTTATTCAGATTCGATGTCTTTGTCTAAATGCAACGCTGATAAGAGACAACCCAAGCGAGATTCGTGTCTTTCGTGGCATGATTGGTATGCCGCAAACGTGCTCTCAAATCGCCAAACGCAATCGTTTCAGATAATTCTTTAATTGTTGTTTACCATTTTTTATTCAATTCTTAACATTCTTTTTTCTGTGTTTCAACAAAAAACGTCTTGTTAATCTTTTTTGAATGAGTATTGGAAAGTGAACAGAATTAAATCGACTTTGATTTCGTTTGAAAATGATTTAAATTTTATCACAATAATTTTGTTAACATTGCATTTAAACAGTTTTGTAATTTTTATAATTGTTAAAAATTTATCATGCTTTGTAGTATTTATATTTTTCTTAATCAAGTTTTATTTCCTTTCTTTTTTAAAATTATTTGGAAAATGCAGTTACTTATTTGAAACTTCACATTTAGTTTTACTCAACGAATAAAACAAGTATTGGCTTTTAAAGTATTTACTTTGGAAATAATTTAAAAAATTAATTGTGTTCTTAGTGCAAAAGTCTTAGTAAAAAGTCAAATTGAGAAACATTTGTTGATTTTCTTTTACTCTATTTAATACAGATGGGCGTCCAGAATAAAGAAAGATAAAAAATAGATAGATATGCAAAATAATTAAAAAATGGAAACTGCTAGGTAATTTATTCTAATGAAAATTCGATTTAAAAAATATTACAAACATTCAATTGCACAAAAAAATTAATTTTGAAATTGAGAAACATTTGTTTATTTTCTTTTAATATATTTAAGGTCAGGTGCAGAATGCAGATAGTCTTTTACAAGATATTACCCCACAAATATTATTTACAAAAATCATTCCATTCAAATTGTAAGCTGTTCAAATAAAATTTGGGGCACATATGTAAAATATTTAATAATGAAACTTGTTAAGTGAATTATTCTAATGAAAATTCAATTTAAAAAATATAATAAAAATTCAATTGCACTAAAAAGTTAAATGTAGATGAGAAACGAAGCTAGAAGGTTTCTAGTAAAAATCCTTTAAGTAAAACTCACTGCAGACTAAAATTACTTATCAAATGTTAAGTAAATTGGTTATATATTTGACTCATATTTTTGGGTTTAATATTCTAAAAAAAAATATTTCGATATTTATGGTTTTGCTCTGCTATAAAATAGCTAATTATATAAAAAATAATCATAATCATTCTCATGCGCTGCATTCATTCAGTAGTCAATCTACAATTCAGAATATTCACTGATCGCAGAGCTGGTTAAAAACTGAACACAACCTGTTCATTGATAGCCAGCGACAAGGGTAGAGCAAATTAGAAGCTGACCCAGATTTTTGGCATGGTCAACACATAATCTGTTAACTCAGATCGTGCACGTTCCCTCAGTTTTGGACGGTTCCCGATTTCCGCATAGAGATATCAGACAGCGGATGGTTATATAAATGCATAAATCACGACTTGTTGGCAGCCAGTTAGAATGAAGATTTGACTAAGAAAACCAAGAAATAAACCTAGGATAAAAATGCCTGCACTGAGCAAGGATCAACGGTTTGTGGTGCTGCTACTTCTAGCGGTAGCTAGCGGTGCATGGCTAAGTAGTGGCGCCAATGCACAGACCTTTACCCCTGAGGATCGGGGTTCGGTACTGAAATTTATGGATTTACTATTGAATTTTCTCGATGCCGAAGTGGTGGAGAATGCGACCAGCACCGAGAGACCCAATAATGCCAGCACCACAACAATCCGCGATGGGAATGGCAACGGAACGGAGTCAACAACAGTGTCTAATACAACAGAAAGCAGCAGCAGCAGCGAGAGCAACGAAGTGTCCATTGAGAGCACCACATTGCTAGCTAGTGGACCAACCACTCCGAGCAGCTTGAGCGCCACCACAGAGCTCGGAGCTGCACCACGTCGCATTTGCTTTAAGCGTGTTTGCTATAAGTTTGCGGCTGACAAGGGCTACATTGTTTAAATAAAATAAAATAAATTAAATATTAATTAAAATTTAATTATTATCTTGCTAAAAATGCTCCTCTGCTAAATTGTATCTGATTAGCTACACTCGTCAAATATGAAATTGTGAATTATCTGCATAGTTTTTAGTTGGCTCGTTAGTTGATTATTTGAATAATGGCATAGGATTTTTGGAATGTTTGAAAGCAATTTATACTCAGTGTCAATTTGCTCAACACAGGCACTAAATGGAAAATAAATAACAAAGTTTTTGCTGTCTGAAGTTGGTTTTGTTGGTTTTTTTTGCTGTCAGTACAAAAAAAACAAATTATTTCAATTAAAAGTTTTGAAGCACACAGTTCTTAATGTTGTCAACTTTGTCGCTTATATGCCCAAGTCTTAATTGTGTCAAGCAAACACGCAAACATACAATACACACACACTCACACACACACACACACACACACACACACACGCACACATACACAATTTTGACCAAACAAGCAAACTGACTGACAAAAGCCATTGGCAAAAGCTTTGCGGTTTTTCAATTAGTCGTCATCAAATGCAATTTTATTCGTTAAACGACTTTGCCAAATTTGTTGTGCAACTTTATATTCAGCCGGGGCCAATGTGTGGCGCCCCATCAAAGAGAATTCCATCAATATGCCTACAAGCCGCACACAACTATGGATGATTGTTTGTGTGTAAATAATAAACACAAATATGAACGCAATTTTATTATTTATTATTTTATTTATTTTAATATGCACTATTAAAATTTCCACAAAAGATTTTTAATAAATGGCAATTTTTGATTGAACTTTAAGTAAATAATGAAAGCATATTAAATAAAAATTGAAAATTGACAATTAAAATTAAACAAATGGTATAATTAAGAGAACGTGTAACAAATTAATATTGAGTACAAAACTTAATTAAACCGCTTGAATAAAACTGAAAAATATACAGCAAGTAATTACAATAATCGAATAATTATTGCCAATAGGCAATTTAATTGAACCAGTAACCGGAAACTTTCAAAATTTAAAGTGTTTCGGATCATGCCAGAAATGCCATTTCAAAACTCTCAACTATGACTTTTAATGAATGAAATTTGAACTTTTGGCCTTTCACATGGTTTTGGTGGAGGGAGTTGGTGGGGCACGTGTCAGTGGTATTTAATTACTATCAGCTTATTGTTATTGCTGTCCCGTATGCGACAAAAATAACAATAACAAAAATACAAAAACACAAACTTAACAAAGTTATCACAAACAGTGCGTCGGATTAGTCGACCGCCGCGTGAAGTACTTTAAATTAGTTTCGTTGCATAAACAACGCATCCCATGCAACTCACAGGGGGGTGGGTGGAGTGTGGAGGCGGAGGCGGCGACTGGGGTTGTGTTATGGAAACGCGTGTATTCAGCTTTAAAGACAAGCACGTGTATGAAAAGACAACCCCCAACTCCAGACTAAGAACAATATCAACCAACCCCGCAACCCAAACCAGCCCCTCAGCCACGCGTGTCAGCAAGAGTGACATCAAATGAAGGCGACATATTACGGGGGCGGTGGGTTGCCGTTGAATTGGCGGCAGTTGACGCTTGGAGACGCCACGCTGTTTGCTTGTGGTCGTTGGCCGCAGATCAAAAAATATCCAATTACAATTTAATTAAGTTGTTTTTTTAATGCTTTCACATTTCAAATGTGCTGAAAATTCAAGTTTCAACGTTTTTCTAGCACACTTTTCAGCGGTCGACTGATGGATTTGATAATGCCCAAATATTACAGTCAGTTTGTGCTGCATACTTTTGGGCGAAACAAGAAAATACTAAAAATCCAATTGGGCGAAATGTGTTGGTTTGGTTTGCATTTATTTATTCAAATTTAAATTTCATTGTATTTCCGGCATATATTAATAAATATGTTGAAAAAAAAAACAAATCATAATAATAAATTTATTTTAATTGATTTAATTATGTGCATTAAATATAAACTCGACCATTTTGATATATATATTTTGTGAGTATATCAAAATTCCAAACGCCGAAGTTTACACACCCTTTTAAGCCTGTTGTCAACGCATTTGAGTTGAATAATTTTATTTACGATTTCGCAATACAGACACATTAATTTGTATATGCCCCACACACAGGCACACACACACCCGCACACACCCGCACACACGCATACCCTTTTCGCAGGCGTTGCAAATTTAATAATTTTCGGTGTGCCACTGCTGTGTTTTATGAGGCTACGCACTGCTGCTGCAGCGGCTGTTGTTGTTGTTGTTGTTGTAGTCGTCCTGTGCAGGACATGCGCATAAAATCGCCATTTTGCTTGGCCAAATGAGCCGTATCATTATCGGCAACAAAATCGATGACATATCCATAAAAGTGCTCAATGTGATTGTTGCTGTTTATATTTTTGCTTGATGATGATGATGTATTCATTGTAAAAAACTTAAAAAAAAAAACAACTCTAATTTGCATATATTCCAACTGAAAAATAATTAAATTAAAAATAAAATTTTCTTAAAACATTACAAATAATTTTGCAAAAACAATGAATTATTTTTATTAATTGTAGAAAACTTAAAAAAAAAACTCTAATTCGTATATATTCCAACTGAACTATTTTTTAAAAATCTTTGCAATTGAATATATTTATTGATCATGCTTTGATTTTCTCAGTGCACTCTTTTTTATTACTCCTTTTTTATTTTATGTCCGGGCTGCTCGCATTTAAGTTTTATGCGCAATTCAATTGGCAAGGTGGGAGGAAGGGTCAAAAGGGGGAGTCGAAATGATACGGTTAACGACAAAAGCAGCTGCTACTTCGCTTTCTCCTGCCTCATCCTTAATGTGTGTGTATGTGTGTGTGAGTAGCTTGGAGCGTACTGTACTTATTTTAGTGTAAACGTAATTTTTTGCCTAATTTGCATGGCTGAAGGCATTTTGAAGTTGCAACCAAGTTGCACTTGAGACAGACGCAACTTGCCCCCAAATGTTTTTTGGTCGACGGCATATCTGAGTGCCACTCTCTCATAATTGTGTGTAACAAGCTGACCCAGCGAGAAATCCACACAGAGAGAGAGAGAGAGAGAGGGAGCAAAATAGAGGTGTGAGTGGCAATCGAAAGACTTAAGTAAAAAACTTGACTAAATGAACGATAAAAATTTAATCAGAATCGCATTAAAATAATCTCAATCAAATCCGCATTTTAATGTAATGGATGACACACACACACAATCAAACACACCCACACACACACACACACGAACACAGGAACTCTTGAATTTTTGTTACAAGGATTACAAGCTGCAAATCCATTTGGCGCATGACGCGCGCGCCCTTTCCCCTCCCCTAAAACACTGCCCCTGCAACTGCCACTTCACCCACTACTTGCCAACGCCACCTGCGACGCATTGTTATATCCCTTGCCCTTTTTTGTGCTTCTCGCATCGGTCTCATTGTTGTCAGTGGTTGAATTTGGCGCATTGCTTCTCTCTCTGTGTGTGTGTGTGTGTGTGTGAATGTGTGTGTGTTTTTTTTTTTGTTTTTTCTTGCCCCGTTGCTATTGCCTGCTCGTCCTTCATTGTCCTTTACACGCTGCTGTAACCTAATCCGCTTACCACTCTGCCTCAGTCTCTTCTCTCATCCTGGCCATGCAACGGTGCTGCCTTCCTCCAATTGAACACTTGCCAACGTATCCTGGTCGGTGCGAGCATTATCATCAGACACAAGTGTTTGATGAGTTTGAAGAGTTTGCCGTTCAAATTGATTGATCGATCGCTCGATCTTCACAGCTGACAACAGAGAAACGACCAGCTAAATCAGCCAACAATTCATGTCTGCTGTGGCTGAAACAGCCGCAGAAAGCCAATTTCACAGAACCCAAAACGGCTTAAGGTAAATATTTAAATATCACATTTACAGTTCAGTTGACTTACGCATTGAATATATATATCATTACGTAATAATCACGGATAGTTAACATTATTCACTTCTCGCTATTCGCAAGTTATTCTTTTCAGTTATTTGGCTGAAATCAATCTGCCTTTTTTTTTGCTTTTATTTTTTGTTCAGTTATAAGCTTATTTTGAGCTGAATTTATAGCACGGAACCGAAATGAAATTTGTATTGGGAATTTCCAATAGCATCTCACTGAGTCAACATGGATTTTTTTTTTTTTGTGTTTGGCACTCGTCGATCCCACGGCCAAACAATTTTACCATATCCGATTATCGGAAACGGAAGAGCACAAAACTGTGAAGTGCTGGCAAACAATGACGGGTATCGAGTGTGCGTGTGTGCATTTGTGTGTGTGTGTGTGTGTGTTGTTGGTTGTTGTGGTGCAAGCAAATAGTCGTCAAAGCCGCTTGCCAGCTGATATCGAGTGCGATTGCAACTACGTCTTTATTTCGGCATTGGACATTATATAATCAACAGCAGAGCGGCTTTTGTTTTTCTTTCGCATCTCTCTCACACTCGCATTACATACATATATATATATATATATATATGTATTTATTTTTTATGGCCTGACAAAGGAAAAGCCGCAACGAGCCATCGAACCCGAGGATTTCTCGGCACAACCAGAATGAACCACAAAGCACAAAGCCGACGCCGCCTGATGCCTCGAAAAATGAAATTTCGCTAGAAAACGCACAAAAAGAAACGCCACGCGGTAATGACAAATATTGACATTTCCTTTAGTTTCACAGCGAGAATGATATATATACATAGATATATATATATACCTACATATATATATATATTTACTTACTCTTGCGCTGTTCTTGCACTCAAAAAAAAAAAAAACAATTCTGCTTTAGATTTTGGAAAATTAAATTAGCTCCAGAAAATGATTTACAGCTAAAAATTTGATGTTCAATTTTGTAAATATAATTCATAAATTACATTATCAAAATTAATTATTATTATTATTATCATTATTAAATATTAATTAAATGAAAAGTATAAATAATATTAATAAATTTTCACACATTAACAAAATTAATTCTTAAATTATTATTATTATCATTATTAAATATTAATTAAATGAAATGAATAAATAATATTATTATATATTATTATTATCATTAACAAAATTAATTATTAAATTATTAATTAAATGAAAAGTATAAATAATATTAATACATTTTCACACATTAACAAAATTAATTATTAAATTATTATTATTATCATTATTAAATATTAATTAAATGAAAAGTATAAATAATATTAATACATTTTCACACATTAACAAAATTAATTATTAAATTATTATTATTATCATTATTAAATATTAATTAAATGAAAAGTATAAATAATATTAATACATTTTCACACATTAACAAAATTAATTATTAAATTATTATTATTATTATTATTATTAAATATTAATTAAATGAAAAGTATAAATAATATTAATACATTTTCTATTGAACAACAGATATTTATTTTCAGATCACTTTTAAACAATTTTCTACATTTTAGTACATCATTTTTTTTTTTGAGTGTATTGCTCGGTTTGTGAGTAAAGTGAAGGTAATTTTATACCATTTTTTTGGGGCAACATTCACAAAAGCCACGACGCATTGTGAATCGTTGCTGCCTATCAATAAATAGGACAAAACACATTTTATACGCTCGGCGATGGATTTCCATTGTTTCTCTTACCAGATCGCATTAGTTTGTTGGGCTTGTGAATTAACGTTACTTGGCGAGTGGAGGGTGAGTGGAGGGGGAGGGCAGTTCGCTGAAAGCTATCAAATTACTTAGCCAGCATTTCACACGCAGTTCGTCTATCTTCATTTTATCTACTCGTTGTGTGGAATTGGTAAATTTGGTAATTGGGCTGGTCAGCTGATCAGCTGGTCAACAATTGATTAACGCTTAACAAACAAAAATAATGTTCAATGAATAAGTGCAAGTTATTTACCATAAATTTATAGCATTTACAAAATCAGGAAAGTCTAATTAATTTCGATTTAAGAGCATAAAAAAAACCCCAATCTAGACAACCAATCATATCATATATCTATTTGTGCTGATCTCAGAGAGAGTTTTTCCAGCTACCCGAATTACCTTCATAAAAAAAAAAGAAATTAAATCTGAGCTACTGGGAAATTCTACCTGAAGATTGTGTAAAATGTTTATGACAATGCACTTTATCAATTAAATAGCGTTAAAAGAAACCCATAAAACCCAACTCTTCTTCAGTTTCCCAGATGCTGCCGAGTGGTTTGTACGGATTGCATTTGTCTGAATGCAGTTAGAAAAAAATCTACCCATCTAGCAACAATTACAGACAACACTTAAAAAAAAACTCTAACCTACACATCATATTTTGGGGGTATAATTTTAATCAAAATATAATCAGGTTTTCCAAATTTAAATGCAGAAAAAAACATAAACAAGTTTTGATTGTGAAATGTTTTATCCCATACAAATACTTTTAGTGAGTGTAAATAGAATTTATTTCGAAAATGTAAATTTAATATTAAGGATCTAATGTAACTTTACAAATTATAAAAATTAACTCAGTATTTATGACATTAAATTTAAGTATACAAATTTGATGTTTTTCAATCAACTTATTTTTTAAGGAAATAAAAAATCAAATATTTACGCAGTTAATTTCTGTAAATATGCGCAGGATTTGTGAAATTATAACCACATATTTCAACATTTATGTTTGGAAGGACGATGAAATGGAGTACATCATCCTGTCCTGTGATGACCACAACAAAGCGATTTGCTACATAGATACTAGGCAAAGGACTGACTCGATTGCCAGGGTGCACAGGGATTCCAGGGAGGCGCGTTTGTAATCTAGACAAGTCGTTGCCACAGCTACCCAAAAGCTAATAATTATAACATAAATGACCAAGCCCAAGCCCCCCACACACCTACCCCTTTCCCTCTCCTCACCAAGCCTAACACTCCTGAATAGCCTTATTATGTGTTTAATGGCATCGCATTATCCACACATTGCCCGCTGAAGCCCTAAATTTTCAAAGCTCAACCTTCAGCGAGTTGCACGAAAATATTTATATACTCTGATTCCGAAGGTATCAGAGTATATAGGCTATATTTTTGTCAGTCTGTCTTGCAACTTGGAAATTATACTGCACAGATAAACTGGAGACAGCAAGGCTAGAATTTTTTAAATATACTAGTTGCAAATTGATAAACATATATATATTTTACAGTTATAAGGTTAATTTCACTAAATTTGGTTAATCAGCTGTTTATGATGAGCTCCTTGGGGCCGATAACAATGTTATAGCACTGTTATATTCGCCGATATTTTGGAAAGTGTAAGTCGATCAGTCAGCATATCTCACACCATTTTAATGATATAGTCACACAACTTGCTTGTAGGCATCTTCAAAGATCTTTTATAGTAATAATAATTTTCAGGAACTTCGATCCCATAAATCTTCTACAATTTTTAAGATGGCGACACAATAACTACTAATACTACTAACTACAATTAACTCCTCTAATAACTCCTCCATTGATAAGTGTATCGATTCATCTCCTAAGTAAATCCATAAAAACATATATAATTTCCTTGATTCCTAGAAATTGAAAGAAATATTTAACCGCACCAATTTCAGCCCCCAAAAACGAAAAAAGCTTATTTCTCCCGCAATTCAAGAACTTTATTTTGAAACTGAATGTTCTTTCAGCGGTTTACATATTTATATATATATATATATCTATATATATTTTAATATTAATTCATTCATTTAGCAGATTGAGAAGAAACCTCTCTTTTACATATTCTATTTTATCTAATCTTATTATAATTCTTAAAATTAATTCTAATTTAACTTTTTGTATAACTTTCAGCATCACATAAATTACAAAGAAGGCGGCTTACAAATAATTCGTTTGATATTAACAGTTTTGGCAATAATTAATTATAATTTATTCATAAATTAATAAATACAAATAAACAATAAATAAATATAAAAATTAATAAATACAAATAAACAATAAAGTTGACATGCTTTAAACTTGTTTGCCCTTTTATCCTAACTTATTTTTGTTGTTCTGCAACTCATTTCAAACGGGAGATGAAGGCTTTACAGCTGGGGCAAACGAAATGATGCATCAATTGGAGGACATCCTTTGGATCATACAAAACTTTGTAAATGATTGGGGAACGCAATCTGGCTGATTGCCACAAGCAACTCACCGATTTGAATCGGTTGGTGCAACTACATGCCCGGAATCAGTGGGTGCAGTTGCCCCAGCCACAAATGCCCCAGCAACATAGGCCGCAGCCACTGATGCCTCAAGCACAGATGACCACGGCTACTAGGCAATCGAATCAGTTTGGTTTCATGCAGTTTGATCCAAACCAACTGGATGGGATCAATGCCCCACACAATTTTCAACTTGGCCGAGTCTCGTGGCGAACAGCCGCAAGGCTCATGGAGAACAATCTGATGCGTTGCCTCTGGGCATTTGTGGCCACCAGCTAGTATGAACTGGCTTCACTAGCTGCCGGCGTTGGTGTCCACGTGCTGCCCAACTCCACGGTGCAGCTGTATCTTCCCTTTGATCCACTCAGGTTCAAATGTTGTGTGGCCCGACACAAGGGGAGTTCTACAAAGTATTTTGCAGTCGGTAACTTTATCGCTGGTTACTTCATTTTCTTTCAAAGAGTGTGTATGTGTGTGTGTGTGTGTGTGTATGGGGATGTGGATATGTGTGTTTGCTCCTGCTTCATGTGGACAGACTTCGGTAAGACCACATGACAAACTGAGTGTGTCCTGCAGAGGAAATGCACCCAGCAGGTAGGTGTGGGTGTCTATATATATATATGTGTGTGTGTGTGTGTGTGTGTGTGCGTTTGTGCATTGGTGTGGCATGCTAGCTAGCAGGATGTTTGCGGTTGGTCAACATAAATAGCCCGTTTCATTTGAATGTCCTTGCGAAGTCCTTTCGCATCACATTAACACGTGACTGGTTTATTGATCAAAATTATTCACACCTTTCCTCATTTTGATGTATTTTAAAGCTGTGCTGCAAAAGGGAAGTTTTTCCAATGAAAGTGAAATATAGTTGATTCCATAATGCACATCATAAAACAACAGATCTTAAGAGTTGGCAAACTTAGTAAAATTTAGTTGTCTCTTAGGATAAGACATATTTTGTTAAGCAGTCGCAAAAAATGCCATAATTACCATAAAATGCAGCAAATCATTGCATTTTTTTTTGTTTTTAATAAATAAACTTAAAATAAAACAAAATAGTTGTTATTTTGTACTGTACAGGATAATTACTTAAATGGACAATCGTAGTGCGTTCAAAAAATTTATTTTATTTTAAATTTAAAATTAATAGTAATACAAAACTAAAAACAAGTAGTGAAATCCATTAAAAAAAATGCATTTTAAATATTTAAAATATATATATTTTTAATTTTCCTGGGGAAGTTAATTTGTATACAAACTAAATCATTGAGAACGTATTTAAAAAATTAAAATTAAAAATTAAATTAAATAAAAAAAAATTAATTAAAAAAATAAAAGTTGTCTATCTTTTTTAGTCAGCTCATTTGTGAAGTTAAACAGACGAATTCTCAAAAAGTCCTTCAATTTATAAGAATAACAAAGGAATTTGGATTGTAATGCGTTAAGCAAGGATGCTTATCCAGGATGAAGGATGCAACTCTGACTTGACCTACGAGATGACTCGATGACTCGCTGACTCGCTGAGTGCACAGGTTATTCTTTGGAGAATGCTATGTGGGTATGCCCCTACTTATGCTAAGCATGCCAAGCGAGAGTCCATCACTGTTGGAATTTTAAGTTTCACTTTTAATCGAGCCACTGACTTTTGGCCAAATTTTACTTTCGCTCTTCAAGCGAAAGCTGTACACAAAATATACAAAACAAAATACAACATAAAATTCCCTGTGTGAAAATGTGTGTTAAAAAATACACCCAATTTGTGGGGTTGGGTGTGTGTGTGTTTGTGTGTGTGAGCGTATATGTGTGTGTGGTTTTAGGTCTCTTGGTTCGGTTTTTGGTTTTGGTGTTGGTTTCGTTTCAGTGTCTGGTCGCATGTGCGTCCATTGTTTGCTGTTTTTGGTCTGGTCTCAAATTGCACAACAACCACAGCAACAACCAAACCGAACAAGGACAATTACAATAACTACACTGGCAAAAAAAATGTGAACTTTAACAGTTTCGAAAAATGTTGCTTTTCATTTCTGTCATTTCAAAAAGCTTTTTTAAGTAATATAAATATATAAAATATTGAAAAAATAAACACACATATAATATATACATATATATATATATATATATATATGTCTGATCTATTTATAATATTTTTATTTATATATATTTCTGATTAAATCCTGTTGATCAATAATATGGCAAATTAAATTATTTATCGCCAAATCTCTGCTAAGATAATTAACAACCAAAAAGTGCTTGTATTTTTTTTATATTAGATTTGAATTTGCTGAGAAGAGAAAGTAATTTATAAAGTCTTAAAAAATATTAAAAATCATTAAAAAAAAACATTGAATATTAATTACTTGAGAAGGTAGACAAATTTTACAAAATTATTGAAAAGTAATGCAAAAACAAATCGACCATTAAATTCCATTATTCCGGCATGAAAAAAAAGAGAATTATATATTATTTTTAAGCAGAATCTTTAATATGGGGGTGCATTTATTTTTTTGAGTGTAGTGGAACCCAAACAAAAGTTGCAGCGCGATAGCGAATAACGCGCAGGAGGAACAGAAAAACATTGCCGAGCCGGATTAGTGGTAGATGACGTCCTTTTGGTCTTAGGGACAACAACTTTGGGACAACATTATTTGTGCAGCGAAAAGTTAATTAAGGGTTTCACAGTTTATGGAAAATGTCAACCAAAATAAAGTAAAACCCGGTCTTATGCAATTGAGCCACACACACACACACAACACACACACACACACACACAACACACAGGACAATGTCTCGTTGCCAACACCACACACCGCACACCACAGACCCGCCCACAGCATCAGTCGCAACAACAACAACAACAACAAAAAAAACACCAGAAAATTCTCCTCTGAGAACCACCCGCAGTTTGGCCATAATTAGTTGCGCCCAGCTCTAATTATTCTTTACCTAGACACAGCTGTGAATCGTCCTTCTCTCCCTTACCCCCTCCCCATAACCGCTTTTTTGCGTCCAAACTATAACTTTTCGCGTGGCAAAATTTGTCTCAATTCTTTCGACTGATTGGTAAATAATATATTTTGCACAAGTTGAAACAACGATTCCAATTTTCCTTCTTTGGGACTTTATTTCCAAAAATTTATAGTACCAAAATTAATAAAAAAAAAATATATATATATATATATAATATTTATAATATCTTTTCTTGTGTTTTAAATTACTTTAGGTATTATCAATAATAATTTCCACCTTTTTGTTCAAATTTTAGTTTACTATTTGAATTATCGTTTTTCCTCAAATACTCGTATATGTTTATAATTCAGTTGTTGTTTAAGATACTTTGAATAATTCAGCAATTTGATTACTTTCGATTACTTGTAGATATAATACCAAATTGCACTTTCCCTCTTTTCAGGGGTTATTTGATAAAATGTTATGCATCTACTTGGTAAAAATAATCTGCTCTCCTAAAATACATACTATTTTTGAAACGAATTGAAAATGACATTATAAATTAATTTCCCTATATAATAGTAACTTCTACCTGGAAATATAATAAAGATTAAATAAGAATATTATACAAATTGCTGCTACTTATTTTTCATAAGCAAAAACCGTATTATAATCCGGCTTACAAGAATATTTAAACCTCATTTTGCCCCAGATAGCGAATCTTTATTTTTAAATGTTAAATAAATGAGGATAATAATAATGAATTCTGGTGTTGAATTTTTGGATATGGATTTAAAGTGGATTTAAAATGGATTGCTTTTAGCGATATAGTAATTAAGTGCTTCCAGTATTGAAAAAAATGAGGGGTTTTATTTAATTTAATGATTTCTAGTTTCACCCGACATTAAAACTTTTGCTTAGTTTAAAACTTAAAGTGCACAGTTCAATTGCACTCAATTGAAATTTGGGAGACAGGAAATTGCCTGGCTTTGTGTGGCATATGAATTCATCCCCGAATTTAAAAACGACTGCCAACGCCCACAAAATCAACAGCAACAATGAGAAAAAGGGAACAACAATAAATGTTGGCAATTTAATTGAAAACTAGTCGCAAAATGTGAAAATGAGCAGTCAGTTTAACGGACTGTTTGGACTGGAAACCCATTTATGTATTATGCGGCAATTATTTATGGAATAACAATAAGGGTGCTCCCAACAGTGGTAGTAGGTGCGTCGCAAGGGGTGAGGGGTGACGAATTTTTGGCAGGGGTTGCAGTCACGCGTGCGCATCCCGATTTGACCACCCGCCGAGACGCAAATGAAAATGAAAATGAGAATGAAAATAAGCAAAATCCAAACAAATGGAAACAGACACGCGACAAAGCCAAAAAGGTCAACGGTGGCAAAGGGCAATCCACATACACACACATATATATATATATACATGTATATATATATATGTATATATATATATATATGTATATTTGTGTATGTATTTGACCCACAATGTTTTCAGCTTGTGCACAATTAACAATCGGATCTATGGTTATCAAAATATTACTAGAAGATCGACATATATATTTTTATTATTTTATAAGTTTTCAAAATTTTAAGAGTTTGTCAGAAAAAAACTCAGTGTTTTGTTTGTAGAAAATATAAAAATATAAAATATAAACTGTCTTTACATTAGAAGATGTCTTACAAAGAAACACATTAAAAATATAAAATATAAACCATATAGGATCGAAAACGTCTCCAACTGCGCGATAAAATACTTCTCTATAAAGTATATAAAGGAATAGATTTCATTTATTTTCTTCATCTTAATAATGCATTGATATTTTTATTTAATTTAAATTATAATAAATGATAACTAATATAAACAATATCTCAGCAGTCAAAACGATAACTAATTCTATAAAAATAATACCCAAATTCAAATCTAAATTAAGTTTTCCCATGCCTCAGGTCAAATAAAGGAACTATTTTCCTTTTAGACGTAATCAACTTGCAAAACGCATAGTTAAATATCAATTTATAAAATTTGTTGAGGTTTTTGTCTTTTTTTTCGTGTTGTTGTTGTTGCTGTTTTAGCCAGATATCATTTGTTCTTTTGTGTATTTGGTAAATTTAAAAACAATAATTTATCATTTTTTGCTTGAATTGAGCGCTCTTTTGATTCTTCTTCTTCTTACTGTTGTTGTTCTTGTTCTTCTTCTAATCTGCTGACATCATTAGTCAGTTAGACGTAGTTACATTGTATATACATATATATACATATATATATATATATATATAGATCTGGTGCAATGCCGGCGAGACTTAAGAGTTGCTTGCAGACAAAACCTGTCAGTCGATGGCTTTGTGGCAACATAAAAGGAAGATACAAAAGAATTAAGAGAGAGTGTGAGAGAGAGAGAGAGAGAGAGAGAGAGATAGGGAGAGTGAGAGAGGGAGACCAGGTACATGTTATGCCCCTTAATTGCTTATAGAGTTATTAACCATTTTATAATCATTAGTAATTTGAGAGAAATTTGTCTGCTCTTTTGGATTCATCTTCCTAATGAAGTTCTGGCTGTCAATGATCATAATGAAGTTGCTGCAATAGCTGCAGGTGTCTCAGCCTCACAATAATAATGTAATAAACACACTCACACATACTTACATACACTTAAACACACAGCTACGGGGTTAATCAAATTAGTTACGGACCACCCAAATGAATCAAATTTTAAGATAGCTTTATTACACGGCAAAATGTTTTTTGTTGTTTGGTTTTAATTCAATTATTAACTTAAATATGTTATTAATTTAAATTAAAATAAATAGCCAAATAGTTGCTTTTATTTTAAATTTTTTTTATTTATTAAGTAGCTTTTTTATCTTATCTAATTCATATCTAATTGTAATTTAACTTTTGTATAACTTTCGGCTTCACATAAGTTACAAAAGAATTAAAGAATTATTTTATATTATTATTATAATTAATTATAATGAATTCATAAATTAAAAAATTCATAAATAATTAAATTGTAAGCGAACAAATTTGTTACAAGCCAAAATGTTTTTGTTGTTGTTTGGTTTTAATTAAAATATTAAATTAATAAAGTTACCTAATTAAGTTAATTAAGTTATTTATTTAAATTAAAATAAATAGTCAAAGAGTTGCTGTGACTTGTAAATTTTTTTTTTTAAATTAAATGCCACTCAAATTGTGCATAAGATTTAAAAAAAAATTAAAATTTTCTCCTTTCTTGCAGTGTATGGCGCATAGAAATCGCCAGTGGCGACCAATTGCACTGCACGAAACTCCTCGAAAATTGAATTCAATTTGAAATTAAGCTAAAGGTAACATGATGAAGATGATCAGGGGGTGGGGGGGAGAAGGCTGAGGAGTGAAAAATGGAAATAAAATTAACACACTTCAAATCGGTTTCGGGTGCAATAAATAAAACGCGTTTGCAGCAAGTGCGACATCAACGACAAAATAACAATGCAATAAATCACTTATTGCCAAGTCGGCTATGGAAAGGGGGCGACGGGTGTTGCCAATTGGTGGGGTTGGTCGGGTTTGCTGATGGTGACTTCTGCTGATAAATTACCAGGCATTGCCAAATAACAACAACAACCACAACAAACTGCAAAAGCAGTCGTCAGCAGATAACAGCAGCAGCAGCAACAGCCAAAACGCTCTAATTCGTATCTGCGAATCGCATTCGGGCTCAGATTCGCATCTGTTAGATACGCAGATTCGCAGTTGCATTTAGCAAATTGCTAGCAGAAACAAAACAACAACAACAAAAAAAATCCCACTTTCCTCCACAAAACTGGGCATTTTGATTTTTCTTTCTATTTTCTTATTTTCTTTATATTATTATTTTTATTTTTTGTTGCAATTAAGACTTACATACAAAATGACTTCGTCGGATGCTTGCTGACATTTTCGAATCCACTTAATATATATATTTTTATTTAAATATTCACATATTGTCCGACTTTCCTTCTATTTGCTAGATATCCCTTTAGAATCCATCATGATTAATTATGTGTCCAAAATAAATTCAACTTCTCATTTATTTTTTCCAAATTCTTTAAAAATTATACTTATATATATAATTATAATTATAATTTCACTTTGTATTTTAATAATATTTTATTGAGTCGTGAAGCAGTGTGCAAGCGATCTGCACTACATGATTGTTGCCAGCCGTGGCTGTGCCGCAACATGCTACATGCAGTATGTATAATGTTGCGCTACACTCCACGATGGGCAACAAGTGGCCGGCATAAAATGTTGCCGGCTTAATGAAAATACCAAAAGTTTACAATACAGTTGCAATATATGGAAAATTAGCTAAACTACAAACATACAAATACAGATACATAAACAAATGCATATATTATTTTTTTCTTCAAAATATGCCGCACTTTTCGCCAACCAAAATTGCTAACGGCAATTGTTTTTGTTGCCTTTGGTGCTAAGCTTAGGCGCGCTCTCGCAACATTTGCGGCTGGCAACAAAACGTCGCCATGGCAATCGGCAACACTTGCGACGCCATGTCCGTTACTAAATGCATACAGCAATGTTGCTGTGTGTATATGTGTGCGGCTGTGTGTATGGCAGCATGTTGCTGCCGTAAAGTTGCCAAGCGACGCGCCAGCGACGAGCCGTTAGCCAGCCAGCGTTTAGCTATGCCAGAGAGAGAGAGCGCGCGTTCGATTCATTCTGATTTCGTTTGTCGTGGCGAGCAGACGTTGCCTGCTCTTTTTGTCGTAAACCGTTTGTCGTTTGCCGTCGTGTGTTGGCGTTGAACCAAAACTCGTAAATTAGTTAACTGTGGTAACAAACAGTGGGCCGCGAGTTCTTAACGTTTATCGCATAAAGTACGTACGCTCATTTATCTCTCTCTCTATGTGTGTGTGTGTGTGTACGCTTTTTCTCCCACTCTTTCTCTCTCTTTCAATGAGATATTGGTAATACTCATATTTTAGTTTGTCTTTTTTTTATTTTTTTTTTGTATGTTTTTATATTTTGTTTAAGTGCACGCATATTTCAATAAAAATAGCTTGCGCCATTTAAAAATAAACCAGAGACTACCAAAAAAAAAAAAAAACACGCAGCCGACAAGCATCAAAATATGAAGATCATTTTTTTTTTTGCGATCGGTAAACTGTAGTTTTTGTTCCGTTTTGCGGCTGTTATCTTACAGTTATTTCCTTTAACTGTGAGTCACGTGTGCCAAAAAAACGATTGGAGCTAAATGAAATAACGCAAGATAAAAGTTAAACATGCATAAAAATAAAAAATGTGTCTTACCAACAACAACAACAACAACAGCAGCTCTAAAGTGCAACACGAATTCTTTGTTTAAGGCGAGAAAAACCAACTCGAAAATATAATAACAAAAAAAAAAGAAAAACAACAGCGCAAAGCAAAGAAAAATTAAACGATATGAAAAACAGGTTTTTTTTTGTTGAACCGTTCGTGAAATGACGCCCAGTTGTTGTTGTTGCTGTGCGTTATTAAAGTGTTAACACACTCACACACACACAGATCTATATACACACACACGCTCACAGTGAGCGCTAAAAATGCTCATAAGTTATTTTATGAAGTTAAACTGAACAATTAAATTTGATAAAAAATTGTGAAAACTTTTTGGGCCAAATCAAATTCTGAATATTTTTTTTAGTTCTATAAATACACAAATAAATTGCGCTTATAATTTAGTACATCTATTTCGATTTATGTATTTTGCGTTTATATAAAAAAAGTGGAATATATGAATATCTATGTAACTACAGGGACCAATTTCGAACTTTAAAGAAAATTTCTGAGAAATTTTAATATGTTTAAATGTATCGAGCCAGTTTCAAAACTAAGTTCAATTTTGTAATAGCAAATAAATTATTCTACTAATTTCATTACACAAAAAAATATAGATAAATTTTAAAAAGTTGGAATTGTTCAATTTGGTTTCCTTTTTTTTTTGTCTACATAAAAGAAAAAGAAAAAAAACTGTCGTGAAAAATAATTATTTTGGAATTATGCAATTACAATTACCGAGTGTTAAAAACCCGTTGGCCAGTTGGAAAGCAAGCGTCTTGTTAGAGCCGCATTTGTTTCGCCACTTTGTGATTCTTTTCCCCGGCTTCATTTGGCTAATTTGTTTGACACAGCCATTAACCTGGTTCGCATATTTTCTTTAATAGCTGAAAGTTATTTCACCTTACAAAATTTCTCTCGACTGTAAATATAATGGAAATTGAAGGGTTTTGAGAGCGCGGTAAATATTGATTAAAGGTACATGACGACTACCCCTAATGCAACAAATTCAAGTTGTTGTTATTGGTCGCGTTGCCAGGCTGCCAGCACTTGAAGAAAATGCCTAAAGGGGGGGGCGAGGAACGAGGAGCTGGCTGAACCTGTTGCAGTTCAAGGACATTTACACATGCAATGACATGCAATTTAGCTTTGTCACACGCGTGTGTGTGCATGTGTGTGTGTCAGTGAGTCAGTTCAACTGCTTATCGTGCGCCAGTTTTCAAATGTCATAAAAAAAAAAAACATAGTAACAACAAACGAATACCAAACAAAGTTAAATGCGCGCTTTTAAGTACTCTGCCTCTCTTCCTTCTCTCGCTCTCTTTCTCTCTGTCTCTTTGTTTTTTGCTGTTCTCTTGTCGCTTGTGATAAATGAAGCACTCGCAAGCCGCTTTGACCGCCCACCCACACACATACAGAGCCACACAGACAGGCAGCTAGAACTCTTTCGGCTACCTGCACGATAAGCATCAGCCATAAAATTATTATTGGAAATCAAGCAGCAAATTTATATATATAAAATACAATAAATAAATAAATAATATATGTTTGTGGCATGGTTTCCTATTTAAGTATGCGTTGCGTTGCGTTGCGCATTGTTGCCCTCTCCCCCCTCTCGTGCTATTGTGTGTTGCTCATTTATTATCTGTAACTACATCTGTATCTGTGAGCAGTCGACGTGTCCAGACTGCAGACAACGCTGCAATTTCCGTTACAAAAAACTGGCCATGCAGCGCCACATTTCAGTGCTGTCTTTTTAGCATTTTTATTTTGTTGTTTCGATTGATCTGCGCGGTTAGCTCCCAGATGCAACTCGAATAGGAATAATTTATTATGTAGATTGGGTTAACAATCTGGATGTGAGAATCATTCATCCTTTTTTTTTGCCTCTCTTTTTGATAGGCTGCAGTTTGGTATATTTTTTCATCAATTTGTGATTTTTCATTTTTCAAATCTTGAATTTTAAAAGTATCTTGCTACTTCTAACAATTTGCTCATTTCAAGCTTATTGCACATTCGATTAAAATTGATCAGGAAAGTGTTGTTGAAAATATTGAATTTTTTTTTACTGATCAGTTGGTTTGTAAGTTGTTGGCAACACTGGTGGTGGCAACATGTGCGTCGCCAGAGCAGGTTTGCTTATGCTACCAACTTAAGAATGCAATGAGACAGAAGACAAAGCGCAAATGTTATACACACGCTTGATCTCTCTCCCTCTCTCTCTCTTTTTCCCTGTCTCTGCTTCTCGTTCTCTTTCTCTCTGTTTCTTATAATCGACAAGTTTTTCGCTGCTGCCGGTTTTAGTCAGCGTTTTAGCCAACAAAATCGCTCGTGTGTGACGCAGCAACAGCAGCAGCAGCAACGGCGTTTTTAACGTTCTTTATTGTTGAGTCAGTCAACTGACTGGGCAGCAAAATGTAAAGGCCAACATTTGGCATTTTATTTTAACGCCAAATTCAATTGTCGAGCCACAGACAGAACAGAAAAGCTGAGTGTCTTTCAGCTTTTGTCCACTTCAAAAAAGTTGAGAATTTAATTCGTTATACGATTTTGGCAACTCGTTGCAAACCACTCGTTTTATGTAGTTACACAAACTATCTGCGGCTCTATTAAATTTTGTCTGTAGTTTTTTTTTTTTTGTCACTTTTACGAAAGTTGGCTAAGCTTATTTGTTAGTATTTTACTTGCTACTCGTCGCAGCAAATGGTCTTCCCGTCTTTATCTATTTAGTTAAATTTAGTTTGCAGATCAGTTGCCGCAAATTCAATTGTCTTTGCCGCAATTTTTCAATTTTAAAGTTGGCTAAGCTCATTCGCTTGTCTGTTGCCACTCGTTAGCTAATTTAGCTCTAAACTTTGCTGTTCTTTTCAGAGCTAATAATATGCTTTGTTTGTTAATAGTTCCAACCGATAATTTAATTGTTGGTTAGTTTGGACATGAGCTTGACACTTTTAAATTGTTCAATAGTATTCCTAAATTGGTTGCTTTCGTTGTATTTAATAAACTGAGTTGTGTTTGCAGTTCATTCTTAGTCTGAAATTGTTAAATTACTCTGTTTGTCAGTCGCGAAATGTAAATCTTATAGAAACTTAGTTTAAGCTTAACTCAACAGAATTATGCTTTTTATTTACTATATACTCTTTTCTCTTTGTAAATTTAAGCTTCATTTATTCAATTACAAAGTTATCATTTAAAGTAGTTAAACCAAATTTACAATAGAAAACAAATACATATTTATAATTTTTTTTTTTCTTTTTTTCAGATACCACAGAACGCATGATAAACTCGATATCGATATAACTTTGGAGTGGCTCATCAGCAGCAGCGCCAACCGCTAATTGCCAACGGCGAGTGTGCGTGTGTGTGTCGGAAAACAGTGCACTAATTATAAAATTAAAATTAACTGCAAATTTTTTATGCATTTTTTTCCTGTGTGCCGTAACAAAAGAAAAACCAACAACAACAAAAAACACACTCTAAATAAAGAACGAAAAAACAATTTAGTTCTTGTGCGAAAAGTGAACGACAAGAAAAGTAAACAATAACAACAACAACAACAACAAAAGCAAAAAAAAAAGCCAAATAAACAAACAACAAGAAGGAAAATGGGCCAACTGCAAAGGCAACGAGTGGCTCAACTCGCCACACTTCTCTATTTCGTGGTGATCTGCAGCTGCTTGACTATTGGTGAGTATCTCCACCTCACATATACCAATGCACATGTGTATGCCTGTGTGTGTCTGTATGTGCGTTTGGCCAGTCGCAAATTGCAATTTGCCGTTGCAGTGTGCATTTTATAATTAGACACGTGCGGGCAATCAGAAATGAAGTTGTTCCCGTTCGAAGTGAAAAATTTGTAGTTTTGCTTAGATTTACAGTAGGCAATGAAAATGCTGTCGAATTTAGAAAATCGCACAACAGTTATTTCATTTTTGAAGTTTGGGCTTGTATATATCCAATTATAGCGTGCAAATACTTTTATTGCTTTGATGTAATTTTCCTACTGCTAGCAGAATAAACATGTATTGCAACAGCAACCAGAACTTACCATAATAAACCAGAATAAAATATAGCTCATTATCTGGACAAAAGATATGTGTAGGTATAATTGCTTTTGGCCGGCATGGCTTGGCTGTGTTACTACCTGAGACTTGAGACCCTGAAAACGCTCGTGTAAATATGGCCCAAAATCAACAAATGCCCAATTTCAGTTACAGTTTGAAATGCCCAGGCACAGTTTTCTTATCACCGCTCGCGCTGCTCTTGCCGTGTCAATATTTACGCTTTGGCCTAGAAGAAGTCTGCGTATCGCGTTTTTTTTATCGCACCCAACACAGAAACAGGCAACAGAGCATGCAGCGAAAATGATATAAACGTATTCGAGTTGAGCGCTAATGCAAATATTATAAATAGTTGCGCGATTAGCGACCCTCGAGGGAGTTACAATTGTCGCATTTCGTTAAGTCATTGAATTCTCCACCTGACTGCTTCGCTCATCCATTGTCAACATTATAAACACATTTTGTGCGCAAATATTTGCGAGACATACAATGAAATTACCACAATCTTTCGCTGGTGATCTTTAATTTCAGCTTTTGTCACGAGTCTAATTTTTCCACGAATCTTCTGACACTTAATTATACAAATCAAATAATTAACTTACTTGCTCTTAGTAAATGGCAATAATTTAAATTAGATTTATTCTGCTAGATCTGAATATTGGCTTGGTTTAAGCGAATGCCAAACGAATTTGGTTTGCAATATTAGCTAGCTGTTAGAGTACCATGAGAGATGCCCTTTTATTCTCTTTATTAGACTTATACTGTAGAATTCTTCTTTTCTGCTGGTATCCCAAAGCTAGGCAAAGAAAACGACAACCAATTACCACATCCGCTTCATTTGTAGAACCACTTTTCTTTCCGTCTTTATTATTATTATTTTTTTAATCGTCATTAGCTTCTGTGTGTTTTTTCTAACCTTTCTCTAAACGGTCAAACAGGGCAAGGGGCACTAAAGAGAAAGAGCTGTATCATTATTTGGTACGATGAGCAACACCGGATCTGACTCGACAGAGTTCTGTCAGCAGTAAATACAGACTCAAAGTTGACCCAAATTTTAATGCCCTTGCAACGAGTTTTTCTTTATATAAAATAGTTAAAGTTTAAGTTAAATATATAAATATAGCCGTGGAGCATAAAGCATAAATGCAATATCATTTTTAATATTTCATTTGAGTTTACTAAAATCGTTCAATACAAAAATCTTGTTTCAAACTGCTAAAGACGACTATTTAGCATAATTGGATAAACAATTAAACATAGCAAAGTAGTTTGTCATCCCGATTAAGAGTATGTATTTGTGTGAATATATATATAAATATATATATATATATATTAAAATATACATGCCTGGGAAATGTCGGGTTTCAATGCGTTCCACATGTCATGACACACTCATAATGCCCCCAGCAAAGTGCTCGACAACTGAAAAAAGAAAGAAAATAAAAAAAAAGTAAATGAAATTAATTAACGCAACTTTTTTTTTTCGTTAATATGTCCGACATTATTTTCTGCTGCTTAGCTGTTGCTTTAATTCTTTTATTTTTTATTACTCTTCTTTTTTTTTGTTGTTGAGCGGATTTGATGAAACATGAAACACCAACACTAAAAGAACTCGTCATCATGCCCCATGCGGCTTCAATTGAATGTTGCAAGCACATTTAACCTAGGCTCAACTGCATTAAACTGGCTTGTCTTTTTTTTTTTTTGCTTTATGGTTGCCCCCAAAAACCCGCTGATGACACTGTCTTCTTCTTCTTTTTATTCTTTTTATCATTGTCCGACGTGTCAAAATTCCATGTTTCATAATTAGCCGCAACTGGGAACGGGAAACTAGCCTACTTAATTTTGGTATCGAGCTTTCACTCAAGCCTGGGAAAAACTGATTATGAATTTGCCAGAAATGTAACATTAAATTTATTAATACAAAGCCCCATTTAATTAAGCCCAAGAAATTAGCTTTAAGAGGATAATTATTAATCGTCAAATAAAAGATACTCTGTAAATAGATGTGCATAAATTAGAATATATATATGCAGAAAAGTAAAAAAATAAAAAAACAAGATATTAAATATTTTAGCCTTTATTTCCTATTAAGTTAAATATATTCGCAGCTCGTAATTGTTTCCTTAAATTGTTACGGGGTTTACAAGAATTTTTACTCAAGGGGCACAACCCTTGAACTTAACAGAGTCAAACAAAGTCAAAGACGATGTACTTTCTCCCTTTCTCCACTTCTCTTGTTCTCGCTCAGCTAAATCTCTCAATTTAATGCCAGCGACATATTTTAATTTCTTGGGAATCTCTCTTGTGAGGCAAAAACTCTTGACTACGGTTTTGATGAAGTCAGTTGTTGTTGTTGTTGTTGTTGTTTCTGTTGTTCTTGTTGTTGCATCCATTGTTGCTGTGCGCCTGTTTTGTTGTTCAGGCAGCTGATGATGGTCAAGCGCCGGCAGCGCAGCCGCTACTGCGTGCTTGCAACAAACGAAGGCAACTCTAAAGCCTGGTTCTTTTGTGGCACTTTGCTTGAAGTATGCTTCGCTGTTCTGGGGGCAGGAAAAAGGAAATTCCAATTATGTTCCAAGTCTGGCCGTGCGTAGAAAAAAAAAAAAAGTATTGTTACTACCGTCTTTTATGCAGCATGCCACACTCCAAACACACCCCACACACCATCCCCTCCCCTGCTTGTGTCGCCTGCAGGTTTTTCTGTCTCTTTCCGTCTTTGTTACTCTTGTTTTAATCTTAATCCGTTAAAAGCCATTTTTATAGCGCAGTTCTGACCCATACCCCCCCCTACCCCCTTAAAAACCCATACTCACATCTCCTGACCATCCGACAATTGTCTTTAGTTGCGCGTTATTATTATTGTTGTTTCTTGCCTGAATATTTTTGGGCCGCTTTTGTTTTTTGTTGTTTTTTTTGCCATGGCAAAACTCTTGCCGCAATTTAAGAAAAGTATTTGCTTTAATTAAAATTCACAGCAAAATGTACAAATAATCCGTTGTGGAACAAACTTTAAGTGCAGCTCTGAACTCACTTCATATTGTGGCACAAATTCAAAATAGCCATTGGAATATTATAATAGGCTGTAACTGATATTAAAAAAAATATCATTGTTTTAAGAATTAAGATTTTCACAATCGAAATTCTGAGCTTCTTTATCCTTTGAGCTCCACTATTAAAAAAATCTTTAAGAATGCGAATTAAATGTCAAAATAATAATCATATTAAACTACATATTTTCATTTGAGATGCATTAAAAATAATAAAATCCTCTCGACGGGAGATGCTCAAAATATACACTGTAGAAAATTGGAAAGAAACTGGCTTGATTAAGTTAATAATGATTATAATCATGAACTGCATAATGTGCGCAATATGCAATGCATGGTGGATCCAGGGATGCCCGTCTGCTAGTCTCCATGGCCAAGTATCCATCTATGTATCCATCCATACATATATACATATTATTTGCATAACTTTAGCTTGCCATCTGCACTTGACTTCCTTTTATAAATTTTTTTTTTGTTTTTCGGGTGGAAAGAAAGGAGGATTGGGGGCGTGGTGTTGAAATGGAGGCAGTCTCTGGGAATAGCCTGTGCCACACTGACAGACAATTAGTTGAAGTTGATCCAAAAACTTGCGCATAATTAGCAACCATTGTTGCATGCCTCTTGCCGCCCGTCCTCAGTAAGCGCAGCCAGGCCTGCCTCCCCTTTTATGCAGACCCATAAATTAACTGCAAATGAGCTGCGGCCATCCGCGCCCTACCCGATCCGCTCCTGGCACTCGATCTGGCTGTGTGTGGTGCCCAAAAATCTAGCTATGTGGGTGCTAATTATGAGTAAGTAGCTGCAACAGCATCCATACATATAGATGATATATATATATTTATATATATAAACCCATTTTATTCATATTTAATGAGCTGCGCTGAGAGAACAATTCAAGCACTTCGCTCGCTTTGGGCCTGAATCAAGACTTAAGCAGCATTGCTTAGTAATTTCGCTAGTCTGCTAATAATGAGATATGTAAAAATAAATTACTGACTATGCTCTATATTTTTCTCTCGGTGTATGCGCGCAGTTTTCCCACAACTCTTTAGTCTTTGTTACTGCTTTCGCTCCAATTTTTTTTTATTTTTTTAATAATCGTCAAAACTTGAACAAACGAGCTGCGCGGCCTTTATCGTTTTCAAGCTCAAGTGAATCAAAATTATATATATACATATATATGCCATATGGGTAATTACAAGTGCCTCTGAATTTGTGACTGGTAGCCAAATATGCGAAGCGATATTGCAGACATCAGTTGTTTGTGAAAACGAAAATGAGCTGAGAAAACCAGCACAGAGAGAAGTGAATTAATGTCTAAGAAAAAGAAAAAAAGAAAAGAAAATAAAGTAAAATAAACAAGACAACACAAGACAAGAAGAATATATATATATATATAGCAATGTCTGTGTCAGTTTCAAGTGTATATTCCGCTTTTCACCTCGTCCCTTAAGTCTAACTTCAAGTGTAGCTTCTTTGGATGCCATTAAACAACTTTTTCTCAGTTGCAATGGCAATGCAGTCGAAGGGTTTGGGAAGGGGTGGGGTAGAGGAAGGCGCTTTTTACAGCGTGGTAAATGAATACCCGCATATAATGCCAGTGGAATTTTGAAAAAAAAAAAAAAAAATACATACACACACAATAAGTAGCTAAACCCAAAACCAGCACAAACTTACAACAAAACAACAATATAACAAAATAAAACCAAATGAGAAAACCAGCAAAGCAACAACAACAACAACAATGAGTTTAAAAATGAACTGAAAATACAAATGAAGGATTGCTTTGTTATTGTTGTTGTGGTTGTTGCCTTCCCCCAACTGAATTTCCCTTTAACCCCATAAGCTCAAAATGCGGCTGTCTGTTTCTTTTTTTTCTCCATCTCTTTTTTTATTTTTTATTTTTTTTTGTACATTTTAAGTATGATGAATGAATTTTAAATAACAAATTCAGTTGTTTTGCTCGTAAAATACGAGCTAACCAGAAAACCATAAAGAATAACGCAGCAAACTGAAGAATGTCTTGAGAAATTATAATAAATTATTATATGTGGCATATGCACAAAATGAGAGAAACTCTTTTAAATATATATCTCATATATAAGGTGCCTTTTATCTGTTCAAAAAAGAATGCAAAATTATCGCTTGTTTTATCTATGTTCATCTAGGAAACAGACACAGTTCGAGTCAAAAAAACTTGACATGTGACTACAAATGTATTTAAATATAAAGATAACTGAATACCTAAACAGTTCAAATAGAAGATATCCATTTTACAGACAGTAACCATAAAGTGTTGAGTCAATTATATATAGTTAAATATGTGCCAGTCTCCCTACTATTACACTCTAACATAAAAACTAGTTAGTATTTCATTTTATGCATACCATAATTGAGAAAACTAAATTTGGGTTCTGTAAAATGCACACACGAAAAGCAAAAAAAAATAAATCAAAATGTATATTTGTTAGAAACCTACGCAATTGTTCAGAGCCTTGTTAGAATGCATGTTGCAAGTTGGTTAGATACCTATATGTTAACTACTACGCACACGACACACGAACCGACATGCAGATGGGCAAAGGAGGAGGTGGACGGTGAGGTGTGGAGAGGGGGAGTGGGGGCGAGGAGGTGTCTAGTCCAGGCTAAACAGGAAGCGCTAAGAAGACGTGCTGCATGCATGCCTTACAAGTGCGCCCCTGGCATACTTAATTGAGTTATTTAGTCGACATCGGCATGCGTAATGCATTAGAATACACTCGGCCTAAACCTAAACCGTCGACTGCAACTGTGTTTGGGCGTGTGTGTGTGTTTGGGCGTGTGAGTGTGAGTGTCTAGAATTTGTTGGTCCGTCGTACCGAACCATACCGTGTACCGTACCATTTACAGACTACCTACTATATATCTACTGAACCATCTAAAGAGGGTCCGATGCGCATATGTGCAGGCAGGTAACCTGACGACACAACTAATTGCTAATTGGATTATGTCTTACTCAAGCACACACACAGCAAGACAGAGATAGATATATACAGATATATATAGAAAGAGATAGAGAGGCACTAAGTAAGGTGCTGGCGTGTGCCAAAAGGTCAATGATACGAGCACCAACGATGACACTTGGAGAAAAATGCAGTACGCAATTCAAGTGCAATGAAATTTCTAATTATTCTACAAATGATTCTTGATTGCGACATCTATTTAAATCTGTGACACTTGTCGAAAAAAAGTGCTGCCATTCAATTCAAGTGCAATGAAATTTCCAATTATTATACAAATGATTTTTGAATATCGAATATTCTGTGTCAAATATTTAGTTAAAGCTGACTTGATTTAATTTACAGTTTGATTTGACAACTGGTTTATTCAAAGACTAAAAGAGAGCGTATGGAATTTATGAAATATTCGCAAAGCCGCAAGAAATATGCTCTAGGTTTTGCTCGAAGTGTAGCCAGAAGGTCTTTTGGCCCTAATCCAGCAGTTTAGACTGAGAACCATGGACTCCACAAAAGTGGTTGTAGCCATCCGTCTGCATTTTTAATTGACTCGCTTGCCGCTTGCCGCTTGCAATTGCATAACAATGAGGCCGGAGCGCTATCCAAGTTCGATTTCGTTTTCAAGTTCCTTTTTGGCTTACTCCCCCCTTGGTTTTTTTTTGTTGAAACGATTTGCCGGGTTGCGGCCTCAATTGTCGTGGTCGTTGACGTTCGGCATTTTGTGTTGGTCGAATGGTATTCGTTTAACATTTGCATAGTATTGTTACCATTCCCCCAAACCCGCACCCACCACTATCCGTTTACCCCTCTTCCGGTACTCCTGGGTCTTCATTGAACATTGTGGCCTGGGACTCTGTGCTGGTAATTGTTAATGCAAAGTGCATAGAGCACAGGTCAAATCTCGTTGATGTTCCCAGTCATGTGTCCTGGTACCTTCTGTTGTCCTTCTCCTCTACTTTTTTTTCCTCTATCTTTTTCGTTTTAGAATTGTAGTTGCTTCATCAATTCGATTCTGTTTCACATTTTTTAATTACTGCCACAATTGTTAGGACACTCGATTGTTTTCATTTGGGTTTTTATGTGCACCTAAATACGACGTATCCTAATGAGTTCTCCATCAAAGCACTTGGCAATCTCTCAATCTCTCAGTCTCAAATTGCACTCCTGCGTTTAGTTTTTATTTTGTGTTCAACTTTGGATTAACCATAATCCTCTTGCTCCCTCTGTCCACTTATCTAGCTATACTCTGCACATATTTAATAATGCAAAAAATGATATTAGTTGGCTTTGCAAAACTTTAATTTCCGAAAATAATAATACCTCTCAGGATATATAGCTGATTATATTATATACATTTTTTGCAAATCAAAGAGGATCACAACTATTTAGTATGTATATCATTTGCCTGCATATTGTCCATAAATTACAGGGTATCTCGCTGGTAAGACAATCACTCTCATTTGTTTGTTGCTTAGGGCTTTCACTTGCTCATTTAAGTTTCTGGTATTGTTCCCACTCATTAAATTTCCCACACTCCAATTGGCTCAGCAGCTCCCACGCCCACCTCACGCCCCATTCGACTGTCGCTGCTGCTTCTTGCTCCAGCGACTGCTTCTTCTTCTTCTTCTTCTACTTTTGCTGTATTTTCGTCTGCTCTTCTTCTGTTATACTATGTGTTGCACTTTTTCCCACCATTAAGCTGCAAGCTATCAGCTGCAGCTCATCAACTCTGAGGAGAGGCCAACCAACATCAGCAACAACCATAAGTAAAAATGCTGTAGTCGAGTGAGCTCGACTACGATATAGCGTATATATGCTAGAAATAAGATCAATATGCGAATATATCATAGCTTGGATGCTTATTATGCGATCCTAATGAAATTTGGTTAATTGATTTTTAAAATATTGATAATCGATAAATCGGCAGTTATCGATAAAAAAAAGCAAACTTTATCTGTGCCGGTTATATAAGATATTTGAGGTCCACGTGTTCTTACAGAGAGACGGACATCTACTCGGTTGCTAATCCTGATCAGGATTATATATATACTTTATGGGATCGAAGATGTTTCCTTCTGCCTGTAACATACATTTTCCCAAGACCATGTAACCCTTTTTACCCATTTTCAATGGATTCAAGTAAAAAAAGAAAAAAGTGCATCCCCAGATTTGCCCAGCTAAATCGCTCGCCCCTCGACCCCCTCTCTACTTAGAACCGTTTCATGTGCCTGGCTGTGCATTTTACCAATTCTCAACATTTAACTAAATAAACCGCATTTCTTGCTTGCTCTTCCTCTTCCACTTCCACTTCCACTTCCCGCCTCCCGGCTCACCGCTTAATACCCCTTAACTGAATTGCTCTTCGTTCACTTCCATCACAATCACATCATGCTTAGCTTAGCTCTCAGAACCTTCGAAGCGTCGGCGTCATTATCAGCCGCTCCCCTCCCTTGGCTGCCAGTGCTTTGGCCACACATTCAACTCAATTTTGTAGCATTGTCGCTTTTTTTTTTACGCTCTTTGCTGTTTCCCCCTCCGACTGATGACGAGAATTACCTTGACTGAAACGCTACAACGTTTTGCCACATTGCAGTTTCTTAGCCAAGGGCGGCGGGTGTGCAGGGGTCGGTGGAGCAGACCTTGAACAACTTTTGGCAAATAAGCCAAAAAATTCTAAATCGGGGTCAAAACTCACTTTGAATGAATTATGCGATAAATTTAATTTATATTGTAAATTGCTTGCTTCAGCTTTTTTTGTAGATCAACTTCTAAAATGTTAACAAATTGTGTATAAAATATTGTGGCTTATGTAGAATGGTTTAATATCTTTAGACAACTAACTGTGACAATCATAAAAGTCCCCTTTGATTATTTTTTCTGACTACGCCTCTGTTGCTGCATCTTTTTGTGATCTCAAAAACAGAAATATTAAAACATACGCAGAACTTTACCAACTTGCTGCTCGTCGTTGGCCAAGTTGGCGGCTGCATCAACAAGCCTTAACCCTTGGCAGTTTACCCTGGCCCTTTACACTCGCCCCCCCATTTTGCCCTACAGGGTTTAAAGTGAATTTTTTTTCATAATTTTATCGCCATTTTTCACATGGCTCTTAGTCGTTAGCATCAGTTGCAAGTCTTAACAATCTCGTAAAACGAAATGTTCGCTCTTCACCTTCCCTGTAAAGCTCACCCCCTACCCCCTCCCTACTATTAATGCCCCTGACCCAAGCTCTTTGTTTGCATTTTAGTCATGAGCCTTTAAACATTTGTTATGCATAATTTGAGCAACAAATGTATTGGAAAGAATTTTAAATTGATTGTTATTGTTGTTTGGACTTTTTTTTTTGTCAGAGATGGGGCTGAAAAGGGAAGCAGTGGCGGGAGGTCTTGGGGAGGACAGTCAGACATCAGTGTCAGTGTCAATAATTAGCTTAACCCATTAATAACCAAGCAAAACAAGCAGGCAGGCAGATAGACACTCAGACAGACAGGCAGACAGACGCCTCCACATCCTTGTCCACCTTCACAAATGAGTCAGCAGACAGACAAGGGTTGAGGTTAGGTTTTTGGGGTTTGGGACTTGGGGCTCTTGATGCGGGTGCAAGATTAATGATGCAGTTCCAGTTGATACCTGCAGCTAAGTGTGATGCATCCATAATCCCAGCTTGTATCCCAAAACTCAGACCCTTCTCCGTCTGTCTGCGTAAAAGTAAAAGTTCATTCACATTCCGTTTTGCCCAGAGAGAGAGAGAGACAGAGACAAAGAGAGAGAGACAGAGAGACAGTGGCAGACAAAGGAAATGGGACGGACAGACCCAACCGAGTTGGACAGTTGGGCAGCTGGACAGACAGGGCTTATGTTATATGTAACTTATGGTTTTATCTCGAGGTTCAGGTTGTGTCGCAAAAAGTTTTTTTGATATACCTTTTCCGGGCTTCCAGCGAAATCGGAGTTGACAAAACTCTTTGCTCATCTCCAAAGTCTCGTGAATTTTTTTTTATACTCCATCAACATTTAAATATTCTTTTTTAAGCTCTGCAACAGTTCCAAGTAAAGCGCATATAACGTACAGAGTTACAGTTACACACACACACACACACACACACACACATACAGATACACACAGATGAACAATGGGTCTGATGATTAAATTTTGCTGATTCAGTTTTTGCTCAGCTTTTGCGGATTTGTATCTTTTTGCCTTTGGGCACTGGCAATTTAGTTTAACATCTTCCATTTATGGATGGCTTCCTTTTCTTTCTCTGCCAGCTAGACAAATTGCTCTGTCGCTTTTGTCCCTTTAAGCGAGCCACCAATTAGTGTTGCATTACGGGTTGGGGGCATCATATTTAGACATCAAACCTAACTCGAACAAAGGCAAGCCCCAAATGTGGCTCAAAGATTGGGTACAGCTTTGATTTGATTTTGTGAGAGGCGAGGGAAAGCCAGTGTTAACTTCAATCAACTTGAAAGGCTTGAATTTGATTGGTCTCTGATTGCATGGATATATTTAGATATATAAACAAAAGAATATTCACAAAATATTTAATTTTTAACTTTGACTAAAACAAAAGAAAACATTTTATAAAATTTATATTCGACATAAAAATGCCACAATAACTTTGACTGTAAATCTAAATATAACTCAAAAATTATACAAAATATATGAAAACTGAAATCGATTTCAGCTGCAGCTAATCCGAAAAAAAAAAAAAAAAATCCGAGCCTGTCAAAGACCCAATAAATTTTCGCTGGGAATTCGATCTACGCACAAAGAGCCAGCTGGTTGTGCCAATTTGGCACAACAGCTAATAAAATTTGATGTACTTTCGCTTGTTGTTGCAATAATTCTGCAACAGCAATTAGAGGGTGTACAACGGGAGGGGAGTGGACAGAAGAGAGGGTAGAGGGTAGAGTAGAATGTTGGCAGAACAGAATTATATCATAAATTGCCAAAGTGTGCGCGTTTAAAAGGTGCCTAGGGATGACAGAGACAGAGTTGAACTCTAACTACCTACCCCCTCCCCCTCCCACTCTCTCCTTCTCCTTTCCTCTCTTCTCTGTCTCTGTCTGTGTTTTGGTTGACATTTGATTTCTGACGCGTGCCGCTTTAACTGCCTTTGGCTTTCTAACTAATGTCAGCCCCGGCTTGTAGGGGGGGGAGGAGTTGGTTGTCTTGGGAGGGGTGGTCTGTTTTGGCATTAAGCATTTGACTCGACCGGGATCTAAGACCAAGGAGTGCCCACATCTCGGGTTCATCGTCATCGTCATCGTCTGGTTATTTTTATTTTTACGATTGTTTTCATTTTGTTTGATCCAAACAAATAGGCGGAAAATTTTGATGACTTCCCTTGCCAGAAAAATGCGTGTTGCAGCAAGGAAAAATTCATCCCCTCCCCCCAGTCCACCCCTCGCTGTCGCATTGTTGCGCGTGTTGCGGCCTCATTAATTTTTTGATTTATTAATTATTCATTTGTTGAAACTATGCAAGGAGCGTGCAAAATGTATTTTATTTAGGAAACTAGTAATTGCCTGGCCTGGCCTGGTCTGCAATTAGTTAACGTAGAAAGGACAATCCTTGCCAGTTAACTTGGCCTACGTTCAAATATTCCTTTTAGGCAGTCGTTAATTATTAATTATTTAACGGCTTCCTCTTTCTGTTTTTGGCTTTGCCCCTTTCTAATATTATTCTGCTTATTATTTAAACAATTCCAAATTTCCAGAAACCTAACAAAACTTGAAAAGAAATCACTTTTTCCTCAATGATTAGCATCTAGATAAAAACTTGTAATTGGAACTTGTCTGTAAAATATTTTAAAAATTTAAATAAAAATTTTCATTGTTGAAAAGTTGATTTAAAAATGTTAGTTGTCATTTTGCAATAGTTCTTGCTTATTCCCATCGAAGAACTTATGTCAACACTCGGCTTCCTCTCTTGGCCAGTCATTAGTTATTCCTTCCGTTCGATTGGCAATTAAACCGTTATTAATCTAACAGTTCTTCATTTCGCTGCTGCTGCTAGCTACAAACTGGCTAATTTACCTTTAACTGTATCATTTTGTCAACATTTGCTATCGGCCATTATTTTTCTCTCAGCTGACAAGTTGCTTGCAATATGACGTTTAGATATTTTCTGCAGATACTTTAAGAGGTGCTGCAACAGCAACATTCTGTTGCAACTTCCCCTCTCACTTTTTTTGTTCTATTCCCTACTTCCTCTCACTGTCTCTCTCTCTGTCTCACTCTGTCTCACTCTGTATTCCAAACTTGTTCATCGATGTTGCTGCCTAATGATGTTGAAATGACTTCCTTTGGGATCGTTGTGTGTGTGCGCATTTTTTTATATTTTTTTTTCTCTGCTCCATCATTTTCAGCCAGCTGGCAATTTGTCAACAAAATAACTCTCAAACATGCTTGCAATCTCTCACCGGAGGCAAACAAAAAAAAAAAGTGAAAATACATATTGAAGACAATCGCCTGACAAGCGGCTGCAAATTCAATAATTTGGTTTTTTTTTTGGTTTCGACCTGCTGCTGAAGTTGTACGACTGCTGACGACATTTTGCACTCAATGAATCATAAATGCGTTTGCCTTTTAAGCTTCCTCTTTTTTTTTTTTTTTTTTTTAATTCAATTGTAGCTAACGAAGCGCAACATAAGGCAACTTTGAACCCTCGCTAATACACAACAGGTGTTTTTGTGGCGCCTCTCGTTATTTATTTTTTTTTTTATTATTATTTTATATATTTTTTTTCCGTTTGCCCAGCGATGCATGAAAATGTGTGTGCTTGTTTTTTAGGCAGCCAATACGCGAAACCTGACTAATGACATAAGACATTTGGAAGCCTGAGGGCACGACTCAATGATACCCTATTAAATTAGTGTTGCTTAACATTGATTATTAAAAAACTTTATTTTTTATTGGATAAAAAATTATGCAATTTCTTTGTAAATGTTCACCATTTGTTGTCTTTCTTGTGCAGGGTATGTTTTCATACAGAATAATCAGCTCAAAAATTAAAAGTTGAAGTATTAAGTTCCACACAGGAAGTTCAAGCTGATAATCATTGCTAAAACGTTTAAATATTAAAGTTAATTTTGAGGGAGCAGACTATATTACTTATATAATTATTTGAATTTGTGTATTATATTTGATAAATTTCAGGTCTACTTGCATTTAAGATAAATGTATATTTTATTTCTTTTGTTTGTTTGACATTTTGAGGGTTCTCAGTTGTCTCTTGTGACTTATTAGGCTCGTATTCATCTCTCGTGCTCACATTCGCATTCGCATTCACATTCACATTCGTATTCACATTCGCATTCGCATTCATATTTACATTTACATTCGCTTTCACACGCGTATTCATATCTCATGTGCTTAACTAATTAAAATGATTTCCCACAGTCGCCGAAGTTGCCGCTTTTGATATATTGTGGCAACTGCTTTTGGTCCACGAATCTTTTGAGGGGGGAGGGGGAGTGCTGCATGCAGACTCTGAGGCAAACCACTTAAGTCAAGCAGCGGTGGCTTCTGTTGCACACAAATACATACATACAAATGTATGTATGTAGCATAGTCTTTGGCATTGGCTTGTTGGGGGATTTTCGGGACTTGCCACAGCGCCACTGCGGCAATATATAATTCCCATTTAGAAATAGAAATGCGGCATTGTGAGCGAGCTCCCGAGTGCTCCCCAGACGGCATTTAGTAGACAAAGCGCATCAACAAATAATGAGGCAATCCAACACTCACGCACACATACACAGACACAGACACGGATACAGATACAATTTCGTAATGTATCTCACGGATACACGCAAACACGTTCCACGACAATTACTGGCACTCTGCGGCATCTTAAAGATGCCTAAAAATAGCTAAACGCGCAGAAACAGCCGCCATTGCCATGGCCATCAAATAGTGTCGGTCGCTAGGTGTCAACTAAATAAACATATATATATATGTATATAGTATAAATATATCCCCATATCATATCATAAAATACATATGTCTGCATCTACTCTACCAGGTCTATTTTAAGGGACTCCTCCTTAAGCAGTTTACGTGTTTGTTTTGATTTCGCCGATATGTGGGGTGTTCCAGCTGACTGAATGAGGAGCTTAAGGAGTTTTCCCCATCCTAGAATTAGTATTAGTGTTGTCTTAACGGATTTCTGGTTTGCTTTAAAAACCAACAAATAACATGATCTTTGTACAAATAGAAAAAATATTAACTCTAAAAGTGAAACTGGCAAATAAAAGTCAAGCAACTCTCTCAATCCATTAATAACTATCAAGTTGCTACTTTAAACTGAATTAAGTTAATTTATAACAGAGTTAATCATTCATGAATATTCATTATTCAAGAACATCAAATAAACCACTTGAAGAAAAGTTCGTTTCAGCTTTTTTGCCTCTTTCTTATATCAAAAAAAAATCTTCACAACATAAATCCCGACATTAATTAGATAAATTGATGCGTGTTTTTACTGTTGTAATCAACAGCAACAGCAACAGAAAAATCTTTCCAATTGTTTGTTATCCGAAAATACCCCAAAAATCATAAATTGTCACAAATGGAAAATGGAAAATTGTATACAAATCGTATATTCCCAGAAACTGACCCGATATCTCCCATCGCCAACTCAAACATTTCTCTCTCGGAGTCCACTGCTTAATTATGCATGCGCCCCGAGAATATCAAACTCCAATTTATCAAATGCTGCATATGCATTTTAACCGAAACCCCGAAAACAAAACAATTCAAATAAAAATACCAGAAGCCAGTATCAGCAGCAAATGTGGCAGCAACAGCAGCAAATGTGGCAGCAACAGCAGCTGCATTTTATCTGTAGCTTTTGATCGGTATAGAAGAGGAAAACAAAATTTCGTATATCTATACGAAAATTGTCGAAAAACTTAATTAGGCAAAGTAATGTTTTGGGAAAGGGGAATTTCGGAATTTTAGCAATGCGTTGCATGCATTTTTATCAATATATAAAAATCGAAAGAGGGCCAAATGGGAAAATATACATAGGCCAACATATTTTTCCAATTAGAATTGTCTGCCGGCTGTCGCTTGTCAAAGGAAGAAGAAAAAAAAAAATAATGGAAAAAATAGGAAAACTCCTAAACCGAAACCAGGCCGTCGAGCCGAAGCAGCACTTTAGCTTAACGGCTGTTCAAACACAGCTGTGCGTTTTCACAGCGAGGACATCGAAACGAAATGTTAACTATCCTGTTTACATAATATGTCAATTAAAGCGAGTGAAATGTTTGGTAAATCGACGAGGATGTTGGGGTGTTTGGGTGGTTGGGATTCCCATTGCGGGCGGGGCAGCCAACAATGTCAACTCAATTTGCTGCAAAGTCAAAAGCATAAAGTAAATTTATGAACCAAAAAGCTATCGCTGCAGCACCCGCTGGGCCCGGATTCGGATTCGTATTTGAATTCCGCAGGGGTAGAGAAATCTTGTCACAGTTTTTATGGCGCTACGCCTAGGCAAAAACCGAAACAACATTATCGCTTTTATGTGTGTGCAGGGTGCAAGACAACTGTAAATTGCTGTTAGACCTAAGGGTGTGCAAAAAAAAACAAAGAAATAAAATAACTAAGTTTCTCTGCTATTATTATACCCTATAGTTAGTCAGAACTATTGCCAAAAAATGTAGTTTTGAGAACTGATTCCCAAACTTTTTCAATATTAAACTAAAAAAGGTAAAAGATAAAACTAGGCTTAAAAAAAAAAACATGACTCGCAGTTGAAATAAAATTTTTACTACTTACAGGGTATATTCACAGCATCAGAAAGTAGATACAGAAAAACTAAAATAATAATAATTTGATTTTTGCAGCCGCATAAATCAGTTAAGGCCCGACAAGTTAAGAAAATTTGTAGCGACTCCGAGGGTTGCTTGGCTCGAAATTTTTAGATATATATTTATTTCTACAATGTATCTTAAACGCTGTCATTGTATCTTTGTGTCTTTTTGGCATGCACTTTGCCAAATTGCAAATGTGATTTATGTAGGTCCATTTCCTTTGGCAGCCTCTTAACACTTCATTTAAGCTGAAGTATGGCCAAAACAAGACAACGCAACTCAATTTCACAAAAGAATAGAACACAAAAAAAAAAAACAAAAGAAAAAACAAAAAAAAAGATACAAGTCTCGAGCTGTATTTCATTCATTTCAATTAGCATTAATCTGTAAAGCCATAGCTCGATTCCTCATTTGGGGGGTTGCCTGTGTTGCTGTTTTCACTGCGGTGGTTTTTGGTGGTTGCCCAGAAAAATCCGAAAATCGAATCCGCCCCTGAAACGCATTTGTTGTGCATTTTTGTCATCACTGGATTTAAAGTACCTTAATTGTTGTTTACAATTCAATTTTCCCGGTTTGTGGTGCCTCTTAAGTTGGCTTAAGAGCTTAAGAAGTCATCCGATTGATTTGTATCTGAGCACAAGTATCTTATTAATTGTGTAATGAGCACGTTCTACACATTTTTGGCTTGCTTCAACGAAAACAAAATTAGTTCGAGTTTTCTTGAAATTCCTCATAGCATAAGCTAAACAATTATATTAATAATAATGATTCAATTTAGTTTTAGACAGCTGCCAATTGAATATTATGCTATTATTCTCAATGATTTTTTATTTGTTATATAATTTAACTTATTTTGCTATATATGACACTAAAGATTTTATATTTAAATTTTCTTTCTAGGTAAGTGTTAATGACCCCATTCAACGGGACGAATCAGTCAAAACACTCACTCTCTGAATTCTACATTTGACGATGGCAAATCATAAATTTTGGAAATCGACACGTGAAATGTTTTGCTTTGTTTTTAATGGCCTGTTTATGCTCTGTCTTCTGCCGGCAAGTCATTAAAGGTGACAATGCAATCTGACACATACATAAACATGAACACACACACAGACACAAACACAGACACATACACAGACACATACTAATCGCATGTCATAAATTGTAAGCGACAGGCACTTGAAAACAAAACATGCAACAACAGGCAAAAAGCAAAGCAACACGCATAAATTTCCATATAGTGTAAAACTCAACTTGTCTAGGGTGGCGCGGGAGGGTCGGGAGGGTTCGCTTTTTGGTGAGTAGCATTTTCTTCATATTTGGCATAAAGTTGTCAGAGAATTTGTCAAAAATTGCTGCCGTGAATATATTTGTTAATATTGTTGTTGCTAGGTGTGAACAACAAAATGCAGCAACTAATTTTGACACGTGGTGTACTGTATGTGTGTGTGGTGTGCGTGTGCGTGTGTGTGTGTGCGTGTGCGCCTGAGCTATTTTTGTTGTGTGTGCAACAGTTTGTCATTGATGTTGTGGTTGTTGATGGCTCGGTTTTTGTCAAACTAAACAGCTGCATTGACATTGAATGCATTTGAGTACCCAAACACACACAGACACACAAACACAAACTCACGCACACTCTGAAAACACTCATAGCACTCATGTTTCTATTAGTTCAAAGGTCAATTGGTTTTGGCGCATGCAAACAATGATTTTAATTGCTGTCTACTTTCAAACTTGAAAACCGAAATGCAAACAATTTCATAAGTATTTATGAAGAAACTTGAATGAAAATCGTAAGCACAATTTGAAGAATTTGGCTTATTTAAAGCATTTTAACAATTTAAACGCTCAATTATAATTTAGCCAACAACTTCAATTTATAGCTGTAATATGAGCTGTCAATTGGCAAACTAAACTAATTAATTTGATTTCGATTAAATTTCAATACAATTAGAAATAAATGTAAATTACAAATTATAATTAAAGTAGATTCAATATAATTTTATTATTGAATGATTAGTAAAATTGCCTACGATTCAGGCACAGTTCGCTTAATTTAGACCACAAAATCTAATATTCAATCAAAGCATTCATAATATTTATAGAAAAAAAATAAAACAAATTGCTTGACTAGTTTGGCTATTAAAATGACGTCGACGGTGGGTTTTTGTGTGCTAGTTGTTTATTGACAGGAACACAAATTCAATTAGCCTAAAACTAAAGCTAAACGTAAAACTTCAGCCGAATGCCAAAAAGCCGAAACTGGGCTATCTCTTGTTGGCCTCAACTCACAGCGCGCTGACAGCTGCTATAAATAAAAATGGATCTAACGCACAGCCACAGGCATTTCGAAAAGGGATAGGGAGTTTGGTGGGGGGGGGGGGGGGGGACAGCGGGGACATGACACAAAAGGGCTGAGGAAACTACACCATATTTTGTGGCGCCTGCTGCAGCAGCAACACCAACAAACAACAATAATAATATTTTTTATAGCTTTGTTTATGAAGACCAAACATGATTTGCTCTGCTATGTTCCGCTTTGTGAAACATTGCCAACTCGCTTCGATTATATATATATATATATATATATATATATATATATCCAAAGTGCTTTACGTCATCGTCATCGTCATTGATTTTTTATGCTGTTCACTTTTCTTTTATCGGCAAAAAGTATACTCTTAAAATATATTTCCCAGCGAGCACACATGACGAAATGTGTCGCCAAAAAAAGAAAAGGAAAAAGCTAAAATAGCATTTCATACTTATTGTCGGCCATAAGTATCCAAAAGTATCTTCAACATGTGTATCTATGCCATAACTCAATTGTGTGTATTTATATCATAATTTATGGGCGAGCGAAGCGATGCTAAATGCTTTTCCCAGAGCAGCTGCATATTTCTGATTTCTGGGTCACATCTCGCGTTGGCTCTGCCGCATGGGTCAGGCCAGGGAGCATTTTGTTGTTGTTGTTGTTGTTATTGTTTGTTTTTTATATTCTACATATATATTTTTATAAGCTAAAGCACACAAGTGGTTTGTACCGGTCTCGTCAAATATCATTTATAAATATTAGCAATTGATTTTTAAATTTTAAAAACTCAATTAATAGCTCAATAACCAAAACTCTCAATGTTATCAGAGCAATCGTTTTTTTTTTTTGCTGTTCTTAGGCTTAAAAACCATAACTTTTAAAGATTTGCTTTCGAGTATTTGGTTTCAGTGAATGCTTCCGTTCTTCTGGCAGCAACCGCAACACATAAAAGACAATAATTCATTTGTGTTCCCGAAAAGTCACAAGAACAAAAAGAGAGCCAGAGAGAGACAAAGAGATAGAGAGAGAGAGAGGGAGCGATGGAAATGCCCAGTGATATTTGTTCACCCAGGAGACAACTTTGTAGCAAAATACTAGCCAATTCCATTTGAATTTTTTGTGATTTTTTTTTTTGTAAGCTTGCGAAAACCACCAGTATAAATCGCCAATTCATGTGAAAATGCAAGAAAAGCTACTGCATGAAAAAAAAACTGCCAAAAAATATGAAAAAAAAACTCCATACAAATAGAAATATAGCAAAACGCGCCGCGATTTTTGCAGGCCAGCACATCTAAATACTTAGAAGGGGGTTCTGTGAGTGGAGGAGGAGGTGTGGGGTGTGTAAGGGTTGTGAGGAGCGAATGTTAGGCCGGGCAAGCTAACAGCTACATTCAACGGATTTTATAAACAAATGTCCACAACAAACTGCTGTGTGTCGATGCGGTCCAGCGATATATTCGCAGAGTTATAGCCCATGGAGGCTGTGGGGGGGAGCAAGGATACCTAGGATAGAAAAAGCAAGTGCTTTTAGTGCACTACGCGTCCCATTCAAACATTTACCATAGTTTCTATATAATTGCTAAAAAATAAAAAAGAAAAGAAAAGAAATAATAGAAGAAGGACAAATTGCAATATTTTGTTAGCTGACGTTCAAAAAAAAAAAAATGAAAGAATAAAATCTACTACACAAAAACAAAATCACTCGCCCAAAACTTTAGTTAACCACAATTTTTGTCCGATGCAAAAACAAACAAATATTTCTTTTCCCAAGTGGTGCTCTTGTTTATTAGTTTGGTAACATGCAACAGAAACAAAAAAATAAAAGAAAGAAAATAAATAAATAAAAAAGATAGATTAAGTTTTTTTCTAGTACTGTCCGTTAAATGATGAAAACTTTGAACGTTTGTTATTGTTTCCAAGCGATGTGGCAATTATGATTAGCTCTCAACAACTGTCCGCAATATGCAACTGGCAATTGACAGCGTTTACGGGGCGGGGGGGCATGGGGAGCTTGTTGCTGGGGGGCAGGATGTGAACGATTGTTATGACTCTGTTCAGCTAAAACAAAGAGTAGAAACCAATCAACCGCATTACTCAAATTGATTTGTAAACACAGAGTAGAGTAGAGCAGGGCAGAGGAGAGGAGAGGAGAAACTGAGTGGATTTCATTATGCGAACGCGGCAACAACAGATACAACAATCAAAGCAAATCCAAAAGTAAACACGAAAATAACAACACAAACAGATCAGCTCGAAATGCAAAAGGATTGAAAATCAAATACAAAATACGCAACTCAAATCGGCAGAGCTGCTGCTCTGCTCTGCTCTGCTCATAAGCAGAGCCAACCACAACACACACACACACACGTACACCAAAAAAAAAAAATGAAAAAAAGAAGAAAAAAATAATACACAAGAAAAACAATTGCAAAACTTGGTCCGGCAACAAATACTATTTGCCACATCTCCCCCCCCCCCCCCCTCTCCTTCCCCCGCTCGGCATCTACACCATTTGTTTGTTGTCCAAACAAAACGTCTCAGCATGCGAAAAAGTTATTAAAACTGTCGATGGAAATGCTTTTGACATTGATTGCACATGCGAATGACAACCAAGGGAACCAGTCGACTAGCAGAGGGAGGGGGGGCTGCTGTTGCTGGAGGAGCTGGGAGTAGTAGTAGTAATATTGGGTCTATATATTATTGTTTGGGTTTCCTTTCGTTCCGTTGCATATGCAATTCTCTCTCGTGGGGGGGCCAAGTATGGCCAAAAAAAAATATTGACACATAAATTGCACTGTTTATGCAACTATTTTGTTTGGTTTTTTTTTTTTTGCCAATGTGTTATTTAATTTGGGCGAAATAAACAGTTTTTGTTTGGGCCAGTTGGGACTTAAGCTACAGTTATTGGGCAACTTGGAAACAAATTGGCAAAAAGTTGCCACCAAGCAAAGGTTAACTTTTGTGCACAATATTTTTGATTGCATCTTAAATCAGGTCCACAATTTACCAGCAAAACTTATTTTTGCAAATTATATTTTATATAAGTGAAAAAGAAATCATAAATTCAAATCAAAGATCTTTTCCAAGTGGAATTACTAAAATTTTTACTAAAATGTGTTAATTAAGATATAACAAATTTATCGATGGCAATCATTTATTTTTATTATTTATTATTATTTTATTTATTTATTTACGCACAAACATTTTTTTTGGAAATTACTTTTCGAATTAATAAGCGACTTTTTCAAGAGCTGCGACTCAAGGAATGTTGCTGTTGTGCTTAAGATATGCCAATGTCAAGATTTGACATTAACACTTGGGCTCTGTCTGTCTGTCCGTCTGCCCGTCTGCCCTTCTGTCTTGTCCATCCGTTTGTCTCAAATGTTGCAGACGACGCGCTCTAATGAAACATTTGCCCCATCGATCAACGGAGAGGAACTGCCAACCAAAAACGGAAAGCCAAAACTTTAGTAACCCCTCAGATTCTCTACACTTTTTGCTCAAGTAAACAATATTTATATGCAATAATATTTCAACAGACACCGTGACAGATAAATAGAGAGAGAGAGAGAGATATAGAAAGAGAGAGTGAATAGATATAGAAGACAGACGGGGGACAGAAATGATGACAAACTCATGACTTGGTATATTTCATAATGATGCTGCCGCCCAGCAGCAAAATGTGCTGGTTTTGTTTATGCATATTAAATGTTATAAAGACGCAACGCCAGCAGCCAGCAGCCAGCAGCAACATGCACGTCAGCAACATGCACATCAGCAACATGGACATCAGCAACTGCCATATCATTGTTTCTCTGGCTTTTGCTGATGTTGATGAAAAAAGCAACAACAACAAAAAAATGTGTGTGAAATCAATTTGTCGGAATTGAGCACAGCCAAAGGGGGCGAGGAGCCAATGGCAATGGGTTGGGCTTGTTTGGGGACCATAGTTATGTGCCAACATGTCAGCATCGTTTAATATTTCATAAGGCGACAGTTAGCCAGAGCGAAGCCAACAGCCGCACTGACAGACAGACAGATATGGACAGAGGCAAAACTCGACTCGAAATCGGTCATATGTTTCCATATAACTTATTGCCCCAAGAGAGCAAGACACACATAGAGAAAGAGAGAAGGGGAGAGAGAGAAAGATGGTGACTCGAAGCATCTATCATTTATACAAGGCATATGCCGCCTGGCGATTTTCATGGGAAAACTGTGCACTTGCATCCGCAATGGAAAAATACGTTAAACAACAAACTAAAAAAAAATCTTTTAATTACTCAATTTTCAAAGGTTCGAAAAAACACATCAAATGCAATTTAAGGCACAAAATGCTTTAGGGCTTGAAAAAGACACATAAAAAGGTGCATTTGGCCTGCAATTGAGTTATTAAGCAGCTAACCCTTGCCCTTGCCCCTAATCCAAAAAAGGAATGCATCTCAGTTAGTTGCACGTGGTACGCCCTCTTTTTTGTTGGACACGCCTTCTATGTTTGCTTAGTTTTCATCTGTTTCTTTATGACTCTGTTATTTGAGTTTTGCCTATACACAAATTTCACTCTAATTGCATTTTAATTGCAATTTTGTTGCCCCAAAATGATGCAAGTATCTTTTGCTCTATGCAATTACTATTTCCTATCTATCTGCTCATCTTTCTCTCTCTCTCTCTCTCTGCCCCTCTGTCCCTCTTACCTGTAACTACTAATTTGATTCAATTTAGTATCCATATTGCATTCGAAATCGTCAATTTTCTTCCCTTTACAATTTGGTGAGGCAAATTTTGAATTGAAAAATTCCTTGCAAATCAATCTTCAAGCATCATCAAGTTTGATTTCGCCAAGTCGATGCATTCACATTTTGCGTACTTTCATTGAAATATGATTTCATAGTTTCGGTAACTTTATGCAGCAGATTTTGTCAACTACAAAATTGATGCTGAATTGAGCTGAAGTGTTTTTTTTTTCTTTGAAAACGAGAATTTAAGTGTTTGGGCTTATTAGATTGTCGTAGTTGTGCCTCCACAAGTCACCCAACTGGACATGGAAAACTTTTTTTTTTTTCTTTTTTTTTTTGTTGGCTGCAAACTCAACTACGTGCTGCATTTACATTTGCATTTGCATCTCTAACAGTATCTGCATCTGTGAGTTGCTACAAGTTGACATCCCGTCGGCAGCGCCTTTTTCATGCAATTTTTTGCCCTTTGCCCGCTGCAGTAATTTTTTTTTTTTCTTTATTCAGTTGTCTCCTGTCTCAGGCTTGAGCCGCAGCGCGTGCAAAATGTCAAGCGTGCTGAGCACAAAAAGGCAACAATAACAGAAAAACCAAAGATACGCTATGTACACTCAGAAAAAAAATAAAAATTACCATAAGATGATAGCAGTATAATTTGGGAAAAACATATTATTTTGTAGACTTAATATTAATAGTAGAAATATTAGTAAATAAATACAAAAGTGTTTGCCGTACGTATTGCCTGAGCAATCTTCGCGTGCACATTTATTTTTCTAAGTGCAGCTGAGCTGTGCTTAAATTCAGATTCCACAGCGACATCTTCCTACTCCTTTCTTCGTGTAGATTTCAATCGTTGCTATGACATTTTGCACTCGCTCAAGAAACGAGCCTCTTACACAAACAAACACACACACACATTCGCTCTCGCTCTCTCTCTCTATGTCTTTTTTTCTCGCTTGCCTTTATTTGTGGAATTTGTAGTTTCGTCTTAGCCTGCGCCTTTGTTTGCTTACTTTAGACTCTGTGCAAATGTCAAAACGTTCCACAAATTGAAGTTTGCCTACGAAGCAATGTGGATGACAATGCACAGTCATCTTCGCAACCAACAGCCCCCCGCCCTCCCCCTACTCACCACCAAGCACGCCCACATTGTAATTCTGCACAGCAAAAAGGCACAGAACTGACACAAGGTCAATTTGTGGTGGCGTTAATAATTAAGCAAATGAAACATATTTATATATATATATATATATAGTTTGTTAAAAAATTATAAAAATAACAACTTTAAGTTGTTTTTGTTGAGCTATATTTTTTTATTGAAGCACAATTGTTTATTGTTTACTGCTGACGTTAATTGATAAATATTTGCGATCCAATTGGATTTTCAGCTGTGTTTGTTTTCCATAAACAGAGCATCTTTTTACTGTGCCGCACTTTTGTTTTGGACTGGCGGCTGCTGCGTTTGCATAATGCTATGGCAAAAAGTCAAATCAAGCGCTAAATTTAATATGCTTGTCCGCCTTCGCCTCCGTTCCCGCCCCTGACCAATCCCGTCCGTTCGCTGACGCTGCACAAAGCCACGCAACGCACATTAAACAAACCAACAGCAAAATACTATAAACAAAAAAAACAGGGTATTTTGTCTAATTATTAATATTGCCCATAGCCATTTGAGTTGTGCATTTGTGCCTGGTAATATTGCTAAGTGGTTCTACTCACACCATCCTCCGCCCCTTTCCTGTCTCAGCTCAGCACCGCCTAGCAATTATACAAAGAATCAACGATTCAGCAAATGTGCAAATTTAAACAAGGGAAAATGTAGGGAGTCGACTGCAAAATACTTTGATATCATAACTATTACCAGCTGTGTAGCCCAGAATTATCGTCCAAGTTTGCCTTGCAAATTTATATAGATATAGGTATATAAGTATAACGATATATAGTGTTGGAATAGTTTGGTAACTATAAATTACGAGAGATATGTGGAGGACCAATCCTGCTAATAAACCTTTCATGTTTCCAAACTTTCTAATAGCTCTTAAAATCGCGCAAAAATCGATCTACCAAAATACTGCAACTGTATCATTTTTATGAATTTGCAATTATGGATTTTTATTGATTTACTCAAAACCAATATACAATAAAAGTTTCTCAGTATCAAAGTATAATAATACAAATAAATAAATATCCTGGCGAATGAATCAAAACTTGTTTAATCAGCAGCTTTGTATCCGCTGCATCGCAAAGAATTAAGCAGAAAAAGATTCAAGCAAATAAATCAGAGACAACAAATAAACTTTGATAAAAAAAAAAAACAAACAACAATAAGCAATATTTTCAAGCGTAAATAGAAGCGAGTTTTTTTTTTTTGTTATTAAATTATTCTTTTTCTAGAAATATTAGGCAATTTGCTTTGCACTTGAGAAGTAAAATTAATGTTGAGCAACTTTTGGTGGAACACTTAATTTTAATTATTTTTCTATTGGTTTTAGTTTCACTTTGAGGTAAGGAAATTCAATCAGCAACTTTGCCTGCGGAAGTCAGCTGGTCAAAAGCTGCAAACTGGTTGCAATATAAATGGCTTGTTTTGAGGCCCATCAAGGAATAGCGCAAAAGTGCTAATTAAAATACTGACTGTGTGTTTTTGTGTGTGTTTGTGTGTGTTGGTGTGTGTGTTTGTATATTTTGTATTGCACAACTTTCTGGGCTAACTATGATGTAATTTCGTTTCTCTGAGTTTTCAAAGCGCATCCCGCATCAGCATAAAGCTATGCAACAAATTTTCAAAAGAGTTGCAACAAGGGTCAAGGGATGGCGGTGCTTTTGCTTAATAATCGTGACATTTGAATTTTGTTCAACGTTGCGAAAAACAGGGCCAACAAAACAGGAAATGTCAGACAGTGGACAGCCACCGGCAGAGACAGAGGCAATTTAGTGCAGTTCTGCTCAACTCAGTCCAGTTCAGTTCAGTTCAGTTCAGTTGGCTCACATCACTCACATTCCCAGCTTTTGAACGGAACACTAAACCAATCTAAAACATCCAGGTGACTTCGCGTTTGCGATTAGATCACATTTGAGTCGAGAACATCTGACCCCCATGACAGATTCGGTATTTTTGCGTTACAAAATGTTTTGCATATTTGCGTATATCAGCAAAATTAGCAAAATTTAGATATAGAAAGTGCTGCAAAGAGCTCAATATCGTTCTATTAAAATTCGAATTATCGAATCTATGCTTAAAACTATATAAAACGAGTATTTGTATTTTTATCTTGGGAAATGTTATAAATAGTTTTTTATATTGCCATTATTAAATTATCCGCATCCTTAATCGGAATTCCAAAATTTGTAAAAATTTAATAATTAAAAAAATCATTCAAATTCATTCTAATGGCTGGGCTTATTTTGAGTAAAACGTTCTTATAACAATTTTAGTTTCCGAAAACAGCATAAATACTTGATTCACAGTCAGTACATTTTCCCAGTGTACGTAGAAAAGTTCGCTGGCGTTCAAAAACTGTCACTGTCAAACAGTCAGCAGTCAGTTGTGCAAAAGCGGAAACCGGATACTGCCAGAGTTGCCAGCCGCTTACCGTTTCGCGTACTCCCTCTCTGTGTGTGTGTGTGTGTGGGTGGCATACTAAACAATTTGAAATGCAGGTGGTGGGCGTGGCCAGCCAGCAAAGCCATTGATAATGGCAGCCCAAAAAGTTTTTAATGTTGTTTATGACTCCCGCTTACAAAGTCAGTGATTAAATTATTTATGACAGCTTTAAAATTCAGAGTTGCTCCACTTACAGTGTGACCATAAAATGTCAGTGTTGCCAAACGCGCTTGACACACGAACATCAACAACAACAACAAAAAAAAAGCAGCTGCAACTGTAATAGCAATAAACATTTACAGTGCAAGCGAAAGGACCAAAATGAGCTCGATTTAAAAAAAAAAAAATATACTGTTGCCAGCAGGAGTCTTCATGGCTATTTCACAAATGCGGTTGGCAACACTGTAAATGTTTTGTTGCTGCTGCTGTTGCTGCTGTTGATGAGGCTGAGCCGACAATTGGAACAACATTGTCGCCTCATTGTTGCCATTATTGTTGTTGAGGTCACAGTCATTTCGTTTTATTCCCTATCTTCTTTCCTTCCCCCCCAACTGTTTACTATGTTTGCTGTTGTTGTTGCTGTCACACTTGACGCCTTTTTTTTTTGCACATGGCATTTTGCAGCACTAATTGCGCCATTCACATTGCTCTCAAAAATGAAGTAAATTCTTTCGCCTGCATTCAGCAAAACACTAAACTGAATTATTTTTGTGTCCGCTACCTTTTTGCGATGGACAAAGTGAAATAAGAATTCAGCAGATGCAGCTAAGTGTGAATTTAATTAAATTGTAACTATTAAGTAATATGGTCAACTTAAAGATATTTTCCCCGAGCCTTTTTAACATTGAATGTTGAGCAACACTTTTACGCACTTTTGCCAGCATTTTGTGGCTTTGTTCCATTCTCTTTGTTGACTAATTAAACAACGGCCAAAGGCGACAGTTGGCGGCATTTTCACACAAAAGAGCTGCTGCTCAATAAGCTTATATATATGTGTGTGTGTGTGTGTGTGTGTGTGTGTGTGTGTATCTATTATTACCATTCACATTGTTTCGTTCAGTTCTCAATCATCAATTGACTTCAATTTCTGAAGCTGCAACAGCAGCAGCTCATTTGAAGTCATCAACTTCTGTTGCACTTCGTCAATTTCAATTTCATTTGACAGTTTGCATTTCTTTTCTCTCTCTCTCTCACAGTCTACCTCTCTCTCTCTCTCTCTCGTTGCTCTCGATTTCTTTCATCAGCACGCGTTGACAGCTTCTTTGATGTGTGAGTTTTGTGTTTCCTAAGGGGAAAATCCAGAACTTGAACGTCACTGCAAACATTTCCAAACAGCAATCGAATCAAGAAATAGAAAGGAAAAAATACACTGGAAATTACGAGATTTTTTTTATTATTTATTTTTGTAAAGACTTCTAGCTGATTGCACTCACAATCTGGCAGATATCTTTATAAATGAATATATACTTTATTTAATTATAACTGTGCAGGCTCTTCCAACTGGCATATCATCTTTATAGTCTTCCACTGGCTCGATATTTAATCTCTTGGCGAACTGCTCGGTTCAGTGTGCATTTCGAAGTATTAAGCCTTAGAAGTTCGCCACTTGAGGGGAGCCCCTTTTGGAGTCGCATAATTAAAAGTTCGTTTGCACAAGGATTACGATGGCATCGTTCGAACTTAAGTCCAAGTTACTGTTAGCTCTGGACTTGATGTAGATATAATGACAGCTATGCCATCTAAATCATATGCACCTGTCCCCTGTGTGTGCCCCCCCGTGTGTGCCCCCCGTGTGTGCCCCCGTGTGTGTGCCTCTCTTGATTGCCCGCAAAATGCAAACTCAGCGAGAGAAATGCGAAACAAAAAGTTGGTTGATTGTGGCCTGAAGTGCAAGCAAGGTAAAGAAAATGACGGCAAAAGAACTTAACTTCAGCTATCAGAAAAACCGGCAGTGACAATTGCCCGGTTTCTATTGCCAAAGTAGACAAGTTGACCCATTTAAGGGGCGCCAATTTGGCGCCCCAAGGGGTCGTTGAATGGTTGATACAAAAGATACCCCCAGCTAGTTCAGTCTCTGCAAGTGGATCCTATGGCCATTTCATATGATTTCTCTGTACAATGGTGCGAAATCGATGCCACAAGAGCGGAACTTACACACATACACACACACACATAGAGAGAGAGAGAGAGAAGAGCAATAAGTGGCCAAGTGCGGAATGGTAATGGGCACTCGGGCGCTGACATCGGTGTCAATGAGTCGCCTGCAACCAGCTGAAAGGTACTGCAGAAATATAAATGCATTGCAACCAATTTCTGCCACCAGCAGCGCCGGCAGCAGCAGCAGCAGCAGCAGTTGCAGTATTTTAATGCGTACAATTTTCTTTTATTTGCCCAAGATACTCACAACTAAATGAAGTGCCAACAATTTAAAGGATGTTTTCCGTTTTTCACTCGTGTGCCTCACAGATTTTTCGTTTCAAACATCTGCCCCAAAGTGCCAATTTTACATATCAAAATAGATTTCGTTATGCTGGCAAATATAAAAAAAAAAATATATTGAATAAAAAAATATGAATTTCAAATAGGAAATGTGGAAACTGAATCACTAACAGTTCGGCGAGGGCAAAGAGAAAAATGCAGGAAAAAACTTAAAAAAATAAAAAAGGAATTTTAAATTTTTGGAAAATTAAAGAAATTTGAAAAACCGAGCAACAAAGCAAATATAATAAATATAAATATTATAAACTAAATTGTAAATTTTAGCGCAATAATTTTCGATTGCAAAGCAAAGCGAGAAGAACCCAAAAAATAAAAAATAAATAAATAAGAAAACTAAAGTAAAAAACTAAAAGAGAAGTTTATATCCTGCGCCTGCTCCTGCTCCTGTTTCCTTAGCATTAAAATTTATTCGCTTTCAGTTGCTTAAATCTTGTCAGCCGATATAAAAATGAAATATGTATAAGCGCATATATATATGAATATATATATATATAAATTCCTAAGTATGTTGCGCCAGGGGAAAGTTCATGTGAGCACTTTCAAGTGGCAACAGCAAGTTGCAATTTATCTGAACGCAGTGCTAGAGTTGCGGCATCTTTTCTTCAACTGCTCCTCGCATTAAGCGGAGGCAATAACATAAATAAAATAATAAAAACAAAGAAAAAAAATGTTCAACTTAACTGAATTTAATTTTCATACAAAATGCGTGAGTTTTGGTGGTAGATGACGAAGCAAATGGTTTACCAAATAGACTTTCAATTTTCTTCATAAGCAAAACTCTGCGTGGTTAATGCTGTGTGCAAGAAAAAAGGTGCTTCACTTGGCGGATAAACTTTTCGCTGATTTATGTCTTCATTGGGGGTTTTTTTTTTATTATTTTTTTTGTATTTTAGTGGATGCGCAAGTTTTTTATCTTACCACTGCATCAGAATCACGAATGTCAATTACTTTTTCTTGCAGCTTCTTGAAACAACAAGGAGCAAAAGCTCTGCATACATTGTTGCGCCTCCTCGCACACGCCTCACGCTGTCTCTCTCTCTTGCTCTCTCGCTCTCTCTTGCTGTTTCAATTTTAATCTCTGTCTCTGTCTCTGTTTGCAAAGTACTCGAAACAGCAAAAGTTTGTCCCTATTGTTGACTCAATGCGGATGACATCATCGCAGTCTGCTTGCGAGCCAAGTCATTGAATGTTGAGCGAATGTTTGAATGAATGAATGGATATATAAATAAATAAATGAAAAGCCAGCCCCAACCAACCCAAGGAAACCCAAGGCAACCCAAGACAACCCAACGCTACTCTTCCAGAGCCATATCTATATCGATAAGTGACGACAGGCTGGCAGGCAACGTTTAAATTAATAATATCTTAGATGTGTGTATGTGTGTGTGTGTGTGTGCTGTGTGTGTTGTGTGTGAATAGAGTGTTAAATAAGCAGCGCTGATTACGCATTCATTTGACCTTTCAACATATCGATCTCATCCAGCTAAATCTCAACAATGCCCATATTAATAATACGGTTTTAAGTGGCCATCCTTCGAGCTGTCACATCCCTGCTATTAGTAGTCTTAGAAGTTAACTTCTCACACTGAGATCACTCCAATTATATGCCATGTCAGTCTATAAACTTTTTTACTTCTAATTACATCCAATTAATCACAATCTTTACTTTACTTTACTTGCAGGTACGTGCTTAAGTTGTTACTCAAATCTTGGCGCTACTTCAGTGTCCGACGTCGAGCTAAGTATCAAAATGCTTGACTTTTTCACATTAAATTGATTTAAAATTTAATAGATATTTCATAGAAGAAAACTATAACCAATTGAGTTGGGCTTGAAAATATATATATATATAAATTGGCTCTTTTTATAAAGTGTTTGCCATGTGCCCAATTAAATTTCAACTGCAATATTAACAAGTTGCGATTTGCGTTTTGACCACATTTTCCACAGAAAAGGATTCTTTGTTGTTTTCTATACCGCACTGAGCAGTTTCAATATTTTATTATTTTCACTATTCGCTGTTGCTGGGAAATAGCGATTTGGCCATAAAAAATACTGCGCCGGCACTGCAAATCAATTGGAATGAAATTCCAAAGCTCAAAACAACATTTTTTCATTTCATTCACACTATTATTTTATTTTGAAAAACAAAAAAAAAATATATATATATATATACAATCGTTAAGCGAGACTTGCAGGCGGCAACGCCATCTCAGCTCCTGCTGCCCCCACATAATAGAGTAGCTCTGTGTGGCAATGTTGCAATTGCTACGTAAATAGACTTTCAATGCACTTGACACATGCTATTAAATGGCAGCGATAGGACGGTGGAAAAAGTGCTGGGGGGGGGGGGGGGGGGCAAAAACAGCGACAGATACATTTGCTATCTACTCGCAACATATTTGTATGCATTTATTTTTTATATATATATATATATTTTTTTTTGTATATATATCGAATATTTATATGGTGTAACTGTGACAAGGGCGCACTTTCAAAAATGTTCGGCCAGCTCAGCGTCAAATGCTGCGCTACTTATAACATTTACGGTAAACATTTCAATTAAAATGAAAAACAAAATGAAATATTTTTAACTTCTGACACAAATGCGACTTATTTCCCGATATATATATATTTTATACGGATGTCATACAAAAATGTGATAAGCTCTGTTTAATTCCTGAACGAAAAGCTTTTACACACATGCCACACTTTGTGATTGGTGCAACGAAAGCTCAGTGAAACTAGTGTGGCAGCAATGGCAAAATCTTTTAGTTAGTCGAAGCGCAAAAGGGTCGCAATTTTGCAGGCATGCAATATGCATTGGATGTAAAAAAAAAAGAAGGAGAAACGATATACCATATATTTATATATATATATTATCGGTAGTCATTGGCATCGTGTGAAACCCATTTTAGTGACATGAAAAATGTGCAACAGCCAAAGCTGAAAAATAATAAAAAAAAAGGCAGATAAAAAAAATAAATGGCGAAACTCTAAATAATAAAATCAAAAGGATATAAATCGTTGTGAAAACCTACAAAAATTATTGAAAAAATATTGTCTGCATCGGCAAGCGCAAACAGAGGCGTAGATTTGGCGGTACTTATTTTTTATGCTTTATACCAGCATCAGAAATAAAGCCTATGAAATCCGTCGAATGCATACACACACACACACATACACACAACACACACACATGCACCCACACATCGAAATCATTTAACCACATCGACCGACCTGGTCAGGAAAAAATAGCCCCAAACAGCGAAGAGCTTTGCCAACTAACTGCTTTGCATTGGCCCCGCCACAGTTACGGCCAGGGGTTAATGGGGCTAGCAGCGTCAAGGGTGGTGCTTTGTTGGCCACTGACATGTGTGGTTATGAATTGAGTACGCACACATTGAACAACTGCCGCAGACAGCGTTCCGCTTTTTGTGTTGCCTTCGATTTTTTTTCCTTTGTGCTCCTCCTCCTGCAGCTTGTGGCGTGCAGCACTTAGTCGAATGATCTCCGGGTGCAATTTGAATTGATTGGATTGCAAACGGAATTGTATGCAACGATTTTTGGATAAACCCTGCCGGGCAGTAGTTAATTCCCAAAGACTGCCACGCGATAAGCCGCAAATTGTTTCAATCAATTTGCGAATAATAATTGAGTCAAAAAACTAAAAACTTGATCAAAAATGAAAAGAATCAAATTCAATTTGTACATAAAGATTCCCTTTTTTAACAATTCACACACACACACATTCACTCATTCACACACAGATAAGCTGTTATCAATACCTCATAAGCGAAATCCATTGGCAGAACTATTGAGCTCCACTTAATGACAGCTCACACAACCCAAAGTTGAGTGGTGGCCACAAATGGGAAGCGAAATCCAATAAAAATTATCGAACCTTGGACGCCACACAGGGTGCCAAGGAGGGTGGCGTGGGTGGGGTGTGTCTGTTCGGGTCACCCAAACACGATGAGCGCTGTGTCGCTGTCATCGTGAACACTATGCAGTATTAAAACCATTTAAATGGTATTCAAGCAAAAGTTGCCACATAAATGGCACAGCGCCAGCTGTGGGGCCCTTGTGGCCCCTACGGCATCCTCGGCATCCTCACATCTCCCAGTTGGCCAAGCCTGCTGCAGCTGGCTGGCCAAGGCTCAGGTCTGCGCAGTCAGGCCGCAGTCAGTCAGCAGGCAATGAAATTTAAGTTTATCGACATCGTTAAAATTATCTTAACGGGACATCAGTGTCAGCCAGCACGAGACTGGACCGTACCGTACCGTACCGTACCCCATCGAACCGGTTCGGAACCGTTGGAACGTCAGCGACTGCGTTTGCTAGCTTTTTATTACTTATGCCGCGTAGTCGTTCATATAAATTCACATTTTCCACTTCATTGGCAGCAGCAGTAGTAGTAGCATGAGGAGGAGGAGTAGGAGGGGAAGAAAGAGCAGCAACAGAAACAGTAACAACAAGAACAAGGATAACAACAATGATAACGATGACGACGATGACGACAGCGTTGGAGACGACAATCTCTGCACTTTCATCCTTTGCAGCCACTTTGCATAAGTGCGCGTGTGGAATGCGCTAAAATGATGGCAGCGCGTGGGGGGGGGGGGGGGGGTGTGTGTCTGTCGGCCATTTCGAATTGCTTGTCGAAATACCCAGAGAAAATTGACACACCGCACATACGCCGCATAAATCTTGTAGCAGTCAGGTTGTCGAGCGGGTGGTGGGCGGATGGTGGGCGGGTGGTGCGGCTGTGGGGCAACATAATTCGCACGTAAGAGCGTAAAAATGAAGCATAAGTAGAAGAAAAAAGGAAAAGTCAAAAACGAATTACAAGCACACACACCCAGACACACACACACACACACATACTTACAATATGTATATATGTGTGTCCCTTTCCCAAGTCTCAAGCAAGTCTCAGGCAGTAATGCCATGCATATGAATTATCGGTTGTGCGTGAACCCATCTTAAGTCAGGGGTCGAAATCGTGGTGCCCAGATTGAGATTACATATGAAATTAAGTGGCATCCAAAATGCCATTCATAAATAATTCATTTCCCTTTCCTCTCTCTCTCATCGCGTCGCATCCAAACTTTTTCCTTGCGCATATTTTTTTTTTTATTTTTTTTGTTGCCGAGCAAATGCAGATTTTTTCCCATGCGGAAATGCTCGTTTGTATGCATTTCGTATATATCGATGAACGATATGTATCTGAACGAATTTGAATATGCCTTGTCGATAACACATACTATGCAAATTAGGGATTGCTGTCATCGATAACAAATGTGTTTTGGAATAATTATAACTTAAAGCCTATTTTAGACCTATTGTAATTATCGATAACATGTTATCGCTAACGTGTTAACGGCACTCTTAAGTGCACATGACCGGCACACATTAGTTGCTGCCTCATCATGATGATGATCATCGTCATTATCATCGTTGGCCAGATTATCATCAATGCTTGGAGTAACCTCAATTTTCTATTGAATGCTTTGTAAAAGAGAAAAACCACTTGTACACGGCATGTCATCCTGTGGCCATTGTGCGTCAAGCAGCCAACCCTAATCAGCGAACATGGCCGGGAATCGGAGCGACGACAGTTTCATACTTCACCATCATCCCTTGCTCCTTGCCCATCGCTCCTTGCCCCTTGTCCCTTGCCTGTTTGCTCTAAATTTTAGATGACACTCCAGCTATCGTCCAGAAGGGAACGCCATGCACATGAATGCAAAAAAAAAAATGGGTGCAGTGCCTCACGCCCCGCCCTCCCCACACACTCCTTGCCCCGTGCGACCATCACTGCTGTTGCTGGTAACGCCTGCATTTAAATCGAATAGCTTCATCAGCAACTGGGAGCGGACCAACATTAAGCGGAAGTCTTTACTTCCGTTTTGCCAATCCGCTTGCCCCGCTTCGCAACGCCCCTCCTCCTCCCCAACACTCTGACACCCTACGCTGTGCACTCACCTGCGTAACGTACCGACCCCCCCCCCTGCCGCCCTCCATTTGCCCCATCACGATAATGACAAAAGAGTTAATAGCGCCACAAGCTGCATGGGGCACTGAATGTGCTGCAAAAATTATGCTGGCGACGTTGATGAAATAAAAAAAATAAAAAAACAAACAGCAAAAAACATGATACAAAAATCCATCTTTGACACAACGAATATTGTAGACCCTTAAATTGGAATAAATTGAGTTTACTACTCGATTTTTATTTTCTATTCCTTTATTCAAACTTCTCTAAAAAACCTTCGTTTTTTCTTCATAGCTAAAATTTGTCTAAGCTAAAAAATTCAGTTTAATTTTAATTTTTTAAAATCAAACTAAAAACATTCGTTTTTTCTTCATAGCAAAAATTTGTCTAAGCTAAAAAATGCAGTTTAAAATTTTAATTTTTTAAAATCAGACTAAATAAATAGTTGAGCAGAATTAATAAAAATAAAAAAAATATTTAGCGATTTGTCGGCAATCGAAATAATATGCATTTTACACATTTCGTCACTAAATAAAAGGGAAACCAGAGTGCAGTCAACATACACACATACACATACATACAGACACACATATGCACACACACACACACATATGTAAAGCGCTGGAGCGGATGAAGCTGGTGCAGGAGTTGACAAGAGTAGCTGTGCGCTGGAGGGCAGGAAGCACTTGTACAATGCAACGTTGAAAGGATGCAGCAGTGACGATGAGCACATTGATGATGAGGTTCTCCTGCTTTAGTCCCGTGCCCCGTGCACCGCGCCCCGAGCCTTCTCGTCTAACCGGTACTAGCAATCTGTTACCACACTTTGCTTTTCATGCACTTTGAACGCTGAAGAAATGAGGAACTGAGGAACTGACGAACTGCAGAACTGTAAAATTGAGCATGTTGTTGTCCTGGCAACTCCTTCATCAACGTCTTCAGCGTGCGTTAAAGTCTGTGCCTATATGGTCTGCCGCCTCCAGATTCCAGCCTCCTGCCACCAGCCTCCTGCCAGCAGCCTCTTAGTTTACCTATGCTCCGGAGTCCTTAAGTGGCAATCCGTTGCGCCTGACTACGCCAGGAACAGTGGAGACTCGCCTTTCCTTTGACTTGGCTTTTCTATAAGCGCCTTTCAGCTTCCTTCAGTCAATTCACTCCGTGTTCTCCCAATTCGCTTTTATCTTCCAATTAATGGCGTTGTGCAGATATATCAAATATACCTACATACATATAAATAACACACACACACACACATATGCAGTTTTCCACTATTTTTTTTAATTGCAATTGATTTAAACACTATTTTCCTATCAACTTGAAAAACACTTTTAAGCCGCGCAAAGCAATTGCTTTTAATTGTATCTTAATTAATTTGAAATTTCCTTAGATTTACCAATTTTATATTTAAATTATTTACTTCCCTATTTCTTGCAATTTCAATATCTTTCAAAACATTGAAAATCACTTTATTTTATCTCAGACACTTTTGGCAGTCGAGTGTCGACTGATATATAAAATATGCAACAAAACAATGTTAAAAGTGTCGAGTCACTTGTGGCAACTAAACGTGTCATTGCTGTTTGGTAGCTGAAGTTGACTTTAAGCCTGGCCAAAACGCAGCCAGCATATTTATTACAATTAAAGCTGTCCAAAGATAAATTCCCAGGCACAAATGGCAAATGGCTGAATATTGCCGCTTTCAAATGAGGCATGCCCAGTCAAAGCAAAGCAGCCAAAAGGGGCGTGGCATATGTATGTATGGGATGTATGCGAATGACTTGTTGTTGTTGTTGTTGTTGTTGTTTTCGACACGCTTCAACAACGCCAACAGTGAGTGCAAAAATTAGCAGAGTTGCTGCCGTTTTCACGCTTGATGCACTGATGCAGCCGGCCAAGGATTCAGTCGCTCAATTCCAGTTTGCCTGCAGCATGCAGCAGGCAGCATGCAGCATGCAGCCTGCAGTCAGTATTCAAAAATGGTTCCCCGCCCCTTTTTAGCTCATCGTCGCACACATTTTGCCAAGTGATTTATGAGCCGCGCAGCGGCATTTAAAGATGCAAATATTTTTCATATATGAATGGCAACCCTGCACTTAGAAAAAAAATAATCAACTTAAAATTGAGATATATATAATTTAGTTCATTCGATTTTCATTTACACAATTTCTGTATATATTAATTAATTATGTATTCTCATATTTTCAAATTAAATAAATTTTTTAAACATTTTTAAATATATTAAATTATAATTATATATATATATTTTTTTTAACCCCCGCTCATATGTGCTTTTTTGCCAAGTGTCCCGCTGCATCTTCTTTTGGGCTGTACTCCCCCCCCCTCCCTCCACCCTTCTGTGTCGGCTCCGTCGCTTTGCAGCTGACACATGTCTGTTGGTGGGACTCGACTGCTGCTTGCTACTTGCAACTTGCTGCATCTTTAGCCCCCAGACGAGACGTAAAGATATTTGTGCAATAAAAGTATATAAACAGCATGAAAATATTTTTGCGTACACTGTTCATGCCCCTAACCTCTAAGCCCCTACCGCCCGCTCCCCCCTCCGGCCAGGCCTTGCTAGCCACTGAGTAACGCAACAACAATGAGTACATAAATTTTTGCTATAAATTTTCTTTGGTTGTCAGTGGCATTTTGCAAGTGTTGCCCAACAAAAACAGAGGGCGAAATACCTCGTATCGTATTCACTCGTCCTCCTACCACATAGACCCCCCCTCGGCACCTCACCCCCTTCAAGCTCCTTTTGTGGCTGTAAGCCCCATGCACTTTACTCATTTCAATGCCAACCGCAAAAAGCATTTCCATTCTCTTGTTACTTTCTTGGCTTTGGGCAGATGTTACTTTGTTGCTTTGCAGCCACTTCAAAATGTGGTTTTTGTGTGAATTTAATTAAATATTTAACGGCCGCCTTGCCAACGCGCGCTGCTTGACCGACCACGCCCCCCTGTCCAACCATCGACTGTTAATATGTAGTCTCTTTGGTATATTTTAAGTTTTCTGTTTGACTTAAGCTTTAAGTCTTGGCCATTAAATATTCAGTTAAAAGTCGTTAAAAAAAAAAGAGTTTTCTCCCTCAATCAGTCTCAACGAAACTGGACGTCAATCAATCAGTTTTAATCATTTGACGAATTTTTATTTTTTACAACTCAAAACAATTTTCTTAAATTGGCAAGAAATCAATCGATTTTAACTGCTTTGCCTAATAAATATGAATTTTCGCTTTCATTTCGAAAAAACATTCTTTTAATGATTATCCTTAAAAAAATAATCCTGATAACTCTTATTTATTTGTATATTTGAATTCATTTCAATTTTAATTAAATTTTAATATGCATTAAATGGGACTTTATTCAATTAATTTATTGAACCCTGAATAAATCAATTTATGGTAAACGCATACTTTCACAACAGTGTTCGAGTTATATAAAATATTAGTGAATGTGCATAAGCTCTAAATAATAAATAAAATATTCGTATTTAATTTTAATTAATTGTGCAATCCTTTGCCTATTCAATCGCATTCAAATCTCTATTTAAGTTCTGATTATCGAAAAATATTGATCACAAATTTTGGACTTTGGCATTTTGTGAATTCAATCGTTTAATTACACATACCACTGCTGCTGCTGCTGCTGTTGTCAAATTCCAGACGAACAGTCAAAGTTCACACACGTGCACACATACACACACATACACTCATACCCACCTAAGTTGCTGCCACCCACTTTTTGCTTGCAACAAATGTGAACCACTTTTTTTGAGGGGTCGCAAAACAGAAACCACAAGCACAAAAAAAAAAAACAACAAAAAAACTTTGTAGTAGCAAACCACATGAAATTGTTAATTATAATGACAATTGAAATAAACTTCCACACACACACACACAAAGCGACACACACATGCAAATTAGAGCAGAGCAAAGAGATGCCAGTTAACTGATGGAAAAGAGATGCCAGATAGTAAATAAAAATGCGCTCATTTGCATGCATAAACATGAACGCAGCATTCAGAATTCCCCAAACCCCCCTCCCACCTAGCACAGCACCCATTCCTTGGCAATTTTACAATTTAGATGGCGTCCCATCGATTTAAATGGATTCGAATTTGATGTTGCCATAGATGAATTTTAAATGAATCAAAAATTCCTAAATAGAGAAAAGAGAATTTTATTTGAGAATTTCATGCCGATGCGTTGATTGTCAACTGTTTCACATTATTTACTTTGTCGTCGTTTGCTGTTAGCGCTTTTTATTTCCATTTAATTTTATTTGCACGTGGCTTAGTCGTATGCAGTTTGCCCATTTTATTTAAAATGTCCACATTTCGATTAGCCTATTGAAAACGAGCATTGAGTGAATGCGAATGATCGACTAATGCATACCTCGTATTTTATTCGTTACTTTATTTTCCCATAGAGTTTTTTGTTTGTTAAATGCAAATGTGACACTTTTGTAGGTAAACAAAAAGAAGAATAAAAAAAATCTTCGCTTTGGTTTTTAAAAATCTTTGAAGATGCAAATTAAAAATTTAAATCCAGCATGACTTATGCACCTATAACTTATATAGATAAGATCCAACCTTTTGACAAATAAAACAGGGTGTCTCAATGCTAATTGTTGAAGATATGAAAATGATGAAATGAAAATACATCGGTTTGCTGGTCATTTGGCAACCGCATTGTAACCGCTCAGCTATTTGTATGGAATTATATTTTAATTGAAGTCAATTACTTTGTGTGATGGTGTTAATTTAGCTAGCCGTCTCTCTCTCTCTCTCGCTCTCTCTCTCTCTCTGTAGAAGAGAGATGATTGTAGTGCACTTGCACAATGTATGTTTATTTATATATATGTATATATATATATATATCTGTGTATAGTATTAAGTAAACTCTTGTGTATTTCAAACAGTACAAATAGCCGCAAGCAATAGCAAATTGTTTTTATTACACTCTCTTGTTTGTCAACCGAGTTGAGTCACTTAACCTTCCCGGGGCTACAGTTAACTTCGAGAAGAGCCACAACGATAAGAAGAAGAACAAGAACAAACAATTTGTTCCACTCAATGATGACTGTATGCCAATTGCATGTAAATATCTACATATATCTTATACACACATAAAATGTATCTCAGTAACAAAGCAATTCTTTGTCTAGCGAAATTGCAAAGTTGAGAATTGCAGTCGATGCAAAAGACGATTGCCAATTGAAGGATATTTTTGTGCCAAGGCATTTTACCATAATTATTACTATTAATTCAGGAACTTTCAATTTGTTAGGAAATTGTTTGTCAAACAGACATTAAGCAATTAGTCGGAATAGAAAAAGATAAACAATTATTTGTTATTTATTTACATATGACAAATAATAAATATTATTTAACAGCAAAACATAATATTTATTAAAATAAGATCATATCAGATCGGAATAGAAAAAAATATATATATTTAATATATAAACAATTATTTGTTATTTATTTACATATGACAAGTAATAAATATTATTTAACAGCAAAACATAATATTTATTAAAATAATAAGATTGCGAATTTTCTATTAAAAGTCAAATAGATTTATTTCATGCAATGTAAACTTTTTAAAATTATTGCATTTAATATTTAAGTATCTCTTTTGACATTAAACAACGCTGAAAGCATTCAATCGGTTAAATGGCAATTTTATTTCTGTTGTCAATTGAAAATAACTTGGCTGGCAAATTTTTGCTGGAAAATTTACAATTGCTTTTCCGACTGTCCTCATCTGTCATAATCGAAAGACTCCTCCAGCAGCTGCAGTGCAGAGCCGAGTTGCACATATGTCCAGGGCAGGGAGATTGTCAAGATTGTTGGATGTATCCGATATAAGGGTGTTTAATATATAGTATATGCTGGGATATGAATCCATGCAGCAGCAGCATCAGCAGCCGAGCCATCCATCATGCCACGGTGGCAGCACATCGACAGCTCAATTGAGACACGAGTCGCCAAATCGCTAAAAATCCCAAATGCAAACGTTGCACGGCAAAAGCCAAGAATTAGAAGAAACTACACAAAAAAAAAAAAAAAAAAGAAACAGAAAAAATAGAAAACAAAATCAAAAAGCAAATTGATGACTGCAAAAAGGAAACAAGGAGCAAAAGACTCCGCAAGGATACCAGCAATGAAAATGCTTTAGTCGCACAATTTTTGATCGATGGGCCTGCTGCATAATTTGCGACGGCCTGGCAACCCTTATGCGACAACAAGGATATGGTGGGTGTGGCAGCAGTCGGCAGGCAGGTAGCAAACAGCAAGCAGCACGGCCTACTTCACGCTACACTCAAAGAAAAAACAGCTAGACTATGTCTCAGCCATTTAATTTAGTCGGCCTCAGTTCAAAGTTCGCAGTTCACTGAACATTTTATAAATTCTCCATTAAATGATTTTCTAAGATTGTAGATTTTTATATTAAAAAAAAGTAGCTGACTTTTAAGCCAGATTTATTGAAATTTATTCGTCTTTGTAATCAATCAATAAGTCAGCAAAAAACCAAATTGTAATTATAAATTCCTTGTATTATTCGGCTTAAATTGGGTTCGTCTTTTTTGCTGAGTGTACAAAAATGACGAACATAAATCGCTGAGCGCAACCACAGGCGGGTGGGTTGGTTGGCGATTGGTGTAGTCATTTTTGATTGATGGCTTGATTGATGCCACACGGCTGTTGACGGAGAGCCCCGCTGAGCCGCTGAGCTGTTGAGGTCCACTTTCCTAGTTCAATTTGGCAGCTACGTTGGGCGTAAGACTACCTAATTGATACTTGCTCTCTCTCACTCTCCCTCTCTCTCTTTTTCTCTCTCTCTATTTATCTGTCTCCTCTTTTCTATTTATTCGTTTTTCGCTTTTATCAAGGGATTGTTTGAGCTTTGGCCACAGTTGATTGTAGTCTTTTAATGAGTGGACTCCCAAATGAATCAATCGGCCATTCCATCATATTATTTGACCCATCGCCCCCCCACACTCCCACATCTTCTACAATTAAGGTATGTGTAGGGTGGTGGGGGGAGGTGGAGGGTTTGCCAACGCGTTGAGTTATAGCATTTTGTCGGCTTCATTCCGTTCGTTCGTTACGATGATGATTAATTAAATGGCATTTTAATGAGTTCACTTGCAAGCGGGACAGTTGCATCCCCCCGCCACATCCCCTTACCGCAGAATGCATCAATAGTGTGGTGGTGTGGCAACGCTGACATTACCAGAATATCTGCATTGTGGAATTTCTGAACGCTTTGGTTAATTTATGCAATTGAACATTTGTGGCAAACGGAACTCTGTTGCAAGCACAATTGGCAATTTTCTGCTCAAGTTCAGTTCTGCTGGAGTAAAGCCACAACAAATGCCAAATAAATTGCGAATATTAAATGTTGTTTTATCAAATAACTGTAAAGTTTTTAGCTTATTAAAATAGGTATAAAAAGACTAAGCAAATCGTTTCATTTCTCTCAATATTTTATGTGGTAATACTCAGATTATTGCCACAGTTGTAGTTGCTGTCACTTCCAGCTTTAAAAGTTAAAAGTTTATAACGTGTGTGTGTGTTGCAGGATGGTAAGTGAGTGGGGGGCGGAGGGGTTAGTGCGACGGAGCTGCTAGCTCTGGCCGGATACCAAATACCCCAGATACCGAGATTTGGCAGCTTCTTAGGCTTACTTATGTCACACATGCGATGCGGCAGCAAAAGCTTTAAAAACAACTTCGGACTTGCAACTTTTGCGCAAAGAGCATACAGCGGTGGCAAGGGGGGGCGTAGAAGTGACAAGGCTCTTCACTGGTTTTTGGGGTTTGGTTAAAGTTGCCGGCCAAAAAGCCAACGCGAAAAGCAAAATAAATAAAAGCCGACACTAAACTTTTGCCAAAATAAAAAAAAAATAAAGCAAACAAACAAATAAAAGCAAACCAAGCAAACGCACAAGAAAATGAACAACAACAAAAAAACTAAAAAAAAAATAATAAAAAAAAAACTGAAGAAAGCAACGCTTGTTGCAACTTTTGCCTGGCATTCGAAACTTGCCAAGCAACTAAAAGGGCTGCAGCAGCCCCAACCTAACGAGGGCTGCAATCCAAAGAGAGTCGAGAGTCTTGCACCAGATTGAGAAGGGGTTGACACTGAGAGAGACGAGAGACTGAAACAGCAGCCGGTAGACAACATGTACCAAAAAACTAACTGCTTACTTAACAAGACATATTCAAGCACTTAAAACCAAAAAACACCAAAAAAAAAACAGTCGTCAAAGGGGAGTTGCGATTGCGTAAAAGGGGTGATGCAAAAAGGCTGCTTTAGCTGTTGCAAGTTCCTACAACTTGGCAACATTTTTTTTGTTTTTTTTTTTTTTGTTTTTGCCTCGTTTGACTCTGCTTTTAACGGCAGGTTTGGCATTGGTTTAATCCATACGGCGCAATCCGCTCGTCAGCCATAGAAACCAAGCAAATGGCTAAAACACACACAGACGAACACACATGCAAGCACACACACACACACATGCACGCACACACGCATGCACACGCACACACACACATGCACACACACTTGTACGCACTCGCCCTACAAGCCATTGAGCTTTCACACGCCATTTTGCAGACAAGGCGCCCAACTTCAAAGCGCTTCTTTAGACAGAGGCAGCTTGAGAGAGAGAGAGGGAGAGAGAGAGAGAGGTACATAGAGAGTTGGAAATATGGTGGGGGGTAAATAACTTTATCAGTCAAGTTTACTTAATACGTCAGTAACTTAAAAGCCAACAGCGCGGCAAGCACCAGAAAATAAAAGTTATGCGCGCATAATAAGCCCAACTTTTTGTACTTTTGCATTTTTTTGGGGGGGGGCTTCACTTACTTAATACCCTGTTAGGTGTTACGTAAATAAAATCTCAGTAAAAATTTCTTATTTTTTGCAATTGAATTGCAACCAACATATTTCGCCAGCTTGTAAGAAACGTATTATTTTTGTTAGTTTCTTTGACTTTTTCCTTCTAATAATTCATTTTTAGCCAGTTTTAAATCAAAAACTTTTTGCAGAATTTTAGTTTTCGTTTGTTATAGTCGAAATATTTCGTATCACTATGGATAATGCCTCAGTTAAGCATTCTTGCGTTGTTTTTTTTTTCTCTTTTTTTTATATTATGCGCCGTTAACTTTTTTGGGCACCGAAAATATTTGGTTTTTCTCTTTTTCTCATGTTTTTTTTTTCTCTATTTCTTTGTTCAACGCTTTGGTTTGGCTTTCGCTTATATTTTTTCGGTATGTTGCCAAACTACTTTTTAATATCCAGTGTCCTGGCTAGGTCCGGGCACAGAAAGTTACCTTGTGCCTTTATCTCTCTTTCTCTCTCTCTCTCTCTCTAAGTCTCTGTCGTTGTTTTTTTTTTTACAGAAATGTGATTGAAAAACTTTTGTGGCTGTAACATTTTCGCGCCATTTTGTTTGGCCATCTTTTGATCTGCGAACTTTATATATATATATATATATATATACTAAGTACTTTATACACATTTTATTCATATTTATTTTTGATCCAATTTGTGTTTGTTTGCTCCTTGTCTGACAGCGCCAAGTGGTTAGAATCCTGTCAACCCATCTTCTTGCTGAAAATTGTCTTCTTTATTGTTTGCTGAAGTGCTTATCTAATATTTGTCCAGCATATTTCGCAATTGTGTGCGTTAACCTGGCTAAACATAGATTTACAATTGAATTGACTGAGACTTGTAGAATTCGTAGGTTACTGAAAATGGTAGAAGTCGCTGCTGGACAAGCTCTGTTTTCATAGATCTGTTGAGAAATAATCCACATTTGAATATATATATATTTAGACACTCGACAATCCGTTGGAGGCCGCATTCCACTTACTGTCTGACATTTAAAGTGGCTCAGTTCTTATCAGAGCAATTTGCAGTTAATCTGTTTGTCTTCTAACTAGCAACCACTCTCCTCCCCTCTCGGCTCGCTTGCACTTTTGGCCTTTACATTATTGTTAACCTCTTCTATGGCTGACCCTTTTTTTTGTCGAGTTCCTTTTAACCAGTTGCGCTGGCATTTGCCACTTGTTCAATGCTCATCAACTTTTCATTAGCCATTTTATGGTGCAGGATGCAAAAAAAAAAAAAAAAAAAAAGACGAACCAAAGACAAAGAAAGATAAAAAAAAAAAAATGGAAACTACTTTGTTGCCACTTGGCTTCCCATTACGCGAGAAATAGTCTAAAGTGGAGGATGAGAAGGAGAGAGAAGAAGGGACTTAAACTTTACTCTTAGTCTCACCTGCCTCCCACTCGCCTTTACCACTTTTCCTCTTTTCTTGTTTTTTTTTTTTTTTTTTTTTTTGTTGCCTTAGTTCTGCTCATAATGACCTCATTTGTATTAGCATTGGCTCTCAATTGAGGCACTTGACGCTTTGGCATTTTCCTGGCTTTCTGTGTTTCTGGGTCGCCACCATACGCGCCGCGCCACACACAAACACACTCACACACATACAAAGCAGACACAATAGCATTTTCAAGTGCAGACATTTTGTGTTAATTAGACATTAAAGCCAACATTTCAAATTGCCCTTCGGTTCCGGCCATTGAAGGTCATTTTCCCAAAGCATTTAAAAAAAAATTGTGCTTTCTTCTTTTTCTCTCAACGAATATTCATTTAGCCAAATTAAGTAATTTCCATCAAATTGTATTTCTCTTGGCCAAAAATATAATTTGCGTCCTTTGCATTTTAGTTTCAATGTGCAATTAACTATAAATTGATGACCAGTAAATTTCACTTTAATTTAATTTGGTTACATAACAAGAACTGCCCTCAAATGATGCTGTTTATGCTAAATTATAATGTTCGATTTATGCTAAATTAAAGTAAAAACATTAAAAAAAATTGATATTTTTTGGAAAATTACATTTTTACAGAGGACATCAGTTAAGCAAATGCGAGTTTGAATCATTAAACTCTTTGTTTACAAGTGTTCAACTTCTGATGAAGATGTCGAAAATTTTCAAATTATTCTCGTAATTCGAACTTCTTCACAAAATTTCGAATTCTCTGGTGTCTGGCGCACAAATGGCAGCAATTACGTCGGTGCACAAGTGCGCCAAAGCAATCCACTGTCAAATGGCCATCGCTCCAGGGTGTTGCCATACCTCCCAATATATGTACACCCCCTCCCCCCCCATACTATCTGTTACCCCAGTTGGAATTGTCTCCTAGAGGCAGCGGCAGCAATGGCAACATTCATGAAAATTTCAAGTAAAATTGCATAAAAAACAAAGCATCTCTCAAATGGGGTGCTCACGACTCAAACATACTCTGTAAATGCAAAGAAAAAATATATCAAAAATATAATCAAATTGTTATCAAAATTTCGTATAAGAAAATTATTGTTGCACTCATTTGTGCAACTTTTTGTGGCTGGAGGCCAACCTACAAGTTCATCATAACCCATTGAGCCCCATCTAACGGGGTATGCAACAAAACTGTCAATGGCAAGCGTCTGCTGTGTGATACGGGTGTGCATAATGGATGTGTGTGTGTGTTTGTGTGTGTGTGTGTGTGTGGCATATTTGTAAATTCAAAGGGCATGCGACAGACAGATAAATGGATGAAAATCGCGACATGGGCGACTACTTGAGGTGCCTCCTGTGCTCCAGTTGCCGCCAACAGTGGTTGGGTTGGATGAGTGGTGAGTGGTGAGTGGCGTGCAACAAAGTATGCAACATGTTTGAATACAAAAGAAAGCAAAAGAAAACGAGGCAACTTTCATCCGTTGTAGCGAGTGCAAATAAAACTTGAAATTTTCAAGCAGATTGTGTTGCACATGTGACTGGCAAGCAAAGCGGACCCCCAACCCTACCATGCAACAATTTGGCGTTTTTCTATTGGTATGGGGAGGGATGGCAGGGGGGGCCTGACGCATGCATGCCTAAAAGTATGCCATCAAATATGCCAAGCATGTTTTTACGGCATACTTGACGGCGCCATCTAATGTTTATTACCAATATATGCAGCAAACTTAGAAGACACCAAACGAGAGGGGTAGGTGGGGGGGTGGGAGGGGTGGTTGTGGTAGGTTTGCCCTTGAAGCAACAGCAAGGCAAACAACATTTTTATCAAATGTGTTGTTCTTGATCGGCACTTGGCACTGGAGACAACAATCTGGCAACCGTTTGATCTGTGTGGCCCCCGTCGGGTTGAGGCGGGGGGCCTAAATTTAAAAGGCAATATTTTTAGAAGGCTACCTCCCCCCCCACCACCAACGTGCGTCACATCCATTAAATAGGCGTGGCAGGCACTTGAGCACGTCTTGTCCTCAAACAACTATTATTTGTTGGTGGTCGTTAGAGGCTGAGCGGGGGGGCTGAGGGGGTTTGTGGGCTTGCCTGCCAGTCCAATTTGGGGGCTGTGCAAAAGTATTTGCCCAACGTTTTTTACGCATATTTTGGTTACCCATTTTTGTGCCATAATTCAAAACTAACTTTGGGTGCACTGGACACGCACAGTTTGCAAGAGTTTGGCAAGGCGCGGGGCGGCGGGGTGTTGAGGGGGTTTTGTTAGAAAAATTACATAAATCAACATATTTTTTTTTCTTCTGTTTTGTTTGCTGCACAACAAACTTTTTGGCGGAAACAAAATTATTAATTTAAACTTTTAACGGCTATAAAAAATCGAGAAAAAAAGCGTACAATAAACAGAAAAACATTGTTCAAAACTTTTCAGCAGTTTAAGTTTAAAGTCAATATCATTCTGTGTGTGTATGTGTGTATGTGTGTGTGGTTGTGTGCATTGACTCTTTTAATATTTTTTTAATTCGCTTTTATACATTTTAATGTGCAATTGTTAATTGTTTTTCAACAATAATTTCTGAGCCTGCGTCCCAATTTCATTTTAATGTCCAAATGGTGAGTGTCATGGGGGGAGAGGGGGTTGGTGTGGAGCCCAAAAGGAAACGCCATATGGCCAAATGTTGCCATCTCTTTCTGCTCTTTTCTGCTCGCTTCCTTTTTTTTTTGCCAACTGCCATATCGTCAGCGTCTGCATGCGATAATTCTTAACCGCTTGTTTATTTATGCGGCACCCGGAAAGACCATGCCCCACCCCCACCCCCTTCGTCGCCTGGCACACCACCAACACCAAGAGAGAGACACAAGCTTTATATGTGGCTCTGTGGGAGTGTTTGTTGGAATGCCTTTATTTTTTATTTATACAGCATTCATTTAAAATAAAATAAATATAAATTAAGCATACGCCCGGTGCAACACAGGCGTCGCCGTTGCGAGTGTTTGAAGGCACTGCACCGCAAACTTGGGCACTTGCCAACACTGGCTCGTAGCACATTAGCTAAGTGGCAACGCCAAGTGATTCCAGAGTATTCAACCCACTCATCCAAGCACCATTTAACCAAACACACAGTTTACCCACAAATTACAATCAGCTGTTGTCAAATGTGTTTTAAATACATCATTTAAATAAATAGAAAATATATTTAATTGAAAATTAATATCCTAAAATTTGATGCTTATATTTCTCAGTTTCAGTAGATTTTGTAATTTTAAAATTCATATTTTACGCTCTTAGTTAGAGCATTCAATTCGCGTTATACAATTAACAAATGGCTGCTTCTTATTGCCGTTGTTGCTTTTTGGTTGCATTAATGGCATGGTGGGGGGGGGGGGGAGTGACGAGGAGGAGAGTGTTGCAACGCATTGCATATAAATTTCTCATATTTAATTTTGCGAGGCACTTGGCGCTGCTTTTTGGCATTCAGCGTGCAGTTTAATGCCATAGACCACAATTTATTCATGCAGGCCAGCAAAAAAAAAAAAAAAAAAACGATAAAAAAAACATGCAAAAAAAATACCACACAAAAAGCATAAAAAAAAACTTAAAAAGCATATTAAATATATGTAAAATAACAAAGAATACGAGTAACTAATTTACGAGCCAGGAAACCGAAGCTGTGAATACTCTCAAAAACGATTGGAGTAAAAGTCGAAGCATGCAGTGAAAAGTGTCCAGATTTGTAATTCGATTTTAATGGATTATCGTTTAGAAACAACAATATAGAATGACCTCGATATATTTACATTCCGAGTTGGGAACTCTGATGAATGGAACCATTTATTTCGTCTAGTGCAGATTTGGGTCAGAAGTGCTTATAATGCTGCCCAGCACAAAGAGGTACACAGAAAAAAAAAAATATAAAAAACAAAAGAAGCAGTTGGAAAATGCGTATTAAAGTGGAAAACGCGTGAGCGTTGTTGTGAGTGTTTTGAGTGTTACGAGTGTTTCGAGTGTTATGCACTCATTTACATTAAATGAATAATGCACTCGAGTAAGCACTGCGAATCAGTTCCGTGTTTTTATTTCTCTTCACTTTTTTTTTTTTTTTGCTTTGGGTTCTTTCACATTATTCAATGTATATATTTATTTTTTTTATTTGTTTTTTATTTCGGTTACGGAACAAATGATGCAGTTGCTTCACGAGCACAAAAAGAGGGCAAGGAACAGCAGCCATAAAGTTGTTAGTTGTATGCTGGGCCATGTTGGCGTGCCCAGCGCATTAACTGCGCTGCTTAGCCTGGCCAGATGGGTAGACAACTTGGCCTAACCCCTTTTACCAACACTCTGACTCTGACCGTTGTATATAAATATTGTACTTAAGTGCCGCACATTAACCGCTGGCTTCGTTCAGGCAAAAATAACCTCCCCATAACCCCCTTCCGGCGCCACCTGACAACAATGGCAACTTCTTGTCTGGCGCTTAATGAGATGACTTTAGCTCCATTTGGCCATGGAGGCGACGACGATGGTATGGCAATGGCTCCAATAAAGTGCCAAACAAATAGCCAAGACATTTAATTGTATTGCTCATGAAACTTAAAATGATAATGAAAAGCGACAACATCAACAAAAGAGCAACTGTAAAATGCTTGACGCTTTTTAAAGTTGCTTCAATTTCAACTTTAACTCTTTTGTCTCCGTGCACAAAGCGCTGCTCGAGCGTTTAATTGACCGCAATTAGCCGAATGCTTAAGAGAACAATGGGCAACTTTTTTCTAGCACTCACTGTGCACACAACTTTTACTTTGTTGCTGCAACTGCAACTGCAACTTACAATGGATTGCAGACTGCTGTTGCTGCTTGCCACAGCTAATGATTTGTCCTTGTCAAAAAGTTTCCCCAACTCTTTTTACTCGTTTTTATTCTGGTTTTTTCATAATTTTCGAACTTGCAAAAATAAAATGCACAAATAATAAACATTTGTGAATTTCATAAATAAATATTGAGAGGATTGTAAAATGTAATTCAAATAATAAATCGAATTCTTTTACATCGCTTGTTTTAATCAAACTATATTTATTTTGGGATTATGCACACTGATGCGTTATATAAATTCTGTATATGAATAATATAAGAGTTGTCCTTTTTTTTTTTTATTATCAGTCTAGAATGGTTTTAATTAATAATTTATGCACCCGCACACATTCATTTTATAATATATACAAAGTGTACATTTTGCAGTTACGCAAAATGGCGCTAGCCACGCCCACACACACACACGCAGCACGCCTTTTATTATCTTTGCTGCGCAACTGGCAAATAAAATTAATTTAAATATGAATTACACACATGTGTGTGTGTGTTTGTTTTTTTTTCATAATGGAAGAGAAAAACTTTGAAAAATAAAAAGTTCATTAAAAAAACAATTAGAATAATCGCTACTAAAAGATGGTGTTTAAAGTGTAAATTGCTTTGTTTTATGAAATGCTTATTATAATAATCTAATATTTTTTATATGTTCTATGTAATTACAGAGTTGAGCAGCGCTCAGCAGCAACCCAAGCTGGAGATATATCCGACGCAGGAAGTGCAACGTAAACCTGTCGGCAAACCCCTAATTTTGACCTGTCGCCCCACTGTGCCGGATCAGGCGCTGGTCACCGATCTGCAATGGAAGGATAACATGAATAATACTATTTTGCCCAAACCGTAAGTTTGCATTAAATGCTAAAATACACATTTCACAAGAATATATATTTGATATTTATATACATATACATAAAAAAAAAAACATAAATTTATGTATATGCGCGTGTAGTTGTGTGTGTTTATAATTAATAAATGTGTTAATTACACAAAAAAGAAGCAAAAAAAACAAACTCTATTTTAAATAAACAAAATACACACATTCAACCACATAAATTATTCTTCTGTAGGACTAATTATGATCCACTCTTTGATTCCAAGGGGAATAAAAAAAATGTGTAAGTGCCGACAACAACAACAACAACAACAACAACAACCAAAGCAACAACAACTAAACAAATTCGTTACGTTTGCGTAGTTCAAATAACAGCAACAACAACAACAACAACAACAACAATATCTATTTGTATTCGTAATTGACTCCTATTCGTAATATTCCTCTGAATTACGAGCACGTCCCCGCCCCGCTCCGCCCCTCGCCCTCGCCTCGCCACGCCTCTAAAAGCTCTGTTGTTTTGTTTGCCGGCATGTTTCATTGTTTGTTGTTAACTTTTTTTGTGTTGTATTATTTGGTTATATTAACTGATCGGCCAACGCCTCATTAATATAGAAACAAAATACTAAATTACACATACAACACAACAACAAACCCATAAAACTCTCCCCACACACACACACACACATATATATCATGCGAATTGAACTAATTCCAATTGCTGCTCTCATCATATATAATCGTATCAATTAAAACTTTAGCTATTGTTTACTAACCAATTCCATTGAAAGTTAGATTTTTTTCCACATACCATTCGAACATTTTCTAGCTAATGCGAAGTCATTAATTGAATGAAAGTATGCATTGAATTAAGCATGAAAGTATACAATTATCATCCAATTAATATAGTAATTTATGTTGATCTAAATATATTGAGAAATACTTGCGCTTTGTTATATATTCAAATCAGAATTTTGTTGAGAATTAACAGAACTCAAATGCTGCCAAAAGGCATTTTCCAATTCAATTGAAGCCAAGCGATGCCAGCTTAAAAAATTAATAATAATCATATAAAAAAAAAATATAAGCGTATTTTTAAAGACTTGAACTAAACTGATTTCCCTGCAGTCAAAGGTATTGCAAAAAATTGCAATTAGTGAAAAAGCATAATTAAAAGGAGTAACGCAAAAAAAAAAAATAGAAAAATCACTTCAAAGATTTCCCAACTGCCAAAATCAAAATCAAAAAATCTTGTCGACAGTCGACCAGGAAAAGCGTGTTAATTAATTAGCGTAAGGTGGAGCAGCAATGGTTGTGAGAAGAGAAAATGAAGAAGAAGAGGGAGAGGGAGAGGGAGAGGAAGATTTTTAAGTGCAGTCCAGTTGAAACGATGCCACACGAGAATTTCGCACCTGTCTGTGAGAAATCCTGTGAGAACTTCTGTCACCTGGGACAAGTGCCTTGCATTTTCCCTCTGTTTCTCTCTCTACTTTTTTTACTTGATTTTCCCTCTTTTGACTTTAATTCCATACACTGAACAACTTTTATTATTGTTTGCCAATTGGTAATTGGAACATTTAAGTTTATAATAAGCACCTGCTCTCTGCTCTGGATTGTTTTTGAATAGGATTCTCAGAAACATCCAGTTTTCTGAGTTTAGTCATTGATTATAATTTTAACAATATCACATTGCGAAATATTTGTGTTTTTTTTTTTTTTTTTTGTTATCAACAAAAAATTATTCCAGAACCAATTTGATTAACTCAAACTGACATTTCGTCGAAATAATTGCTTAACAAACTTTTCGTACGATGACTTTCAGCGCAAAGTAAATTCTTTAAGCCAAAATTTGCTTGTACAAATTTTGCACAGTGTACGAGCTCTGCTTGAACTATTTTATGGAATTTAACATTTGTATTTTTTACATTTCGGATCAGGCACAGACCTCGGAGCTGACAAAAACAAAAAAAAAAGAAAAAAAAAAAAGAAACGATAACAAACACACTCGCAACACACACACTCGCAACACACACACTCGCACACACACACAATGACAATTGTTATTGAGCTTGGCAACTTTTCAATTTGCTCGAGCAACGTTGCGAACTGCCACATTTTAGGCGCACGCATCAACGGAACTGAAGTCATCTCAACCGAACTGAGCTAAACTGAACTAAAGTGAATGGATTCCACATTGAATTTGTCCAGCTCCCCCGAAAAAGGAGCTGCAACCAAACAAAAACCAGGCAACTCTCTTTGTTTTTGTGCTAGGTTGGTGGAGCAAGGGCAGAGGGGCGGTGCCACACCCACACACTACTATTGGCGAAATTAAGTTTTCGACAAGCTGTGTGGCAGCCAAGCCGAGTTGCATTCTTGCAAAAGCCAAATGTAATTAAGCTACCCCAAAAACAACACACAACACACACACACACAACACACACAAAAAAGCAGCCCACAAAAGTCAACAACGAAACTGCAAAAAACAGAAAACAAATCGAGGCTCCAGCTTAGGCCTATTTGCACACCGGGCAAGTTCAAAAAGCCCCTCCTCGTCCCCCTTGCCATTGAACAATTTATGAGTTTTTCAGTCGTCCAGCCTGAAGTTAATTAAAGGGATTAAGTTCGAAATTGTTCTCTGTGTATGTGTGTTTTTATGCGTGTTGGCATTGCGACTCCTCTCAGTTTGCCAAATTGTCATATTACTATCGAAATGTTAAGTTGCCCATAAATGTGCATTCAAAAAGCATCATCAAGCTGTCAATAAATGGCAACAGTTAACTGCTAACTGTCTGGGCCTAGAAAGTCTATAACAACTGTGGATTTTATCGAGTTGAGTTCGTTTAAATTAAAGTCTACAAATCAAGCATATTTGAGAAGACCAGCAAAAAACTTTAAAAATATATTCTTTGATTCTTTATGTAATTAAAAAGTAAAATAGATTTCCTTGCACTCTAAAATTAAATATATAATTTATAATAATAAATCATTTTAATGTTTATGTTCTAGACTTTGATTCCTGTTATTTTTTGCACCTTTTTAAATTAATGTTTTACAACTTTAATGCTTAAAATATGAAGAAAAGAATTAAATATTTGCTCTTAAAAATCGTTTATTCGGCATAACAATTTCATGATTATGTTTTTAATCCACTCTAAACTCTGGTGGATATCATACACATGGCAGATACATATTTCTTCCATTACTGCTACAAAAATTCTTAAATAAATCTCTTTCAAATTCCACTTGAGCTTAATTTCACTCAGCTAATTCGTTGCTTTTCTCTCCTTTCTCATTAGTCCTTGTGCGGTCTTTAAGTGCTGTTAATTACTCTCTGTCTTTCTCTGTCTCGCCATTCGTTGGACAATCTCCTTGAGGCATCTTTATTGCGTATGTTTGGTTCACTCCGACTGATTATTCCAAATTGCGCCACTTGACTTGGACATATGACTAAAAAGGTCTTATTGCAGTGCAACAACTTGGCAAACATTGAGCCAACCCGCTTCGTCTCCCTTTCAACGTTCCGAGCAATGTTTTAGCTCATTGTGTATCCAATAACATCTGCTGAAACGAGGAAAGGGGAAAGGGGGGAATGGGAATAACAATAACGACATCTTTATTTGCATCTAAGCCAAAGAAATGCAATAAAAAATTGTCGCCCCCGGCGCCAGAATGGCGGTTGCCGCAAATCCCCAAAACCTTTATAGACCAACCCCCTCAATCAAACCCCGCTGATCAAACCCCAACAGAGACAATCAAAAAATTTGATTTTTCCGTATATGCGTGATTTTTTTTTTTTTTTTTGGCTCCTCTTTGTTTGTCTTGCCCCCTCCCCTTTGCACCGCTGTCGACGTCCCAATCGGCGACTACGTCTGCTCCATTTTTCCCGTTTGGCGCAATATTAAAAATCCGACGCAAATATTTCGGAACATTTTTCCCCCAATGTCTTTCGCCGTGCGTAGACGTTGCCATTTTGTTTTCCGCCCTTTTTATACCCTAACATCATTGGCAATTGTCAGGGGTATATGAAGTTGTGCCACTGGTATGCGACAAACAAATGGAAGCTCCGAGCATTAATTATGTATACATATTCCCTATAAGCATCAAAAGCCGAGTCAATGTAGTCCCTTTGTCATTCACAGTAGGTAAGGTCCTGGGATCGAGGTAACTTTCAGTCGAGCTCTCGCGACTAGAGCGCCCTAACTTATTTTCCTTTAAAAATTTTATTTGTTTTAAATTTTTTTTTTTTTAGCATTTCTGCTGAAGGCTTTTTCTAGCATAATTTTTGAATCACTGTAGAGTGTTTTTTCAATGTGCGATTGTGTGTATATGCGTGTGTGTGTGTGTCTGTGTGTGTTAGGCAAACATATATGTATGTGCACAATTTTGTATGTATAGCGTGTGGTTTTTGCATTTTGCAAACAATTGCAAAACGCAAATCGAACGCAGGCTGTGCTCAATTCCACACACATAAAATATGCACATACATATATATATATAAAACCAATTTTAGTAGCAAGAACAAAAGTTATTCTTGAAAAACAGTTAAGCCAAAGTTAAGTTACTCGGAAAGTTACTCAAGCCACTCTCCTCCGACTACGATATCCTTTTTATTCATTGTGAAAACAACCAATTTTCTTAAGGACTGCGGCTTAAATTGTGATTTGTACAATCAAATGAGTTTTGAATTTGCCAACATGATTATTATATTATTATATTGATTATAAAATTCAAATGAAATTCCCCTAAGGATTAAATCGTTTATTGCTCAAGAAACTGTACTCGTTACCAATTGCTAGTTACTCGCTGCTATTTGCCTATTGGCCATAACTGGTTCCGTTGCGAAAAACTTTTGCACAAAATTACGTTTGGCTCGAAAAGTTTCGGGGGTTTTTGTTTTTAATTTTGTGTTTTTATTTATGGATTAGGATTGGGGTTTAGTTTGGGCTTGGTGGTTAGATTTGCAAAATGTGAAGTCATAATAATAACCGCTATGCATATTTAGTTTTGCACAACAAAAGTTTTTTAATTAATTAGTTACCCCCACAGCACCCCTAATCCGACAGTCAAAATTATACGAGTTGTGACTTTTTTTTTATTTTGGAGTTTAATGTGTTATTTTTTTGGTTGTTATTTCATGTGGAATGCCAATTGCTGTGAAGTTTTTAATGCCCAGCGCCTGCGCGTCTGCGAAATGTGAAATGTGAAATGGCAAATTGTTTATTTGCGGCAGAGTCAGAGTTGCCAGGCATCTGGCAGGCGGCATTATTTGCCAAATTCTATGCAAATATATGGCGCGAAATGTCTGATCTTCTGTTTGTCTGCTCAATAAAAAAAAAACAAATGGCAGTTAAATTGATAAAGTTCATGAAATTAATTGGTAGAGTTGTAAAATGCAGTGTTGAAGCGCTTTTACAAAATTTGGAATCGTGCCAATTAATTAATTATGATTTTACTTTTTCTAGTTTCCATGAGTTTAGCTCAAGTGATATATTCATGTGGGAACCCATAAAGTCTGGGTATTTCAACTATTTTAGTGATTAAAATAAATGGCTTATGTTTTTTTATACAAATACAAATTAACGTGATAAAAATTTTTGTCAATGTTTTATGTGAAAATGTGTTTTCTTTGCCGTAACTTGAAAGTGTTATTATTACGAATAATTTGACCTTAATTACGCAATTATTTCATTACACGATAGAGAGAATTTTGAAGTGGCAAATTCTACTTTTACACAAAAAAAAAAATTACCATTAATTCCAAGCAATTGAACAGTTTCCTCTTAAAAAATAAATTTGGTTGCTACTTAACCCAAAAAAAAAGGACTAAATATTATTACATTAACACCACGCCCCGAAGAGCAATTTTATTTTAATTTTCTGTAATTGTTGTGGCAAGAAAAAATGGAAGATGCTTGCAAATGAAATGCGTGGCATGCAAATGAGAACAGAAGCGAAACAAAATGCTAAATAAAATACAATACAAAAAAAAAGAGCAAAGTAGCAAAAAACCAACTACTAACAACGACAATGCTCATAACAATTATTAATTATTATAATCATAAACATAAACATTATGTACAACAAACAAATTGTTCATATTAAAACCCTCGAATATAAATGCGAAATTTATTTTCATCTCTTTCTCTCTCTCCCCGCTACCTCTCGCAGGACGGGACGCAACCATCCACCGATGTACACGGAGACATTGCCCGGTGAAAGTTTGGGCTTGATGATTACTTCGCTCTCTCCGGAAATGGGTGGCCAATATTATTGTACGGCTTCATATGCAAATACCGAAATACTCCAAACGAGCGTCACAATTAAAACTTATGGTAAGTCAATTCACTTTAACAGCACACCTCCGCCCCGCAGCTCACCCGTGACATCCTCCTCAACATTTGACCCACTCAAAGTTAAAGCATAGCCCTGAGGAACTCTCGAAATTATTCGAAAAGTTGAACAGTTGATTTATGGCAACTAAAATCGTGGTAAACTCGTCTCTGACTTAATGCTGTTAAATATTGAAATGGAAATATTAAATCTCGAAATGGACAATAAAAAAATTAATACAATTAAAATCAAGAATGAATGAAAGAAAATTAGAATTATTTTCAATCATTAATGGAAGAACTATAATATTGAAAAAACACATTCACTGAAATTTCAAATAACGTGATTACCCTTAGATGTCATTTAAAATAGTTCCGAATTGGACTTCTTTTTCTTTGTCAAGTGAGAATTTAAAGCTAACAAAAGCAAACAGCTTTTTGTCGTTCGTGCAATGGCTCATTATTATTTTTAGAGCATTGTAAAAACACAACAGAAATGGCATTAAATAATATGAATTGCAGTCCAAACAAAGACATTTCCAATAAGCAGCACGAACTGCAAAAACCAGCAATATCAAGCACAACAAATATCAGACACACACACACACACACGTACAGTGAAGCTTTAGAAAAGGTCAAAAGTGACGCTGTAAAAGTACTTACGTGCCAGCGAAAACTGGTGAAATGGATGCATTTTTCCTAAGCAATTTAAAGTGTAAACTGGGCAACGAGCCCAGTTCTGAACTTATAGCTAAAACCAGCAGAAAAGGTGCCTAGTTCTACAAAAAAAAAACACACACACGTCTGCTAAGCAAACAGACTGATTCTGGTCAGAGTGCCACATGTGAGGAATTTATTGGCTCCGAGTTATGCGAAGAGTGATATCCCAAAGCTTTTGGTTCGTCCAGAATTTTGGCCTTGTGCCTCATTCGCAGGGTTTTCAGGCAAAACGTTTCAATGAGATCAAATATTTTAGAATGCAGAAAACTACGTTTAAAACTGATTTTCAGTCGCTCTTCTGTGTGTGTGTGTGAGTGTGTGTGTGTGCCAAGCAATGTTGTTTAAACAAAAATATATATCAAATATTATTTCTTTACTTAAACACAATTTTCTAGTCGCTGTTGTCAGTAAAATTACAAAAATGACTTAATAATATTTTAAACTTAGCTTTGCTATGCATATTCTGTTAATTATTTTTTTTAGCAGTATTAAATCATTTATTTAAAAGCTCAACTATTTTGTTTATTCAAAGTGTGTTTTAAACAATTAAATGTGCAAACACGTCACAACTTGCAACAACCAGGCTGACCAGCTCTTTAGTCCTTAAAGGCACCCAAATTATGCTAACAGAATACATATATCCTCTTATTGTGTGTGTGTGAGTGTGTGTGTGTGTATATTTGTGTGTGGTTATGTGTGTGTATGTTGCAGTCATTGTGTGTTGACAACTCACAAGCTGCATTTAGTAAAGCAAATAAGCCGCAAGTGGAGGTTGCTTGATAGAGACGGGGGTAGACGGGGCGGGGCAATTGCAGTGGGAGATGTGCAAATTGCAGGAGCAAACCAAGTGCTTCTAGGTGTCCTTCCAAGTCGAGCATTTGATATTTGCAACTTGCTGCGTGTAGGTGCCGCCTCACTATTTGCACACACACACACACACACAGAGAACGCGACATAGTGGCAAACACACAGGGAGCTGCTGTAACTGTTGTTGCAGTTGTTGTATCTGCAGTTGTAGTTTTTGTTGCAGTTGTAGCTGTTGTTTGTGCCACTCACAGCTTAATATTTCAATATTTATGCTTTTAATAAATGCATATGCTGCAAACAAACATCCGTTGCAAACGGCAACTTCCGATGTTGCCAAAGTGCGCTCAAGTTTTACACTGCTGGACCACGCTCTGCATGCCACAAGCAGCAAGCAACCACCCAACCACCCAACCACTTCACTCTACCTGCGTGCGATATATTAAAGCTCTTTGACTGCATTATTCAAGCAACAACAAAATGTTGAATATCGCTTTTCAATAATGCCAATTGTTCCAGTTCTTTCGTCTTTCGTCTTTCGTCTTGCAACTTTCGACTTTCCTCCTCCTTTCGTCCTGCCCCCGTTGAAATGCATGCGATTTGCATCACTTGGGACAATGTATCACATTGCATACTCAAAGCAAGAATATTTAAATATGTTGTTCCTAAGTGCCTAAGCCGATTTAAATGTGCTCAAAAATGGCCACACACATTGTTGCAACATAACGTTGCATATGTATATATTTTTGTATATAGTTCGAATCAATTGTCATGCGCCCAATTAAAACCTAAACTGCTTCTCATTGTGCATACTTCGATGTGAATTTAAGCTGATTACAAAACACATCTTAAGCACTGCCAAATAAAAGAGTTCTCCCAAAACTCTCTTACAAAGAAAGTGTAAATCGAAAGTCTGCGAAAAGTTTCCAAGCTCAATTCATATCTGGGTTTTTTCGTCGGTTTTTTTTTTGTATACTCTGCGAATGAAGTTTCAGCCATAAACTCTTCTTATCAAGCTGTTGACAACTTATTGACCCAGCTGTCGGCCAATTACAATTACTTTGGTAACAATTTGAATTTCAATTCAGGTACAGCTCAAAGTGCCCTGCTGTGATTGAATATGGCTAATATAGATTTTATGAAGGAAATATAAATATATATATAAATATATTATTTATATATATATTATATATATATTTTCAGTTTGCGTGCGCTTTAAGCAAACCAAGTCTTAGCCAAACTACAGTTGGGTTATTGCCACACAAAATCCAATTTCTGTTGCCTGATTTTTAATAACTTGCTGCAGTTGCAGGTTTTTTTTCTCCACTTATTTTTTCAGTCAACTTTGTTTTGTTTGGTTTTTGCTGCAGCACGAACTTTTTCAATAAGTTGCGACTCGTGTTTTGACGGTGTGCGGCATCTTTGTGTGTGTATGTATGTGTGTGTGTGTGTGTGTGTGTGTGTGTGTGGATCTCATGCAATCCACTGTATCCATCGTGTCCTTTTCTGTCCCCTGACGTTGTCCTTGCTGTTGTCCTTGCCGTTGTTCAAACTAATAATGAAATCGTAAACTAGTTCATCTTTTTAGCTTTTTCTCCTTTATACTCTACATTAAAAATGGGTATAATGGTTTTGAACAAATGTACGTAACACGCAGAAGAAAGCATCTATGACTGCTCAGGAATATATATATATATATATGTCTTGAACAGCATTAACAGTCGAGTCGTTCCTTGCGGTTCCCAGAAACTAGCAGCTGGAGTCTTCAAATTTGGCATATAGATTCTCTTATTTCCCGGGCAAAACAAGTTTGCTTAAATTTATCGATAACTACGTGTCTCAAATCTCAATTTTAAAAGCAATGAATTTTAATATACATTGATATATTTTTGAAGATCAGCTAAGAATCACACAAGTTATAGCTAGCTAAAACAAAAATCTGAATAAAAATTAAAAAAAATTCAGGGTACATCGCAGTTGAGCTTATTCGAGCATTGTTACTTGTAATTTTTATTATTGTTGTTTTTGTGTGTGCATGTGTGTGTGTGTATTTATTTTGATGTTGTTGTCAGACGTCAGCGAAAAGTGTTTGCACAACAAAATCTCACACGCAACGACAGAGTAACGACCAATACCAAGTTGCATTTTGTTGGCTTTTGACCCCAACCGAAAGAGCAGCTAAAGAAAATTCGAGGTAAACTGTTATTTATTTTATATGTGGCACATACACTTGCCATGCCCCCCTCCCCCACCCACCCGTCATGGGTTCAACTTGCACATACACATAAGGTGTCAATAATAAAAATTGGGAAATGGAAAATGTGTTTTTTTTTACACACAACATCCTTTGGCCTTTGGCTTTTGGCCTTTGGCTTTCATCGAACAACCAAAAATTCGGACACCAGAATTTGGCTTAAAAATAACCTTTTGGCACTTCTTATGGCACCCAATGCACATTTTAAAGTGCTTGTCTGCGTCTCTTGTTTGGTCGACAGTCGACAGTCGACAGACAGACAGCTGATATTGATGGACAGATGGCTTGTTATTACACTGATTTATAAATAAACTGTACATATTTGAGCTGCACACACACACTCACACACACACACGCAAGTGGAAAATACAGTAGCCATTTTTATTTTATTTATTTTTTGTATTTTTTGCTCTGTTAAACTTCTTTTGCCTGGATGCTGTACTCGTACACAATTTCCCCAGTCAGGAAATGAGTGCGGACGCTTCTGTTGACCCAAGAGTGCAATCCATTTCTGGGTTCTCCTAACACCTTTCACGCAAATGCATCTCGATTAGCCTGTTGCCCCCCCCCCCCCCAAAAAAGAAGTAGGCGACACATTTTGTGTTGCTAACATTAAATTTGCATTTTTTTACTTTTTCATGGCAACTTTCTAATCTTCTGCAAAATAGACACCCAGCAAAAACTTAAAGATAGATTTTTCACTAAACAATAAAATTATTTGAACATTAGCTATAATTGAACACAGCTTTTGGTGGGAGCACACATTTTATTGAAGTCTTGGAAAATATATGAGCTCAACATCTTTCAATTTCATATGATGTATAAAAGCCGTCATTAAAGTAAAATAATGGCAAAAAGTCACTGAACTGCAGCAAAAATAAAATTGCACCTGGGTTGCAACCCCCAAATGTGAAGGGATGCAGCCAACCCACATTGCGGGTGATGTTGCTGCATGTGTTGTGTGTGTGTGCCCCGTTTTGTTGATATTAAACATTTTGTTCTGTAAAATACTTTACTTTGCGCCTTAACTTGAGGCCCGACCCCTCTCTCTCAGCATCGATTTTCTGGCTGACTGCCTGTCCAAGTTGACCGAGAGAGCTCCACATTTCTTTCACCCCCTTCCCGGTGCAATTCGCCTTTGCCTGTTTGTGTTCGGATTGTGCTGAAGTATTTGATTTAGAAATTTCAGTTTGCAATTTTTTCAATTTCTGTTGCTGTTGCTGCTGTTGCGCCAACATAGATTTATTGGTATGCCCCGGCACCGGTTCCGAGCTCGTCCGGCTCGTTAGTAGCTCTTGGTGAGCATAGCATGGATTGTGGCAAGTTGTTGGACCGGGGTCATGATTCTGGGTAACTTGAGCGTCATCCTGATGCTTACAAATACGCTCACATTGCAGAGAATTTTTTGCGCTTGTTTGGATTGCATTCATGTCGTCCTCCTCGTCGTGACAGTTTGTTTAAAATTATATTACGTATACGCCACATACAAAGCACAGATAGACGGACAAAGCAGAAGTGCTAACGTTACAGCTTCTACTGAAATTTGTTTGACATTGGACCAACTTGAACTAACACTCATTTCATTCTGGTTCTTTGTGTTCGCAGTTGCTATTACCTGGACGAATGCACCGGAGAATCAATTTCCTATATTGGGCGATGATTACGTTGTGAAGTGCGAAGTGAAAGCAGATCCCAATCCGACCATCGACTGGCTGCGCAATGGTGATCCGGTAAGTAAATTTCAATAGAGTGAACACTTGTAGTCCTTGGCTTAACTGACACCTTACTCTCAACGAATAGATTCGCACCGATGCCAAGCATGTGGTGCAGACACATGGACTGCTCATTCGTGACGTTGCCGAGACAGACGATGGGATCTATACGTGCCGTGCCGCCGTAATTGAGACGGGTGAGCTATTGGAGCGCACCATTCGTGTCGAGGTGTACATCCGGCCAGTGATCACACATTTGCCCAGCACCCTCGAGGCTGTTGAGGGTAAACCGTTTGCGGCCAACTGCACAGCGTTGGGTAAACCGGTGCCGGAAATAAGCTGGATCAAGGACTCTGTGCAGCTGAATGTTGCCAATGCTGATCGCTTCAAGGTGAACGCCCAGACAGGCCTGTTGACCATCAGCTCGGTCACCCAGGAGGATTACGATACGTACACTTGCATTGCCAAGAATGATGCTGGCGTTACTGACAAGAAGGCCCAGTTGAACGTGCTCGTCCGCCCCTCCGTCTACGAGCTGTACAATGTGACTGGAGTCAGTGGCAAGGAGATTGCCATCACGTGCCGCTCCAAGGGACGCCCTGCACCGACGATCACCTTCCGCCGCTGGGGTACCGAACAGCAGTACACTTCCGGTGTGCAAATGGACGACGAACGCATCCAACTTGAGCAGCACTTCGATGATGAGCGTGGCGAGAGCACCGGCACCCTACGCATTGCACGCTCGCTGCGCACAGACGATGGCCTCTATCAGTGCATCGCCACCAATAAGGGTGACACTGCCTACAAGACTGGACACATCGCCATCGAGTTTCCGCCAGATTTCACCCATATGAAGGAGCTGCCGCCAGTGTTCAGCTGGGAACAGCGCAAGGCGAATCTAAGCTGCCTGGCCATGGGCATCCCGAATGCGACCATCGAGTGGCGCTGGAATGGACGCAACATCAAGGATCTGTTCGATGTCAATTTGAAAATCGAGGGCACCGGTCCACGCAGCGACCTCATCGTCCATCCCGTCACCCGTCAATACTATTCCGCCTACAAGTGCATCGCGACAAATATCCACGGCACTGCCGAGCACGATATGCAACTGAAGGAGGCCCGCGTGCCGGACTTTGTCGCAGCCGCTGTGCCCCGCCAGCTGACGGCCACAACCATCACTTTCGATATACGCGGTCCAGCCACTGAGCTCGGCCTACCGATTCTCGCATTCAGTGTACAGTACAAGGAGGCCCTCAATCCAGACTGGTCGACGGCACTGAATCGCAGCTGGTCCCCAGACTCACCCTACATTGTCGAGGGTCTGCGTCCACAGACTATGTACAGCTTCCGTTTTGCGGCACGCAATCAAGTCGGTCTCGGCAATTGGGGTGTCAATCAGCAACAGTCGACACCCCGCCGTTCCGCCCCCGAGGAACCGAAGCCACTGCACAGCCCCGTCCAGAATGATAAGGAGGAGCCCGTCGTTGTCTCACCATATTCGGATCACTTTGAGTTGCGCTGGGGAGTGCCCGCTGATAATGGCGAGCCCATCGATAGCTACCAGGTCAAATACTGTCCGGTAAGTAGCAATGGGAGTGCTCCAGCCTGGACACAAAACCTCTAATATTAAAATTGGTATTCCAAATATACTCGCAAGAAACCATGTTGATTACAATTATATTTTGCACTTGAATAGGGCGTCAAGATGGCTGGTACTTGGCACGAACTGGAGGATCGCTGCAAAACGATTGAGGTTGTGGAGACAACATCGTATTTGATGACCGATCTGAGCGGCAATACGTATTATCGCATCGAGCTGAGGGCGCACAATGCCATTGGTTTTTCATCGCCGGCATCGATTATAATGAAGACGACACGAGGTGAGTCCGATTCAGCTAATAACAATCTGGGCACATTGCTCTATTCGTCCGGCTTCAATTCCGGCGTCGGTTCGCTACACAAACAACTCACAATCACAACAACAACAAGAACAGCAACAACATCAACAACAGCAACCACAACAACAATCATTGCGCTGGCCACAACAATCAGCATTACTTTACTTAGTGTTCTAACCTCAATGTTAGTGTAAAGCGAAGCAAATTGATTTATTTCCAATTCGATTTGTTTCGATTTACCATTGATCATGATCATTATTGCATTATATGTAATTGAATATCGAATATCGAAACGAATATCTAACATAGCCTTAAAGTCATATGAAATCGATATCGATATCAGTAGCCCTATCAATAGCAGTCTTTTGTTTCAAATATTTTACTACAAGATCAGCAAAAATACTTACACAAAATTCTTGAAATACATACATACTATGTATATATATATACTATATATATATATAAAGTATATATATATCAATATATATATAAACCTATTTTTGAACGCTCTATTTAACGTATATCTAATATATATCATATATATTTAAACCACAACATGCGTTATACAAATAGCGAGTACAATAATTTTTGCATACATTTTTGTAGTGTTTATTTTTTTGCGTTTCCGATTCATATTTTGTTTTTACCTCAGTGTGATCTATTTGATTATCTTTTTCTGCTACTTGATCTGTGTGTGTTTGCTATATATAACTAATACATATGTATATACATATATATATATGCAATATATATATATAAATATTTGATTTTTATTATAACAATTCCTTACAAAATGTATTCCTGTTTTGTTTTCTGTCTAATTCTTGATTTACGAATCCAGTTACATATATATATTTTCTCCAATGTTTTTTTGAACAATTATAAATTTGTTTGCATGCTTATGTCCGTTACGTAAAAGCTAACACCTAATCTAAAGCCGATCTTGCTCCTTTTTTAAATCATCAAAACGAAACATGCGCAATTAGTTCACATTTTCAATGCAATTTACATTCCAAAGAAACAAGAAGAAAACAACAAAGTAAATCTTTATAAATCAGCTTGAAATTGGGCCATTTTACAAGTGTTTTTCTTTCCTTCTTTACTCCGCACACTGAGCAAAGCAAAAATGCATTGAGAAGCATTATGAAATTTACAAAAAAAAATAAGAAAAAACTTCATGTGTTAAACTTTTCCCATAGTTTTTTATGCAGCACATAGCACAGGTGTTGTCCCAATTCACACACATACACACATACATATACATGTCATCACACACACACAATATCAGATAACAACACAGAATCGATAATAATCGATTGTCCTTATTCGTTTTGTGTTCTGTGCTCTGTGATCTGTGCTTTGTACTCCCTTTTTCTCTCTCTTTTATATACCGCTCATTCTGCCCTAGTTTATCTTTTGTGTGCTCTCTTTTGTATACCGTTTTAGTACTGTATTCGTTTTAATTTAATTAGTATGTGTGTGTTCCTAAAAGAGAGAACGCCTCTGTCAATTTTTTTTTCCTATTTTTAATATACAATTCATAAGCATTTACTTAATTATTAAATAACAAAGAAAAAAATATAAAAATAAAATATCAGAATCCATAAGACAACAAGAACTCAAAAATGAATCCAAAACCTTTTAATTTAGTGTAATTGATTTGTTTGTTTAAATTTTTGTGTGTGCATTCAATACATTTTGAATTTAAAATGCATATTTGTAATAATTAATTTTAATAAATATAAATAAAAAATTATTTACAAAAGTAAAACAATTTTGTTAATTATAATACATAAATACACATATATAGTACGTAAAACATCTTTTGATCGATTTAGTTTGCTTCATCATTATTACTTTTACTTTTATTCTATATTTTCCCTTTGTATGTACTGCGACTATTTCTTTAGTTAAATTTTGTATTAAGCAAAAACATTTAAATAAATTTAAATTGCGAACAAATACAATTAAAGAATAAATATTGAAATAAAATCGTAAATTGAAATGGCAAATCTTTTTCTTTATTTTGAATACTTGTTGAAAACACAACTCAGCGTCATGTTTATACACTCCTCAAATTCGCTACCTATGTCTATGTCTTGCTCTCTTTCATTGTCACTCTCTCTCTCTTTCTCTCTGCAACAGTTTCTCTTTATTTAGCTGCTTGTCATATTGTCATATTTTTTTTGTGCCGCAATACTATAAAAATAACTGTCGCTTAAATGTAATAAGCCATAATTAAAATTGATCTTAAATGGATATATTAATGACTATAATTTGATACAATATAATTATTATAATTAAGCGACAGTTTTTCTATGTATTTGTCAATGTGTGACTCTGTGTGTGAGTGTGTTTGTGTGTGTGTGTGTCTAGTACATTAGTGAATTTGTTGCACAAATTTCTCAATAACATTCCTCATACCTCAATTTGTGTTTGTCCCCCGTATTTATTTTAATTTAGCCCTAGTTCAAATTAATTAACTTATACTAACTATTTTTAATCAAGCAATTTAGTGTCTGCATCTATATAAACATATACATATATAATAATTACATAGCATAATCTACTAATAGATAAATAGTCAATATGTCAAAATCTGTAACATGTTGAGAGTCGCTGTAAGTGTCAACAGTGAATACTGTATACAGCCAACAATTACTTTAACCAACTAACTAACTAACCTCAAATCCAGTAATACTTACACCCACACACACACACATACACACACAATTATATATATATTATATATATAATAGACACACACTCTCTCACATTATGTTATGAATCTTCGTCGTCGTCTCTCTCAATATATTTTAAATCGCAAAAACAATATCAAGCAAGAAAGAAAACCAACAAAAAATATCTTTTTGTGTGTTTCCTTTTCTTCCTGTTTTTCTTCTACTACTTTTCATTGTTTTTTCTCTCTTTTACGCTGTGTGAAAATCCAAAAAAAAAAAAAAAATCCAAAAACAATCTAATTTCCAAATCAAATGCTATGATATAAAAAATCAACTACCACTTAAAAAACCAAAAATAAACCCAACAAAATACTCTGTAAACTGGCGCACAAAAAAAAATTTTAAAAAAAATAACGTATCCCCCGCAAAAAATTCAAATGCTAAAAAAAAAAAAAAAAACAGACAACCCCTATCCGTATTCATCAAGCAGCGCCACGAATAATCTACTGCTTGCTACCACTGCACCGTTGCTACTGCTGCTCTGGCTCACGACGCGCACTGCCTAAGCGGGTATACTTATCAAGTGCATGAAGCAGTGCCAGGACCTACCGGAAACGGATGCTTGAAGCTGCAAATGTTTTGTTCAATTATTCACTTTCTTATTTGTGTTGCGATAATTGTAAATAACAATAAGTAAAAAATGCGAAAAATACCAAAAAATGAATTATACATAAATACATACCACATACAAACACATATGAAGCATGATAAGCTATAAATGAGGAAGTAAAGTAAAAACAATATATGATAATAACAACTCATTAGGGTGTTAACAATATATGTGCGCTATACATATACAAATTACTATCTGATTCCATTCAATGTACAAAATACATATATGCTCTATGCCGAAAAATAAAACAAAAAACAAAAATCAGAAACCAACACTTAGAATACCAAAAATATAAATGTCGCTCACATTTTTATGAAATTAAGAGGCATTGCGCTAGTATGCATTATGAAGGATTATTAAGGGGATATACCAACTATAAAGTAACATACAGTACTAAGTAGACATTTACTAGCATACAGTATCAGTTGAAGTTGTCACATACATGTATCCAAAAGTCAGTTCCCATTTATTTGCCTTAAGCGATGTAAAAGGAACCTCCAGTATTTTTTCGGACAAGAACACTGCCAAAAATCATTTTTATTTACAACTTCTTATAATATATATATATTATAGCTGAAATTTTGAGCTAGGATGTCTGTAGAAATCGACCTATCTGTTATTAATCATTCCAATTTCTTAAAATGATTATTTGGATTGCTAATGCAAAAATGTATTATAATTAAAATATATATTATTCTACATATTTTCCAGAAAACAAATGCTTGAAAAATTCGTTTACATTTTTCCATCGCGCGCTCTTTTTATAAATCCTTTTTTAAGAATAGTAAACGTCGCTTCCCTTTTTTAGCTGCTTGAAAATTAAAGAACACAAAAACCACCGTTAAATAGCACTGCGATCCAAAGTTGTCCGTTATGTATTGTTGGTGTCTCATGTAGTATGTGACCTTAATGCCATTTGTTTTATATTTCTATTAAACGTATACGTTAAGGGACAATAAGTAACTAAAAGTACGAGTATGTTAAAAAAAAAAATTATAAATATAGTAAATTTCAAGTTTGAATCCATTTTTAGGAAGCCTACCAGACCCTTTACACCACTAAAAAAAAAAACATATATGTTTCCAACTACGAATTTTTTTCACATGGTGTATTAAGCTTAGTGTAACGAATTTTTGTATGTTTGTGCTCACTGAACATACATATTTGTATACCTTAAATATATATAGAATGAAAACTTAACAAATAAAACTAAAAAAAAAAAAAAAAAAATGAATGTTCAATTTAGAAAAAATATTCCTTGTATACAATTTTTAGTAAAAATACTGAAACTTTTTCTAGCAAAATATATATATATATACTATATCATAAAAGTAATTCCAATTTATACCTTTACAATATACAATATACAAAAGTTATAAATACTTACTATAGTTAGTGACAAATTCAGCCCGCCTAACGTTGCTGAGCAGATCGTACCGTATGGTATTGTTTTTTTTTTTTTATATCTAGCTTTGTGAGGCATAAATATAGTTATATTCAAATATAATACATTAAAAAAAAGAACAAAACAAATCAAGGACAAAAACTGTCCGTCAAAGAAAACAAAAATATCTAAATAATCGCCGGGAGAGGCGATGTATAGCTTCAAACTGTGTATAAGTCCTATGCCATATCTCTCATGCATATGATTACCAACAGCCACAAAATGTTGAGGCAAAATTTGTAGTGCAGCTATCAAAAGCTAACAGGCAATTTAATATGCCGCCAAACTTAAAATTAGTTGGCGTTTACAAAGCAGAAATAATTGCATAAGAATACGTGATCAATATAGAAAATAAAGCAATTGCCCATACACACAGACAACACACACACACACAACCATAACCCAATAGTAAACAAACCAAAAAGCGCATAAGATTCATAAATGTTGTAAGTAAAGTAAAAAAAAAAGGAATAAAAATAAAATAAATAAATAAAAACAAAATACAATATCTAAGAATTAAGTTCATTATGGGTAATAAAGAAAAATCTTCAACAACAAAAAAGAGACAATATCCTTTCTGTGTGTGTATAAATTGGAAGACTACCATCATGTTGTCTAGCGCTTGAAGAAATTTCAAAATTAATCTTATAAACCGATAAACGATAATGCTTAAGAAAAGAAATACCGCTGCACAGCTGCCAGGTGTGAAATACCGACAGGTAATATGGTTCTGCAATAATTATATAGTTTCATATACATTCAGCAATACACACCCACAATTAACAATTCAAATCGCATTCGATTTTAAAACCACCAAAAGACTAACACTAGATAAACTATAAACAAACGCATAACGGGAATTAGTTCCCATAATCAAACAAAAAAAAACCAACAAAAAAAACATACAAATGTTACTAATACTAATAATAATGTTTTTTGTAAAATTTATTCAGTTTAGTTGTAGAATTCATCTATTCGATTAATTACCACAAAACATGCAGTACTCAGAATCGAATGTTTTTAATAATATTTACATATTTTAAACAATGTTTATAACTAAACAAAAAATCAATTTTGTTAATGGTTTTTGCAATCACAGATTTGTGTATTTGATAAATTTACAATTTACAATTTTTAAGTGCTATCGTTATTGGACACACTGAAACTAATTCTACACACATAAAGTTACGCATTCCTTGTACAAAAAAAAATAATAATAATTGGATCTAAGTTGATAAAAAAAAAATGCTTTTGCTTGTATATTTTGCTTATTGGCTTTTTATCCACTTATCATTTATCTTTGCATTTTCTCTTGAGTTATCCTGCCTTTTTGTGCGCGCTTTCTCATTCACTCTCTCTCTCTCACGCTCTGCTTCCATCTGCCTCCCTCTTCTTTTTCTCGACTTTCTCTATATCGACATAAGTCCCGCTCCGACTGAAGGCTGCATGATTTTTTTATTTTTATTGTGTACCTTTAACCTATACCAGAATTAATTTTTTCTTATGTTATGACAAATTGGTGTTAATTATTTTATATGTTTTTTAATTAAGTATAAATTATATGCATTTTAATATTTCATATTTGTGCTTTTTTTTACGGAACATGCTTAATTTACATTTAACTTTCACTTTGAACTACACACACAAAAATGTAAAATATGTTTGTACAAAATTTTGAACTCAATGAAAAACACAACAAATTTCAAATATTCATACCATTTAAAAAAAAAAAAGTGTTAATGCTGATATAAAAAAAAGAAACACATTTAATAACCCGAGTTAAAAGTTAGTTTTGTGGCTCATGGCTTTACTCCTTTGGGAATACAGTCAAGTACTTCAGTGTTCAATAGATTAATTAAGTTTTAGTATAAAATCTAAAATTTATATATCAATATTTCTTAGATCTATGAAAGACAGATTTAAATGACAATTTACTAATCAAGCACTTTTTCTTCATCCTCCTTTTCAACACAAACATTTCTTAAAACAAAAAAAAAAACAAAAAACGAAAAAAATCTCTTCTAAAACAGGCATTGATGTGATCCAAGTTGCGGAACGTCCGGTTCTTTCCTCGGCAGCGATTGTTGGCATTGCCATTGGTGGGGTACTCCTTTTACTCTTCATTGTGGATCTGCTGTGCTGTGTGACTGTTCACATGGGCGTCATGGCAGCCATGTGCCGCAAGGCCAAGCGTTCTCCCTCCGATATCGATGATGAAGCGAAACTGGGCAGGTAAGCATCTAAATATTTATTCTTCCCCTCCCTCTCCCTCTTTCTTTATATCTCTCTGTTTTTTCTCTCTGGGGGTTTATTGGGCAGGGCTTTCAAAACCAAATAATATTGCACTAAAAATGATACAAAATTCCAACAAAAAAAAAAATTCCAACCAACTAGAAAAATTCCATTAAATGTTTGTTCGTTTGTTTCATTTGTTTTTCTACCTCTTTTCGATTTGCACCGCTCCTTAAGCCAAAATTCTCAACGCCCGGATTTCGAATACAATTGGGTCTATGCGCGTCCAAAATCATTATTGTTCAATCGAAATTCATTGATAATCGTTTGAACAAAGTACAGCGCAAAAAAAGAACACCTTACAAAATTGTCTTCACCCAACCCCTAAAAAAAAGATTTATTTTTTACATCGATATCGTTTTCTATTTTCACATTTCTAGTGCAATATTAAATGTTTACAATTTTGCCATCTACACTACATAAAAAAGACAAAATTTCTCAATGTTTTCTGTTCTTCCAATATACAACAAAAAAACACGAACGCTTTTTATATTTAACTCAAGAGTTGTGTTTCATATCTCAAATACTATTTTCTTTCATTCCTTAGAACATTTAATTTGTTGTTGTGAGTCTCTTTTTTTAAAAAAAAAACTTGAATTTCAATGGTTATGATTTAAAATAGATTTTGGAGAAGTTATTCATTAGTTTCCACTACCCGAACGACTTTAATATTCAAAGAATGTTAATTTGTTATTTATCAAATGGGCATAAATTCTTCTCTATAACTCTATAAGTGAAATAAAATCTCCTTCACTTAAAAAATATACCGACCGAAATTGATTCACTTTTATTTTATACTTTTATATTGAATGAATCCCACATTTCAAATTATCTGAAGTGGAATCCGCTTATTATCATTAATTGTTGTTAAAGTACAGTTGGCTACATTAAAAATAATAAATAAATCCATTTAGTGCCTTTTTTCCTCGATGCAACTCTATATAGTATATATAGTAAGAGTTGTTTTCATAGTAGCGAGAGCTGCTAGACTAAATGTTTATTTCTTTGAATACTTTATCTTTGTATGTTATCATATAGTATTATTTGTTTTAAATTTGATATCATCACAAAAAAACACACATTTATATTAAAAATAAAGTAGACAACAGACTCTCTTCATACTTTCTATACTCTCTCTCTCTCTTGATTTTCTCAACATCAAACTCATACGTACTGTTCAAAATCCAACTCATCTCCAACACAATAAAACCAAACCAACAATCCAACAAAATCCAACAAAAAAAAAAAAAATAAAAAAAAAATAAAAATAAATTCGATAAACAAATTCGAAAACAACCGAAATTCTCAACATCTAACCAAGCAGTCTTTATGGTTGGCGTTTCCCGCTACCTTATTGCAGTGGACAGCTGGTTAAGGAGCCACCACCATCACCGTTACCACTGCCGCCGCCAGTTAAGCTCGGCGGCTCACCAGTGACATCACCATTGTACGTACATAATTCGTATTCCTACTTCCTACTTCATTCTTTTTTGATTTTCCGTTGTCTCTTCATTTTCGTACTGCTTCTCTGCTCTTTGCCCTACTCTGTCCCGCACTATTCATTTCATGTAGTATTTGTATGAATATCATATTGCACCACTGCTGCTTGCAGAATGTAGTTTTAGCATCGTTTTTTTATAGCCTTACTTAGATGTTGTGTAATGCTTTTAGTAAGTATCTTTAACGGCTTGCCTATGCGGTTCTAATTCTTCTTAGCTTTCTCTCTCAATCTCTCTCGACTGTAAGCTCTATTTAATAATTGATGATTTTTACTAATTCACACAGGGACGAAAAGGAGCCACTGCGTACGCCCACTGGAAGCATTAAGCAGAACTCAACCATTGAATTTGACGGGCGATTTGTGCATTCGCGCAGCGGTGAGATAATTGGCAAAAACTCAGCGGTATAAGCAACTCAACAATAAATTGAAAAACAAAAAAAAAAAAAAAAAAATGTGCACAAAACTTGCAACACAGATTAGTATTGAAACCGAATGATAAAATACCTTTGACAACCATTAGTAGAGAAGCAAAACACCAATCCAAAAAAAAAAAAAAACAGAACAAATAAAAAAATACATTTAACTAAATAAAAACAAACCGAATAAATGCGAAGCTGGAGGAGGATTGAGAACGATAATTAAAGCGCCAAAGCTGTTGGAACAGCATTTAGAATTCTGTTTTTTTTTTATAATTGGCATTTGAGTTTGGTGTTTAGTTTCTATTCTTAAGTTATTTTTTTTAAGTTCTATATACAATCTTAAATTAATGTCTTATTATACATAATATATCCAATATCTAAATACATACAAAAATAGTATTTAAGCTCAGGACAAGAAAAGAAAACCTTAAATACACTACTTATATGTCCATGTTGCTTAGCTTTGTATTCGCTACATTGCTTTGTCTTCTTTGGTTTTAGATTCTTAGTTATTTCGGACTATATCGACTATATAGAACTGAGTGGATTGTAGCTTAAGATCAAAACAAAAAAAAAAACTTAAATTAATGCCTTACCACAAATGAACAAGAAAACAAAACAAAAATTATATATTACATTTATTTAGCATTTAAAGTGAAAGAGAAAAGATTTTCAAATGATATATTAGCAAGGCAGAAGGGAATTCAAGAGAAGTTAAAACAAAACAGTAGTTTAACTAACTTAAACATGCCATAAATAAGTTTTAACATTAAGTTCAATCATTGAAAACAATTCTTTTCGATTACACTTTCAACGTCCCACAAACACCACTCATTTCGTAGTACTTAAACCACTGAAGAAAAGACTTTTGTGCATTTGTTTCTTACAAAAAAAAAAAAAACACACACACACACACAAACATGACAAATTACTGAATACATCCACTTTTTAGTTAAGAATGCATTCACATACAATATTTTTTTCCTATTGATAAATTGGTCTAATTTATTAAATTGTACGAATTATATAGAGTTATATATATTAATTACTTATTGATGTATGTTAGTTATAAACAAAATGCTCAATGTAAATGGGAAGATATAAATATCCAAAATCAGATACAACTGCTCATTAGTACTCCCTATATTGGGAGTACTCTGCTCAGTTGAACGCTGGCAATAGAGGAAATTTTAAAGTTTTTATTTCGAAAAATACCAATCAAGAGAATTGAAATTGCAAATTCAAAGAATATTCTGAAAACTTAAATTAATTTGTAATAAATAAATGAACTCAAAAAATAATTATTTTACTATGTATCTCTGTGTAATACGAAACATTTTTATATTCTTAAATCAACTACGATAATGCCAAACAATTTGTATTACTTTTTTAGTTTCATGAGATTTCGCTTTTTATTTTGTTATGTGTTCTCACGACATTCTGTAAAGAAACAAACTCAATTAAAAAAAAACACACACATAAAAATTTGAAAATACGAACTCAATTTGAATTATGTTAGCCTTAAAATATTTAACACCTATTTTGTTTTATTAGATGTAACGTGTATGTAAAAACAAGAATATAACAATTTGTAATTAAGAAATCAAAAGAATAATTATTTAAATAATGAATGAATATATGTATGTACATGCATTGAAATTTAATGTCTAAGTATTTTTTTTTCTACACAAATATAAAATGAAATGAAATGCAAAAATAAAACAAACAATTTATATAAAAACTATATAAATATATATTAAAGATGAAACGCGATTTTTTTTTCATTTATATTTCGGTTCGTCCTGTTTTGTAGATGTTTGCCAAAAAAGCTTTTGTAGCTTCTGTTGCCAGTTAATTCAAGCGCCTTGTCAGAGCTTTTTTTACCTATAATATAAATAATAAGATATATAATATACACAAATGTTATATAAACAAAAATTAAAAAAAAAAAAAAATTATAACATGAAATACCCCAAGAAATACTGAATGCTAAGAAAAGAAATGCAAAAAAAAAAAACAAGCAGACAACTTTTTTTGTGTGTTTACATGAGGAATTACTAAAAAAAAAACCTATCAATAACTAAAGGTCTACTCAATAATTGAATTGTAATTATGTAGTATATGATCAAAATTTTTGGACTGCTTTTGGGAACGCAGCATATAAAATATGGCGATGAAATGCGAAGTTCAACAAAATAAAAAATACAAGTAATCAAATAAAACCATTGGCATAAGAATTTCATGGTGTAGCTTTTTATATAACATAAACGGAAAATTCAAAAAGAAAAGCTGAACTAAAAACAAAAAGAATTAAATAATCGCGAAACTGAATCGTTGGAAAATAAAGTCGTATGTATCAAATCTGAAAGTCTTTTATTAACTCATTGGTTTCATATGCGGTGCGAATGCCGATGCCAAATATACTTGGCTAACATCAGCTAGTAAAAGTTGTGTTTGGGTTTATACATATTTTACGTATACTAACTGATGTATTTGTATCTTACAAATACTTGTAATACATTAGTGCTTTACACATACCATTTTTATAAGTTATATACTTTTGTGTTCAAATCGTTTTGGTATCTCATTTTACAGACACTTTTTATTTGTTTCAGATACATTTTATATTTTCAGTTGTGTAGCTTACAGATCATCTTACTTTACGACATTTAAATGCACAATGTCCTTAAAAAATCTTTAAGGATATTGTTGAGTTTAAACTATTTTTTGCCTCGGAGGGACACATCCATACATTTGCTTATGCATGAATTAGAAAGAGACAGACATATGTTTACATCGTGGACTCACGTATTTCAGAGACTTTATTTGTCTGTATTGAAATTGGATATATATATGGGTATATCGTAGATACAATTTGAACAAATGTATAAACTAAATAACAATGTATTTATGTATTTACGTTGATTGTTGAACATAAAGTTTTAGTGCACATTAGGCTTGGGCTATCGGCTGTATTTTTTTTGATATTATTAAAGCGCCAATTTAAAATTCTTGCTAAAGAATGAAATAAAAGGACAGTCACTGTTTTGAGTTAACAAATGTAGTTTTTTATGCCCTGAGGTCATTAAAACATATAGTTATAGGAAATCTTTATCTTGATCAGCATCAATAGCCGAATCGGTATATATTAGTAATTTCCCAAAACAATAATTTACAATAATAAAAGAAGGTGAATTGGCCACGGTCCAGCCAATTTCACAATTGATTATTGTATCTAGATTTTTACATTCTACTTTTGTTATATAATAATCATCTGAACAATCATTTGGCCCGTTTGCCCTTTGGCTTGCCTCGCCGCTTGCCATAGTCCACTTCGCTGACCATCAGGGGATCATTGCTCTGGCGCTGAAAGGCCTTGGCGCCAGTCGTTCGCGCCTGTTTGTAGGCTGAACGCGTAGGCGGGGGTCCGATGGCAACACGTTTGAGTGCCTTCGGCAATATGTACTCCGGGACATGGGCGAGATGTGAATGCACCTTAATTGTACGCGATGGCTTGTCGTGACGCAACGCTTGCAGGTCGCGTTTGTTCTCCTCGAAGAAGCCCTTGAGCTTCTCACAGTTAAGAATCTCTGTCTTGATCTCACGTATCCGCGTATCGTGTACAGCGACACGGGTAGCGGCACGCCAGCAATCATGGGATCGATATTTAAACGCCTCTACCTCCTCCATTTTGAATTGGTAGGTTCTGAAACGATGAAGGCAATCAAAGATTAGCCTTGGCTTAAATTAAATATGTATGTTTGTCTCACTTGATGATATCGTCGCCGATCTCCTTTTGCGGAAGACCCGTGCTGTTGGCAAAGGAACGCTTGAGCTGCTCAACTGTTTTGCTACTGCCCGCCTTCTCGTTATTCTCCGAGGTAGACGGCAATGGCAGCGTTATCGTGTTATCCTTTTTGGGTAACGATTCCCGGCCAAAGGTGTCCCGCAGTTTCGCCTCAACGGCTAGGTTGATGGGCAACTCCTTAATGCTGACAAACGACAAGACGGAGCCCTTGTTATTGCCACGAGCTGTGCGTCCAGCCCGATGGATATATGACGTGACATCTCGTGGAAAATCGAAATTTATAACATTATTTACACCCTGAAAATCGATGCCCCGCGATGTGCTCGACTCGTGATCGCTCTGCTGGGATTTGTGTTGTGTTTTGCCTGCTGGCTTCTCTAGCATATGCTCATCGGAGGCAATGATGATGTCGTAGGAGCCACGATTAAACTGACTTATAGTGTGAATGCGCATGTTGGCCGGCAGCTCCGAATTGAGCACGCACGAGCGTATGCCAAACTGTTCCAGAAACAGACGAACCCTAAAATGTGAAAAACCAACACATTTGAATATATAGAAATCTAAGAGTGAATATGTAGATACAGCTGCTGTGTTTGCCACCATCAGCGAGAAGATTAGTTTATGGTCATGCGTGCGCCAATTGTTGCTAAATGCGCAATCTCAAATGAAGTTTGGTTCTTTCATCAGTTGGTGGACAAAACACAGCTCACAGCTCAAAGCAGGGATTGATTAAGGCTGTGTTGAAAATTAAGATTAAAATTACATTTACTTACTTATAGCAGCGATCCACAGTGTTGACAAAGATAATGCTCTTGCCCTGGATGAGCGTGAGCTTGAGAAGTGCGCACAATATTGCTGGCTTGTCGTTCTCCTCGGCCTGGATGCGCTGATGTGTGAGCTGTTCGAGGGAGACAAGTTCGGGCTCTTCCAGCTTCAGTGTGATAGCGTTTTTCAAGCACAAGCCCTTCATCCGCACCACTTCGTCCGTTATGGTCGCCGAGACGAGAATCGCTTGATAAATTGGCGGTAAATGCTTCATTAGCCGTTTGAAATCCTTTTCATAGCCGAAGGTGAATATCAAATCGGCCTCGTCCACCACCAATGTTTCAATCTGTTTCAAATCAACTATGCCCGAGCCGGCTACCAAATGTGCTAGTATTTTTGAGGGTGTCGCCACCACAATATCCGGTCGCTCAGCGAGAGCATGACGCTGTGTTGCCATATCGTTGGAGCTGCCGGCAATGTCTGCGACACGGATAACCTTGCCACACGACTCGGCCAGCTGCTCGATGACCAGACGCGACTGACGGCAAAGTTCCCTTGTGGGCGCCAGCACCAAAGCGCTCACACACTGCTCGCTCGCATTCAGCTTGGAGGTAAGAATCTTCTGTATTAGCGGCAGCGCATATGCGGCCGTCTTGCCGGAACCGGTGCGCGCACGTACAACCACGTCGTTGCCATCGAGCAGCAGTGGAATGGCCGTCGACTGAATCAAAGTGGGCTGAACCCAGCCAAGCTGCGCAATTGCCTGTGTTTGCGTTTGAAGAGATTTACGTTAGAAGTGGGCAATACCGCAATTTACTATTTTACTTACCTTGAGTATGCGCTGGTCCAGCTCCAGCTCGTGGAACTGAAACTTCTCCTGTACCTTATGGCTAGCCATGAATGTTTAGACGGCAAAAAAAAAAAAAAACGTGCATCAGGCACACGCGAAATGCACAGAAGGGCTGATGAGCAGTGTTGAGAAATCAACCAACACAAACATTGCTTATCGATATAGCAAAATCTTATCGATATAATTATTCGTTACTTAAACATCGCTATTTCAGGTAGGGTTTCACGCGCTTATAATATTGTCATATATTTTATTAAATATATGCAGAGTGAGGAATTTTGTATTTAAGTCGCAGCCAGAGTAAAGGCTATCATCACGTTATTGCATTGATGAAGCTGCGTCGTGCGTAGGGAAAATGCGTCGGGAAAGCAAAAAAATTCGGCTCGACCAATTTCTACTAGATACGCAGTAAGCTGCTGATGCGAAGTAAAACTCACAACATGTTAGATATGTAAAGAGCGATTAGACAACAGCAACTAGAAGCATAATGTTCTTAAAGCCGACATCTCGTTAAGTTGCGTTACTTAATAGTTTTTCTGATTATGCCGCTTAATCTGCTTGGCAAGCGACGAGCGCGCCATAAATTTAAAATGTGTATGCTGAATGGGAAAAAGAAGAAGACAACGTGACGACTTGGTTGGATTGTTTAACTCTACTTTGTTAGCTAAACGAGCGGAATTGTGTTAAATTTACGCTGAACTTAAATTCAAACAAACATTTTTTATGCAGGTGTTGGATAAAAGACAAATTTAAGTATTGTGCACATTGCTACTCAGTAATTACATAATTATGGGATTAAGCGGCTACCTGCGTGAGGGCATCAATGCGGCGCTCATAATGGGCGCTGGCGATGCAATAGCCCAGCTGGTGATTGAGAAAAAACAGTTTCAAGATTGGGACGTTGCACGGACGGCCCGTTTTACTGCTCTCGGCCTGGTGTTGGTTGGACCAGCGTTGAGAAAATGGTATGGAACTCTGGATACCCTTGTAGCGAAGCAACAGTCTGCGACGCGACGAGGAGTTAAAAAAATGCTTATCGATCAGTCGTGCTTTGCGCCGCCTTTTACGTTGGTACTCTCTTACGTGGTGCCATGCGTCAATGGCGAGCAACACGACAAGATTGTGGATCGCATCAGGGAAAACTATTTGACGATTATGCAAAGGAATTATATGCTATGGCCGCTGGCGCAAACAATCAACTTTTCGATTCTTCCAATGCAGTATCAAGTGATTTTTGCTCAAATTGTTGCCGTCTTTTGGAATTGTTACTTGTCCACGAAGCTCAACGAATGATAACTTTTACATTTAGGTAATAGCTTAGTTTATAACAGTTTTTTTTTAAAGGTGATAGTCGAATCCACAGGCTAACCAGATTTTGTTGAACATCGCTAAATAAAAAAATTAATGTGCCTTAAAAATTTTTTTATGTTTGTCGTTAAGTATATAAAATATTTGCACGTGTTTTTAAATATATAAACATAAATATAATGGCATTCACATGTGCACGTAGATTTCGATATATTGACATATCGATATAATTTTTGCATGAGAGCTGCAAGCATTTTGACTTGCAGTCTTTTGCATTGCATTTTGTGTTTTAATTAAATTAATCACAGTCAGGGGTAAATATGGACCAAACACGCGAGATTCTAACGTTTCAGTTTGGCACGTTTGCAAATTATGTGGGCGCACACTTCTGGAACCAGCAGGTAAGCCAACAAAATAGCAACTGTGCAAAGCCGGTCAATTTATCATTTTGCAATTAGGAGGCAAATTTCGTTTATGATGGCGAGAGCAGCAATGTGGCCGAGGAGCATCTGCCCCAGAATGACATACTATACAGAGAAGGTGTTAATGATCGCAAACAGACAACATTCACGCCACGGCTATTATCTGTGGATCTCTTTGGCACACTGATGCATCTGCCAATTGTGGGTGAGCTGTATGGCAACTATTTACCGGTGACAACAGATCAAACGGCTGATGAGCTGCAGAAGGCCAAGGAATTGGTCGAGCAGAACAAGCTGTCCTCTCTTGGTGAACTGGATGTGCGGCAACAGCCAACCGCATCGATATCCGAATATCAGAAGGATTTGCTCAATAATACTGTGAATACGAAGGACAAAGACTACAATTTGGCTGAGACGTGCAGCAGTTGGGCAGACTTTCTATATGCACGCTACCATCCGCGCACATTCAATGTGCTGCAGGGCATGCTGCAACAGCCAGATGTCCAGGTGTTGGGATCACATTGCTCCGGCGTGGAGCTGTGGCAATCGGCCGCCTTCCACGAAGACTTTTGTGATCGCATTCGACTCTATGCGGAGGAATGCAATGGACTGCAGGGCTTTCAGCTGCTCTTTGACATCGACGATGGATTCGGTGGACTGGCCAGCAAGTGCATGGAGCATCTGAATGATGAATATAATCGCGCCATTTTTGCAGTGCCCTTGCACTATCCGCGCAACATGTCCTATGCCAAAGCAGGTAATCTGAATAATATTGAATATTTAATAATATAAATGAAAATAATTTGTGGTCTCAATATTGCAGACACACGGACCTCTCGCAGCATTCGTGTGGTGAACAGCGTGCTTAGTTATAAGCATCTGAGTGAGCAGGCGAACCTATTCACGCCACTGTCCACGCTGGATACGATCTGGCGTAACCAGACGCTGGAGTCACGTCGAATGCCGGGTATCAACTGGCTGGCGGACAATCTGTATCAGAGTTCGGCCGTGCTGGCAGCGTACTTGGATACAGTGACGCTTAGCTATCGTCTGCGCCAGACGCCCAATACTCTGTTGAGCTTTTGTGAGCGTGTCACTCCAGCTAATCGGATGTTGGGTGCTGCTGCATTGGCTCTGCCGCTGGGCATGCAGCGAGAACAGGATCTCATTGACTTTCTGGATGGACCGCATGGATCACTAATGACACAGTTGACGCCCGGATGTGATCCGGGCAAAACGCATGTCTTCCAGTCGGTGGTGGCGCGTGGTATACCCGATGCACGACTCAAACGTCCGTTGGAGCAGGCCGGTTCGCAAACCTCTAAGGCCGCCTATCGCTGCAACAGCGTCTCTCAGATGCTGCAGCTGTACTATCAGTGCGCCTATCATAGCAGCCTTACGCATGCCGCTTCCACGCCGCTGCCACTGAAAACGCATCTGCCGTTTCCATATGAGATCTTTGATGCAAGCAACGCCGCCGATGGCTTCAAGCTGCCCGGCGATGGGCAGCGTGAGAAGGATATTCGTGTGGCCAGTGCACCGGCTTTGGCTGCAGTACAAAACTCCTCCAAGCTGGGCACTCATCTCGATTCACTGCACGATCAAACGCATCGCGTTCAGCTGGCCAAATTGCGTAATTTCATGCAGGTGGCTGTCGAGCAGGACGAGTACGACTCGGCACTCGACAGAATCCTCGTGTTTCGTGACAACTATGAGGACGCGCACTATCTTTAAGCGTACATAATTTATAATCCTTATTTAATCAAACTTACATAATCACACACACTCGCACACGCAGACACGCACACACGCACACATTAAATCAACATATTCTGATTTAGTTGCATTCCGCGAATCGCCAAACGAAAAAACAGCAAAACAATAATCCAATTTTCTAATTGGTTTAGTCTAGATTTATCAACGAGAAAGACGCATATAATGTAATCCGATTCAAAATAAAATGCATTTTGAATGATAATTTATGTTACTAAAATTAACTAACATTAATGATACATTTCCTATACTCCATTAAATAATATAAATATTTATATTGGGGATGAAAACGTGTCTTTTCTTGTTTTTTTTTCTCTTTGAAACTATTCTTTTGCCGCCTCAATTTATTTACTATTTAGTTGAAGCTTTTATTTAAAGTTTATTGCCGTCTTAAAAACTTAACTTGTTATTTTTAATGGCAAATTGTAAATGTAAAGCATGCCTCATCCCATTCAACACTTTCTACGCTTGCAAAATTCCTATTTCTTTTTTTTTTTAATGTAAGAGACCTTTTGTTGCAAGTCAAGATTTGTTGCTTTCAATTTTGCGCCATTACTTAATTTGATTGACAGAGGCGTATTGGCTATGCAAAAGTAAGATAATATTAAAATTGGTCAAAGTTGTTTGAGCTCGACTAAGAAATACTCTTTTTAATACGCTCTAACAGAATTTGCAATATTTGGGAAAGTTAACACAACTTAACAACTTATAAGCCATGATTTTTCTTTTTTCAATTCCAGTTTAATGTTTAGAAATGATTCTTTTTTTTTATTAAGAATATTCTGAAAAAAGATCCATTATTATGATTATGCCGCTTAATCTGCTTGGCAAGCGACGAGCGCGCCATAAATTTAAAATGTGTATGCTGAATGGGAAAAAGAAGAAGACAACGTGACGACTTGGTTGGATTGTTTAACTCTACTTTGTTAGCTAAACGAGCGGAATTGTGTTAAATTTACGCTGAACTTAAATTCAAACAAACATTTTTTATGCAGGTGTTGGATAAAAGACAAATTTAAGTATTGTGCACATTGCTACTCAGTAATTACATAATTATGGGATTAAGCGGCTACCTGCGTGAGGGCATCAATGCGGCGCTCATAATGGGCGCTGGCGATGCAATAGCCCAGCTGGTGATTGAGAAAAAACAGTTTCAAGATTGGGACGTTGCACGGACGGCCCGTTTTACTGCTCTCGGCCTGGTGTTGGTTGGACCAGCGTTGAGAAAATGGTATGGAACTCTGTATACCCTTGTAGCGAAGCAACAGTCTGCGACGCGACGAGGAGTTAAAAAAATGCTTATCGATCAGTCGTGCTTTGCGCCGCCTTTTACGTTGGTACTCTCTTACGTGGTGCCATGCGTCAATGGCGAGCAACACGACAAGATTGTGGATCGCATCAGGGAAAACTATTTGACGATTATGCAAAGGAATTATATGCTATGGCCGCTGGCGCAAACAATTAACTTTTCGATTCTTCCAATGCAGTATCAAGTGATTTTTGCTCAAATTGTTGCCGTCTTTTGGAATTGTTACTTGTCCACGAAGCTCAACGAATGATAACTTTTACATTTAGGTAATAGCTTAGTTTATAACAGTTTTTTTTTAAAGGTGATAGTCGAATCCACAGGCTAACCAGATTTTGTTGAACATCGCTAAATAAAAAAATTAATGTGCCTTAAAAATTTTTTTATGTTTGTCGTTAAGTATATAAAATATTTGCACGTGTTTTTAAATATATAAACATAAATATAATGGCATTCACATGTGCACGTAGATTTCGATATATTGACATATCGATATAATTTTTGCATGAGAGCTGCAAGCATTTTGACTTGCAGTCTTTTGCATTGCATTTTGTGTTTTAATTAAATTAATCACAGTCAGGGGTAAATATGGACCAAACACGCGAGATTCTAACGTTTCAGTTTGGCACGTTTGCAAATTATGTGGGCGCACACTTCTGGAACCAGCAGGTAAGCCAACAAAATAGCAACTGTGCAAAGCCGGTCAATTTATCATTTTGCAATTAGGAGGCAAATTTCGTTTATGATGGCGAGAGCAGCAATGTGGCCGAGGAGCATCTGCCCCAGAATGACATACTATACAGAGAAGGTGTTAATGATCGCAAACAGACAACATTCACGCCACGGCTATTATCTGTGGATCTCTTTGGCACACTGATGCATCTGCCAATTGTGGGTGAGCTGTATGGCAACTATTTACCGGTGACAACAGATCAAACGGCTGATGAGCTGCAGAAGGCCAAGGAATTGGTCGAGCAGAACAAGCTGTCCTCTCTTGGTGAACTGGATGTGCGGCAACAGCCAACCGCATCGATATCCGAATATCAGAAGGATTTGCTCAATAATACTGTGAATACGAAGGACAAAGACTACAATTTGGCTGAGACGTGCAGCAGTTGGGCAGACTTTCTATATGCACGCTACCATCCGCGCACATTCAATGTGCTGCAGGGCATGCTGCAACAGCCAGATGTCCAGGTGTTGGGATCACATTGCTCCGGCGTGGAGCTGTGGCAATCGGCCGCCTTCCACGAAGACTTTTGTGATCGCATTCGACTCTATGCGGAGGAATGCAATGGACTGCAGGGCTTTCAGCTGCTCTTTGACATCGACGATGGATTCGGTGGACTGGCCAGCAAGTGCATGGAGCATCTGAATGATGAATATAATCGCGCCATTTTTGCAGTGCCCTTGCACTATCCGCGCAACATGTCCTATGCCAAAGCAGGTAATCTGAATAATATTGAATATTTAATAATATAAATGAAAATAATTTGTGGTCTCAATATTGCAGACACACGGACCTCTCGCAGCATTCGTGTGGTGAACAGCGTGCTTAGTTATAAGCATCTGAGTGAGCAGGCGAACCTATTCACGCCACTGTCCACGCTGGATACGATCTGGCGTAACCAGACGCTGGAGTCACGTCGAATGCCGGGTATCAACTGGCTGGCGGACAATCTGTATCAGAGTTCGGCCGTGCTGGCAGCGTACTTGGATACAGTGACGCTTAGCTATCGTCTGCGCCAGACGCCCAATACTCTGTTGAGCTTTTGTGAGCGTGTCACTCCAGCTAATCGGATGTTGGGTGCTGCTGCATTGGCTCTGCCGCTGGGCATGCAGCGAGATCAGGATCTCATTGACTTTCTGGATGGACCGCATGGATCACTAATGACACAGTTGACGCCCGGATGTGATCCGGGCAAAACGCATGTCTTCCAGTCGGTGGTGGCGCGTGGTATACCCGATGCACGACTCAAACGTCCGTTGGAGCAGGCCGGTTCGCAAACCTCTAAGGCCGCCTATCGCTGCAACAGCGTCTCTCAGATGCTGCAGCTGTACTATCAGTGCGCCTATCATAGCAGCCTTACGCATGCCGCTTCCACGCCGCTGCCACTGAAAACGCATCTGCCGTTTCCATATGAGATCTTTGATGCAAGCAACGCCGCCGATGGCTTCAAGCTGCCCGGCGATGGGCAGCGTGAGAAGGATATTCGTGTGGCCAGTGCACCGGCTTTGGCTGCAGTACAAAACTCCTCCAAGCTGGGCACTCATCTCGATTCACTGCACGATCAAACGCATCGCGTTCAGCTGGCCAAATTGCGTAATTTCATGCAGGTGGCTGTCGAGCAGGACGAGTACGACTCGGCACTCGACAGAATCCTCGTGTTTCGTGACAACTATGAGGACGCGCACTATCTTTAAGCGTACATAATTTATAATCCTTATTTAATCAAACTTACATAATCACACACACTCGCACACGCAGACACGCACACACGCACACATTAAATCAACATATTCTGATTTAGTTGCATTCCGCGAATCGCCAAACGAAAAAACAGCAAAACAATAATCCAATTTTCTAATTGGTTTAGTCTAGATTTATCAACGAGAAAGACGCATATAATGTAATCCGATTCAAAATAAAATGCATTTTGAATGATAATTTATGTTACTAAAATTAACTAACATTAATGATACATTTCCTATACTCCATTAAATAATATAAATATTTATATTGGGGATGAAAACGTGTCTTTTCTTGTTTTTTTTTCTCTTTGAAACTATTCTTTTGCCGCCTCAATTTATTTACTATTTAGTTGAAGCTTTTATTTAAAGTTTATTGCCGTCTTAAAAACTTAACTTGTTATTTTTAATGGCAAATTGTAAATGTAAAGCATGCCTCATCCCATTCAACACTTTCTACGCTTGCAAAATTCCTATTTCTTTTTTTTTTTAATGTAAGAGACCTTTTGTTGCAAGTCAAGATTTGTTGCTTTCAATTTTGCGCCATTACTTAATTTGATTGACAGAGGCGTATTGGCTATGCAAAAGTAAGATAATATTAAAATTGGTCAAAGTTGTTTGAGCTCGACTAAGAAATACTCTTTTTAATACGCTCTAACAGAATTTGCAATATTTGGGAAAGTTAACACAACTTAACAACTTATAAGCCATGATTTTTCTTTTTTCAATTCCAGTTTAATGTTTAGAAATGATTCTTTTTTTTTATTAAGAATATTCTGAAAAAAGATCCATTATTATGATTATGCCGCTTAATCTGCTTGGCAAGCGACGAGCGCGCCATAAATTTAAAATGTGTATGCTGAATGGGAAAAAGAAGAAGACAACGTGACGACTTGGTTGGATTGTTTAACTCTACTTTGTTAGCTAAACGAGCGGAATTGTGTTAAATATACGCTGAACTTAAATTCAAACAAACATTTTTTATGCAGGTGTTGGATAAAAGACAAATTTAAGTATTGTGCACATTGCTACTCAGTAATTACATAATTATGGGATTAAGCGGCTACCTGCGTGAGGGCATCAATGCGGCGCTCATAATGGGCGCTGGCGATGCAATAGCCCAGCTGGTGATTGAGAAAAAACAGTTTCAAGATTGGGACGTTGCACGGACGGCCCGTTTTACTGCTCTCGGCCTGGTGTTGGTTGGACCAGCGTTGAGAAAATGGTATGGAACTCTGGATACCCTTGTAGCGAAGCAACAGTCTGCGACGCGACGAGGAGTTAAAAAAATGCTTATCGATCAGTCGTGCTTTGCGCCGCCTTTTACGTTGGTACTCTCTTACGTGGTGCCATGCGTCAATGGCGAGCAACACGACAAGATTGTGGATCGCATCAGGGAAAACTATTTGACGATTATGCAAAGGAATTATATGCTATGGCCGCTGGCGCAAACAATTAACTTTTCGATTCTTCCAATGCAGTATCAAGTGATTTTTGCTCAAATTGTTGCCGTCTTTTGGAATTGTTACTTGTCCACGAAGCTCAACGAATGATAACTTTTACATTTAGGTAATAGCTTAGTTTATAACAGTTTTTTTTTAAAGGTGATAGTCGAATCCACAGGCTAACCAGATTTTGTTGAACATCGCTAAATAAAAAAATTAATGTGCCTTAAAAATTTTTTTATGTTTGTCGTTAAGTATATAAAATATTTGCACGTGTTTTTAAATATATAAACATAAATATAATGGCATTCACATGTGCACGTAGATTTCGATATATTGACATATCGATATAATTTTTGCATGAGAGCTGCAAGCATTTTGACTTGCAGTCTTTTGCATTGCATTTTGTGTTTTAATTAAATTAATCACAGTCAGGGGTAAATATGGACCAAACACGCGAGATTCTAACGTTTCAGTTTGGCACGTTTGCAAATTATGTGGGCGCACACTTCTGGAACCAGCAGGTAAGCCAACAAAATAGCAACTGTGCAAAGCCGGTCAATTTATCATTTTGCAATTAGGAGGCAAATTTCGTTTATGATGGCGAGAGCAGCAATGTGGCCGAGGAGCATCTGCCCCAGAATGACATACTATACAGAGAAGGTGTTAATGATCGCAAACAGACAACATTCACGCCACGGCTATTATCTGTGGATCTCTTTGGCACACTGATGCATCTGCCAATTGTGGGTGAGCTGTATGGCAACTATTTACCGGTGACAACAGATCAAACGGCTGATGAGCTGCAGAAGGCCAAGGAATTGGTCGAGCAGAACAAGCTGTCCTCTCTTGGTGAACTGGATGTGCGGCAACAGCCAACCGCATCGATATCCGAATATCAGAAGGATTTGCTCAATAATACTGTGAATACGAAGGACAAAGACTACAATTTGGCTGAGACGTGCAGCAGTTGGGCAGACTTTCTATATGCACGCTACCATCCGCGCACATTCAATGTGCTGCAGGGCATGCTGCAACAGCCAGATGTCCAGGTGTTGGGATCACATTGCTCCGGCGTGGAGCTGTGGCAATCGGCCGCCTTCCACGAAGACTTTTGTGATCGCATTCGACTCTATGCGGAGGAATGCAATGGACTGCAGGGCTTTCAGCTGCTCTTTGACATCGACGATGGATTCGGTGGACTGGCCAGCAAGTGCATGGAGCATCTGAATGATGAATATAATCGCGCCATTTTTGCAGTGCCCTTGCACTATCCGCGCAACATGTCCTATGCCAAAGCAGGTAATCTGAATAATATTGAATATTTAATAATATAAATGAAAATAATTTGTGGTCTCAATATTGCAGACACACGGACCTCTCGCAGCATTCGTGTGGTGAACAGCGTGCTTAGTTATAAGCATCTGAGTGAGCAGGCGAACCTATTCACGCCACTGTCCACGCTGGATACGATCTGGCGTAACCAGACGCTGGAGTCACGTCGAATGCCGGGTATCAACTGGCTGGCGGACAATCTGTATCAGAGTTCGGCCGTGCTGGCAGCGTACTTGGATACAGTGACGCTTAGCTATCGTCTGCGCCAGACGCCCAATACTCTGTTGAGCTTTTGTGAGCGTGTCACTCCAGCTAATCGGATGTTGGGTGCTGCTGCATTGGCTCTGCCGCTGGGCATGCAGCGAGAACAGGATCTCATTGACTTTCTGGATGGACCGCATGGATCACTAATGACACAGTTGACGCCCGGATGTGATCCGGGCAAAACGCATGTCTTCCAGTCGGTGGTGGCGCGTGGTATACCCGATGCACGACTCAAACGTCCGTTGGAGCAGGCCGGTTCGCAAACCTCTAAGGCCGCCTATCGCTGCAACAGCGTCTCTCAGATGCTGCAGCTGTACTATCAGTGCGCCTATCATAGCAGCCTTACGCATGCCGCTTCCACGCCGCTGCCACTGAAAACGCATCTGCCGTTTCCATATGAGATCTTTGATGCAAGCAACGCCGCCGATGGCTTCAAGCTGCCCGGCGAAGGGCAGCGTGAGAAGGATATTCGTGTGGCCAGTGCACCGGCTTTGGCTGCAGTACAAAACTCCTCCAAGCTGGGCACTCATCTCGATTCACTGCACGATCAAACGCATCGCGTTCAGCTGGCCAAATTGCGTAATTTCATGCAGGTGGCTGTCGAGCAGGACGAGTACGACTCGGCACTCGACAGAATCCTCGTGTTTCGTGAAAACTATGAGGACGCGCACTATCTTTAAGCGTACATAATTTATAATCCTTATTTAATCAAACTTACATAATCACACACACTCGCACACGCAGACACGCACACACGCACACATTAAATCAACATATTCTGATTTAGTTGCATTCCGCGAATCGCCAAACGAAAAAACAGCAAAACAATAATCCAATTTTCTAATTGGTTTAGTCTAGATTTATCAACGAGAAAGACGCATATAATGTAATCCGATTCAAAATAAAATGCATTTTGAATGATAATTTATGTTACTAAAATTAACTAACATTAATGATACATTTCCTATACTCCATTAAATAATATAAATATTTATATTGGGGATGAAAACGTGTCTTTTCTTGTTTTTTTTTCTCTTTGAAACTATTCTTTTGCCGCCTCAATTTATTTACTATTTAGTTGAAGCTTTTATTTAAAGTTTATTGCCGTCTTAAAAACTTAACTTGTTATTTTTAATGGCAAATTGTAAATGTAAAGCATGCCTCATCCCATTCAACACTTTCTACGCTTGCAAAATTCCTATTTCTTTTTTTTTTAATGTAAGAGACCTTTTGTTGCAAGTCAAGATTTGTTGCTTTCAATTTTGCGCCATTACTTAATTTGATTGACAGAGGCGTATTGGCTATGCAAAAGTAAGATAATATTAAAATTGGTCAAAGTTGTTTGAGCTCGACTAAGAAATACTCTTTTTAATACGCTCTAACAGAATTTGCAATATTTGGGAAAGTTAACACAACTTAACAACTTATAAGCCATGATTTTTCTTTTTTCAATTCCAGTTTAATGTTTAGAAATGATTCTTTTTTTTTATTAAGAATATTCTGAAAAAAGATCCATTCTAAAGTTTTCATTGCGATTTGCATTTTTTTCAAAGCTGAGAGACTCGACCACAGTCTGTTGCCACATTGAATTGAGGATACCGTTTGCCTGAAGGCGATGTCAACGATGGGTTAGCCTTCGGGCGACTGCCCTAATTTAAAGAGGCGCCAATTGATTTCACGGCATGGACGTGCCGAAAATCTTTTGTGTAGCCGCACCTTTTCAAGGATTCCTTTTCGGCTCTTGTGGGCTTTGACTACGTGCACGGCTGATTAAGCCTTTCTTTTTTAAATAAATTTATATATATATATATTATTTTTAGGGGCTGGTTCTTGCTACTGCTGCTGCTGTTGTTGTTGTTGTTGTTGTTGGTGGGGCAATTCGAACTTTTCGTTTGCCTAATTTATATGAAAATTTATTGGCAATAAAGCGGCAGTAATTGAAATCTCAACTGGAGTAAATCACAATTTTATGAACGCACTGCAAAACAATGACGGAACGGAACGGAACGTTGCCGATAAAGGACCCAACTAGGTAGTAGGTGTACACAATATGATGAGGTTAATAATTCTCTTGTTTAAAGGGGTCAGTTGGGTTCAAGTTGAGGGCGCGGCCCCTTTTGCCACATTGTTGTGCAAATTAAATTTCAATTTGATTGGCGTACAGCTCCTTGAGTCCCGCTGGCCGCTTCCTTCTTCTCCCTCTCTCTCTCTCTCTCTCTCTCTCTCTCTGTGTGTGTCTCTGTCTCTGTGTTTACCGTAGCTTAAAGCATTCAGATATCCTGTGGCAGCTGCTGCCACAGCAAAAGGGATCGGCCCCAAACCGAGAAACCTTGAAATTAAAATTATGCCAACGTCTTTAATGGAAGTTGTGCTGCGCATTTTAAATTCAATTGAAATTATTTTATTTACTTATTTTTTCATTTCTCTTCGTTTTTAATTTCATTTGTTTAATTTCGTTTACGTTTGACCAGTTGAAGTTATGTGTCGCCCCCATTTGGGGCAGCTGCATTAATATGCAGCACTGCCTTTCGTTCTGTTTCCGCTTTCAATAGAGTCCTGTTCCTGCAAATTGCAAACTACTTTTGAGAGAGAACTCTTTAGTAAGTTAGAAAAATACTTCATTTGACAGAGAATCTAAAAAGAATAAAAATAAAGTTGTTTTTAATCAATATTTGTATTTTTGCTCTAACTTTGTACGATTTAGATTGAATCAAAGGACACCTGTTCTTGGTTTAGAAAATTATAAAAACACTTTATTATTAAGTTGTTTAGACTAACGAGTATATTTTCTAATATTCTAAAAAAAAATAACCATTTTCTAGGAGTAAAATAATTTTTTTTAAACAGTTGTTTTATGGGCTGATTCAATCATTAATTGATAATGTAAACATTTTAAGCTTTTTTGTAAAAAAATATAAATGCAAGAAACAAAATAAAAATTTAAATTACAAACTCAAATTTCAGTGTCAGATTTAGCAAAAATTACCTTTTTTGAACTTGCGTTCGTTTTCGAATTTGTCATGTATCATGTGTAATGACCGAAATGTATATGTGCCAGATGGCTTAAATGCTATCAAGAGTTAAAATTAGCTGCTGCTGCTGCTGATTCTGTTGGGGTCTAATCAAAGCACGCGCCAAACGTTAAGCAATTATCGTCGATAACGCATTTAAGCAGGGAAAAGGATAACTGAGTTGGGGGACGCCAGTTGTAGTTGTTGGTGAGCTGAAGTTGGGGCGCTCTTTTTGCATTTTACACGTAATAACAATTACAAATGCGCACTCCACAAATCAAGTGGATGCTTCCACCCTGACCAGGGCGGGCGAACACACGGATCACACAAAGCAACCGGGTACCGGGAGCAGCCAATGCACGGACTAGACTATCCGTGACAGCCCGACTGGGAGGCAAGGCAGGCAGGCAGTCGAGCAGGCGGGTAGGCAAACAGGGAGGCAAGCAGCCAGCCTGGGTGGCACTAATTACAATTCAGGACGCGTTGCACTCGAAAGTTGTTGCTCATTCAACACTCGAAGCGGGCGCCGTCCGCGTGTGACACAAGTGGGACGGCGCGCGCGGGGTGGATCAAAGTAGCAATTTGCCATGGCAAAGTTCCACCCACCCACAAAAGTGTTGTTGTAATTAAATTATGTGCCAAGTGACGTCGTCGTCCTCGTCGTCGTCGTCGTCTTCTCCTTCGGCGTTGTCGCTTGAGTTATAGCGGCGGGGATCCCTCTGAGCAGTAGGTGGAGAAGGAGGAGGAGGAGGCGGTAAGGTAAGACAAAGTCGCCGCTTTTCTTGCGCCCATCGGAGATGTTGTGGCAAATTAAGTTTGCTTTTGTTCTAGATTAAAAAGGCATTGAAATGTCGACGGTTCACAAAATGTTTTCCACTCAACGCAGACTTAAAGAATAATGCTAGAGAGAGAGATGGGGGGCAAGGGGGAAGACGGATACTTGGGTGTGTGTTTTGTATTTGGTGTGCGCTGCAGTCTAAGTGGCAGTTAAAATGACGCCTTTTGGTCTGAATGAAGTTAACTTTGTTAAGTTTGTTTTGCTTTTGGCGCATGAGCCAAGTGGATTTGCTTCGGTTCATGATTAAGTCCCATCAACTGCTTGATGTGAAATGGTAAGTGAATATGCAAGTGCTTTCAATTGCCCAACGACTGATCGAAATGTTTGTTTGCCAAATATGAACTCAGTTTGAGACAGATTGCAATCTGGCCAATCGGTTGGCAATTGCATCCAAACTGGTTAACAACTTTGTGCCTAAGCTGGCCAAAATGTGGAAACCCATCTCAATGCAAGCTGCTTTTTATTTCCTGTACCTGTGCTCCATTTAAATACATCATTAGTATTATTTATTTATTATTTATTTATTATTCATTCAGCTAAATTTAAATCTGCTTATATTCTACAATATATACTTCTAAAAATAATCTACTTTTAAATAATAAATACAAGCTCAACAGCTTACTTACCAATATGTAAATATATATGTAAGAAGTTGCCGACTACTTAGCCATACTACTTAGCAGCTTCTTGGCTAAGAAAACAAGCTAAAGCCCAGAAATCAGCTCAAATTGACACTTAACCAGAGCCCAAATGGGTGGAGATAAACTTACCCGATAATAGATTTAATGTGCCTAATTCAGCTAATTTTAGCTTTTTCCGCTTAGAGCCTCGAATAATTAACACGCATGTGAGCTGCAAATGTTATTAAGTCACCTCTCCGCCCGCCCCCTTCCCACCAAGACAACTACCCCAGACGCCCGCTCCCGCACCACCCATCCGAAACCCAAAACTTTCTGTCAGTTCCAATGAGGATTACACTACGGACCAAGTTGCTGTTGGCTTGAATTTGGGGCAGAGTGTTCTTTTTATAGGTACTATTAAAGGGTATAGCGGAGCTGTACATATGTATGTAACAGAATAATAGAACCCCATTAAGTATATATGTAAATAAATACATACATTTCCATTTAAATATATACAAATATTGGTTGGTGTAAAAACTGTGTTTATTTTTACGATCGCCGTGTAATTATTTGTTTAGTAAACGCTTTAAAAAAAAAAAACAATAATTACGCTCAATTTGTGATTTTTCGACTTACCATCTAAAATTAATTTTTTTTGTGTTGTTTTTGACTTAGGTGCCGCTCAATTAAAAAATTAGAAAATAATGTAAAATATTTTTTGTAGGAAATCCATTTTTTTTTTGAGATTTAACTTGTGGTTTTTAAGTGAATGAAATTAAGAAGAGAAGACAAAAGATTATTACTGGTTCTGCCGGGGAGTATATTATTTATATGTAATATATATATATATAATACGTTATAAATATAAATACTACTCATATATAAATATTAATAAAATAATAAATCGATTTGGTTTGTACAAAATTTTGGCATATTTTTAATATGTGAATCCAACTATTAATAATAATTTATTTCTTTAATTAACATAAGCTAAAAATAGGCTAAAAATGTTAAGATATCTGTGATAATTTTTATTCATTATAATATTATTAAATTTAGCCTTTGCTTTATTTTTTCTTAAGGGTATTAAAAAGTCGTTGTTTTCGGCAACTGCTTGTTTTTACTTCGTGGTCAATTTCATAACAAGTTGGGGCCAAAAGGCAGCTGCAAACACACATGCACACACACACACACACACACACACATACACACTATAGTGTATCTGTGTTTGTATTGCTAAGCCCATAATCTTGTTGTTTTATAACTTTTAATACCTTTAATCCTTTGTCGTTGCTGCTGTTCTTGCTGTTTCTCATGTTCATCCAGATTTGGGTTGAGTTTCGTTTTGTCGCCACAGTATTTGACAGCTTGTGTTGTCCTTGTTGTTTGGGTGAGCACCAACAAGTTAACATGTTGTTTGTCGGAAATTGACCAAATAAAATTAAATAGTAAACCATTTTTCCGGCCATGCCCCCGCTCGTGCTCGTGCAACACACACACAGACACAGTTGTTGACAAAATTCCCAATTATATGCAAAATAATGAGCATCCCAATCCTACCTGTGTGGGCGTGGCAGTTGTGACTTTGACATTTTGGGCTTAAATCAGTTTACAATAAATTGAAATATTTATTAATAAACTTTATCTTGGATGCAATGTGCGTAATTGAATTAGTCTGGATTTATATAAATAGTTTTCAATATTGTATAAATATTGTATAATTTATTTATTGCCTTTGTGTATTTTTTGATTGTGTCAATAAGTACAATAATAAATATTGGAATTTATATTTTACTTCTTTGTAGCATTTTCCTTTCATTGTTGTCAATTTTTTTTTTATTCTTTTCATTTATTTTGCTTTCACTTTTGAATAGGAAAATACAATTAGAAAGTTATTGTTACTTAACTCAAATAAAATATTTGCCTTCTTAATTGGAATAAACTTTGTGCTGAATTACTTTGGAGTTTTTTTTTTGGAAAAATGCTATTTTACACACTTCTAACTTTGAAATTCATTAATTGTCAAACAAGCGTTGTTGTTGTTGTTATTATAGTTGTTGCAGCCAAAGTTCTAATGAACGGGTACGAGCGACCAGACCAAGGGAGACTCCACCCCCTACACTACCCCTAATTGCTCCGCCCCCCTCGGCCACTGTCTGTCTGGAGAACTCTCGTTTTCAATGCAGCTGCATTAGACCAAAATGAAAACTGTTTCGCTTTGCCAGTTTTTGTTGTTAGCCTGGCCAAATAGAAGACAACAACAGCAATAATAATAAAGTTGTGCGTTAAAGGCTTGTGTGGAAGTTAAAGCTGCTGAAAACATTAAGCTAAACCACTATAGGAGCAAAATAAAAAGTTTTATTTGCATTTCTTTGGCATTTCGTTGATACTTTTGTTTGCTCGACTGCCAATAGCAGCAGCAGCAGCAGCAAGGACAACAACAACAACAACAACCGTAGCAATAACAACAGTAATAATAACAAAAGCTGCAGGTATTGCCATTTACCGCTTGCAGCACTCGGGGGTCCCTTGTGGCAAGTCTGCCAGCAGGCGTCACATGAAACTTGTTTCATCTTTAAGAGTCGAGCGCCATTTTAAAAAGGCTTCTCTAACTGAACTCTATCTCTATCTCTCTCTTTCTCACTCTCACTCTTTCGCTCTCTTTCCGTCTGCTTGATGCATGTATTGGTGTATAAAAGTACATGGCACATAAACAATTGAAATGAATTTGTTTCCTGTAGTTGTTCCAACACAAACACACACATACACACACACACACACACACACACACTTGCACATACATACACACACGCATGCAGCGCAATATAAATACAAAAAACTTTGCCGACAAACTTTGACTTTGGTTATTGTTACAGTTTAACTTTGTTGCTGTCTTTGCCTCATGCCTCATGCCTCAATTCGACAAACGACGACAAAAACCCGAAAATCGCACACACACACAACAAAGAAAAAAAGTTTTCAAATAAAATGATTTCTTACTTAAGCAGCCGATTTAGACACTCCTCTTCCCCGCCCACATCCACAAAAACGGTTGCTTCTTTGGGCGTTTAATTTGCAGGTCGCGTGGCTTACTGCCCCAAATGAAATCTTCGGATTTTTATCATCCGACAGTTGCGTCAGTTGTCTTAAGAATGAAATCCAGTGACAAGTACAAAACCAACCTGAATCAAGTTTCCACTTTTCTTTCTTCACGTTTCATTTCATAACAATTAATTATTATCAATTTTGATCAGCATAATTTGTCATTGGCTACTCTTTTGTGGCAAATATGCAACATGCAACATATACATACATGGACGACTATATATCTTATTACATTAATATATTATAAATAAAAATTTTATATATAATAAATATAAAATAGTATATTAAATTAATATATAATTTGTAGAATACTTTTAATAATTTGAATCAATGCTAAAATTCTCTTTTTCTATATTTATTGCCAATAATATATTGAAAATTGATGCCAAGACCAATTCCCAATAGATATTATTTTTTTATATATGCAATGTGATTATCAATACTGCTAATTCAATTGATTCATATTACAAATTCGTGTGTATAAATAAGTTAATTATAATCTGCTCCACAAGAGGATTCTGAGTACTGTTTGGATTTGTTATTACTCAATCTTTCAACATAAACAACTTGAAATCATAAGTGTCGGTGAATCTGTTTTCTCACCTGCTCCGCATATTTTCTTAGCCATCAATCATTGTTGTATAAGCAGACCGACAAACAGCCAGACAAAAGCAGACGAAAGCAAGCTCAAAGGACAAAGGACAAAGGACAAAGACGAAATTATGCGGCTTCTCCAAGGCAGCACCCATCACATACAGCGGGGGGTCCTTCACAACAAGGGCCATAAAAAGTGGGCGAGGGGCGGGGCGCAAGTCTCGTCGACACAAAAAGATATCAAGACTATTTTTATGACGTCAAAATTGTTTATTTATTGACAATTCACAGCACGCGCCATGCAAAAGATCATCAAAAGTTATTATTGCGGTGTGCATTCGGAGGGAGGGAGGGTTGAAGGGAGACCAATATCAAATGTAAACTATGAGCCCAACAAAAATATAAGCAAAATAAACTGTAAACCTTACCAGTATTCGATGTAAATACAAACATAAATGAAACCAGAGCCTGACAAACGAGAAGAAAAAGTAAAAGTTTTTCATTTCTATTGAGCAAACAAAGAAATCATCCGTGAAAAATACTGAGAAATATGCCAGGGCAGGGTGGAGTAGAAGTGTGGGGGGGAAGGGTGTGCAACTGCATTAAATCCCAAATGAAATCCACCAACAAGTCATGGTGTTAAAGTTTCTGTCTTTGGCCTTAACCCGCAGCAGCGTTTTGAAATATTCATAAGCACGAGAAACACTTGCTACATAAGCAGTTGATATTATACACCCAACTAACCCTACACACGCATAAGCACACACACTGACACACTCACACAAGTTCTCACCCACACACACACACACACAGTCACACAAGTAGCGTCATAAAGCAATAAAGCGAAATCATGTGTATACATTTTTATAAGTTTTTTTTTACGCTTCTCCTGTGTCTTCAAGTGGATGTGGTTCGGCAAGTGGTGGAGGGGGGGGGGGGTAGGAGGGGAGGATTGCTTCGAGCTGAGGGGATTGCTCAAACTTTCAACTTGCATTTGTGCAAATCCAGGCAAGAGCTTAAGGTATCAACTCAGTTCAACTCCACTCGACTTGAGTGGAGTCTTTTTATATTTTGTCAGTCAGACAACTGCTGAGTTGCCTCAGTGAAAAGTTTTTATTTTAGATAAATACAAAACTTAAACAAACAAAAACTCTCCAGAGAGAGAGTCTTATAAGTAGTTATAATGTAAGGTGTTATAATTGTGAAAATCAAATTTAGTCCTCAGTCTATGCTTCTCGTCTTCAGAATCGCTGGTAACTCAACTTATTATTCAAAAAGTATATTTCAAATATATATATATTTTTTACTTCGAGAGTGATTTTTCCATATTTTTGTAAATTATTTATTATTGATATAATTTTATTTGAAAAATGTACGATTTTTAAAGTTAGCTGAAATCTGGTTGACTACATTTTTTTTTTTACAGATTTTTGAATTTCAGAATGGATTTTCTTTATTAAGAAACATATATTTAAAAAAAAAAAGAATTCACATCTTTTTAATATTAAGAAATTGTTTAGGTATATTTACAAATTATTTTTTAAAAAGTGGCTGATGAAGATCATCTTTCGGTTTAGGTTGATGAGGTCTTAATTAGGCTCTAAGTCAAAAGTTCACATTCGGGATTCATCCGACAGGAAAATTGGATATTGATTAACGAAATTTCTAACTCAGGATCTCGCTTCAAAATATTGTTTAAACATCAAAATTCAGATGTCTCAGATGACTAAGTTGAGTTGATTCCAAGTCTTTCAGTAATTGTTTTGACATTCTCAAGAATTGTGGCAAATCATTTGTCAAAAAGATGATGAGTCGTCAAGTCTCTGATAATCGCTTGGCATTATGCCATCTCAGAGCATCTGATGCGATTGCTGAATCGGCAAACCCATGTGGGGATATTTGTTCGCATTAGCTTTGGCTCAGAGCACAAACAAAAATTTGAGCTTATTTCGTTGCAAGCCAAAAAAAAAATAAATAATAATAATAGAATAACAACAGCAAACAGCATTAGGAGTACGAGGGGGGGGGTAGGGGGATGTGGTTTCCTTTCGGTACCGCAGAATATTTCAGACTAGTTGCCAGAAATGTTATTATGCTAAATAATAACAACGCATCGCACTATGAAATTAAATTTCGAATCCCAGCAGTGAGTAAACTTAAAATACAAGTTATTGCAGTAAACACCCACACAACACCTCCTACAACCCCCACACACCCACTCTACCGCCCCCCTCAAGGTACCACTTGCATGCAATGTGCAATGTGTGCGAATATATATATTTCTATATATATATATATACAAATATACAATTATATATATATATATATATATATATATGTATGTTGCCACATGACTGCGTCGGGCTCAGGCAAAGACGGCTTCTCTGGCCGACTGCCGTTTGATACCCTGCAAACAGGGTACACAATTTAAACGGATCTGAATTTAGTATTAAAATTTTGAAAAAATTAAACAAACTTTTATTTGTGTCACATTAAATTCAATTGTAAATTTCATATAAATAATGTTTTACAACTAATTGACAATTGCAATGCTGAAGACAAATTTGCCGATTTTAGGTAAAAATAATATAAACTGTCTGAATTTTTTTTACTTTTTATAAAATCCTTATATTTTGTATGCAACGATGGCTTTTCGCGTAAGATCAGGATTTCAAAGAAAGATTCTCTCGAAATCTAAAATAAAAATGGAAACTTCGTTTTCCATTTCAAACTTTTATTGTTCTCTCTTAGAGATTCTGCTGTATTCCTCAATCTGCTTTGGTTAACTACTAAAATTATATTCACCCAAATAAATTAGTTTAATACAGAATCAATTTGACATAATTTAAAAAAATTAAGATTTAGTTTTCTTACTTGTTTAATTTTAAAGAGCATTTATTAGTCGAGTTTAGTTAATTTTTGCATTGGCTTTTTGAATTTTTCGGCTGCACTTTTTATTTACTTTTTGGTTGTATTTTGGTCCTTTGCTTGTTTGCTCGTTCGTTGCCCGTTTGCCCGCTTACCCGTTTGCCCGCTCACCCGCTTGCCCCCTTGCCCCCTTTGCCGGCGTTGGCTCTGTTTTTATTTTCGTGGGAGTTGGAAGACAAATTGATTTCATGTCTGAAACTTCTTAAGCGCCTGCAACGGGGGAATCCTTGCTGCTGCTTGCAATTCCTTTTTTTTCTTTCTCATGTTGTGCGTGTCTGAGTGTGTGTGTGTGTGTGTGTGATATTATACCCGCACACATGACGTTGCTTGCCTCCCTTGCTGACCCGCTGGCAGCTCAACTCTTTGCTTTTTATTTAGTTTAAACTTGGCTAGAAATTGATGCGCTCCCTCAAAACAATATAACGGCAGCAGCAACAAACAGGAATGTGGCACACACACACACACAAGCACAAGCACAAGCACATACACATGGCAACATGTTGCAATGGCCACGCCCCTACTTTCTTTTTGTATTTTTGGGCGAGTCGAGTCCGTTGCATGCTTCTGGCGCATATTTTGCCGTTGCAAGTGTTGCGGCTTCTGCTGTCATAGACATGAACGATCCACAAGTTCGACACGAGCCCAGTGGTTGGATGTGCTCAATGGTTTTAGTGGGTTGGCTAGATGGGGTGGGGTGGGTTGAGGTGGGTGTGTGTGGTTGGAGTGTGTGTGTTTTTAGCCTGGCGCTCGCTTAAATATTTGCAATTTTATTTTTATTCCCCAAGTGTGACCATAAATTGCTTACTAATAGTGCAGCTATCGAATTTGTAAGTATTCCCCTAACCCCCCTTTCGATCCTCTCCAACCCGTCTTTGGCCACTGCTTATAGTTTTGAGTTTGCACTTGAACCTCTGCCCTTGGCAACAACACTCATCGAGCTCAAATAGCTGAAAGATGTGTGCAAAACTGAATTTCAATTATGCTATAGAAAATAAAGATCATCACATTTGCAAAAAAGGGAAAACATTGATTTCCATTTATATATATAAAAACTGTATTTTAAGTATCACTCAAGCATAGTAATCCAGCCAAGAACAATAATAAGCCAAAAGCTAAAAGTCGTGTGATTTTTGATTGCACTTTTTGCATCAGAATAATTTTTGTTTTTATTTTAGTTTTTACATAATCTTTTTACGAAATTTAACTTTTTTTTTTTATGCTTTTAATAGACTTAACCTTTGATCCCACTTAAGACAACTTTCGCTATTTTCCATTTTTTCCTATTTCCCTTTCAATCAGCATATGCACACACACACACACACACACACACACCCACACCCACACACACACACACCTGGCGCTTATGAAAACAAAATCAATACAATATTCTCAATATCAATAACCTGAGCGCTTTTAGTTATCACAACAGTTTATCCATCCTACGTAAGTAAGTGCAACTCGCCACCCTCTTTCTCCTCTCTTGCATATCCACTTCCCCCCCTTGTAACATGCAACTCTTTGCCTTGTGGCAGTGACTAGCGTGAAACTATAAAATGTTGAATGGGAAAAGTTTTTTTTATTTTTTTTTTGGTTCACTTGCTGCTCTGTTGCAATACCGCTCGCTCTCCGAACTTGTCGTTCCTCTTGCCACATATTCTCTCTCCTCTTTAGTCCTCGTCCAGTCGAACAGAGTATGCGTGAAAATCCTGGCAACTTGTTAGCTTATCCGGTGATTACATCGATAATGCTACGTGGTGTTTTAGCTACAAAGAAACGTGCTGCTTGTCCCCCCATTTCCATGGCCCATTCTTTTACCCATCCCCTTGCTCATCCTTCTGCTCATCCTATTGCCCCTGCCAGTGACCCTGCCATTTAACCTCTTCAGTTTGCTACTTGCAACGTTGCCAGTTGCAACCAGGAACTCGGAGCTTACAACTCGGCTGTTCACTGAAGCGACTGGGCGTGGATTGGTACATGCAAGCGGGGGTGGGAATGGCTGGGATGAACCGCAGGCCTCCGAAATGATACTGCCCATTTCCAACAGTGTCTGCTGCTCCAGTCGGTCTCTGTCTGTCTCTGTCTGTATAAGTCTGTCTCTGTCTTTCATTGCTGAATGTGTTTTGTTTTTTTTTCTTGGCTCTTTTTTTTTTTTTCTTTTGGCACCAGCAAAAACTAAGAATCCAGAACTTAAACTTGAACAACAACAACAACATGTATAACAATGCTATTTTTCTTTGTAATACTCTTCACAAATGAGCATCAATACTTTGCCATTAACTTTGCGAATTATTTTTCACCTGAACTAAAATATGCTAAGTGATATTTGAAAATAACCAACTAGACTAACTAGTCCAGCAGAACGGATCAGATTACTATATTAGACTAATATCCTCAAGCATTAAGCATCAGCATTAAACTTTGAACTTATTCAGTATTAATGTTTTCGATGACATACTTATGTTTTTATCTTTGTAAGCTACACGTAAATATTCAATTTTATCAGCCAAATTGAAATCAAAATATCAACTGTTAATTGTAAGTAAAATTTTCTTACTATCTTTACACAGAAAAAAAATTCTCTTTCTATTCAAAAGGCAAACGTCAAAAACAAAAATTTTGTGCCTTTCTAAAAACCAGTTTTTGTGTTTCTTTAATCAAATGAAATTCAACAAATAAAAATGACAAATTTTATTAGTATTTTTAGATTTTTCACATACAAACTTTCTAGTTACTTTATAAATTGATACAATTTAATTCTAAAAACCAATTAAATCCGAGACGCATTGTTGAGAGAGAAAAATGTTCAATATTTTTAATTTTTTTTAAATAAGATCTTGTAAATATACTTTTCATAATTTCTATTATTAAAAAGTATATTTCTAAAAAATAGAAATAAAAGTTTCCAATTTGGAAATCAATGTGCAAATCGGACTATTTCATCAATCCGTAAACCGTTTTTATTATATTAGGGAAAGAGTATTAAATCATTGACTGAATTTACAAACTGTTTCTTCTTTGGAGTTTTTTGGCATACAAATGCGCAAAATGCAGTTTTATGGGATTTGTTCACTGGCTCCTGGTATGTCTGATACCGTTATACCCTCCACAGTCGCCGCTATCGTCCTTAAGGCTGGCTCCCACGCATGTTGTACATTTTATTGCCATAGTCAAGAAGAGTTGGGGACTTGTGTGGCATGTGGCATGTGGCATGTAGAGGGTTGCTTGTAAGCACATGCATTTGTATGTGCAAACATGCTTCTGCTGTTTGTAACAATTGCTGCTGTTGTTGTCGTTGTTGTTGTTGTTGTTGTTGTTGTTGCTTTTGCTGTTGTAGTTGCATTTCAGTTGCTGTTATTCACGTGCTCAATCAATTTTTCAACTTTTTACAGCCGCAGCCGGAGGCGAAGACCAAAGCTGGCATAATGTGTGTGCCAACTACAATGGCAGCAACTTCTCCTGCTTCTCCTACTTCTCCTGCTTCTCCTGCTTCACCTGCCATCTTTCCTGCCACTTTTACGGAGCTAACTCCTTCGACTCCATTTCGGTTCGCTTCGCTTTTTGCCAGCCAAACCGCAGTTGCTGCACTATTTTTTTGTATACCCTTACAGAGGGTATTATAATTTTGTCGTATTGCACGTCAAGTGTCGTCTTATAATCTTTTTTGAAACTTGACACATATTTAAAAATTGTCGTATTTATGTTGCACACCGTACAAATCATAAAGTCAGTTAGAAGAATCAGTCGATTGATGCGATCTTTTATATTAATATTTATAATTAGCAAACAAATTTTAATATATAATAAATTATAAAAAATTGTTCGCTGATAGAGAACGTCAAGTGTATTAAATTCTCGGTGTATGTGTGATAATCGCATTTTCTTGTTTTTTTTTAATATTTCGCTGCGGGTTGTGTTGAATTGCATTGGGTGGTGTTGGGGATTTGGGGGCTGAGCTTGGTTTGTAGCTAATGATATTTCATTGGTACTGATTTATAGTAAGTTGCTCGCTTCAAAGTTCGTTGTGTGTGTGTGTGTGTGTGTGTGTGTGTGTGTGTGTGTGTGCATGTGTGTGTGTGTGTGTGTGTGTGCGTTTCCTTGCACGTCCTAGCAATCTTAACGCTTCCCTGATAAGGGGTCAACAGTTAAATGTGATTTTCTTCTTAGGGCACTCGTATTCACATTCACATTCACATTCACATTCAGAATCAAGAGTCATAAAAAACAAAACGTGTTTTCCAGGAACTAAAACCGAACTTGTTTAGTGTGTCTGTGTCAAATAAGTCGACAGCAGAGTGCAACATAACTGAGTATTTCACTTTTTGGGAGGAGACTTGAAGAGAAGCTTTCAATTTATTAACCTGTTCAACAGTCTGTCAAGTAAACTTCAAGTTAAGAGTCTTATGCAGTTGAGATGCAGTTAACAACTTATGATATTCTCATATTTCTCTTTATAATCTTGATTTATGTATTTTTCATTATAGAATGGCAAATGTTTAAATAAGAAATTAAAAACCCACATTAAGTTTGTTAATATCAAAAAAAAAATATATGAAAATATTGAGTAGAACACATAATTGATTTAATCTAATAATTCATATTTTTGCAGCTCTTTTTTTTTAGTCGTCTTACTTTGTGTGCTCATCTCAAGTTTCTTCTTTTCGTTACTCTCCCTGCGACGCCGCTTGAGCTACTTAACTAAATCGGATGAGGACAGGAATTAAATTTCTTTAAAACAAAAAAAAAAAAAAAAGCAAAAAATGCACAGGAAAAACAATTTGTGAAAAGTTTTCAGTTGCTGTTTTTGTTGTAACTGTTTGCTTGAGTATTATATTGCTGTTGAGAAGGTGGATGCGGCAGTTGCCACGCCCATTGCGTGTTTTTGGGGCGCACCTAATGTGGCATGTGGAATGCGAAATGTGAAATGCCCGACAAGATGCTGGCCAGGCAAAGTTGAGGTCCTGCCTCCTGCCTGTTGGCTGCTGGTGGCTGCCACAGCTACCTGTGGTCCTGGCCGCGTTATGTTAACGCAATTATTACGCATTTCTTATGATGTAATCAGACGCAACTTGCTGAGGGTTTTCCAAATGAAAATATGCCCAAGTCGCGTTGCTTTTGTGGCAAAAGTTTTTACCTGCTACGCAGGAAGAGGCAGCAGTAGCATCCGGGAGAAGGCATCAGGCAGCAGGCAGCCGCAGCGAAAATGAACTGAAATAAAACTAAATTATGGCAATTGAAAATGAAAAGCGAAAATTAAGCGCATAATGAGTCGCAGTATGGTTTGGCAGCGGGCGATGGGAGGTTGCGGGGCGGTGAGGAGGAGCTATAGCCGGTATTCAAGATTAAAGCAACAAGCGCTTGAAAGGACTCACCGGAGATGGCACGACAACAATACAACGCATAATACAATAAGCAACAACAACAACAACAACAACAACAAGCAAAAAGCTACAGCAATTTGCAAAATAAAAAGCGTGGCATCAGCGAGTGTGGGCGTGGCACTGGCAATCGTCCTAATGCAACCCAATGAAGTGCCGCAGCGCAACAAACAACGCGAGTCACCCTCCTCGGCACCAGCTCCTCCTCCTGCTCCAGCTCCTGCTCCAGCTCCACTTAACGAGGGCATCTTGTGTTTAGGCTGAAATTTATTATATATTTTTGTTCTTGTGCAAAAAAACCCCTCCCAAGGATCAAGCAAGACCAAGGAGCACGTACCTTAAGTCAGTCAGCGGAAATCGACACGAGCAGAAGTAACTGCAAAACATCTTCAAGTATTACATAAGATATTAACATGTGTACATTTTGACATATTTAAGTATGCATGCACAGGCGACAAAAGTGTCATCGCTCAAAACAAAATTGTCTTAAGTTATATATATATATCCGCGGATATAAATAAAGTTTGGCAAAACAGAAATTAGAAACGCGTGGGAAATATTTAAGGGGGTTTAAGAAATCTAAAACTGGCAACCAGTAAAAGAAAGAACGCAACCAACAAAATTGTAATACAAACAAATAAATGCAGTAAAAAGCATTTATTTTTACGAGTACTTTTTAACTTAAGTTTAATGCATTGCTTTTGAAAACTTTGTAAGAGCCAATTCAAAGCTGTGAATTTTTTTAGCCATCTCCACATGACAAAAACTGATCTTGATATGGCAGCCATATGATGTACATTATTTAATTTGTCTTTTTCGACAAAAAATAATATGTATTTTTGTCGGTTGTTGCCCCTCAGATCAATTTGATAACTTTTGTCGCCTGTATGTCGATTGTTGCACAAATCTGTTGCGTCTCAGGTCAATTTGGTAACTTTTGTCGCCTGTCTGGTTTTGGTCTGGGCAATGCAATGCCAGCGATGGCATTTTGTGGGCACCAAAGGGTGAAAAAAAACAAACTGGTCTGTCACTCAAATCTGACACAAGACAAATCGCATCGGGCTAAGGGCGAAGGCGACGGCGACGGCGACATGGAATAGAATTGATCGCATCCAATCGGATTCAATGACATTTTGCCAATGCTCTTTCCCCCGCTCCACCTCCACTTTCGGCATGTGCTGCATGCATGTATGTTAAAGAAGAAAAAAACCAAACCAAATGCAGCTTCAGTGAATTTTGCTACACTTCAGCAATCAATTTACAATTACATAGCGTCAAGGCCTCTCCTCTCCCCCTCCGCCTCATCACAACAACAACTGTCAGGCCATTTTTGCAACACACGAATGCAAAGTTCAATTCAATCTTTCAGTTGTCACTGGCAAAAAAAAAACAATATGCGCAGAGACAGAAGACACAGGACACAGGACACAAGACACAAGACACACATGCAAAAAGCACTCGGAGCAGCATCCATTCTACAGTTAGTTAGTTTACTTCACTCTTTTGTTTGTTATTTAGAATTCAAATGTTGGCAGCTGTCTCTTCTATGTGTGTGTGTGTGCGAGTGTGTGTGTTTGTCTGTGTGTGTGTGTGAGTGTGTGTGGCAATAACATTTCGAATGCAAAATCTAATGAAACGTGTTTAAAACAATTTGTTCCCCATATTGAATTATACAGTCGAGTGCACTTTGACTTCTACTCCCCCCAAAAGGGGCGGCTGTTAAAGCGACCTCTTTGTGCACTAACGGTTAAGCTGCCATTATTGCAGATACACATATATATATATATATATATATTTATACACACAGCTACACAAATATATATATATACATATGCATATAGTAGTATTTGGCAATCTTCTTGCATTTGCCATGTGCACCGCAAGCTGATTGAACCGTTCCGCATATATGAAATATATATATATATATCAGAAATATTATTATAAAGGGACTTTAGAAATTTGTATTTTACACATTTTACATTTAAACATTTACCTGCAGTTAATTAAGAATTTTGCACATTAAGCTCAACTCGAACAATTCGAAGTTATTATGTTTTATAAATAAAAACAACTTTAATAACTATAACGAACTTAATTGAAAGTAAAATATTAATATTTATATTGCAAATATGTTGAGCAAACTCAATTTGAATATGAATATGATGACACAAATGTAAAATATTTAATTCACCGAGACATATGTAAATAAATTTGGTATCCAAACCAGAAAACCATAATAACAAATCGAAATGCGAACTGAAATTTAATTCCAAGCCAAAAAGGGTATTTTCTATATTCGGTGTGGCACAATATTGATGATATTTGCTGTTTGATCTATGCCCTATGTTTGCTCATTGTTAATTTCTTGTATTGCGTTGCGTATACGCAACGTGGTTTATTACAAGCCACTTATTAGGGCCATTTACTGAATTTTCGATTTGTGGTAAATGCGGCTGGCAAGCTCGGCGGTGTTGGAAGTATTCATATAATGGAAATACAAACATTATTTGAACCCAGTATATTTTGCAGATGATTTGATCTGCTTTTAATAAAAGCTGAGGTTTTTATGCTACCGTTTTCCATCTCTCCTGCTGTCGTTGTGCATTTTTTGATGTTTTATTGAAATCATGAAAACAAAATGCGCTCATAATAAAATTGAAACAGCAGGCAAGCCGAGTCGCAGCAGCAGCAGCAGCAACGGCAACAACAGAAGGAACAGCAACAACAACAACAACAACAACAACAACAACAATAACAAGAGCAATGTGTAAACACATGTAAGCCTGGCCACATTGTTGCTGTTCATGTTGTCGTTGATGTTTTTGTTGTTATTGTTGTTGTTGCTGTTGCTGTTGCTGTTGCTGTTGCTGTTGCTGTTGCTGTTGCTAGCGAATGCCGTTGTCTGTCTGGTAAACCAAAATTGTTGCTCGTTTTCCGCATGAATCACTTGCATCATCATCATCATCATCTACCCGAAATTCCCTAAACCCGCCGCAACCCTTTCAACTCTACAAGCTACATATGAAACCACAGCATTGTAATTGTGTTTGTGTGTGCAGTCACACCCCCCACACACACACACACACACACACACACATGGTTGTGCACTATGTAAGTAGCTTTTAATATATTTTGCCACAAGCCAAAAAACAAATAAAAAGATCAGAAAAAAAATCGAATAAATATATATAAAAAAATATCGTTTGCCTCTCGAGCTGCCTTTTTTTGTGCAAGTGTGTGCATGTGTGTGTGTGTGTGTTGAAATTGAAATTAAAATACAACAACGAGAAACACACACACCCACACAGACACACACACACTCAAACGAGAACACACAATGAAATTAAATAAAATATAAAATCAAAGGCAACTTCAACTGAAACTCACAGGCCAACGTCAACAACAAATACCCCAGCAAAAAAATCAAGTATTTAAATACTAGTTGATGGCCCAAATCAACAAGATTGTTTAACTATCGATTAATGCTAATTGCATAAACTCAAAATAACATAATTTCAATCTGTATAAACTTCCAATTGCTTGAAAGAGATTAATTCTGTATTTTTTTTTGTCCAGGTTTTGTTCAACAATTAACAAACATTGCAGAAAGCGTCATTTTGGCATTTTGAGTGCATTTCTGTTATTATTTGAAAAGGCCAAAATATTTGCATGAGTAATCGAATTTGCTTGTAAACAATATGTTTGTCGACTGGCAATATTTTGCCCTTATAAATATTGTTCGATAATTATGAATGCACCGTAAACAGGCAAACAGGTAAATAGTTGAATTGCATACTTAAATTTGTGTAAATTTGCATAATTTGTGGTGATTTCATTTAATGCTTATACGTGTCTGTTATTATGAATTCAGTTAAGAGAGAATTCACGATAACTCTTATTTAATATTTATAATGAAATTGAGCTGTGCAACTTTTGCATACCAAGTTTAGCTGATGTTTTGTTTACAGTTAAGCACATTATGGCCTAAATGCGCTATTAGCATTTTTTACTAAGACAACATTCTGTATTATCAACATTCGCAAAATATGTTGCGAAAAGTAAAAATTCTTACCGACTGTTTTCGATTTTTTTTTGCAATTGCAATCAGCTGAATAATAAATTAATTCTGTCGAGGATGAATCTGAAATTAATGGGAACAATGGCCATAATCAGGCGAGTTGTAAAAAAATTCATCAGACGAGAGACAAATATTTATTTGTTCATTTGGGCCACTTCCCAAATAAAATACAAAAAATATTAATCACATTTCAAGGAATTAAAAAGGAATTCAACAAAGTATTGAAATATATTTATCAAGCAGTAAATAAACAATCTGGGTTGAAAAAGTTCTTCGTTAGCTGAGATTGATTCTTGTATTAAATAGTAATAATTTAAATTTTATGTAATTAAGATTCTTAAGTGTTGCCAATTTGACAATTTTTAAAGTTGCGCAGCTAATGTAAAATGTTTTTTGTGTTGAGCCAAAAGAGAGAAAAACCTTTCAAAGCATCATCAAAATTGACAATTGATGCGGATTTTGCTTTACGACTTACGTAATAAGTTTTGATATGGGCTGAAAATTGAATTGATAATTAAATTTGGATTGAAAACAAATCTGAGCTAGCTAGCCTAGTGGATTGGTATTGTTGAGGAGGGTCTGCAGATGATTAGGAAAGCAGCATCTAAATCGAATTGAGGGAAATTAGAGTAGTTATTTCAGAGAGTATCTATTTCAAATTTGAAGTCGGAAAACCGACAGACGGAAGGACGATTTGTCAACCATCTCCAATAAACATTTATGGGAAATGTCTACAAATATTGTAATATACTCAATGTATGTATGTATGTATGTAGAAATGCCAGCTCATCATTAGTTGGGACACACATACACTGAAATCCGCGACTCGAGTTTTGGATACACAGCAAGAAACTAAACAACGAAGGACAACAGACAAGTGGATCAAAATTGAGCACAAATTGAGCTAATTAGTGGCATTTTGATGTGGTCAAAATTTAGCGCAAATTGAACTAATCTGTGTCATGTTTGATTTGGGGGCTGGAGACAGGGGGTTGGTTATGGGTCGGTTATATATTTTTGGGGGGATTGCTGTGGCAGAGGCAGTGGCAGAGGCAGCTGTCAATAAGCTGTCGGTCATTGCCGTTGTCAATTAAGTTAGGCACGTTGGGTTTTTTCGAGTGTATCGGTTACACACACATACACACACACACACACTAACACATGCGTGCATAGTGCGTGTAAAGTTTTTGCTGAGCTTTGCACTTGCCACACGGCAAGTTTCGCTGACGTTTGCAATACAAAATTGTATTATTGCATTGGCTCTATTAACAATTAAGCTAACCTGTCCCCCACCCCCTTTCCCAACCCCCTCGCTTGACATGTCAGTGCAAATAAGCTGCCACATTACTGCTGTTACTGCTGACTTACATGGTTAAAATTGTTGCATTTCATGTTATCAATATATGGGGAAATTGAACCAAAATGAAACCAGACTGCAGAAACAGAGGTAATCATCAGATAAATGTGTGGCCGACGCTTTATTAATTTGTCGTCTGCAGTGATATTTACGGAATGGAAAAACATAAACCAAATCCATGAATACATCATTAAGCCGACAGTCGACAGTCGACAGTCGACAGCCGGCAACCGCCACTCGGCGGGGCAGAACAATGATTTTCTTCCACACTGAATCGCACTCAAATACCTACAATAACATTTTTCAATTAACACACGAATTATACGATTAATAACGCATAATAAAACATACAAAATGTGATAACTGATTTTATGTATATCTACATACATACATACATGGCAAATGCATTTACTTACATACATCGATTTAAATTCACTTTAATGCTTTAAATAAAATTATTCATCAATTTGCATGCCGAATTTGGTAACAGTTTTTCCGGCTCATTCTTCAACTCGATAACTCGACAGTGTTCAAAATTGATTTCATTTAAAATTTTTCAACTGCTTCATTTGTTTTTTTTTTGTATTCTTTTTTTTTTTTTGTTTTTTTGTGATTATTTTAAAAAGCCTTAAAAAAACAAACATCGAAATTCAGAGCCGAGCTAATATTAAACAGATTGGGAAAAGAAGGAAAAACAAAAGTCAAACAAATACCTACAGATACACATATGTGTGTGTGTGTGTGTGTGAGCCACTAATTGCCATGAAAACTTTATTTGATCGAGACGTGGCGAAAGCGATATCGAAATCGCACCGGGGAACATTGTCATCTGTCTGAATGTGCCAGCCGAGGATGGCAGACAGCGATTCTGATTTATGTGCTACACTGCCGGGGCAGGAGGTAAGTGGGTGAAGGATGGGTGGGTTGGTTGTTGTTGAGGGGGATTTTTTTTTGTGGGCGTTTTGTCATATTGATGTGAAGGATGTGCCGCTTTCTCTTCTCGTTCAGAATCGTTCTTTTATTTATTGTTCGCTCCTTGGCTGCGTTAACCTTGATGCCGGCGGCTGATCCGATTCCCGTTTGCCCACTTACCCGTTTTGCTTTCTTGTTCCCCCGCTGCACCGCACTCCCCTTCATTTTGGGGAAACAGCCAAACGCTGTGGGCGACAATTGAAATTATGGATTTTTATGTGTCATAAGCTTTTATTGATGCAACAATCAAATATTTATGATGACAATTCCCGCTGACAATGATGACAATAAAAGTGTTTTTACTTTGCGAATGCCGATTAAAGAATGCGAACACCGAACACCGAACACTGAACACTGAATACCGATTACAAATACCGATTCCGATTTCGAGTACAATTGCAAATATGTATTTAACATTCAGCATTTAATGTTAAGCATCTTAGTTTCCATTTCATGCAATTCCTCTGAAGATGAGCGCATTTTGTGATTGTTATTGGTAATTTAAGGGAATTTGTCATATTGTTGATTATTTGTAGATTACGTTTTTTGCGGAATTATGAATTTATTTTGAATATTTTCAACTTTATTTTATTGATTGTTCTTGTTAAATGGAACTGTATGTTTTTTTTCACAAAATCCAATAGACAAATTGTAAACAATCATGAAAAGTCTGCCTGCAAAATTATGCAAAGTCTGGATTATGGAGTATGGCTACAAATTTAGGAGATGTGGTACACTGTAATTACAGAAGAGAAGCATCAGTTATATAGTCAAAACGATAGCCATAAAAAATAAGTCATTTGACTTAGAATACTTACCAATCTCTTGACTGGACATTAGAGTAAGAAATCATCTAACCAACTTGGGCAGTATTGAGAGGAGAGGAGAAAGCAGAGGAGTCCTTAAAGCACATCATAGCAGATTGTCTCATCTTTGATTTTAAGCTTTTAGTAATATTATGTTATAATATCTTAAATATTATTCAATTACATAAATAAAAGATTTCAAAAGTATTTTTATCATTTTGGTTTCATCAGAATCTTAACTTAATATTAAAGCCAATCGCATCGAACCAACCTGTGTATAACTGTTACCCAGCCCAGTTAGCCTTAAAGTTGAACTGCAGTTAAATTAGAGATATTCGTCGATTCTTCAATTAAATTGCATCGATTAAATATCTTAAGTGGGATTCCATTATTTTAATTAGTTGCACTTGTAACTTGACTTTAAGTAGAATTGCTGTTTGGGAGTCTTTCGGGGGTGTTTTTCTGTGTGGTCGGTTTTACATAATACAAGAAGAAGGCGAAAATAATACACACACACACACACACACAAACACCCATTCCCCTAGTCACAGTCACAGTTACAGTTACATTTACTGTTTCAGTTGCATGCTTTAATTTATGTAGAGCAGCTCCTCCAACACACACACACACTCACACACACAGGGCTATTCACAGTAATTCACATGTTCTCCACTCACACTTAGTCAGGGCTCACTGTGGAAACACTATTGCTTCTTTCCTACCTGCATTTCATGTAACCAACCGGACCAGCATGCTATGCTTTCCGCATGCACACCACCCCTAATCCCTCACCCTTAACCCCCTTATACCCGTACCGTACCGGTACCACCCTCTCTGTCCTGGCTCTGTCTGAGTGCTATTCTATCCATATGCAGACATTCAAACAGCGAAATATCTATGAGTGCATCCATTATCCTTAATACACTTACGTGCACTAATGTGCTCCACATTAATGTGGGAGCTGCTTGAAAAATGCTTTTTTTTTTATTATTTCCTTTTTTTTTTTTGTATTGCAACCCTCTCACTCTTTTTTTTAATTCCCCATCTCTATCTATTCGCTGTTAGCCTTCTCTCGCTCTTAACCCGTTGCCCATTGCCATCCATTCGGTTTTGGCCTCCACCTGGGCCACATGTTAGATTGCCGGTTTCATTTTGCATTCGTATTCATTTCCTACAATCGTCCATAGGCGGTTGGCTCTTGGCAATAATTGTTTAAAACTGAACCCAGAACTAAATTTTATTTTACAGTTAAATGTTGATTGTGAGAGTTATTTGATTTGATTTATGCACTATATATAAATGCGCCCAACTGTTGAGTAAACTGTTCGCTACCCAACTAATTTCTATAAAATTTTCATTGCTTAAGTTCTCACTCCAATTGCTAAAAAATTTGCTTGAATCGGCAGCAGAATTATTTAATAAATGTTATTTTTTAGTATTTCAAGAATGCTTATTAAGTAAATTGAAATTTTTCATTAGAAATTTATCTTTATTTATTTATTAAATATAAAATAATGGATTTGCATTTAAAACAAAGATTATTTAATGAAATTAAATCTGCTGATTGGGCTATAAAAATTTTGCTGGTATCAATTTAAAAAACGTTGGCCAAACAGTTGTAAGACAAAAACAATACTTTTGCCGCTGGGTAAACAAACTAAAATTGCTTTAAAACTGAATTTAAACGGCAACTAAATAAACGAATATGAGGGGCACAATAAATAAAAAAAATAAATACAAAATAAACCAGAAAAACAAACAAAACCAAAGAGCTGCTGAAAAATTGTTGATCGAAAAATACGAGGCTAGTGGGGCATTGAAGGGGTGATAAGGGGAGGGATAAGTTTGGTGTTTGGGATGAGTGTTGCAACAAAATTGTTGCAGTCGCAAATATTTTAAATGTTAACAATAAAACATGCGAAGAGTAAATAAACACAATTCACAGCTTACAGCTCATGTGTGTGAGTGTGTGTGTTTGTGTGTGTTTGTGTGTGTTTTTGTGTGTGTGTGAGTGTGTGTGTGTGTGTGCTGGGCAAACGAAACAAACAAACAGCCAAAGAGACGAGCCTAAAAGTATGCAACCATTTTACTTCGCTTCATGCTGCTGCTTTCCATCCTTCTCTTCTCTTCACTCTCTCTCTCTCTCTCTCACTCTCCTTCTCTCTCCCCCTGTCACACTCTCTCTCTCTCTCTGTATTCGTCGCGTCTTACTGGGCCGCGTTCGCATTCAAACAAAAACCGCTTAAAACACTTTACTATCGCATTTGGGAATTGTTCAAATATCTTCCTCCCCCTTTCGCGCCGCGGCACGCTTCCCTCGGCAAACATTTTACTACTTGTCTTGTTGCAATTGCTGTAGTTCTCATTTTTGTAGCTGCCACTCCCTCAGCTGCACAACTTGCGCTGCTGCCACTGCGACAAAAAAAAAAAAAAACGATTAAAATTCTCAAATATTTGCGCCAAGCTGTACCAGAAACAAAAGTAAAACAAGCAAAAAAGCCTATTTTGGCCACGCCGAAGATTAAAAACCCTTGCAGACAAAAGTCAGCTGCATTTTCGTATTTTGCAAATATTTATATAGCCTATCGATTCTTCCTATATCGAATACTAGTCAAAACCCAATAATTTATGTTGTAACTGTTTAGTTTATTTAGTTTAGATATCTAGTTAAGCCAAAAAGTTCTTCATACCACAACTCATCGTTCCTATGAGTGATATATGATATAGTGATACGATCCAGCTGGAAATCGGAGCACTGTCTTCAGCTGAAAGTCAGGCTTATGCCAAGTTTCAATAGTTTTAAATTTGAGTGACAGAAACAGATCTTGGAATCGATCTGACTAGTTCTGCTGATTGGAATATATATATATATATATATATATATATATCCAATCAGCAGAACTAGTCAGTATATATGTATATGGGCTTCAATGTGTTACAAGCCACTCGACAAACTTATAATACTCGTTCCAAGGGTGAGAAAATACAAAAAGAAGAACTACATTCAACATATCAGTAGTCACTAATGCCAGTTCAGCAGATACCCTGTAAATAATTTTGCAGTCAACATTTTCTGACTTTAGATTTTATAGTCACGTAGGTTTTCAGCAATGTTTACAGGGCATATATGAGTCAAGGGGGGAGAGGCAGAGAGAAAAAATGAACTAGATATTTAGGGATATTTTAAAGTCGGTCAGCATTTTCATAAAATAAATGCAGCTCCTTTTTTTAGGAGCCAACTTTTGGAATGTTCTGCGCACAAATAGCAAAACAAATACAAATACATATATAAATACAAATACAAATACAAATACGAATACAAATACGAATACGAATACCAATACGAATGCGAATATGAATATAGGTTATGGGTTACATAGGACTGCAGTTGGTTAACTGGTTGACAGAAGCAGATCGCTAACATCTGTCGCTATGAACACAGATATAAACGTGTGTGTGTGTGTGTGTGTGTAAGTGTGTGTGTGTCCATGTGTGTGTGCATGTGTGTGTACAGTAACACACAATGGCAGCTGTGTTAATATTGACAACACTTTGTGGGCTTATGGCCAACTATTTAAATAAGGTTTTGGTTGCATTTACCAAACGGTCAACAGAAAAATTACAAAAAATTATTTGAAGTAAATAAATTAAATTCAATGTTGTTGACAGTGTTTTAAAGGAAATTGTACATTGCTTTTAGTTACATGTAACTAATATAAAAAGTGAACTACATTTCGAATATACTATCATAAAAATTATGGTATTAATATCTTTTCCGAAATAAATGAAAATTCTTTCGGCAGACGAAATACAACAATTTTTTCCGAATAATGTTGCCACAATTTGCATTCAAGTAACGAAATATTTGATTTACTGCTCGTTATGCAATCGAAGTGTCGAATTTGCAAAAACGGATCAAGTGTTTGAAATTCATATTTGATCTGAAAAAGTCTGTTGCGAGTTGAAATAATGCAAAAATGTGATTTGAATTACGAAAAAATGTGCTTGCAACAGTAACAAAATTTTTCGTACACACAAAAAAAAATGCTATGAATTTGAGAAAATCCTTTAGCCTTTGGAGCCAAGTAATTTGCAGTTTTACCTCGAACCAAGCGGTTGCTATTTTCTGGTGATTTTTAATTTGATTTTATAAAAAAATTTAAAATTTAAGAATTGCATTTCGAATAATTATAAATATTGTCTAAGTTAAGTTTACATTTTCTATTCAATTAGCAGGCCAACTTTTAGTTTAGTGCGATTTTCTGATATTCCAGTGAAACCAGTGAAAACCCGCACACCCGCAAACACAACCCAACACACACACACACACGTGTCCTTATTATTGAAAAACAGAAGCCACAAATGTGGTTGATGCGACGTTGATGGGATGTGCATGCCAGGACAATGTCCTTTGCCATTTCAGCTCGATTTGGTTAGAAAATTTACAAATGCAAACACCCACACACACACACACACACACACACACACACACAGGCACACACATGATGCACACGAAAATGCGAATAGCACACAAATCCAAAAATCTACCTAAATAAAATGAACAAAAACAGCAAAGAAAATAATAAATAAAAAGAAAATATATACTTTATTCAAATATTTTACGGTATGTTGTGTTGGCCAAATGATGTTAGCCAACAACAACAATATTCATCTGTCTATCTACTGGCGATGTGTGTGTCGGTTTGAAAGTGTTTTTGCATATATTTTAAGTTGTATTTACAAAATATGTACAAGTTTGGCAGAGTTATTTATATTGTGTGTTGAACAACCACACAAATAAAATGACGGAACAGATATGTGGATCGACTCGCAGATACCCTCGAAACTAATCCACCTAACTGGCATAGTTATATTTTCTTTTTTTATTATAGAATCCACATACTGGGGAATATAATTTTATCCGATTTATTGACACATTTTTTTCATAAGTAAGTTTGCTGAATTATTTGAAATTTGAGGAAAAAAACTGAAGCTAATTTTGTAAATGGACTGATTCGATATTCAGTTATCCCAAATACAAATGTTGTAGGTCCTCTGCTCTTTTACAGGGTAGAAAAAGACAAGCGTAGAGAAACGAGTGTAAAATGAATAATTTGTGTGACAATGTGGCCAGTGCTAAGGCCTGATCCAGACCCATAGCCTCAGCCGGAGCCGGAGCCAGAGCCAGAGCCAGAGCCAGAGCCTGAGCTGTAGCCGTTTCCTGTTCCGTTTCACTTTTTTTTTGTTTTGGATACTGGCAATGCAAATGGAAAAAATATCTCAACATTTGCATCTTCAACATTTGCCATTGTGTTGGGTGAGCGGGGTCGGAGTTGCAAAGAGGTATTTTTTAGCTGGCAGCCAAAGATTGCGATTATACAAATGTAACAATGTGCATGTTATGCCAACCAGAACTCGAACCAGAGCCGGAACTAGCAGCGAGATTAGCACCACAACAAAAATTCACCTGCCAAAATTAAGAGATAAGATCGAGAGTGAGAGAGAGATGGAGAAAAAGAAAAGGATGGAGGTAATGGTAGAGGTAGAGAGAGAGGGGTGTAAACTAGTTGCCATTAGACTTAGTCTGTTTCTGGTTTGGCTAATAGTTTGAATTCATCTTCCTGTGTACTTATTTGTATGTGTGTGTTAGTCTGTGTGTGTGTGTGTCTGTAATGTGTTTGGTTTCACGCTATATACTCTGCTAATGATTTGATGTAGAATCCAGACAAAATTAAGCCCCTGACCACGAATGCAAGAGTTGCAATGCTCTCATCACTTTGCAACGGTTGGCTTGTTTTCTGTTGGGGGCGGGGAGAGGCTGGATGTGGTAGCGTGATTGCGAAATGCAACATTCTTAATGTGCATAAAATTCAAGTACTTGCCAAATTAATCTCATATTAAAGCTAATCGCAGTTTGGAGTTGAGTGTTGCCAGTGAAAGAAGTACTCAAAATTTGTGTATAATTTGTATTTTAAAGATAAAAAAAAATTCCCATTTTGAAATGCATCACAATAAATTACAAACCTGTTTTGAGGTGCAACAATTATCTTGATTTTAAACGTTGTAATTAAAAAAAAAACACACACACACACGCATAGGTTTTCATAGGGTTTTTACTTTATTTTGCATGGATTTAAATTTTCAGTTGTTTAATACATATACGTTTATATATATATATATATATATATATTTATTTTTGGTTTTTTTTTCTTTTGCAATTTTGCATATTCGGTTGTTCCTTTTGGGGCTAGATTTGATCAGAATTTACAATACAAATACAAACATTTTGTTTTTATATACATGAACATAGACAGAAAGTGATGATATTTTCCTTATTGAATGTTGTCTGTATTTTTTATTTTTTATTTTTAGTTTTGTTCGTAAATAGTTATGCGTACTTTCTGAGAAGTTTCACTCATGAACGTTTTATTATTTAATTATTTTCTTTTCTTTTTTTTTTTTGGGCTTTATCGTTTATTTATTTTGTTTCTTTAGGGTATTTGCTTAGCGTAGACATTGGATGTATTACGTTTTCATTATGGGGTTTTCACACGGATAACTTAGTTAACATTAACTTAGCTTAAATCATAGCTGCGTTTAGTTGTTTTGCTTTTTCTATTTTCGAAATTTCGCTAGAAGTAATCGTAGCTTATGTATTTATGAATATTTTTTTTCCTTATAGTCGTAACTTTGATTTGCTATGCGATATATCATATCATTCATCTCAGAGAAAAAAAAACATATCTTATTCCCTATACATATAGTAGTATTTTAAGTTTATTGAATATTTCCAAATGTATTTCTTTATCTCTCTCCCGGCCCCTCTGCTTCTATTCTCATTTTCATCTCCTCGCATTTTCACTAATACATTTGTGGTACGTATATTAAGTCAGAGTACGTCTGGGTTAGTCGGTAGTATTACACACATATATATATATATATATATATATATATATATATTGATATAAACTTTAAATATATGTTTCTATCAAAGGAGGGAGGGGAGCAATGTTTCGCATAATCCCAGCCTAGAATACTAAAACTCTGTCGAATCTTGCCACATGAGTTATTTTTTTTGTGTGTCGCTTTTCTCTGTTTCTCGGTATACGCTGGTCTATTAGGATTATAGAGACAAATATGTTCTCGTATATATGTATTTACTATATGATATTTTTCCTTATTTTTTGTTTTTAATTTTTAAGTTTATTGAATATTCGAACACACACATATATTATTCTTTCTTTGGTTTTCATTTATTTTTTCATTTGCATTTTGGCACATTAATATATTTATTCTGTTTAATTGGATTTCATACAATATCGAACACGGAATTAAGCTGAACTTTCAACACACATACGTTAATTGTGAGCACACTTACACATGCATACCCATACCCATACCCATACATATGCATATGGAATGCATGAATATTAAGTACTTCTAGCCTAGGGAGAGAGTGATGATTTGGCGGGGTTCGCCAACCAAAATCAGAGAGATGGGAAAAGCTGGGATTAAAATGGAATTTACCAATTTTCACTCCGTTTTTTTTTTTGAGCGTTTTTTGTTTAGAGTAGCATGCGCTGGTTGCTTTTGGTTCATCTCAACTAAATGCATGAAAAAATTGTTTTATATGTTTTGAGTTTTCTTTTCAATCCATAATTGGTTTATTTTTTTTCAGTTTTGGCATACTTATGTAATTTTTTTTTTCAATTGCAAGCCAAAGTGTACTAGATTTGTTTTGTGGTATTTTACGTTGGGGCTCACTCTAGAATGTGCAGCATTTGGTTCATATGAACTAGTTCCGATTCTACTTATTGTTTTAGATTGCATGCAGGAACGAGAGAAGTAGCTCGCATCAAGCCGGAAACAATACAATAGTTGTTTTGAGCTAGTTCCAGCAGAGCCATTCGCAGTCGCTCTGTCTCAACTCTTACTCGGAAAAGCAATCAAGTGTCTTAAAAAAAAATTAACTTTAAATACATATTCTTAATTTTGGTTTGCTATGCAAACATAATTATGCTTTCATCTTACGATCAATAAACTAGTTCGTGTTGCTCACTGTGCACCAGTTCACACAGACTCATTGCAACTTATGATGCACTTGGAACCAGTTCGTTCGCTTCTGACTCAAAAACCCGACTTACATCTATAGAGATCTATTTATGTACCTATTCAATTAACCAATAACAAAATAAATCAAACTCCAGCATAAGTAAAAGAAATCAGTTCCTAATACTTTAATTTTGAATCAATGGAGCAATGCGATAACAAATTGTGAAGAACACTACAGGTGCGAATATTTACAATACCGTAGTATTATATTGTAATACCGTTAATTATAAATATAATTTGAGCTGCACATATACCATGTATGTAATACAGTATATCTAGTCGTATATACAGAACCCTCTAACCTTAAGTATCAAATTTAACCGAAGTGAAAACACAAAAGTTTATAGAAAACTGATTAGTATCGTTGGATGATATAGGGGTAGGCGAATGGGGTGATTTACGATTATTATAACGGTATGCAAATGACTTGGTTGGGTTTACATTTTTATACCCTCGCAGGCATAAGCATTTATGAGATGAGTTGTCGAAAGTATTTGTGATTTATGCCAATTGCAAAATCGAAGCTGCAAAAACAATCCCTTAAAACTTAATTGATGACAAGCTCTGGGATTAAATTGATTTGAATGTTTTGTCAGCTAGAATCGGACTGAGTGCATCTGCCATGTGTCTGCAAGGGGATTTCTATCTTCGACGAGCCGAAGATGAGTTTTTTATTTAGCATACTTTAAGTAGCTAAAGCGTTTCACAAAAAAATCCGAACAACATTTAAACATTGACATTTATGGATTTTCTTTGATATAATTTCTGCAATTATTACTTTCTTGTTTTTTGTTTTTTTTTTTTTCTTTGACTAACGAGGTAACATTTAAACGCGTTTTTATCGATTTCCATTTAATCTTAACTACTATTTCATCTTACCGAATAATGCCCCAAAAAAAAAAAAAAAAAAACTCAATTTTAGGTGAAATGGTTTTGTTTTGCCTTAAGCTCCTTGTTTGTGTGGCATATTTTTGGTTGCCTCTTTCGGCTTGTTGTTGTTGTTGTTGTCAGCTTCTATTGTTGTTGGTAATACATTTTTATAATTACAATTCAATGAAGCTAAAGTTCGAAGAGCTCTTTGTAGCGTTTGCCGTTCCTTGTCTGGCAACATTTCATCAGCCAACTTTATCCTTGCCTTTGATCTGTCAACTGAACGCTTCGTGTCCTTTATGATGCTATTGGCTTGATTCTTACCATTTGTATTGCAACACAGTTTTGTTGTTAATAGAACGAATACAGTCCATATAACTATGAGTGGCATTATCCTGGTCCCGTTCCTGGCCAGTGCACCACTGACCACGTCCGGCGCCGGGTTGCGGTCTTTGTACAGACGACCATTCTGGTTGCGTGAACCATCCGCGGAACGATTGTCTTTGGGTGCCGCATCGCTCTTCTGCGGGTTTCAAGACATTTGATATTTTTCAAATAAAAATGTAAATTATTATGCATTCATCATTGACCGATTGTTAGTGTTTTTTTTTTTTTATTTGGTACTTTACTTACCATTACTTCATTTAATTCCTCGTCGCGGAAAATTTTTTTCCCAGGACGCTCCATTTCTAAACGCAATAAAGTACAAAGAACAGTTAAGAAGAGCGATCGATATTTAATTGCTTTCTAATTGCTAAGTGCGATAGTTATGAACTTATCCTGAAGCTATTTTCAATCTTTACTTTCTGCTAATCATTGTTCAATCAACTCTTTTGCAAAATCGATAACTATTTACAACATTCCGGGTTTAATTTAACGAAAAGGTTAAATGGTGTGTCAACTTACCGTATAGCCTTATGGTGCCTTCGGTGTCCCCAATGCTGTTCTTTGATATACACTTGTAGCCACCAAAGTCTGATGTTCGTAGTCGTCGAATGTGCAAAATCATCTCGATGGAGTACATGTTGTGCTCCTTCTCGGTGAGGGCATATCGCTCGCCTGCAATAATCATTTCACCTGTGCCAGCGAAACACCAAATGAAACCCAATCGAAAGCCAAATGAGAATTGTGCTCTGGGACATTAAATGCGATGATGCCACCAAAATGGCGAAACCCATGCGAAACCCCATCCCCATCCCATAGTCCAAGACGAAGCTCTCGAAATGCCCATTCTGATGATGACATTTTTGATGCCTGCGGCAGCTATTCTGTCAAACTGTCACGTTTGCAATATACGTCAAATGCACTTTACAAGCATCGACAACAAGAAAACTGGGAAAACCGGGGAAAACGGCCAAAATGAGAAATGCTTCAACTTCAGCTTTAGCCTTAGCTTCAGCTACATCTGCAGCTGCAGCTCAAGTTATCCGCCGGACAACAACCAGTAACCAGGAATATTTGAGCATCGAACACAAACCAAATAAAGACAAATTGCAGCATTGAAAGGTTTATAAGGTTTTGGCCCTTTCACCTCTTACCAGTTCGTACAACGTGCAGAATAGAAAGTCGCGACTGCAAATACTCTGTACTTAATTTTTGTGTCAAGACTTAAATTTATTAAGCAATTTGTAAATTTCTAGAGAGATTATCTAAACAATTTATGCCAAATGGGATTAAAAGCCTTAAGCACTTTTAGGTCGAGGGTTTGGTAAGGAAAGAAATGCGATATTTACTAAATAATCCCGACTGAAAATGAAGAAAAACGCCAATAAGCTAAAAAAAAGTAACCCCCTTGGTTTTGGGAGGAAGTGGGAAATGGGGAAGTGAACTTACCATTCTCGCGCTGCCAGTAATTGATGGCCTTTGGCGATGCCTCAACGTTGCAAATTAATGTGACATCCGTTAGAACCGGGGCTCCAACCAATTGATTTGGCACTTGCACCAACGGATGAACTGTGTGAACAAGAAAGAACAGAGGGTGAAAAGGGGGAAGGGGAAAAGAAAGCGAGTTAGAGTTGGTGGTTAAACAAGTTGGTCAACATTATCATCATCAAGCTGGCTGGCTAGCTGGCAACAAACTTCGTTAGCTAACTGACCCTGCCCCTTGCCCCAACTGGCCAGGGGCAATTAAGCAGTGAGTGTTGCAACAGCTTTAGTGATGCTGTGATTTCATGAAATGGCGTTATTTGTTAATGACAGCAGAGTTCTTCAACTGATACGATTTTAATTGAAAATGAATTATATTGCTGTTAGTAGCGGCCAAACCAGCCAAACCCACCAGCACCAAGCAATCGAGCATCCCAACTCGTCCTGAATCCCAACCGAACTGAAGCATTTCTCTTTTTGCTCTATGCCTTTTACAATGTGCACTTTAGTTGAGCGAGTCTATCAGCTACGTGAGTTGATCTGCCAACTTATTACATTATGTTAAAAACTAGTTTTAATATTAACAAAACATATGTTTAAAATTAGCTTGCATCGATTATTGTGGCATGCCACAAGGGAGTCTATCAAATATTACAGTTTTATTTCTTATGTGAAATTTTACAAATTTTTATATTATCGCACTTGCAATTTAAATTATTTAAGCGCATCGTTTTAAGCTCAAATCCAAGTTAAAACTTTACTATAATATTAATTAAGCTGATGGCTAAAAACATTTAAATTTAGCTTGCTTATCTTACACCAATTATAGATATGTTTTTTAATGAAGAAAACGATTAAAATTAAAAAAAAAAAATAATAATAATAAATAATAATTTGTTATCCCGTTGAAGCTGCCTTTTATTCAAATATTTCAAAATCGAATGTTAACTAATGCACAATGGGAGCATTTAGCTGGTTTTCAATAAATTGTTAGGGTATTTGTGGAACCGTTTGGCAGCTGCTTTGGGTACGTGGCATGTGTTGTGTTTTTTCCAAAGTTTTTGGCTTGCGTGTTTTTCGTTATTTCTCGTTTGCTTTGGATTTTGGATGTTGTCTTTGGCAATTTCTTGGTGCTCTGGTGCGGGTGCCAGTGATTTGGTCAGCGACCATCATTGTTTTTGGCTTTTCAACTTTGGCTAGCTGTCTAACATCGCATGCAACCCTTCACACAGCACTACCCCCACTTCCTCCCCCTTCACCCATTGCTTGCTTGCATTGGTTGCGTTCAACCGTTCATTATTGGTCAATTTATTGGAATTGTGCATGCAACACTCTTATATGTGTGTGTGTGGCTGTCTGTTCTGTGTGTGTGTGTGTGAGTGAGTGTATTTTCAAATAATGTAGCATATGTCATGTGTTGTTAGCATCGACTCGTGCCACAATCCTTGCCTGCCAACCGTTCTTCTTGTTTTTCGCTTCTGTTGTTGTTTTTTTTTTTTGTTAGTTTTGTTTTTGTTTGTGTCGTTGATGTTTTTGTTTTTGTTGCATTGCCTACCACTTATTGAAAATTCAATTTGTTCTAATAGAGTTTTGTAACTGTTGTTGCTCAACTGCTGTGCTGTGCTGAACTGTAAACTGCACAGCTGCACACGCGGGGCGTATACGTAATATTTTGCAATAATCGTTTTTGAGGGTTTTTAACATCTGCTCAAATCATGTGCTGATGTCGATTCGCCGAGCATTGAATAAATCCATACCAATAATAACTGACAGTTCCATAAATCTGCAATCGCAATTACTGCACACACTTCACATGACCACAATTGTCGAGCACTTGATGGATTATGTGACGATTCAGCTTCCTCTTCGCAATCGAATTTTTTACTTAAATTCTGTAAAATATGAATAAAGTGATTGTGAATGACACACTAATTAACTTAGCGCTAGCCACACACAAGCCTTGACTATTAACAGAAAAGAGAAATTAGTTTATACTTTCTTATTAAATGGATTCAGTTAGCTTTAATTGTAGTCTTGATTACTGTAATTTTTACTAACTTAACTGCTGTCAATATTTGGTTATAAGAATCAAAAAGAGAATGATGTAGACCAGACAAATGTGGGATTTATTGTAAAATGGAGAATCAGTTTTCCGTAGACTTGGAGGTTTGATTGGGAAAAGCCTGTTTGTTAGATGTTTATTTGATGTTTATTTGATGTTTATTTGAAATGTTCATTTGAATTAACTCATCTTGTGAGCAACTGCAAAAGTAACGACACTAAAAAAAAAAACTGATGTACTTCTATAAAAATCCTCAAGCTGTTAGCTATGATTGATAAGCGGATAAATTCCCATGTTAATAGTTACTAAATATATTTTTTTATTAGATAAGAAATACTCAAGTAGTTCCTAACGTATCAACGATTTGGATTTAAATTTAATATCAGAAAAACAAAAATCTGAGAGAGAAGAAAATAATAAATTACATAAAAGTGAATGACTCTGTTTTAAAGTGAAAAATTGTACCGAACAAGCTTCAAGTAGTTTGTGGTTGGTAAAAAACACCATATTCTAAAACTAGGCCTGATTGTGGCCAAGTTCAAATGTAATCCTAGGTATTAGACATATGGATGTGCTGCTCGAGCCACCAAAATACAGCAAAGCAACAGGAAAGAGACAAATGTTTTATTCTCCTCCTTGCAGCGGGTTGATTTTTAAAGCCAAATATCCACTTAATTTTCTGATTAAAATCAATCAAGCAAAGCGCTGAGGCAACTTAAGAAATCAAGCGGCAAATGCGGTGAATGTTGGGGCTTGGAGTGCTTTTAAGGGGGTTGCGAGGGAGGAGGAGGTGTTTTCATTTTTTTTTTCAGCTCTTTTTGTTGTTGTCAGTTTAAGACAACAAGGCTGAAAGCAGAGGTGGTGGAAAAGCAACGTCAAAGACCAAAATAGCAGAAGAAATCAGTGGAGACAGCATAAGCATCAGCCCCAGCAGCAGAAACTTTTGGTAGGGAAAGCAGTGTGTGTGTGTGTGTGTGTGTGTGTGCGGGGAGGGTGGTAAGTGGAAAGATGCAGACGCCCATATGAGTTTTTAAATTGAAATTGAGACGCAGTCGCAAAGGCAAAAGCAATAAAGGGGCAAGCGTGGGTAAACAGTTGATGGAATGGAGGGGCGTGGGCGGGGGCGTGGGAGGAGTAGAAGCAGAGATTGAAGCAGACAGCAAATGTCTGATATAAAGACAGGCAGACAGACAGAGAGACGTAGAGACGAAAATGAAATGAGAAAAGAAATGAAATGAAATGCGAAAGCAAAGCCAAAAAATTGGAGCAGATAAGCAAAAAAAAAAAATAAAATAAAGAATGGAAATTAATTTTTGCGGCGGTGACAGACGTTTAAGCACTGCCATCAGGCGGAGTGGGGAGGGTTGGTGGTGTATTTGAGTAGGGAACAGACTGTGTCACACACACACACTCACGCACACACACACACACACGCACTCGTGCAGCAGCTCATTGAGGTGCGAACATTTTGGCCGTGTCAATATAATTTGTAGATGGGATCTTTAGCCTAAGCACAACCCCTCCCCTCCTCCCTCCTCCCACACAAGAACACAACTCCAAAATTTTTCACCACGCTATTGTTATTCCCTGTAAGAGGATTTAGATTTCTTTCACAGAAGCCTCAACTATAACCCGATCATGATCGATTTGGGTTTGGTACTATTATTATTTGGGTTATATGGGCAGCAGATCAGAGTAGAGTATCGCCAAGTCGGTCACATTCAGTACGAAGCACTTCTTTATTGTTGTTGTCGTCAGTCGTTTTTTAACTTGTTTTTTTCTTCTTCTTCTTCTTTTTTTTTACTTGCAAAATTTCATTAAGTTTAATGCGCTGCAGCAGCCACTGGCACGCATTCCGGGCGCGGCGTGGTTTTTGTGGGATGGTGTGTGGGTGGTTTGGCGCGGGGTGGCACGATGTGGTGGCAGGCAACTGCCCTTCGCAATTACCACATCACATAATACACACAGCAGGTAAGGAAAAGCTGCTCAACTTTTACTACGGAGACGTGACGTTCGCCCAAACCGTCTAGACAGCAAACCCTACGTACGACGTACAACCCCTTCAGCCCATCCACAGTCACATCCACAGCAACAGCTACACTCATTGACCCCCTACGTTCCGGTAGTCGCTGTCCTAATGCATTTGGAAAGTTTGCGTCCGTCACGCCAAAGGAAGGCACCGGAAATCGGAACGGAAACACTTGCAGTTCGAGTTATTGCGTTATACTGCGGTTCCGTAGGGTGCCACTGGGCCACGGGTGTCGGGTGTCGGGTGTCGGGTGTCGGATGGCAGGTGTCGGGCTACGTAGGGTACGTAGGGTCTCGTCCCTACACTGCCTGTGCACGCACGCACATCCGACTATGTATGTTAGCTATTATTAATATTATTATTATCGCTGCAAGCATTGGGGTTATAAATCAAAGCATTTGTTAGCAAAGTCCCAGTTCGAGCACATTTATCAATGTGAGTTTAAACATGCGACGAATGCACCGAAGTTGAAGTGCTCTTCTGGAACTGAATACTGTACTTAAGCAACGCATAAACTGGCCCAATCTGATTATTAAGCAAACATATTTTGGTAAGATATAATATTTAAGGCAAATGAAACAAATTCGGATGTCTTCGTGTTGAATGTGTAACTTTGGTGGTGACAAGACTGAAACACTCTTTTACGTAGGATATCTAAAAGTGGGCCTAGGTCCTTGGCATACTCACAGTGCACCTGTAGCTTCATGCGTTTGCTCACACTCGGCGGCACTCCATTGGAGGCGATGCACAGGTAGGCGCCCATTTCCGATCGCGTGACTTTCGGCAGCGTTAACATTTCGCCCTCCATTGAGTGAGCTGAGCGGGAGGACGGAGCACATGGAAGAAAGAATTTACAGTTTGACATGCGGTCAGTCACTGAGTTTTGCTAGCTGGATGGGAATTAGCTGTCGGATTGTGGGACATACCTTTGGTTTTCTGAGATCCATTGCGTGAAATAATATCGCGACCATCCTCGCGACGCCATATGATCCGAGGCTTGGGATGGCCGCGAGCGCGGCAGACGAGCTTAGCGGATCCGCCCTCGGGCACCATCATGTCACCGGAAGTCTCCTCGTTGACAATATCCGGCGGAATGACAACTTCCAGTACGGCGGTCTGTAACGGTAACAATTCCATATGCGATTTGAAAACATTTTATAAATTTACCAGAAAATGCTGCATTAAATCGATTCCTAAACATTTGTTTCTTGAGACTTGAGACTTGGCTTAAGTTTCGATAATTATCGATTAAAACCATTTAAGTTCTTTTGAGACTCAGCTGCTTAAATACAGTTTTTATATATAAAACGTTATGTTTCAACGGCGACAGCAGTAATATCACAAGCTGCCTGATGTCAAGTGAATTTGCTTCTGCTCGTTGATTTTTAATGGTGCATTAATATGGAGCTGATGTCGCCGCTGTTTGCCGTACATCGTTGCTGCCATCACTGCTGCTGTTGTTGTTGTTGTTGTTGTCATTGTTGTCATTGTTGTCGGTATTGTTGCTGAAGTTGACAGTTGCGTCATAACATAAAGTCAACGTCACAAAAAACCTCAAACGAGCATAGCGCGAAAATTTATACAACATGCCCAAACGAAGAGAAAATGTATTAAAAAAAAAAAATAAAGGAAAAAAGAAGCAAAATACAAAAAAATAAAATAAGGGAAATGCCATAAAGGGTTAAAGGACAACCAAGAAGACTGCAGAGGGCAACAAACAGGCTGTTTGCATTTTACTTGTCTCATATTTGCTCTTCACTCAATTCGCTTTGTTAGGTTACTTTTATTGCTGCTGCTGCTGTTGCTGCCACTGCTACTCCTGTTGCTGCTACAGCCACTGCCACTGCTGCTGCAATTACTTCTGTTGCTGATTTTGTGAAAGGCAGAAAATCTTTTTAACGTAACATAACGCAATGAAACGATGCGAAATGAAATTGTAAACACAATCGTTTTGCACATATCAACGGACATTCAGTCCTGCCACGTGCCACATGCGCGTTGCCAACTCGAGTTGACGAAACGTCAAAGTAAATGGCAAATATTCGTCTGCATTTCTGCTAACTAAAGCAAAATACTCGCACGCATTTCTTATAGACATAGAAACACTTTAATCTTAAATGGTTTAAATTTTATATACACACACACACACACACACACACACACCATTCACATATGCAGCAAGAGCAGCCCCAGAGCAATTTAATTTAATTTCGTTTATTTGGTTTTATTTTTTTCATTTTCCGACAATACACATTTTGCATCAGTTTGAAATATTCTTTTAGAAACACTCAGCACACAAAAAGAGAATGCCAAAGGAAATCATTGGGCAGAATTAATAACTGTCAATGAATTTGAAATTGATTTAAGCTGGGAATTGCATAAGTAAATGTTTGGCCACAAATACAAATACATTAAGTGCTTTCAGAGTGTTTTAGTAAAAGTTAAAAAAAAATTACCCTGCAGCTTATAGTAAAATAATTACAAAATATAAAAAAAAAATATACAAAATATATTCCTAGATTGAGTCGATGTAGCCGTGTCTGTTTATAGGCAAACTATAGGCAACTCATAAGTCAGATCAGATCGATATATTGATAAGCATGAGTTCTTATATGAAGGAATTTTGCCAAGTTATCCTAGCCAAACTAATCATAACGCACCTGTCAAAAACAAATATGACTCCAGTCATCTGTCTTGTTTTGATTAAATTAGAGCGGCTAATTCATATCTACTGTTAACTTTGTTATATTTCTGATTGCAATCGCAAATAGCTGAAAATGCATGCTCTCAGAATGACTGACTGCAAAGTGCAATCAGAAATTGTGCCATTTGCATGGATATAACTTTTCTAGAAATATGGAAATGAAGTTGAATGGATTTTTTGGCCAGGCCAATTAAAATCGATATCAGCTATTGCTTATAGCGAAACTCAGATTGAAGCAAACAACTAAAAGTAGTTTTTTTTTGTTAGCTTATCTTGCAAAAATACGATTATTATCGATAACAAACACACGCGAGTCTAAAATAAATAAAAATATCTCTTATGTTTCGCCTTGACTATATATATAATATTTCTCCTTATTGACTGTCATCAGATTATTATCGATAAAAATTCATAAAATCGAATAAAAACATACACGAATAATAATAAATATATCTTCTTATTTACCCATACAGTTATCGATGACAGATATAATATAACTGTTCTTGTGCGTGTGTGTGGAATACTTACTTGCATCTTCATTGGATCAGTGTTAACCTGGCACATGTATTTGCCGGCATCCTCCATTTTAACGCTGCGTATGTTGAGTGTCCAAGTATTGTAATCGTTGTGGGTAACCGATAATCGATCATTGTTCGTTATCACGTGTTCGTGTATGGCCAGAATCGCTTTGGCATCGGCCTTTATCCAAGCGACCTGATAATTGATGTTATTTGTAAAGGTTGTCGAATGTGTTGTGAACGCAGGCATATTTGTGGATTCATTCGATTGATTCATTTGTTGCATTTGCATTGTGGCAGTTTCAATTTTTTTTTTTTTTTTTTTTTTTTGCAATTTGCATTTTTTTTGTGCGTGAATTGTTGTCCGTCATAGTTGCCATCAACATATCATATTGTTAATGCCATTCATTTCGTTTTGGCCCATTGTCATCATCACCGTTGTCATTGTCCAACGCCGACAAATCGTTAAAATCGTGGCCAGTTTCAGTTTGTAGTTGTAGTTGTAACAATTATTGGTCAACAGGCAGCGTCATCAACGCCACATTCAGCAATTTCCGGTTCGTTTTTTTAATATCAGTTGTTTTTTTTTGTATATATTTAATTTTTTTTTTTATTTTTTTTTTTTTTTGTTAGACGATAGTTGGGGTTTTGCCAGTAAAATCGATTTGCGGATGTATTAGAATTTAGTTGGAAGTTTCGTTGCGGCGTCGTTGCGCCAGTTGGCGTTGCCATTCGAATCGAGACGGATGCAGTAGAGAGGGGATTGGAATGGTGGGAGGGTGGGAGGGTGGTAGGGTGCGAGGGGTTTGCAAAATTGGATAGTTGTTGTGTCAACGATACAAAAGTTGGCCGTCGTCGTTGTCGATTGTTGGTGTGGTTTTGGTGTCAGTGTCGTTGACAATGACGGCGTTTGGCACAGAATCCCCAACACAATCCACAATACCCAATTTCAGACCAGGTTCAGGCGTTTGGTGTCGTCGTCGACGTCGTCAGATGTCAGCGCAATTTGATGCCATTTTCATTTTGTTGTAAGAGTTTTTGGTGTTGTTGTTGATGCCGCAAGTTTTTGCAAGTTTTTCGTTTTGGCCAAGGATATGAAATCGGGTTTTGGGATATTTCAAGTGCAATTAGTGGAATTGGGTTTTGTGGTTGGTCATTTCGTTGTTGTGTTGTTGTTGTTGTTGTTTGTTTGCGTGTTATTTAAGGAAGAAGAGGAGATATTTGGCAATTAGCAAACATTTGTCGCATATAAAACTCATAAGTTCTGCACACATATATATATATATACATACATATGCATATATTTATATATGTATACATTTAATTTGTGCACACACTGCTCGCTCGCTAATTATCATTGGAATTTGCAATTATTGCTTTTCGATTAGCTTTTGCAGATATTAAGGATGAGCGAGCACAGTATTTGCACAAGGATTAGCAAACGAAACTTAAGTAAATCCATCAATGAACAAAACATTTATGTTTGGGTGGGAGCAGGTGCTGACTCTAGTGGTTAAACAGTTGGCAATTAAAAGGCAAAGCATGCAACATACAACTAATACACTCACTCACTTCACACACACACACACACTCTCACCCACACATACGCACACAAATAATATATTTACATGGTAAATTAAATTAAATTAGCGGGCTTTTCATATTAACATAGAATTTCTACATGGTACAAATAGACAAGAGAGGGAGTGGTTGGGGGAGGGATGTAGATATAAATATAGTTTTGGAAAGAGAGTTTGAGAGAGAGAGGGGGGTGTTGGAAGTTGACTTAAGCTACTTTTGGCAACTGCTGCTGCTTGTTAAGCAATATCAAAAAGCTAATTGGCCAAAAACAGAAGCAAAGCAGAAGAATTCAATTTAAACGCTTATTTTTTTTGCATTTCTCTTCTACCTGTGTTATATGTTTAATTGCAACTGTTATCGATACATATCGAAAACTTATCCTTATTAACTTAAATTAAAATTAGGGATTAATTACATATGTAGTCCAAAGAACACCGAATAAATCAACTTGTTTTTGTCAAACAAAAAACATAAACATATTAAAATAAAAAAAAATTATTTTTCCTAAAACTAAATTTAGATTCCGTTCGATTTATTCTTCTTTTGTTATACTTTGCATAAAATATATTATAATTAATCAATAAAGAATTTTTCCATCTTTTTTTTTACTACAATACACACATAAATATATCTTTCGGAAAAAAATGGGTGTGTTCTCAGACCCAGACAAAGTGTTTAATTATTAACCAAATAAAATAAAAATCATTTTTTTGCGTCAGTTGTAAAAAGATTGAAATAATAATGCAAAATGATTGCTAAATTAATTTATTTTCTTTATACATTTCATTAATTTGAAACAAAAATGCTGAAGGAAAGTAATGAAATAAACACATATAAATTTTATATTTGATTGTAATTTTTATAATATTGGAAAATTCATTCAATTATAATAAGTGAGGAGCATAAGGAAAATGAAGAGTTCATTTGCAACTGATTTGCTGTGTGACCAAGTGAAAAATCTCAAATGAAGGATACTTAATGGCGGCTGATGGAGCTGAGACCATTAAAGGGGATGCTCGAGTTAACATGCAAATAAAGTGAATTCGTGAATGCAGCTGCGACAATTGTGGCAAGTGTCCTACTTCTCACCTCTCACCTCTCACCTCCTGTGCCACAGCAACACAGCTTGTTTGGCCAGTGTCAATAGTAGAGCCGAAAAACGCTATAAACCAATAAATAGCGATTCTCCAAATATAACCAAACTGGACAGCACGCAAAGGAGGAGAGGACAATGTGGAGATGGAGGGCAGCAGGATGTGCGGCGTCTGTTTGCTCTCTACAATGGACTGTCCGTCACTTTATTTATTTACTTAATAAAGCAAATTTATTGTGTAATATCGGGAGAAGGAGGGTGGGTGGTGGATGGAGGATCAAGGAGGGAGAAGGGAGACGAAACAGCGGATTGCAATATTCCGATTGTGATGTGACTAACAAATAAAATATATACTCAAAAGAGGCAAATGTCTGTGTGTATGTGAAAAATGCAAATACGGCGGGCAAATATCATAAAGTCAGGATATAGTGGCACTAAATACAGGACTACGGCAATGCAGTGTTACAGAGCAATGGTGCTATGGGACTCCAACTACAAGCATATGTACAACGCACACACACACGCACACGCACATGCAAACACACACACACACACATACTATGGAACGAATACAATTACATACGAACGAACACATACACATATGACAAAAAAAATGTGGTGCAAAGTTTGTTTCGGTTTTAACTCGACGCGCTTGAATTTATTTTCATTAAAAAAAATATATATATATTTGACACTGTTTCTGATTTGATAAAATGAAAGACCAAACATAAAAAATTCCAAAACAAATAACACACACAAAAACAATACCTAAAGAACATGGAGATTAAATAAAGCAGAGAAACAATAAAATAGAATCGAGTCGAGTCGCGTCGCGACTGAAAACAATGTGACGAATATTCGACTCTTTTGTCGCTCCATTGTTTGTTTACTATCGCCGTTGTTGTTGTTGTTCCGGTTTTTGTTTTTTTTTTTTTTTTTGTTGGTTGAAGCTGCTCTTGTTGCTTGTTGGTTTCATACAAATTTTGCGAGAAGACAAACAAAAATCACATGCACATTGGAAAATATACATATATATCTTCAATTATGCATCCATTTTCCTATCGAGTTTTCATTAATCTTTGTTGCCTGAATTCCGCTTGTCGCATTCTGTTTCTGAATTTGGGGCTTTAATGTCAATTTATACGATTATCAAGCATCCATGCGAAATTTGTGCATCTTAAAGATAGTATTTTACAGCGCCTGTAAAATTACATTTTAGGCTAGATTGAAACTCAATTTCTTATTTGTGTTTTTGCTATAATTGAATTATGTATTAATAAATTATATTTTGCCTTATCTTTTGTTTATAATTTTTATTTTTGTTTATTTATATAATTTTTATTTTATTTTAAGCACATAGTGCGTTATCTATTTATTTTATTCATATCATATTTTATTTATTTACAATGTAAATAAATTTGAAAATAGGGTCAGGACCCTTCTTCGATTTATTTCTATCTTGCTCAATCATTATCTGGCGCAGTCTGTCTAAATTGCTGTGTTGTTTTTATTTGTTAAAAACATCACAGGATTTATGGGAAATGACATTTTTATTTATGATACCATTTCGTTGATTAACACTCTTTGACGTCCGTTGCCAGCACATACACACACATGCTCGCACACTCGCACACACACACATATGAAGAGACAGGTTTGTAAATGTAAAAACAAAATGAATTTCATTGCACTCAGCCATGGAAGGAATAAAGTTTTGGTGAAATAAAATCCACAAATGGACCCATATACATTCCCGTAACATTTAAAGGCGATTTAATTCAATCCTTTCAACTACAAACTATTCAAATTATTCGTTTGCTCCCGCATTCCTCTTGTGTTATTAATTGAGCACTTAAAAATGTTTATTTGCATTATTATTTTCACTTAAAGTTTAATGAAAAGATATAGCCTAAAAAGGTCTAAATTTGAGAGTGCAACCATTCTGAAATATTTCTGTAAGAAGATCAATTTTAAAAACAAATAAAATGCGTCGGCTTCGAACGAATTTTATAAATTCCTTTTCTGAGACTATTTATATTAAACTGACTTTTTTTATATTAATAAAAACCCAAATGGATATGTCATTTATAATTGTAGTGTTGGTTGTCAATTATATTGAACATATTTGGCAATAACATGTTTTAATCTGGTTAGATCAACAAGCATTTAACATGATTCTAGGATTACAAGGATAAAGCTCGCATATTTTCAATATATGTAATTTGATTGTAGGTCAGTTTTTGTCCTGGTCCTCTTTTGTGTGTCCTGTGCATTACTCGATATTATTTTTATTCCTTTTCTCTCTGATTTACATTTGTATTGTTGTGCATCTTGTTTATTTATAATATATATAAATATACATATTTTTTGTTCTGCATTTCTATATTGTTCTTAAGAACAAAAGCTTTCCGGCTTATAGCATTTTTTTTATTACAATTCCCGGAATACTTAATGCAAAAATTTATTAAATATGCATATTATTCTCAAAATTTTGTTGTTTCTCTTTCTTGCAATAATGTTTTCTCTTTCTTCTTTAACTCTGATGTTTCATTTTGTGTCATAAAATAAATGTGAGCGCTAATAATAATACGGTCATAAAACAATAGAAAGCTATGCATAGATATACTTATATATAATATATATATATTTATGTATATATAAATATATATATATATATATTATTATATATGTATATATTTTCGGTGTATCCCATTGACCCAATTCTTGTTGTTGCTTTCTTTCATATTTTTGGTGATATTTTTTTATTAAATGTTGAATATCTTATTATTGTTGTTGTTGTTGTTTTTGTTGTTGCTGTGGTGGTTTAAATATGCAGAGTGCTATTATTATATAGAATATATTACGATAGTTATATTTATTTACTTGTATAAATATATTAAGTGCGCTTAAAAGGTTACATAATAATTTTTGAATATTGTGCAATTTATTCGAATTAGTGGGTTCATTATCTGATTTCAAAAACAAAATATTTAACAATGGTGCACTCAACTGTGAAACTGGTGACTATAAAATCGAGAACCGAAAAAAAAAAAAACAAAAAAAGGAAACAAAACTAAAAACATATCGAAATGAAATGTGAAACGATAAACAATGTGTTAATCGTAATAAATTGAAACGCTGCGTTTGAAAAACCGATACATACCTTGGCTGGACCTGACGCACCGTCACCACTCACCCGATGACCACCCAAGTTGTTGACCACACACGTGAATGTCGCGTCCCGGCCCTGGGATACGGTCACATTCTCCAGCGGGATGACAAAGTCCGGCTCGAAGGCGCCTACTGAGTAGATTTTGTGTGAAACGGAAATATCTTCATTTCAATGGTTAATTGCCATGAAGAGGAAACATTGATTGAACACAATTAACGAACTTTCATATTTTACTTTGGGCATGTCAGACTATGGATGAATAAGCAATATTTGTTTATTTGATGATTATATTAATTGAATGTTGATAAGCAATATAAAAAACTAGCAAACGAACTTTTTTTTTTATTTATTTATTATTTATTATTTTTTAATTGCAAATTAGGTTTGTTAAGCAATCATAATTGGGTGCAATTGATCGATAAAGATCGCCATTGTGCTGCATATCGTTATCGATGGGGCAAAGCAAAGCAAAGCAAAGCAAATGTTGCAAGCAATTTATATTGAATATATACTTTTCTAAATCTTATCGATTGCTCGCATTGAATAGCAACGTCTTGCCGATAACTCGATAGGCAATCATTATTGATAAATTATTATCGCAACGCTTGAACAGACACATATAAAAAAAATAAAAAAAAAAAAAAATACTCTGAGCATTCCAAAACTTACCAATGCAATTGCAGAGCAAAAACAATAGCAACAGCTGCACTCGTCTGCCTCCATTTGCAGCTAATTGAAAATGCGCCAGCTTCGGTCTGAATATGGATTGATTGGGTTGCCTCCGGCTAATTGTCTCTAATTGTAGCTGTCCAGCTGCCTGTGGCTTTTGCTTTTGCTTTTGCTTTTGCTTCTGCTGTTCCTGTATTGTCGACATCCGACCGAGATTGGGAAACTTAAAGTTCTCGTTATTCAGTTTGCTGCGATTCCGATTGCGAATGCTGCTATTGGCGATTTGATCACCGTTCTGCTGTCCCACCATCATCATCGTCATCATCATCATCCCAGATCCGCTGTATTTCCCATTAGCATTGATTTACTGTGATGATGGACGCCTGGTTGCTCGCTGCTGCAGCTGCCAAGAATTGAGTTCGATATTAGATTTAATTTCAGCAAATTGCTTAATTTGTTCAATTACTGTATTAGGAGTGGAATAAATTAGCTTTAATTTATATGTCTTTTGTATTTAATTGTTTGCAAGTTATATGATTTAATTGCCACAAGTTCAGCTATCAAAGTGACCACTGTAGTGTGGAATTATTGGACTACTGCTAAAGTCATTGAGACTTCAACCACTAATTTCCTTATTGAGAGCCAGCTTTTGAGGGGCACAAATAATAAAAAAAATTCCAGAATGCATTGTTGAACAATTTGCATTAAGCTGTCAAATTGCTGCCAGCCATGGGTAAACCGCAAATATTAAATGCAACGTTGCTGAAAAATAGAGACCATGCCACAGAACTGGCCACTGTGGCAGTGCCTCTCGATATGCATGCCTGGGCAAATAAATAATCATATTGAGCTGCGCTGTTTGCGTGCTGCCGACGCTGACGTCGACGCCGACGCCGACGCAAGTGTCTGTATCTTGTAGATGCATTATCTATTGACAAAGCATGGTATACTGGAATATAAGCAAGACAGGGGGTGTTTTGGGGGCAAGGAAAATTGTTGGCTCGCCTTTGTTTGGCGACGACAACATTTTTGTTGCCAGCAGGACGCAAGCATGGCGCATTCATTCATCTTGCGGCCAGGGCGCGGCATGGCACCGAGAGTCCTTCGTCCTTCGTCCTCCGTCCACCGTCCTCCGTCCTCCGTCCTCCGTCCTGCAGTTGCATTCTGTTTGCTGCGTGCACGTGCCACTATTTACATTTGCACGTAATAAATTCACAAGGACACCAACGTCGAGAAGCCACCATTGGCGAGGACGATTCGCAACAGGAAATGCGCAGGAAGTCCATATGCCGTTCAAATGACTTGACTTGTGCTATGCAAGTTGCAAGTTGCAAGTTGCCAGTCGGCTTCAGCTACGTGTTGCATGTGCTGCCTGCCAGCTTGCCTGCCTGCCTGCCTGCATATTTACATTGACAAAATTTAATGAGCTCACAGAAACAGAGGGGGGACAGGACAACAGGACCAACTTGACTTGCTAACTTGGCCAAATATTTGCACCTCTGCTCGGCTCTGCAAGTCTCTGCACAATAGATCGAAGTATGTCGGGTCACATTTGATGGGTTGGCAAAAAGGACTCTTCTTGGCACACGCGTGCTAACCATTTTATTAGTTACGTGTCCTATCTATCGCCCCATATCCATATACATCCACCATCCCCCTCCCCCCGTAATCATCTCATACTTGGCCTTTGTCTGTGTGCACTTAAACACTTGCTCATGTGTCCCAGTTAAAAGCCCAGGTCGATGCAGAGCACATGAGTAACTTGGTCTGCACTTGTACTGTCGAAGGGGGGGAAGTGGGGAATTTGTGGTTACACATTACGTTCTACGATTTTGTATAACATTATTCCATGTGTATGCCATAATTGTGCCCTGGTTTGCTTTTTTGGCTGTCTGCAAAGATTATCCAATGCATTAAAATTACAAAACTGGCTTATAAAATACAGTTAAGTGATTCAGCTCTTGCCTTAAATCACAACACAATTTAATGCATACCATATGCATTTTGGCATCAATAATATTTATACATGTCTGAATTATTTATAATAATGTAATAATATTTAAAAAATTACCTTCTGAGTGTAATTTGTATGGACATTGAAATGCATTCAATTTTTCTGATTTTATTATTTTCACAATCTGCATTAAATCATTTTGTATATGAAATGTAATTATTTCAAGTCAACTCTTAGACATATCGAAATGCTCCCGAAGAATTTTCAATATGAGAATTAACAATAAATTAAAATCATTTTGTGCATCCATAAATAATGGCATTAATTTAATATATTTTTGTGAGTCTTGCATAAAAAATGAATCCGATGATGAAACTTTTTTAAATATTTACGCATTCTGTTGCATTCTGTCAAATTAAATTACATGTACATATTTGCAGTTCCGAACACATAAATTAATTCCAATTATTTTACTTACACAAGAATTTTAATTTTAATGAATTTTGGTCCTGTGCAGTCATTGTAGAAAATCAGACTTGATCGGATTACTATTTCATATATATACTATATCAGGTATTAACGCTCAAAAGGTAAGTTTTTGTATAAATTGTTACCAACATATTTAAGCCAAATTTACTTTATTTAAAGTATTTCCAAGCCTAACTTATGCTATTCCATTCTGAAACATTTCTGATTCGAAGCAAGTTTTTTTTTTTAATTTCTTTCTTTAATTTGACTTTTGGCTTTCTTCTGATTTTTGTGTGCAACTTTAAGTAAATCAGTTGGTCAGTTGGAAAATACTAACATCAACACAAACACACATTTGTGTGTATTTATATGTGTGCGTTTGTGTGTGTGTGTGTGCGTGTGTGTGTGTGTGTCTGTGTGTGCTTATTGCTGCTGACATTTAAAATTACACATTTGGGAATGCGGGAGTAGTTTTGCTCGAAAGTAAACTAAATTAAACACACACGAAGCGAGAGAGAGAGAGAGAGAGAGAGAGAGAGAGAGAGAGAGAGGGCGGAGAGTAAGATGGTTAGAAGAGAGCTTTTGTAGACATAGCTGAGGGGTCGAGTAAATGACAACTGGCCATCGAACGATGGAACGTGCAACACCGAACAATTTCCTCTACTTACTCCTCTCCCTCTCTATCTCTCTCTCTATCTCTTTTCTTTTAAGACTGACCTCCTGGGTTGGGTGGTAAAAGGAAGTGGGCCCCCAAATATCACGCCTTCCTGCCTGTATACGTTTCGTTACCAAATTTTTCTGTCAGCAAAAGTTGGCAAGCGTCTACTAACTGTATTTGTTTAACCTCACAAAATGCCAGGAAGTAAGAGATAGGGAGGGACGTACAAACATATATATATTTATATATATATACTGTATATATATATATGTATATACATATATAAATATAATAGACTAGATTTCTTTCTCTCCCTTTTTGGTTGTCATTGTCCTTTTCCATTTCTGCTGATGCGACAGATTTTGTGTACTGGACGCAGGACGCAGGACATGTGTGTGTGTGTGTAAATGAGTAGTCATAGCCAGCGGCGCGATTGTCGCACTTGCAGTCCTACATAAATACCCACACCCCCACACACACACACATATACAGGCAAACACACGCACTTGCATATGCATGACTGCTCAGCTATCAACTGTTCGTGTGTGTGTGTGTGTGTGTGTGTTTCAAGTCCTGTGCAACACTCGATCCTGTCATATTTTTATTTGCCTCCGACTATAATCCAAAGCCAACCTCAGGCAATGCCATCCAATACCCTATACTTGTTCAATATTTGCAGATGGCATCCCAAATATGAAAATATAGTTCAGATCTAAATTTGATGATTGATTGCAATGCACCTTACACTGTGCGAAATAAGCACTTTCTTTTATATATATATATATATATTTTTGTCAGCACGTATATATTTTGGGGGAAAGGGAGTATCTACTAGTCGGTTAAGTTACTTCTTTTTTTTTTTTTTTTGTTCCTTCTTCAGTTTACTGCCTAAGCTAAGCCACGTTAGTAAACCCGATGCCAGCTCTAATTGGAGTGCTTTAGCCAGCTTAGTGTCCTGCGGACATTTTTAGTGAGTTTCGATTGCTCTGCCATTCGGCGGGGGGGATCGGCTTATTGTGTGGGTTTCTGTTTGCTCCGACCGCTTGATGATCCACCTGATACCTCGCTGGTAGAGATGTCTCTGAGAGCAGCAGCTTAATCTCGTTTTTTTCGCTTCGCTAGTTCGATTTGTTTACCTTACCGGCAAATTAATGCTGCCATCAATTAAATTGGCGGATTTCCTTTAACCAACCCGCTTTAAGGTTTCCATGAGTGTCACTTTAAAAAGAATTTCAAGTTACTGATTTTACAATTATAAATTTATATTATTATTTAATAAACACAGGCCTTGGTATGTTTATTGTGTATCACAAAATTTTCCTTTGCTCAAGTTGTAATTATATTTTATTTATTAATTGCAAACAATTAAGTTGAAGTTTGAGTTTGCAGCATTTGGGAAAAGTAATTATTTGCGCTTGTTTCCCAATTAGATTTACTCTCATATAAAGACATCTAAGACCCCTTCCTACCCCCCTTTAACTTAAGGGACAATTTAATAGGCTGTATCAATAACTCAGTCTATTAATGTGCAATCTACAATAAGCAGCCGTCAAGCGTTTTCCACTTACCATTTGAAGATGATAGCACCAAAGCCCACTCCAAAAAACGCCAGAAAAGCATTCGCCATCAAATGACAAATAAAGGCATAACAACCAACAGTCAACACTCAGCATTCAACTCTTTATGCTTTGCCCCAAAACTTAACCCGACGGACAAACCCGGCCACAACCTCATCCCAAATCCAACCCCAAGCTCATACCAGGCAAAAGGCCAGCGACCCAATGTGAACCAAGTTCAGCCGCAAGGGATAAGGAAAGTGGAGAATGGCGAAAAGAAAAACGGAAAGGGGATAGGGGTAAGGGGAGAGGGGAGAGGGAGGGAAAAGAAGGGATTCAATTGGACTGAGTGACTGCCAAAGAGCCTTCAGCATGGAGATTGTAACTTGTAAATGGGCAAATAAAATGGAAATGAATATTATAAAGCAGCCTTCCCGCATAACTCAGGAGTGAGTGGGGCTAAGGAGGAAGCGACTGAGCACTGTGGGATGTGGGCTGAGTACTAAGGATTGAGGATTGAGGACAGAGGACAGAGGACAGAGGACTCGGTTACCAGCAAAGTGAAAAGCTGACAAGTAGCTTACGTAAATAATGTCAACGGAACAATAAAAATAATAAACGAATTAGCTGCTTATGCGGGTGTAACAGATACGGAACGATCCGGCGGAGTGCACAGGACAGAGAGGGGGATGAGGATATAATAAGAGGAAGGGGGGATAATTTTGAATAGCAGGCAAAAACCAGCTGCAGAGCAATGAAAACGAAAGCTGACAAAAAATAAGCGTAGGACAGAAGTGAAAAGCGGACACGACAAACATTCAAATCGACTTTTGAGTCGCTTTGTCGTTGAGTTTTATCACCACCCCTCGCGCTTAACTCCCCCCCGCACCACACACACACACACACACCCCACAAGCTAAACACCCAATTCGACACTTGTCGAAATTTACAAAAGATTTTTACCGATTTCAATTTTGTATTTCTGTTTGGATTATTAAAAATGACCAAGTTTAAAATGTTGACAAATTGGAATTATGCATCCATTTCAAGTACCCCTTTCCTAATCTAAATATACAAAAATAATTCAGTTATAAAGAACAAAAAACCAACTTCTTTGACTAGTGTTCATTTACAGTTTAAACACAAATCGCATGTATTATAAATATTGGCTTTATTGTCATTTAAAAAATTATTGTTTAATTCATTTAAATATATAAATTGATTAATGGTTTTTACTGATAAAACACTCGCTTTTAAGTTTTATCAATCGAAGTGGAAATTATATATTTATGTCTTTATTATTTTGCTATTATATTAAAATGAACAATGCAAATTGCGAGTTTTAAATATCCTGTTAGCCGTCGGCGTTGCCACATTTTGTGATTTTCATTTGTGCCATTTAATTTAAACTTGGATTTAATTAGTTTCTCTGTGTTCTATTTTGCAATCAGGCCAATTCATAATTTCTCTCAGTGTTGGAACAAACAACTGAACTGCGCTGTTACTCTGTAACCATAGTCTATTTGTCGCTGTCGCTTTGTCTGTCTGGCAGTCTGGCTGTCTGGCAGTCTGCCTGCTGGCTTGCTGCTTGGTTGGCTGGTTGGCTGTGTGTCCTTGGGCAGGAGAGGACAGGACGCGGCGACGTTAAGATGTTTATGGCTTGTCAAGGATTATTGTTATCACCAGGTAGCCAGGTATGCAAACAAAACCGTTGCGACCTCCCCTTCCACACCCCCTCTCTAGACTTCTAACTCCTCTTCCTGTCGCCTGTCGCCTGTCCCCTGGCGCTGGCTGCAGCTTGAGCCTGTCATGTAATTGTCGTGTTACTGTGCGGCGAACAGTTTCGGGTTTTATTTTTTTAATTTTTTTTTTTTTTCTTTTTTAGTTTTGTTGGTTCGGGCTTCGGCTTTTGGGGCATTCGGTTTCTGGTTTCTGGTCTCTTTGTTTCCTTCAGTTTTATTATTAAGCCAAGCAGATGACCAATCCTATTTTTTTTTGTTTTCGGGCTTAACTGAATGTGCAACATGGCCGGTTGCTGCGCGACTGCAAAACGGAATTTTTGAGGAGTCATCTTTGCCCGCTTTTTTTGGGTGTTATTTTTGCTCAGTAAAATGCAATAAAAATAAATGTAATCAAGTTTGGAATAGAAGGAGTTATCTTGAATACAATGAGGTATATAAAGTTTATGTGATCGATCTTAAATGCTACGAAATAAATTGATAAAAAACAAAAGCAGAAATTAGTTATTTATGTTACTAAATTTATGGCAATAATAAACTTAAAATTTAAATTTATGGCAGTAAATCACACTCAATTTCCAATTCTAAATTTTATATTTCGCTCTCGAAACAAATATTTGAATTCCAATTTTATGGCAATAATAAATTTTACATGTGCATTTGCTTAAATAATGCAAGTCTTTTATCTTCGCTGCACTTGTGCAACAATTTACAGGGTATTGCATAGTTCAGTCCTTTTGGCCAAAGACACTTTTACTTTTTTCAGTGGGATTTGAGATTTGGTGGCAGCATAAAGCTGCAGAGTCATGAACTGTGACAAAAGGATTACAATGGAGTTACTTCTGTCAGCTGGCAGTTCCACTCCCACTACCACTCCCCCCTCCATCTCCTGCTCGCACTTCTACACCACGCAGGACTCCGACCTGCTGTTGGTTTCCGGACTGGCAGTGCAGTTTATAGGCTAAATAAGATTAATTTAGAGATTACGTTGGCATCCTTTCGCATGCACCACTCACTCACTGTCTCACACACACACACACGCACACTAAAAGCGTATGTTAAATGTCTCCCGTGTTGCGACTTTCAATACACTTTGAGCAACCAGTCGATTTATCCCACGTGCAAATTTATTGGGCTAAGAACAAATACCAAAATAGATAGGAAATTAACTGTCGTCGTCTGGACATGGCCTCCATGTAGTTGAAATGAACAATCGCTTACCGCTTGAGAACCGGATGCTGCACACACATAAGAATATATATATATAGATAACAATATATATATATATATATATATATGTGACATTGTGCACCTGTCCATATGTTCCGCTGTGGTTGTCAAGCGTTGCTGTTGTTGTCTATTGTTTGCTCAGTTGAATGTTGTTGACATTCTGAATACAACATTCATTCGCATTGTATCAAAAGTGTTGCTTTTCCAATTTCACAAGTTTGCATAAAGCCTGACAAGGGAAATGCCTTGAAATTGAAGCATGTTTCGCCTGATGACAGCTGATGGGGTAATGATACAATAAAAATAAAAAAAAAAAACACAGAGAGCAGAGTTACTTAAACTGACAACTGTAGTCAATAGATATTTTTTTTTTATTTATTTACTCAATGTAACTCTCGGAGATATATATATATACACAATTTCTTTATCATTTGAGAACTGGCTACAGTTGATTATCGCAAACCGAATAAAACCTGAAATTTAACTTAATTTGATTTAAGCTACAATCTGAGACTCAAATGGGATTACAAATTGCATTTGGGCCATGAATGCATAAATGAATAATTGTCTGAATAGTTGCACTCAAAATGATCAACTCTACCGCATTTTCCAAACAGATGTGGTTTTTGATGTGGTTTTTATTGTTGTTCATATTGGTTTTTGTCTTCGGCAACAAATTTGCAAGCGATTGTTGCTGCAATGTGCAGCAGGTGGCAAGTGGCAAGTGGCAAATGTCAAGTGGCAAGTGCCCAGTGCAAACTCACTCAATCTTTGCACAGGACAACTATACGCACTCAGCTACACTGTTCAAAAATGTACTCAAAGCGTATTGTTTTAAATGTTAATAAATAGTAAAAATGCTAAATATAAATTTAAGCTGGAAACTCGAATTTATTTTTATTTGATTTCATTTAATATAGAATTTGACATTTAATATAGAATATGCATTGAAGGAGCCATCTGCCTTCCCCTTAGAAATATATTATTTCTTGGTCAGTAAACTTTGTCCGTAGAGCATTTTCATTTCGATATAAACCTGGCTTACTGGCGTGCAATTTATTTAATTAAATTCACATAAAAATACTCCTTTTAACAGCAGCTACAAATAACCTGACATTGCAACGATTTCTCATTTGATATTTATACGAATTAAAAATACTTGCAAGTCACCAAAATAGCAGAGTATTGTGCAGTCTATATTAATTTTGTTTCGGTCTGCGGCTGAGTTGTACTATGTGGATTTGTGTTAATAAAGGAAATGCCACAAATAGTTGCATAGCATTCCAGATGACAAAAACAAAGCGATGCCGACTCCTGTGTCGGGTTTTTAAACGCTGGTTTGGCATGACTTGCCTTCCGGTCCCTTACAGCCCTCCTCTGTGCAATGAGTCAATGTCGCTGGGACACATCCTTTTCCATGTTTGGCTGACAAATGCACATGTGTGTTGGGTGTTGTGCGTGCGGTTCTCAATCTACAGCGGGGAAATGGGGGGGTGGTTGGTGGGCCTCTCTTTAGACCAATCCCTGCTTCAATCATTGGAGCCACACATTGGCTCGACAATCGTTTTTGGTAAAACCTCAAACGAAAGCAACATTTTCATGCCACAAAAACACACATACACACACGCACACTCACACACACTCACACGCATATGTCTGCCCCCCCGATTTTGTCAGTTGAAAAGGGTTGCGACAAATTTTTAAATTAATGACAAAACGCAACCAAAGTCTGCAAACAACGTGCTAAACAATTCAAATGCCAACAGTACTCTACATAAAATCCCCACACTCACACACACACACACACAATCACGCACACTCAGATACACACCTTTTGGAATCTTCCCAGTTTTTATTATCAATGCTTATTTCATACCAAATTTGCAGCTGATTTCCCCTTTGGTGCTCGGCTAGCTTTTTAATTAATTTTCATGACTGCTTGCAACAGAAACAAAACAAACGCTCCCCCCCCCCCCACACACACACATGCACGCACAGATCATTCTGGAATTTGGTGCACATTATTTATAACCGTACCGCACAGCCCCCCCCCCCCCCCCCCACACCTCTCACAACCACTTTTCTCGATGATATTTGCAGCATTTTGCCACTTGAACTGACAATTCAATTATCAAAATAACACTGAATCAAATGAAATTTGAATATTGTTGTGCACAACATGGTAAAGTCTGGCAACTTGACATTACAATTGCCGAGGCCTGTAAAAGTCAGTTTTGTTTGCTGACATTCAAATTAACTCGAAATTTGCCACTTTGCTTTTGCGATTATATTACCAGAAAACTGTACTGAAAAAAAACCTATTTGATTCACAATTAAATAGATATTTTTCTTACATTGGATTTGGCTGGAATATATAAATTCAATTATTTAAATATTGTGTAAATAAAAAACTTATTTAATTTCTGCCCGAAATATGTTTACAAATCTCCTATTTATTTATAGTATTTATTGCAAGGAGAATAGCAAATTTCCCATTCTGGAAATATGTCATTTAAGTGCTCTGTGTTATATATTTTAGTACTATGAAGTTCTATTTATAATACATCTTATAGCACAACACTAAGCTGAGATATCGATATTCACATACCTTTAACTTATTGATACCCTATAAATATGTCAATGCCCGAAAGGGGTATGCTATGTGAGTGTAGCCAAGAATTGAATTTTAAATTAAAATCGAGAAATGTATTCAGGGAAGATTTATTTTTTTTATATATATATAAAACTTTTGAAATACATTTAATATTTGGACTGCTCTTAGGATATTTGCCAGTCGAAAGCAAAACAAATCAGGTTTTTTTAGAACGAGCTCGTATTATGGCAACATGTCTGTTTTGATTAGCTCGGTCACAGTTTGGGGCATGTGTGTGGTGCATGTCTAGTTGCAATAAGGCAAACTATTAAGATCATTTGCACAACATTTGCATTGGCATACAACTATTACGAGTATTTTGTGGCATCGCACACGCATCAGAACCGAAGGCGAAAGTGAATGTGTGGGGGGAGGGGGGGGGGTTTGCGGTAGGCATTTAAATATATGTATAAACAATAAAAACATGCAGACAACAACTTAATGTGCCACAAGAAATGCTCCATTTACAAATGTACAAGTATTTGGCATGCAAGTGTTGTCAGGTATTTGTGGCAAGTGGCTTATTGAGTGGGTTTGCCTCCATCTAACAAGGACAAGGACACAGTTGACTCAACTCAACTCCAGTCAAGTCAAGTGAAGTGAAGTGAAGTCAACTGCCAAGTTTAACACTCACACAAATGAAAAGTTTCCGGTTTCAGTAAACTTCGCTGCTTTTAGATATATGAAAAGTTTAGCGTGAATGATTTAAATTAAATATTAAAATGACTAAAATGTTTTTTAGGTTCAGCTTCAGCTAAAATGCATAAAGCTGTCTTATATAAAAGTCAACAACAACAGCAACGCACTTAAGCAAACTGTCAATATGAATAATCTTGAGTCACTTAAAAAGCTGACAGTTATAAATGGGTCAAGTCCTTTTTATTTGCAACTGCAACTGTTGCAACTGTTTTCAATTAATTCGGCAGGGTGCAATTTACAATCCTTTTTATTCAAGAAAACAAGTTTTTTTCGAAACAATATTAAAGCTATAGCCAAGCAGACTATTCGCAAATTTTAAATATTTTTTTTTTTTTGTGCACTTTCTAAACTGCGGTTTTTGATTCTCTGTGCACATTACGCATACGTCGCGTAGGTCGCTGAACAAAATTACAATCTCAACTGCAAGTTCACCGACGCAATTGGTAAGACATACAGCGGAGTTTTGGCCATTAAGAGTTTGACCAGTCCAGCGTCCAAGTGTGGAGCACAGCCAACTATAGAAACTATTAAGGGAATATCCTGGCAAAGGTGAACGGCAGAGCAGTTGAGTATATATAAGAAACAGTCAGTCGCTGCACAGTATTCATTGCTAAAATAATATAATATTAATAATAATAAAAACAAAAATAAAATAATGTGCTAAAATATTAATTATGTATTTAAGTTGTGAGTTTCTATGGTGAGCTAATGAAAACTGAAATTGTAAACTTTAGATTTGATAAATGTTGCATGCAACTGAACCAATTCTTGAGGAATATCAATAAAATATTTTCAAAATTATTAACTTAAGTAATTAAAACATAAAATAAAAACTTTTAAAGTAGTGCAGTCATATTTGAAATAATAATATAAATAAATAAATAATAAAAATAGTATTTTATTTTGTCTCTTTTCTATTTCAATTTAGTCTTTTTTTTTTATGTTTGTAGACGGAAGACGCACGAAATGCATCCGTCCACATACTGCATGCCACATCCATAAAAGAATTTTTTCTCATTATGTAAGTACAGCCATGGTGTGTGTGTGTGTGTGTGGCCTTTTGTTGCTGATGCGTTTTTAATTGTGTTTATTTCTGCTTCGCTGTGACACGTCATTTATTTGCTGGCAATGCGTTGCCTTGCGTCTTCCCCCTCCACCCCAACCAAACCAAAAAACCAAAGTTGCATCAACGAGCTTTTGTTGCCTCATATCGAGTTGTGATTTATATGCAACCAGGCAGGCAGCAAAAACAGAAAGTAAAAGCAGCTGCCCGGGATCAGAGGACGCTTTGTGCAGCCTTCGCTAAGTTCTCATATTACGTATACGATGCGTAAGCACACAACTATTTTCAGTTATAAGTAGAAAAAATATTAATAAAAAAAAAAAAATATATATATATATTTTTTATTAAAAAAAAAATATAAAAACATATTTTTTTTTATCAAAACAGAGAGGCACGACTTGCGCATACCCCGCAAAACTATAGATTTTCAACTTATCTACTCGAAATTGTAGTTATAAGAGAAAATCTATTCGAAATATGCCCCACAAAACTCAACTTTTAATACTCCTAATTTCAGTTATTCTATGTTCGCAAATGCCTTTTAAAATGGAAAGGTTTTTTTTCTTGATAAATAAAGGGTATCTTGGTCGCTTGGCAGCTGGTGCAACATGTTTATGCCCCTTTGTTTTCTGTTCTTTTTACCTTTTAAGTACTGCTGTTGTTTGGTATAATTGTTATTGTTATGCCACAATTTCATCATAATTACAGTTTCCATTTCTTTTGTTGCCCCTTTACGCCTCAAATAATCAACTGCAGAGTTCACATATGCCACTGGGTAAAGTGAAGTGGGACGGGTTTGAGTGCTGCTCTCTGTTTTCATAGTTTAATTTTTGAAAATGGGGAGCGGTTGGGGATCCTGAAATTAAGAGTTTAACAAAAGGCTTGTGGACAACATAAAATTTGTGCTAATTTGTTTTTAATGCTTGTCGGATATTGGAGTGGAGGGCGGATTTTTGACCTAGCCCAATCAACTTAATACCAAAAATCCACAAAAAACCAGCCAACAATACAACCTCATTAGCCATTGGCCAATAAGTCAAATGAAACCCGAAATTCCGACTGATACTCATACTGCAAAGCTTTATGCTTTAAATTCGCAGTGGCAAAATTTAAATTGTAATTAATTTGAAATTTACATATGAAATGAACATATTTCAGCAAGTTGAGAAAGTTTTGTTATCCAAAATGGAGCATTGTGTGGAAATGACCCAAAGCGGGTTCGAAACTTATCAGATAAGTTGGAATTAACTTCAAATTGTTCGTGCTATTAAATTAACGAAATGATTTTAAATTTATGTGAGTTGCTTAAATAATTGAGAATACGCAAAATACAACCATAAAAATGGAACAAAATGTTACCGTTTTACCATATAAAAATATGTTAACCTCATCAGACAAATGGTAATTTGCATTCCAAATAGAAATTTGAGAAATTTTTATATTGAGTTATTTTAGTAACAGAGCAAATGCAACAACAATTTTCCCTCAAAAATAATTAAATTTGAGAATATTTTGTTAGATTTTGATCATTCTTCTAAATAGATTAACATTTTCTATATATTTCCCATTTATAAACACTAAAAATTTTTGCACGCAAAGCATTTTATTGACATGCATAGCGCACATTTTTACATTAAATTAATTAATTTCATAAGAATGCAATTTCGCAAATACGCACAAAAGAGATAGCGATTGGCAACGGAGCGAAAATTAATTTAATTAATTCAATTTAATTAACACATACGACAATGAGTGACAGGCAAATGGCATCAACAATGCACAGCAAAAAAAAACTCTATAAAACTATTTAGACAAATGCTAAGAAAATTAACAAGCAAACAATGTTGGCTAAAAAAAAACTAGCAGCTCAAACAATATTAACAGCAACAATAACAACAACAACAACTGTAAATGTAGTTGTAAAGGAGGAGCAGCTGTTGCTGTTGCCTCGTTTTGTTTCCGATCCGATTTGAATGTGAATGTGACAGTTGCAGTTGCAGTTGCAGTTGCTTTTGTTGCCTCTGCTACGGCTGTCAGTCTGCCTGCCATTTATAATTTTAATCTCATTGTTAATTTTAGCTTGAGCTCTACTAGATAATGAGCAAAAGCAGCTGGACCTCGAGTCAGAGTGTCCATGTATAATAAAAAAAAAAAAAAGGTTAACAGACTGCAGTGTTGCAACATGCTCAGTGCTGCCAACGAGGCAAGGATACGAAACGGTTATCTTTAATTAAAGAGGCGTGAAGTGCAGTCAAAGCCGTTGGCTAAAAGTACGCAGGACACCTGCACACGGCTGAACAATCGGGCAGGGCCAAGTTTTTAAACGAGCAAAAATTTTCATGGCTAATAAATCACTTTTAATATTAATAAAGCATAAATCACACCGACTAAAAACTTGACAAAAAACGAGCGACGAGTGAAGGTGCCACAAATGGGAATGGGAGTATGAGAGCGCGGGGTTGGTTGTGGTTGGGGGTGTGGTTTTTGGGTGAATAGTTTGCATCCTTTGTCGCGACACCTCCCAAAAGGCGAAAACTTTTTGCACCTCGTTAAAATTAGCGTTGTGCACGTCCAAAAGATACTGAAGAATAAAACACAAAAGGACCTCAACCGATCCCAAAAGATGATCCATGGAGGCAGAGCGAGAAGACCTGACATTTAGCAACTAATTGGATATAGAATGCTGATAAATTAATGCAAGAACTCTAGATACTTAATTATTATATACTATATAATATTAATTATATATAACATACGATGACATATTAAATACTGCACAGATCTAGATACTTTGTCAAACGATTAAGGAAATCTGCACGCTTCATTATTGAATAAGCTGATATGGCCAAAAGTATATCTCAAAAAGTAAAGGAATATGAAATTTTTTCTGTCAATAGTCGATCTCTATCAACTTTTTAATTTCCTCATTATTGTTTAATTAAACTGCAATAAAAACTGTCAATATTCGAACGATTCAATTACCTTTTGCTCAAATAGCAGCAAAGTGTTCTTCTGCAAACCGTTTTCCAATACCTTTTCGACTCAGTTGTGGTAGCAACTTTTCCAAACAAAAAAAAGAAACAATTTCAAAAACACTTTAAAAAAAATATACACTCAACGAAAATAATTCTTTAGTTTTGGCAACACTATTTAAAATTCGTTTTTATCACACTTGGGTTTTTTCACGTGTTTTTTTTTGCTGTTTTTTCAAATGATATTGTTGAGACACCTGCAAGCGTTTTTCAAATAATTTTCTAACGGTCGACGTAAAAGCGATTTACGACAAACGGTAAACAGTAATCGTCTAACGGTAATCGCTCGTTCACAGCGTTCCTTTAGTGATTGGCGCTTATGGTTTTTACCGTTTCCAAAAAAAGACCGACCGACGCGCTTGGAAGTTGCCCGAGCACTGAATTTGGTAACGCTGTGCGACGCTCGCATTGGGCCAGCACAGGATAAGAACAGACAGGACCTAACACAACTCGAATGTCCTTCGGCCGACCAACGAGCCGAGCCCAAGTGCGAAGCACACACGACACTGCCACCCCAACCCCCGGAAAGCCAAAACACCGAATCGCATTCGTCCTGCCGATTGCAAAGCAACAATGTTGCCAACAGCGCCAAATGTTGCCAGCAACATTTTAAAAGCTGTCAACTCCAAATAACTTGTTTTATCGAATGGTAAATTGATCTAAGGAATGAGTTTGTCATCGAAAATCCATAAGAGAATTACTCATTAACCAAATATCCTTGGTATTAAATGTTGATTTGGTTAGAAAGTTAAATATTATTATGCTTGACAGGCCAATTTAAAAGTACAATATTAAAAACTGAAATCATGAAATTATTATGAAATTCTTACTACTTGCAACTCACTTGCTGAGTGCTTTCCTGTTGTTTCGATACATTATGTCTATCACAACCAATCGCATTACCTTTTAGTGTAACATGTTTCAATTATGTTTCGCACATGTTCGTCAAAGAAACATTGGCAGTAAAGCTAAAAGTTAAAAGCCAAAACACGATGGCTGCTCTGGTACCAGTTTCAATTGCTGTCAAAATATAATTAAAAACGTTGCCTTTGGCCAAATAACTAAAGAAAGTTTAAGTGCTTTCGGTTCAAGTGTGCTTCACATTGTGTCTACCTTGTAGACAAGTTAAGAAAGAGTTCCAAATATATATATATATAAAAACTATATTAATTGCTTAATGTTTGCAATCAAGTTTGACATACTGTTTTTTTTTTTTTTTTTTTTAAGTTAACTTTTAGTTTAATAAACAATGGCATATTTGTAAAATACTTGTTTTAAGCTGTTGCAAACAAATACCAAAAACCTACACAAAATCTGTCGAGTTTTTCTACGATTTGCTGCTAAATAAAATACCCATTTCAACTCACATATGACAGGGTATAACAGCTGCGGCTTTCTCAATCAAAGTCACTTTGTGCTCTTTCTATCCGTCATTCCTTTTGCACCACCCGTCCCTCTCGCCATGCTTTGGCATTGTGGAAGATTGCTTTAAGCATCGCATAGCCCAGCTGTAAGCAGTTCCCTTTGGCAGCACTTACTCAGTGCATCTTTCCGCACATCACTTACACAAATCAAGTAGTCCAATAAACTCTGCATGCCTCAGCCCTTGCTGCTTGCTTAATGAATTTCATTGCGTCGCTGTCGGCGTCGGCGTCGACGTCGGCGTCAGCGTCGCTGCCTGTTACCAAATGAACATGAAAATGTTGCGTCAATGTAAAAGAAACCGAGACCAACAAGCAGCAGGAGCAGCAGATCCTTAAACCAAGACCCAAAACCCAGCAGCCCGAAAACCCACGGAATTCACTTTCATGCTTCATAAGTAAAATTCATTTGCCAAGCCCATGACACCCCACCCCCCTCCCCCTTCCCCGCCCAGCCTAACCACCACTGTTGACGTCGCCCCCCTCGACCTAGGCGTTGATTTTAATGAAATGTCATCAAGTTTGAGGTGTTTATTGCGCCGACAAGAAGACAAGAAGAGCTTGCTGCAAACGGGGGGGATGAAGAGGAAAACCCTTTGAGAGCAGCGCCAGCAGCAGCAGCAGCAGCATCAGCCCCCAAAGCTGAAGGCAAAAATAATCTTTGAGTCTTAATGTCAACCTATTCACATTGCCTGGGTTGGTTTGGGTTTGGGTTTGGTGCGATTGGGTGGTCGGAGTCAGGTGTTGCCACCATGTCGTCACTTGGCAGACTGGCAAAACATTTTCATGTATCATAAATTGTCTAACACTTAAAAAGTGATTACGTCTGCGCCACCTAACACCCCATCGGCAGGGCATCTAAGCAACTCTGTCAACCTCAAAGCAGCCCTCTCAGGCAACTCCCGACCGACTGGAATCGGTACATCAATTTATAGACTCTATGGACTGTTAAATGGGTATGGGTTAACGGGGGAATGGGAATGGGAATGGGTTAAGTTAGTTGCCACTTTAGATAAACAATTTTGTGCAAGTTGTTAACTTTAACGATGACTCATTAATTTTGTAGCTGTAACACGCGTAGTTTTATATCAATGTGCCTATGTGCGAGGATATCCGAGGATATCCTTGGTGCTCCTTTGGTCCTTTTGCTGAATCGCTTTTGTTTTGCCACAGTTTGAAACCCTAAAATCATACTCAAACTCAAATCAAGTGCCATGTTTGTGGCACACCCCCACCTCCTCCTCCTCCTCCGCCCTCTTTCTGAGGGCTGCGCACATCCCAAATTTCAAATTTCAAATCCCCAAAGAAGACAACAAAAGCTCCACTCATTGTTTTTGTGTTTATGCCTTTCCATCTTGGTAAAAACAAAAAAAAAATGTACTTTTGTCACAAGTTGCTTTTGATATTGTTGTTGTTGTTGTTGTTGTTGTTGTTGTTGTTGTTCATAGTTTCGTGTGACACAAATTCACAATGCATCGCAACAGCAATTGAGAACTGAATTGTCAAATGAATGACAGCCATATGAAATCATTAAAACACAAAACAACTTTCTATCTCCCTCTCTCTCTTTCTCTCTCTCTCTCCCTCTCTCTCTCTCTTTGATTCAGCACTAAATCCCAAAGTGTTACCAGAAAGGGTTTTTGTATTTTGTAAGAGGCTATTTGAATTTTATTTTGCTTTTCATAGTTGCGATTTATCCGCTTATCTAAAAGCAAATATTTTATTTAAGATTTAACTTATGAACTTTCTTTAAACTAAAACTTATATTTTATTTTTTTTTAATTTATTCATCATTCTTATTTCATCTACTTATTTTTATTTATTTTTTTTTTTATCTATATCTTCTGATTTTTATTGGGAGCAACACGTATGGGCATAACAAATAATCTCTGTGTATTCACTTTTGCTGTTGCACAAACGTGCTTGCAACATTGTTTGCCATTGGAGTACTCGCACTCCATTCACTCCACTCCGTTGCCCCCTCCATTGCCCTCCCCGCCCCCTCTAAGTCTGGGGTCGTGCCCAGCCGATTTGTTTGCCAGCTTTCTGGTGTTGGTACAAATCGCTACAAACTGTAACTACTTAACAGCGTCAACAATGCCGGGGCTGGCCAGGCTGGTGCGGGGGGAAATGGCAGGCACTTGCCTGCGGGGAGAGGGGACGGTCAGCCAGGCAAATTAAGGAATTTTCACTGCAAACACAAACACAAAGCGAAAAACCTGCAAGTCACGCAACACTCATTCCGCCCTGGGTTCAAACGGAGTGGTGGGGGGGGGGGGGGGGGTAGGCCAAAGTGCAGTGGACTGCAACCTCAACACCTGCCTCCCCACTCCACACTCTACCCCCCCCCGTTGGCCACCCTGGAGACACGAGGCAACTGAAAGTCGCATCGCATGCCCATCATATAAAATTATGTGTTGTACAACAAACGTTAGCCAACACTGCAAACGCGTGGCGCGCCTGCTACTTTATTATTTCTTATTGAATAATTATAGCTCATTTGTGGGGGGCGTGGCAGCGATAACATCACCAAATGGCCACCAGCGTCAGGCAATGGCCAAGCGTCAATCGTCAATCGTCACCACTGCCCGGCACGGCAATCGTGTTGAGGTTAAGGTTAACATGGAGCCGGAGAGCCGGGGAGCCGGGCAGCGACAAGGCGACGGGGCAACGGTGATCAGAGTGAAGGTTCCACCCTCTACGCTGTGGAAGCAAACTGTGCTCGCTTCACGTGCTTATCTCGTTTCCGTTGCTTCATTTAAAAGTTAATGACTGCTTTCAGTGCCCAGCTGCGCAGGACGACGGCATCCACAGCCCGCAGACACCCACTGCCAAGCCACAGGACATGACTGGAGCACAGGCCAGGGCCAAAAAACTCATTCGTTGTCTCTATCCCCCTTCTCCACAAACCCTCCCCCTTTGCAACATTGACATTGGTTTGGGCCCATGTCACCAGACAGCTAAATTGATTAGCTTTTCAAAAAAAAAAAATAATAAAAAAATAATCAAATAAAATAAATAAATAAAAAAGTGATGAAAAAAATCATTGCATACATTTTGGTGGCAGGTGGCAGAAATTTTTGTTCATCTGCTGTTTTGGGCTTAAAAGTGAAAACGTGTTTTTGGTACCCTCCTAAGTAGGAACTACTCGAAATTCTGTACATCCAAAAACTGGCCAACTGACCATATTTAATATAACTTTAATATTTAATATTCCAAAAAAAAGACAGACATAAAAATGGTAAAAATATAAATTTAATAAATATTTATAATATTGAGTATAAAAATGGCGTAGTACTTTAATAAATAATATTTAAAGGAAAAGAAAATTTTTCATAAATTGAATTGACCATATTTAATATAACCATAATATTTAATATTAAAAAAAAAGACATTAAAATGGTATAAATATAAATAATTAATATAAATATAATTTCATAAATATTTAAATTGAGTATAAAATGGGTATAAATATAAATTTAATAAATATTAATAATATTGAGTATAAAAATTTTGTAGTACTTTAATAAATAATATTTATAAGAAACAAAAAATTGTCATAAATTGACCATATTTAATATAACTTTAATATTTAATATTCCAAAAAAAGGCAAATTGACTATAAAAATGGTATAAATATAAATTTAATAATTATTTATAATATTGAGTATAAAAATGGTGTAGTACTTTAATAAATAATATTTATAAGAAAAAAAAAAATTGTCATAAATTGAATTGACCATATTTAATATAACTTTAATATTTAATATTCCAAAAAAAAACACAGACATAAAAATGGTATAAATATAAATAATTAATATAAATATAATTTAATAAATATTTATAATACTGAGTATAACAATGGTGTCGTACTTTAATAAATATTATTTATAAGAAAAACTAAAATTTTCACATCTGGAAGAGTATAAACAATTTGTGATGTTTCAAATATTGATATTGAATTTTAGATTTGTTTGTTTGCATGTTTTATGCATTAAAATATATTTTTAAATTGAAAGTCACGCAACAATTGACCAGTAGTTGCCGCACCGCCCCCCCCGTTGCTGCTCTCTGCACTCATTTCCTATCTATTAGTCTCTGTCTGCCTCTATGCCCCCCTCTCTCCCTCTCTCTCTCTGTCGCTGTCTCTCGGACGGACCCTTGAAATGGAAAGTAAGATTGTTGTGGTCAGGAGGCGTCGTCTGCCTCTTGTCGCACATCGCATTAATGTCGCCTGTCTCGCCTGCTGCCGGCTATTAAAGGCAAATGTTATTGAATCATTAACACCTTGCCCGCACCCCACCCCACCCAAACTTTAATACGAAGGACAAAGGAGCAGCTAAAGATAAAAAAAAAAAAAAAATGATGCCATTAAATTTATTAGAAGTCGCTTAATGGCAGCGGATGTTCGAGTTTATTACAATTTGTAACGAGAGCTCTCAAAAGCTGTTGATTTACATACACACAACACAGGCACACACACACACGCAAGCCCAGGGGGTGTGTGGGGGGGTTAGGTGCTGGGCGCCTGACAGCGAAACACTTATAAAATATGCAGCAGTCGCGTGTCTATTTTCAATAAATACTTGCAAAGTGACTGCTTTTCCAATACCTCAACCGGTGCTCATTAAAGCGAACGAAAGTTTAACCCAACAACTGCAAAAGCGACTCGACTTTGAGATATCCTGTAACTAAAAAAAACTGAATTTCGCATTCACAACAATTGTAATACCATTTACATCCATGCAAATGTGAATATTGTTGATGAATTTGTTTTCTAGTATTATTTTTCTAGTTGTTTTGTTTTCTAGAATCATTTTTCTAGTTGTTACTGCCACTTTTTGGCCTTATAACTGGGCATAAAAACGGTTAACGAAAACTATTCAGTTGGCAGCTCCTACTCCCACTAGGAATGGGAAAATAAAGCGCCTTTGAAGACAACTAAAGTCAAATACGATTCCGAATTTTTTCGGGGATTGCTTTTATTTTGAATTGCTTATAAAGGTAAAAATAAATTACCCGAAAACTGAAGATCAACCGGGTATATTTTACCGATATTGTTACTAAATTACCTCTAAATGCTAACATTTTTCAAGTGAAAACTTTGAATATAAATTATATATTTTTGGGGAATCAAAATGTACTTTGCAAAACTGCTAATTAGAATTAAGGAAATGGCCAGATTGCCGTGTTAAATGTGTGTGATGCTGAAAGAATCTTAACAGAATGGAATGCGATGACGTCACGCTGTTGAATCACTTGCACCTAGTCATGGTGAATAGCTTCAGTTGGAGTGGGAGTTGGGTTGGTTGAATCGCTGGGCAGGGTTATGTATTTTGATGAGCCATAACGTGGCCAATCGCGACTCCTGGCCACGTCCTCGTGGAGATGGCAGCGTTTTTAATGTTGCCAACAATTTTTAAGTAGCGCAAGACAGAGGACACAGTGGGAGAGGGGAGAGAGAGGGCAGCTTGTTAGGCAGGCGGACAACCTCACTGTCACAGAGGAAGCGCATGGGCATGGGCATGAGCATGGGAATGGGGCAGGGGCAGGGTTGGGGGCAGGGGCAGAGTATGAAGTAGAGGAAGCGGCACAGGACTCGGGTCGTCTCCGGCTTCTGCTTGGAGTCCGTCGCAGTTGGCGTTGCCGACGCACGCTTAAGCATAAGTACTTCCGACTTTAAAAGGATGTCACATCCGGTTTTGCCCGTCGAGCGTGAAGCGCAGCCCGGCGACGCGATAAGAGCCCCACACAGGCCAACGGACAAACGGACAATCGGACGAACGGACAACGGCATCATGAAACTTGTGCCGCAAACTGTTTTAAACGGGGCAAAAATTCAAGGTGCAACTCGACCATCGTTGTTTGGGCCAAGACGACCAAAATGTGTTTTTTTTGGCCTTTTCTTTCTGGCCAAAAGACAATGAAAGCACTTGAATTGATTGCATTGCTAGTCATTGTAAAATGACCACACACACACACACATCTTGAATTGCTGTCAAATGTCAAAGTAATCGGACCACAGAAAAATATTCACTTAAGTATTTAATTTCCATTAAGTAAATGTTTCCCTGTAGTCAACTCGATATTTAATATTGTAAATTGCTTGTGGTTAATTAAATCATTAAATCACTGTCTTGGGGCAAAAACATAGTCAAGATTCGATATGGATCACAGAATTTTATCAGTCGTTTAATTACACTGTCAGTTTAAGTGTTGTTAAATGTTGTAGGTAAATTAATGAAAAGTATTTTGTGGAGTAAATGAAAATATGGATAAGCAAATCGAGAATCTTGAGGAAAGATGCCTTGTCAATTTTGAGTATTCCACAATCGAATAGGGAAAAGTCGTCGCTAAGCCATCAAATATTTGGTCACACCGTTTCTATCAATGTGACCAAGCGTTTGCTGTGGCTTGCAGTGTTGCCAAATGTCAATTTGCTGCCTGGCAGTCAGCTAGTAAATCAAAAAACCCAAAAAACAAAAAGCGTACTGGAAAAAAAAGTCGTGACTAATGATGATGTTGAGTGCTGTTACAAGAATGGGCATAGACAATACGGAATAGATACGGTATACGGATTTGGGTATACGGGTTTTGGGGGGAGTGCGGAAACAATGGCTGACAGGGCAGACAATGCCTGATGCTGACATTTATGTAGACATAACAACTGCAAAATTGTTCTAAGCGGCGACAATGACAAAAGAAGAAGAACGCCCCTCTTCTCCAACACCACCCTTTTCTTCCCTATCTCTCTCTCTGTCTCTCCATCACTATCTCTCTCTTTCGCACTTGTTCTCAGCTTGCCGCAGCACGGGACTTAGGCCATAAAAAGCTGGCAGCAGGAGAAGCAACCAAGATTGATGAAAAAACGCCAGCAAAAACAATAAAATGTATCTAAAGCAACACACACAAAAAAAGAAGAAAAAAACAAAAAAAAAAACACATCAAAAGCTAGCAGTAAGTGTAACTGTATCTGTATCTGTATGTGTGTCTATACATGTAGCCATAGCTACAGCTGGATCTGTATCTGTATCTGTATCTGCATCTGTAGCTGCATTTGCGACAATAAGTGCAAAAGAAACTGTAAAAACTGCGATTGCAGTGGGCAGAAAAAAAAAGAAAAAAGAAGAAGAAAAAAATTACAAAAAAAAAAGAAAATGAAAATGAAAAAAACCGCCGGCAAAACGAAGGCAAACACAGCATTACGAATGATGGCAGTGGAAATCGTCATGCCTAGCAAGAGGAGTGGGCAAATAAGAGTCGGTGGAGGGGGAAAGGGGGATGGGTAGGCAGTACGTACTAGTTGTAGCTGGTAAATGGTAGATGGGTCTGATTCTAGTTGAAACAATACATTTGACAAAAGTGGAGTCAACTGCAACTGCAGCAGTCACACATTGCACAAAGGATGTGGCAAGATGTGAAAGACATGGGAATGGTATGGAAGGGGAGGAGGAGTGTATGGTATGGAATATGCGGTTAAGGATGGGGCAATGTCGCCGCATAATATGTGTTAAGCCATAAGGATTTGTTATTCGAAACCGAGCGAAAAGATAAATAAACAAAAGCAGCTTCTTGCCTCGTGCTGCATGAGCCTCCTACTCCCTGATTGCGTCCCTGCCGCGTACTTCTGGTGGGCGGTGTGCTAGGGACTGCTGACAAACGGAAAGCAGGCTGCGGTCCCAAGGATGCGGCAGAAACGAAAATAAAAACCAAGAATAGGGAACCAGAAAATTTTTAATAAGTGCCACAATGCAGCAGCAGCAGCAAACGAACAAAAAGAAGAAGAGTGAGGCAGGCAGGCAGGCAGGCAGTCAGACAGGCGAGGCAGCCGTTGCAATAATGAATGCCCGTTGCTCGGACACACATGTATGTATATGTGTGTCTGTGTGTGTGTGAGAACTGGAATTAGATAGCTGCCTGTGGCCAAAACCCAATCCCAGACGGAACATCAGCAAAGCGCTTGACTTACCAGAAAAGCGAGACGAAAAAAATACTGTCCCAAATATTTGTTGCAAGTTGCAAATAGTGGAGTGTGAAATTACTAAATACTCTTTAAATATAGTTCCCAGCTTAATTAGATAAATAGTTGTTGCAACAATTTGAGTATTGACAACTTTAAATAAAAATAAATAAATTAATTAATAAATAAAAAATAAAATCAATCAAAGATCAGATTTTGCCGAATGCATTTTATGTGATTTGTGTTCATTTGAAATTGAGTAAACGTTTGCTACATTGCAGCTGCACCAACACTTGATAAATTTGTGGCAAGTATCTTATTTCAAATAGAAAATTTAATAAATACAAGAATTTTATTTGGGCTTGAAACTGGGTCGACTGCAGCTTGGCCAGTAACACAGAAAGAAGCTAAATAAAGAAATAATAAAATAAATTTGTATATATACAAAAAAAAAGGGGAATAAAATTGAAATAACTCAAATAATAAAATGGGACATTGGCAGTAAAATGACAAACAGTCCAAAGAAATGCAAAATGAAAGCAATTTGTGAATAATTTTAATAAATATCATTCTAATTTATCGGTTTACTATTGTGTGAAACACGATGAGATGACGTTTAGAATCGAACTGTTTTTTTTCTTTCTGATGAGCATTTTTTTATTTTATACAAATATCTTAAAAATCTGAAATACATATGAAGCCGCTTGTAAGGCGATCTCATTTTATGTTTATTTATATTAATGGAGTCGCTTGTGGGGCGACTCCATTTGATGTTTATTCTTAAGCGTTTGTAGAGTGACTGGTCTAGAATAGCTGAGCTTTATTTTTCTAATAATTTATTTATTTATTTATTTTAAAATAGCTGAGCTTTGCAGCGTCCAATGTTCATACTTGTGCAACTTCTTATTTAAATAAATGCAGCCACTTGAAACTGGACTGTAAATGATATTTTGTCATTAAAAAATAGCTGAGCCTCGCAGCGTCTCCAATTCATATTTAAACATTCTCCGGGGGGCAAATCAGACATTAATTAATTTCATTTTTGGTAAATTTATTTTTCATATTTATAGGATTTAATCTTCGTAGGAAATGTCCAACGTTGAGTTCTCTCGGCTTCCGTAATCTTCCCAACTATTTAAGTTGGATTAATTACAACTTTAATATAAATAGTTTTTGATATTCACTATAAAAAAAAAACATTATTTTTAAAAATAACTATGCAAATTTACATGTCAATAGTTTTTGGAAAATAATTCGACATTATCAATAATAATATAATTACGGGAAACTTTATCAAAAATTAATAACAGGCGGAATGTAGGGTAATAAAAATATGATTAATTCATGATGCAATGCATCATAGGATAAGTGAAGTGCATGCACACACACCAACACACACATGCGCACTTTTTGCGGGTCAGTTGCGATTTTTTGAGGTTGTTTGTTAATTTTGTAAATTTGTACAATTTAATTGGACATGAGAGCCGCAGCAGGCGTCGAGCAGTAAAGAGCGAAAAAAGTTGTTATTGACCAACACGCTTACTTTTTGTGGTCAACAAGGGGTAAAGAGAGGCTGTGTCTGCACGTGTGTGTGTGTGTGTGTGTGTGTGTGTGCGTGTGTGTGCGTGTGCTGGCAACAATATTCAAATTAATTGTGCGGCTCTAATGATGCGCACTCGCAATTCACTTTAAATTTAATTAATGCGCAATTTTCGCTTTTAGCCCGTTTGCAAGTTTCCGTTCATGCGCTCCACCCTCCACCCTCCACCCTCCTCCCTCAACCTTTGTACGCCCTTTTGCCATGCCACCTGTTTCACATTTGGGTGTTGTATTTCGCATTGATGAATTACGTTTAATTAGCTGCGAGTAATTGCACCACACGTTGACGTAGCTGCCGTTTGGTCAGCACACCCAGCCACCCCCCTTTCATTAAAAAAAAAAAAAAAAACCAAAAAAAAAGTTCCTCTGATTGTGGTCGAGTCAATAAGCTGTAAGAGCTGCGCCTGAATAGGCCTTTTACATGTGCATTATTTGAACAGCTGCATATTTATTTCCCAGCATCCACTTCCTGACGAAGTTTGAGTTTTGCCAATTAACTGAATGTAAATTCCTAATTAATATTGTTAAAGAATTACATATTGAAGCTGTGACTTCTTTTTTTTTGGGGCTTGTGTAATATTGTTATTTATTTATTTTTACCCTTCACTGTAGACAGTAAAACCAAATTAAGCGGAGAGCAATCTAACTCTATTCATGCTTCTGGGCCATTTCTCTTCTGGTGGGTGGGTGGTCTGCTGTGAATGAAACATTAATTTAAAATCATTTAATAAATTCGCACTAAATTTCAATTCCATTTTCATTAAATGCCACATAAATTATACGCATCGAGGGATACTGAGGTGTAACCACTCGCTGGCGGGGTGAACTTTGTGGGTTGGGGCACGCAGCTTGGTTTTAGCAACAGAGCAGAGCCGTCTCGATGAGCCTGTGTGTGTGCTGTGTGTGCTGTGCGTTGGTCTGTCTGTCTGTTGGTTGGTTCAACCAAATCGCGTGTTACCATATTTCGTATTCATTTTAAATGGTATGAGCATAAAATGCTTTTAATTTTTCGTACATTTATCGCAGTGCCTCCACTCACCCACTCTCTATCTATCTCTATCTCTATCTTTATCTCTATCTCTGTCTCACTGCCCCTTTGTGTCGCCACTCAGTCAGTTGGGCACATTTTCAATTCGACCTCAATAAAATTTACACAGCGCCCAAAGCCAGACAAGATGGAAGCCACTGACAGAGCGACAGAGATGGCAACTGTGCCAAAAAAAAAAAAAAAAAAAAAAACTAAGAATGACGGGGTGTGCAGGGGGAGAGAAGACTACGCAGATAACCAAATGTGTAGCATGAGGCGAAAAGTTAAGATTGCCCAGTTTGCACCCATATACCCTGATGCAAATCCTCAGTGTTGAGTTTTGGAAACAAATTAACAGAGAAGAAAACTTAAAGTTTAGCAACCATTTAGCTGGACTGGTAATTTATCTAGTATTTATCTCAAAAATGGAAGAGCTATTGTGCCACACCCAAAGCCAATACCCTCCACACTCGTTCCACAGCAATTAACTTCCACAGCTGATTTTAGGTTAGTTTTTAGTAGAAAAAAAATTATGCTGATATTATTTATGCTTGAATAGGGTATTTTCGTAACCATTTACAATAAGGGTATTTCAGCTACTGTCTGTCCACAATAAATTACCGGAATTGTTGTTGTTGTTGTTGTTGCCACTGCTGCTGCTGTTGCTGCCACTGCTGCCTCGCGCATATTTTTAGTAGCCTCGCATCGTGCCAATGCCCAAAAAGTGTTCATTTCCTTTTTGGCGTGTTATCATCGCCACTTCCGGCAACGCTGCGGACGTTGGAGGACGACATTGAATGTTTACTCTCTGTATGTGTGTGTGTGTGTGTGTGTGTATATATATTTATATATGCCCGTCTGAGCTGGCAAATAACTCAACTTAAATGAGTGCTTAAAGTAAGCAAGAAATGAATTTAATCGAAACGCAATCAAATATTCGAAATAATCTCTTTAAACTAAAGTTGTGCATTGTTTAAAGAAAAACTAAAAAAAAAAAATAATCTCGAGTTTTCAGTTAGAAATGAATTTAAAAGAAACAAAAGATTTTTGTAGAAAATAAAGTTTCTTAATCTTTAGTTGACTTTAATGCCAATGATTCGACTGTGTGTGTCGTCTATTTTCGACCTTGCAACTGATTTTTTCTCGTTTCCTTGATTGCCAACTCACATCCCATTCAGATAACGTTTACCCACCAACCACCCGCCCACAATCCCTTCGTCCATATTCCGAATGCCCGAATGCAAATACAATTTCTATGTGGCAGCTAATCGACTAGAAAACTCTGCTTGGTGAAACAGTCAGACAAAATGAATGTACGCTTAAGGGGAGGGGCAGTGGGTGGTGTTGGTGGGAACCGGGGATCGGGTGAATTGGATGGGAAACTTTTCACTTAATCGCTTTTGCGTAGCGTTTGAAAGAAAACAAACACAGCTAATTTGACTTAATCTCCTTGCCAAAGTTTTTCCTGCCTGCTTGCCAAAAGTGCAAAAAGTGCAAAGCTGAAAGAATTTGGCAGCCAAGTAGAGGGGTGGGGTGGGGTGGTGCAGGGGGTTGGCTGGACCATCAATGAGCATTATGGAACAAGATTATGATGATGTATTCAGCATTCAACTAGTGTTACTGAAGAGCTATGAATAATTTACAGACTGTAACAAAATGCAAATCAAACTGTTATTTCCCTTAAATATATATTTATATATTATATATATATATATATATATATGTGTGTGTGTGTGTTATTTTTTTGGCAGGTCGAAACTGACTTGGCCAGCATTTGCTATGCTGTAATTCAGTTAGAAACTACTTATGACTAAAGTCGATAAGGAGTTTATAACTGAACGGAACTGATTCGAAAGTAAGCCAAACTAAATCGAATTAAGTTGTTAAGCTGGCGCCATCTGTTGACCAGAACGTGCAATTCATTGATATTAGCTTAAGGGATTTGTAAGTGGAATTTGGATAAAAACGAAATAAAACGATCCTTTTTTTTATTATTTTGAATTCAACTTTAACTTTCGAGAATTGTTTTTTGAAATAAAATTTAAAGTTTGTTTGAATTTGGTTTTTCTCTATTTGTTTAATGCATTTGAAAATCTGTCAATTTGAAATGCCGCTTTTAACCACTTTTAAACCAAATGCGCCATTTGTTTGGCAAGTCAGCAGCTGACTTCTGGCGCTTTTCCGCATTTCCGCACCTATGCAGCATTTATAACAACAACAACAACAACAGCAGCAACACACACATGTTGCCAGGCCGCCACAATCTATAAACCGGCAACGTTAAGCCCTTGCCAGCCACGCCCACGTAACTGTAAATGTTTTGCGAATTTTGCAGTCGCGTTTTTGAAATGCACTTGCGACATTTGACAGCACGGTCCGTCTATTTATTGTGCTTGTATGTGTGTGTGTGTGTGTGTGTGTGTGTGTGTGTGTGTGTGTGTGTGTGTGTGTGTGTCTCTTGCATTCCACTGTTGCATGTTGATTTTTTGGCTGAGTTCCATGTGCCATTTGTCATTGCAATTCATTCACATGACTCTCATCTAACTTCACCTACCCCAAATGTTGTGCTGCGACCCAGCAGAGTCGTAAATAAATTTGCATTTTTGTCAATTTTGATGTCGACCACACACAAGCACACACACACCCATACACACACATACACACACACACACAAACACACATGTTGAGTCTTTGAATTTGCGTTGAATGAATGAGTGCAAAGTATGCAAAGTTTATTAATCAACAGACATCCCTTTATATATATATATATATATATACATATATATATATATATATATACTAGATATATATATGGATGTGTCTGCATATTATAGTAAATTTTGTTTTACAGCTACTGCAAAAATATACTTCTTAGAAATAAATGAAATAAAAATCATTTATGACTTAAGTTTTTTTGCTGTTGAAGAATTTGAAAAAAACTCAATTTTTCTTTCATCAAATCAAATGCTTTGGCATTTAAATTTATTTATTTTAGGCTATAATTTTTTTTTACGCATTTCGGTCTGAGGTTCTACTGTGCAACGTGTGGACATGTGGCAGGGCAGGGCTGAAGCAGCAGTCTGTCTAAAAAATGTTGTCGTTGTTGCAACAGTCACAAAGTTGCTGACTGCGTTTATGGTCATCATTTGGTCGTCATTCTTGTGGTTTAAAGAGCTCAGTGTTGTTGTTGTTGTTGTTGTTGTTAATTCTAAACATCAGTGTCGCTGCTGCTGTGTGTGTGTGTGTGTGTGTGGGTGGGAGTGTGTTGGTCATCTTTATATTTGTTGTTGCTGCCCAAAAATTAATTTGCATAATGCCACACACCAACAAACACACACACACACAACATGGTAAAATATGTGCATAGAGAGGGATGCGCCGTGGGCGTTGCACAGTGCCACCATATTTGCGGTAGTTGCAACAACAACTACAATCACACATAGTAATTGCAATTGTAATCAAATGTGTTTCAAAAATTAAGCACATACCAAAACAATACAACAAATTAAATGTGTGTAAATTAGAGCATTGAATTTGTACACTCCCCCCCCCCCCCCCCCACCCAACTTTATAGATGGGAAATCAGCTGATTCCTAAAATTAATTATGTTAAATAAGACGGATTTGATTGGTATATTTTCGAAAATTTCGTTCATAATTTATTTTCGGCCAATTTACTTGACGAGATTTGGCTTTGTTTTTGTTTTGTTTTTTTTTTGCTTGCGGGATTTTAATAGTTGCATAAACATTTTCCAAGTTATTTCAATTAAAATGGGGCCACATAAGCCGATGGCTTGGAGAGATGGTTGGGGGGTGGGGGGGATGGGCTTTTTTCGGGTTAAATAGACCAAGCAACAAGCGGAGCAGCAACATTTTCATAACAATTTTTCATAAGTTTTTCGTTTCGGTTGCGCTTAAGAATGTTGTAAACATTTTTGAAGCTTGGCTCTCTCTCTGTGTGGTCATTTCCCAGCACAACATTCTTACACACGCACACACATATATATATAATATATATATATATATAAATGTACATATATATTTTTATATGCATGGATGTTTTGATAGCCAGTTGTGTTGCTGAACATTTTCCAGCAGCATAAGCATAATTATTTTTAATGCGGCCTGCAAGCATTTTGCAAAAACATAAAAAAAAAATTATCAACACAAAAGCAAAGCAATTTTTTTCAAAGATAGCTCACATTTAATTGGCAAATATCAACAAATCTTAATCTTCTTTGGCATTGATGATAATCAAAAAAAAAAAATAATAATCTGCTTCTCTTTGCATTATCAAAACATTTGAATTTTAAACAGTGTTTTTGAAAACTGATACGAGTTTTATTTATTTGTTCTATAAACTTTACATAAATATTCTCAAAACGCCAACAGCGTCATTATTTTCTGGAATGTGCAAAAATAAATCTTATATTTGTGCAACTCATATTATATATTCATTTTTTAGTTAAATTCATATTTTGTCGCTTGCGATAATCATCGATTGATATTTTATTCTTGCCACTTTCAGGTTTTGGCTGGGTTTTCAGGTCCATTTGCTTGGACGTACCTGGAATCGAAGCAGTTGAGATTAGGCAGTTAACCACAGACTTGATCTTTACCTGGTGCCATATAGGGTGTATAGCGATCGAATGGCTTCAGTGTTGACGTGGCACGGCTAATTTTGGTAATCTCGACAAGCGGTGGCAACATGTTGCAAGTACTCTGCTGTGCTCCGTCCGGCTGTTCCGTGGTTGTACTCTTGTGCTCTTTACCTAGTGCCATATAGGGTGTATAGCGTTCGAATGGCTTCAGCATATACCTGGTTGGTGTTGATGTGGCACGGCTAATTCTGGTACTCTCGACAAGCGGTGGCAACATGTTGCCAGTACTCTGCTGTGCTCCGTCCGGCGGACTCTTGTGCTCCACACATTTACTTTCCTGGGTCAGATTGTGTATAGTAACTGGCTGAGGCTCCCTCTGCATCGACTGCATAATCGCTGTGATGGCATTGTACTTTTTCTCTATGAAACTTATGGTGGGCAGCTCAAATCTATGCACCTGCCACGCGTGTTTCCAGTACAGCAACTCGTTTTCTCCAAAGTAGCTATTGCTCATCTGCTGCAGGGAAAACACACGCGGATTTTTATCGATGCGCAGGAAAAATGTGGTGTCACTGGTAGGCTGCCACTTGCTGAGGCCCACAATCTGGGCGACCCGATGCCCATAGCCATACTGGACGCGCACAAAGCACGACTGTACAAGACTCTCAAAATACGGAAGTTTGGAAAGCATCTTCAGCGTGCTACGCATAAGGAACAACTTGCGCAGATTCAATGGATCTTCCACAAAAGTGCGGAATTTGCTCTGGATCAACGATTGCTCTGCCAAATGTTGCTGCAACTGTAAAGTATGTTGCTTCTGCTGCAGCTGTTGCTGTTGCTTTTCCTGCTGCTGTTGGTGTTGCTGTTGCTGTTGTGTTTTTAGCTGCTCTTGCTGCTGCTGTTGCTGCTGCTGCTGATGTTTCTGCAGCTGTTGCTGCTTTTGCTCTTGCTGCTGCTGTTGCAGCTGCTTTTGATGCTGATGTTGCTGCTGATGTTGCTGTTGCTGTTGTGTTTTAAACTGCTCTTGCTGCTGCTGTTGCTCTTGCTGCTGCTGTTGCAGCTGCTTTTGCTGCTGATGTTGCTGCTGTTGCTCCTTTTGCTTAAGCTTTTGCCATTGGTGTTGCTGTTTGTGCTGCTGCTGCTCCTGCTTTTGCTGCTGAAGTAGCTGTTGGTGTTGCTCTTGCTTCAATTTTTGCTGCTGATGTAGCTGTTGCTTCTGCTGTTGCTGCTTTTGCTGCTGTTGATGTTTCTGCAGCTGTTGCTCTTGGTGCTGCTGTTGCAGCTGCTGATGTTGCTGCTGATGTTGCTGCTGATGTTGCTGCTGATGTTGCTGTTGCTGTTGTGTTTTTAACTGCTCTTGCTGCTGCTGTTGCTGCTGGTGTTGCTGCTGCTGTTTCTGCAGCTGTTGCTGCTTTTGCTCTTGCTGCTGCTGTTGCAGCTGCTTTTGCTGCTGATGTTGCGGCTGCTGCTCCTTTTGCTTAAGCTTTTGCTGTAGCTTTTGCCATTGGTGTTGCTGTTGGTGCTGCTCCTGCTTTTGCTTTTGCTGCTGATGTAGCTTCTGCTGTTGCTGGTGCTTCTGCTGCTGCTGTTGCTTCTGCTGTTGCTGGTGCTTCTGCTGTTGCTGCTTCTCTTGCTGCTGCTGTTGCTGCTGTTGATCCAGTTGTAGATGCTGCTGGTCCTGCTGTTGCAAGCCTTCCAGCCACTTACGGCACATATGCTTGCGCCACTTATAACTGTCACTGCTGTCCATGATCCACACGAAATTAACAAATCGACAAATCGACAAATCAACAAATCAACAAATCAACAAATCGACAAATCGACAACAGCTAACAACAGCTGACAACTGTCCCGCTTAGCGTATTCGAATCAACTGTCAATCACGAGGAGCTGAGCTTAGCTCAAATCCACATCACAGCCACACTTTGCTATACCCTTACAGACGGGCATTATGATTATGTTATCGAATTCGCAACACATTGAAACTTCGTCAAAAATTTATTACTCAATTTTTCTTCGAATCGAAGTGATCGGATTATATTATTATTTTCCACCCAAATACTAATATTTATAATATAAATTAAAAATTTCCTATCGAAATTTAATATTTGTCCATTTCTAGCTAAGATTTTTTTATGTAAAAAATGAAGTTATTAAAAATAAAAATAAATAAAAATTAAATAATTAAAATTAAAACTTCTTTTTGTGTATTCAATATTCGGCGCATTATTGTACAAACTCTACTCTTTTTTGTAAGTCTGCCCACCTCAGGTTGCTCTCACTCTCTCTCTATGTCTCTCTCTATGTCTCTCTCTCTCTCTAGCTCCCCTTCCTCTCTCCCTCTCCCATTACTCTTTTATCAGTTAGGCTGCTCCTCTGTCTTATTTACCCTTAAAAATATTTCCATTATTTGTTTACTAATTTTTGTTGTTGCTGACTTTTTGCTTGCGCAGCCCATTGGGTTGGGTACCCGTCCTAACATATACAATATATATATATATATATATACATATATATATATATATATTATATACAATAATCCGCCTATGTGAACATGTAAATATATATAATAGAATATGCACATGCTTGTAATAAAATTCGATATTTGAAGTTTAATTAAATAAAATCTGCTCGCAACTAACCATTAAATAGTTTAAGTTATTAAAATGATTAAACTGAAGTTACTTAAATTTATTCCAGGGGTCAAAGGATTCTCATTGGTTTGAAATATTCAGATGAAGCTCTGTTAATTTTTTTGTTGGCTATACTCTAAAAAGTATTTTAAGTTTCGAAACATTTTACAAAATCTCCAAAAAAAAACATTATTTTTGTATCTAAACATAATCAGATTCAATAGTTTCGTCTGTCAGCCGACGTTGCTAAATTTGTTTTTAATTAAGTTTTTTTTTTCTATTTATTATTTTTAGTTTATCTTATTCGCTTTTGGGCCTTGGACCTTCACATATGCATATACAAACAAAAGTTTATTTACATATATATATAAACAAGTGAATATATATATATATATATATATAGATATATGTGTGTGAGTGTACATAAAACTGTCATGTCTATGTGTGGACTTTCACACTTGTCCGTGGTGTGTGTGTGTGTGTGTGTGTGTGTGTGTGCTGCAACATGGTACAGCAATGTCAGCAATAGTACAAATGTCAGTGGCAACGCACATTATTTCTAGCCGGAGGGTTGAGAGATGGGCATGGTAGAATAGCAAGAGGACCAGTTCCATCACCAAAACGAGCATTCAGAGCAGGAGGAGCTGGCTGCGTGCTGCGTCTGCGGCTTAGGAATTATGTGCGTCATGCTCGGAGCGCTGTGTCAATGGCAACATATAGTAAACAAGTACAGATCAAGTGAGGCTACTCGGCTAAGCGATGCTGTGTATTAACTTTGTGTGGCATCGATAATTTAACCATACAATTTTGGCATATCTAAAGATAGTTTTCATTTGTAGAAATTCACAATCTATTAAAGAAAAATTAATTCAAATTTAAGCAAACCAAATATAGGATATAATTAAGTATAAATTGTTGTTTTGTTCATTTGTAAAATTGTCAAAAAAAAAAAAATAAATTAATTTGTTAAAAGAATCATTTTGGGATCTTGTAAATAAAATTATGATATTTTAATTTGTATTTTTGTATCTTGTAATTAAAATTATGATATTTTAATTTGTATTTTTGTATCTTGTAATTAAAATTATGATATTTTTATTTTAATTTTTGTATCTTGTAATTAAAATTATGATTTTTTTTTATTTTTCATTTTTGTATCTTGTAATTAAAATTATGATATTTTTAATTTTCACAGCTGTAAGAACACACATAAACAAATATAATACATTTACGGGAATAATTTTAAAGTTTGTTTAAAAAACTTCAAATACCTTTTTGTTAACACAGTTTTTTTTTTTGGGGGGTATAGGGTATATAGTGAATAACTGACTGACTGACTTACTGACTGACACTAGAAACAGGGCAGAGCTGAAAGGTAGGGTTGGGTGGTGTAGACTGAATGACGACAGTCGAGAGTTGGCCGAGAACGTGTACACGCACACACACACACACATATATATACATATATATATATATCTATACATATATATACGCAGGAAAGGAGGATGTGAGTAAGGGGTTTAGAGGGTGTTAGGCAGCTGCAATGGCAGCGCCTGCCGCAAAACAGAGTAAAACGCGCGCATATTTATAACGAAATGCTCAATTTAAATTCCCATCAATCTTGGTCGAATGCCACACACACACACATACACACAAAAGTTAGGGGGGCGAGTGGGGAGGGGGCCTTAGAGTGTTCGTGTTGTCTCTGCGCCTTGTTTTTGTTCAGGACGGGGTGGGACGGCGTGGTTGGAGAAAATTCTCGCATTGCCGTCTGCACATTTAACTAAATGTAGTTGGCGGCACTCACACACACACACACACACACACACATTTTTGGGGCGTGGCACGGCTGCAAAAAGCATCTCCACTACTGCTGCTACTTCTTCTTCTCTCAAGTCAGTTGTTTTTTTTTTCGGCGCAGAGAAAAAATTACGCGCCGGCAACCGGAAACCGAAACGCGCAAGCAGTTTATTGGGCGTTAAATTAAAAAATTCTTATGCAAAATAAAAAAAAAAAAACAAGTCAAAAACTAAAACAGATAAATACAAAAGAAAAAAGAAAGCATTCAAAATCGAAAATGGAAAGAAGCACAAATATTTCTTATTAAAGCACATATCTTTTATGCTATTAAATTATAGAATTCTTAATAATATTTTTTGAAAGCCGATTTTACACATGTTTATTTACAGAGCAAGTATAAAAAAAGTTTTTTAAGAAAGCGGGAACAAAAAAATGGCAATAAACCCACCCAAAACTTTTTATTTCTTTACATATGCAGATCTAGATATAAGAAATAATATCAATGTAAATATGGTAATCGAAAGGCAGAATAATATGTAAGTGCTTAGAAGCCACTTTCAAGCTGTGAAAGTTCTCAGTTTGAGAAATGTCGCAAATAAGAAAGAATTAATTAATTATAATTATAATTACTATATGCAAGTATTTACTACAAGCAATGGCGAAAGCTATCAAATCAAGTTAATACAAATTATTTGTTGACATAAAACTAAAATTAGAAATTGACTTTAAGAAGATTTGTGCAATCTTAAATTGAATGGACACTAAATAAAATGATCTATCATTGATTGAATCGTTTAATTCGCTAAATTGAATTGGTGTAACAATGTGTGTAAGAAAACCTCTCTGAGTGTGTGTGTGTGTGTGTGTGTGTGAGAATTTGATATATGTCAATGAACACTGGGCGCATTCTCGTTAAGTAAATATGCAGTAAATACAAAGGCTAAAATCGTTGCACCGGTCAAAGAAAAATCATCGTTTGTGTTCACTTGGTTAACAGCTCGACTCCTGTTCTACTCCTCTGCCCTTAGTATAATAAACGATGTCCAGAGCAGCACTGGTCATTGCAAGCTTAGTAATTGAAATGGAAAATGAAATGGTCGCTGCACAAAAAAAAAAAAAAAAAAAAAGAGGAGAAAAAAAAAATACTGGCAAATACTCTTCAAACTGTGGCGATTCTGAAATCAGCAGTCAGTAGGATTGAGACAACGCGACGGGTACTCAGAGCACTGTAGCACTCCACATACTACCGGTACCAGCTTACACCTACCCATCCTGGAATCCCACTACAATCCTCTCGCAGTCCTCAGCATTCAAACACACGTCGCATTTTTCATTACGGGCCACGCACACAAGTGCTCCACTTGACGGTTTGGATGATGACGGGGCGGTTGAGTTGTTCGGAGGGGGGAAAGTGCAAGCAGTCACTTTGATCTGTGATGCAGCTGAAAATAGACACTGTGCACATAATATGGTGTGCCATGGTGCACATGGCAACATCCACGAGCACCATGAACGAAATCAACAATTATAACAATCGAAAACTAAAAGTTGTACAAATTAGAAGAGTAGCCAAAGTAAAATACAATTTTCATTTCGTATATTTGAAAATATGTGACAATTAGAAAAAAATTAAAAATTTTGTTCTAGAAACTCAAGTTAGAATTAGATAAACATAATTCTGATTAGGGATTAGTTATCAAATGTTGTTCATAAATAATTACAAATTTACTTGACTGGCATTTGTACTTTTTGCCCCACTGTGCCCAGCATAGACATCACCTTTCTGTATACATATGAAATTCAAACGTTTGCAATTTATATATATATATATTTATATATGTATATATATTTTTATATGTATATTGTTTTTTTCGTTGGCTTTAGTTCTATGTTTTTGCAGCATTTCGTTGCGTGTTTATATTGCTCTTTCTCGCGACACTCTCAAATCGAATTGTATAACAATAATGAATATTGACGTCTGTTCAGTTGGCATTTAATATGCTGACGATGCGATAATAATGAGATAATATTCTGCGGACTTTCATTTGCATATGGATACATTAACTGAAGTGTATTCGAAAGGGGAGTGAAACATTGTTCAAGATTCAATTTTAAATTAAATGTTTGAGCGAATAATATTCAATGTCATTTAAATTATATGTGCACTGTTGTGTGAGTGCACATTTATATATAATTTTATTTTTAATTTAATTCTTTTGGAGATAAAATAATCGAGAAAAAATAAAATAAAAATTGAAAAGCAAACAATAAAGTGGCAGCCGCCTCAAGTGGTTCACAGTTAGCACTCCGGCAAAAAATAAATTTATTTGTTTAAAGAATCATTTTTGTATCTGTTAATTAAAATTATATACACAAATATATAGATATATAATACATTTAAAGGAATAATTTTAAAGTTTTTAAAAAAACTTAAAATATATTAAGTGGATACATAAACTGAAGGGAGAGAAACATTATTCAAGATTTAATTTTCAATTAAATGTTCGAACGAATAATATTCAATGTCATTTAATGTTGCATGAGTGCACATTTATATATAATTTTAATTTTAATTAAATTTTTTATATATTTTATTTTCCATTAGCAATATCTCTGCTGGCTAAACCTTGGACCATTACGTACATTATTCCAGACTCCATCAAAGATCATTTTGGTTGCTCTTTCTGCTCATTTTTTTGGGGGAAAAAAGGAATCGAGTAAAACTAAAATAAAAATTGAAAGGCAAACAATAAAGCGACATGTAATAAACTGGCTACAGGCGGTTGGTTACCCGCTGACTCCATGGAGGCAGTGAGCCAACGATTCAGTGGAGCACCACCATCAAAGAAGATGAGCTGGAGAGGACGAGGAAGAGGAAGAGGCAGAAATCTGGGAATGCCTGCGCGCGAGATGATAACTTGGTGGCCGCGGCGTCTTGCCAGCAGCCTCAAGTGGTTCACAGTTAGCTCTCCGGCAACGTTTTATGCATAAGCAAACATGTCAAGCGAAGCCACGCCCCACATCCCAGCTGTCGCCGCCCCCATTGAGTTTGGGAGCATAATGTTTATCCAGCTGGCAAAGCTGGCGAAAGATGTTTCGCGTGATTTGCGCAGCGTACACCAAAGAAGAGCGGGGTTTGGTGTTGGCCTGGCAAAGAGTGGGAGTAGCTGCGTCGAGTTCATTTCGGGTTAATGCCACACAGGATGAGCCTCAGGATGCGTGTGTCCTTACAGATTTCATGTGAGTTATGACCTGCTGCTTTGCCTGCCTGCCAGCTCTGTTTGACTTTCAGCAAAAAAGCCATTCAACTCGTTTACCCATTCCCTCTCTTTCTCCCAACTCTTTTCCCCCTCTCTCTCTATATGTATATATATATATATATATCCTCTTTCTCTCTCTCTTCAGTCTGTACCTTGCCACGCCTCTGTGCCCACACTTCAATGCACTGAAGTAACAAAATTGACAGAAAATTGAATTTGCACATTTTACTGCACTTTGTCAAAAGGCGTCATTCGGCGCCGTTTGGGCTGAGAGGGGCTGGACGAATGGAAAGGGGGGGTGCCGTCTAGCAACATAAAGCTGACAGATAACACGACGTATACGCAATGTATTCGAATACCAAAAATGATATCAAATACAATTCAACACAGATGACAAAAGTTCATTCTCAAAAAATTCATTCAAGCGAATTTCATTCATAGAAACCAAATTTGAATCAATAATATATTTGACTGAATCATGGGAATTGCATTTTGGCAGATTTGAAAATCAATATGCCTAATAAAATTAAACAAGTAAATAGTTTATAAAAAATAAAAAAAAATGAAAAGACTTGAGAAATAAATTAAAAGACTTTTCGGCAAAGGACAATGACAAAATTCATTTAATTCGTATATATTTAATGCATTTATATATATACTTATATTTATTTATATATATATATATACTTTATCCAGCAATTACCTTGAATGTTTATACACTGACCCAATTGAATATGGCTTTAATGGTTTTATGCAAATAAATGAATATTTGATAAATTCCTTTTCAGCATGACAAATTTTTCAACAAATGCAAAAATGTCATGCTGTTGGAATACCTTCAAAACATAGTCGAAAATATGTTCAATAATATGAAAATATGTAAATTCGAATAAATATATAATCAGCCTTATTCAATAGCCAATTTAAGGGTATATCGTAGTCAGTCTCACTAGAATACAATTTAAATATACTCTCTGACTTTGTCAAAGTGCCTTTGGCCAATAACCATTGCATATTTATTGACAAGTGCATATTTCATACATATGTCTGTTATCTTTCAGCTTTTAATAGTAGTATTAAAGTTTTTAAATGTTTTGTACATTGTTGTTTCATCTACAATGTTGAAAGAATTGAATGAGAAGCAAAGAAGATTTTATAATAAAATTAAAAGTTACTCTACAAAGCTAGGAAACTTTAGTGTATTTATAGAATAATTTTTCTCATTTTTTTGTACCTTTAGCTTTTATCCGAATTTAAGTTACAATTTATCATGGTAATTTAATTAATTATTTATATATTTACATTATTTATTGGTTCCATCAATCCAATCGAGCTCTCTTCCAATATGACTGGACAAAATAAGCTAAATCTTGTTATAGTATTAATCTGAATTTAATTTATCTTTTCTCTTTTTTTTTTTTTTTGTATTATCAGTTTTTATCCAATTGAAGTTACAATATATTATTATAATTTAATTAAATATTTATATATTTAAATTTATTATTGATTCCATCAATCCAATCGAGCTCTTTTCCAATATTGACTAGACAAAATAAGCTAAATCTTGTTAGAGTATAAAACTGAATAGTTTATCTTTAAAAATCTCGTTGTGCTGTGAATTTCTTAAGAATTGGCTTCAATGAATGTTTCTTCAGATTTAAATCGTATTGAAAGATTTGCAAAAGATCAAGCGGAAAGCCAAATGAGATTGACGAGAGAAAAAAGATAAAAAAAAAAAAAAGAAATGCCGCAATTCACGTTACGAAATAACCGTGTCTACATAGAATAAACGGCATTTATTTTTAATTTACCAAATGCAAAGGTATTTCCCACACACACACACACACACACAGTCCAGTGGGAGGGGAGGGGTAAGGGCTTCAGGGCTTTATAAAGGTTGTCAGAAGTCTGTTTATTTTAAAATTCAGCGCGAATCATTTTGTTGGAAAATGTTGCACATAATTCTTGTTTAAGTATCTTGTAAATTGCTTAATAACGCCAAAGGGACTCGCGCAACACACACACATATATAAGCACAGCCCCCCCCCCCCCCTCCACCTTCATATACTCTTTGCTACCCTCAACCCGCACAATTACCCCTTTCCCCTTTGCCAGCTTGTTGGCAACTTTGTATTCAAGTGCGAAACGAGCTTGAAAAATTCAAGACAAAAACTTTGCGAGTTCCAAAAAACGAGCAACTGGCAAATTAATGTGCGATTGCGAGTGTGTGTGTGTGTGTGTGTGTGAGTGTGTATTTGTGTTTGGTGCTTGGGTGGGTTAAGTTGGCACTTGTTTAATTTAATAACAAAATAAATGTTCACGACCAAGTAAATTTATGAGCTCAAAATGCTCTCGCAATGCACACATTAACACGTACGCCAGACACAACATGCCCTTTGCCCCCCTGTCAACCATTCCCTGGCTGACTCCCCAGCCGCCATTCTTATCACATACCCCCACCCACAATTTGTGGCACCGCCAAATCGTGTGCATATTTGAGGCATAAGTCCGTTTTTCCCAAAATATTCAACGCACTCGCTCATTCCATATTCGTATCTGGGTTTTTGGGGATTGCAATTGGAATTCGCCAAAGTTCTTGTTTGACAACAAATCTTAAATGTTCAAAAATTAATTTTAAAGATTTTTCAAGGGGCTGTTTGAGCCATAACTTTTTCGGTTTAATAAATTACTTAGATGTATAAAAAAAATGTGCAAAAGGTAAATCTCAAATTGTTATTCTTAGATTCTTAGAATTATTAATTTAGACTTTGTTTTTACTTATAACTGAATATTTGGCATATATAATCCATAATGCAAAAGGGGTCCATATTCCTTAAACAGCTTTGTTTGCTGGGTATATCTGGTAATTAGTAAATGCTGCGGGTGTCTGAATACGAAACTCAAATTGAAACCGAAGTCAAAACACGAGGCTGAACCCAAGTTGAAGCTGTTGCTTTCAACATTATCATTTACGGCGTCACGCACCGAGGCAAGAGGCAAGAGGCAGGGGAGGTGGGCTGTGTGGGGGCTGTTGCAGCATCATTTTGCTTGGCTTGCCGCGTCAAATTATGCAAAGTGTTTGACAAATTAGCAAAGGAAACTTGTTAAAAGCGGAAAAGCGCATGCATAACAACGAGTCGCAAGTCTCGCATTAAGTGAAAATTTTCTGAAAATTGCGAAAATTGTTTTCATAATTAGCATTCTGAGAAGACACAGAAACGGGCGGGATGGTCGGGAAGGGGGTGCAGGCAGTTGTATAAAGTGCCTTATGCATTTACCTTGAGTATCAGCACATGCCACATGCCTCATGCAACAAAATTGCTAAAGAGATGTTCGCTGACCTGATTTTGTCTGCTTCCACAAAAGTCTCAAGTCTTTTGGAATACTTCATGGAGAAAATAAAAAACGTACTGAATTTTAGAAAATCGCCTCAAAGCATTTATTTCTAAAAAGCAAATGTTAGAATTGCGGCTGAATCAAAAATTGCGGAAAGACAAACGCATTTTTTTTTTATAAACACTTTCTAAATAATTGTGTATTTCACTCTTGGCGAAAAAATTATGGCGAACTTTTTGCCTGACTGTACGGAATTAAGCATAGCAAAATAATAAGATAAGTCTGTTCCTCTGAGAAGCTGTGTCTGTTGGTGTGTGGGGGGGGAGCTCAAGAAGTCGCCTGTCAAATGGCCAAAAGGCAACGCATGGGGCCATCAAACGTTTATCGTGAACTCAGAAATAAAAATATTCACCTCAATGACACAAGCACACACACGCACACACACACACACACACACACATACACATACATATATATAGTCCATGCACACACACACACACACACACACACACACATCAAACACAGCGCTTCGGAACTCCCCATTGGCTTATTTGAAAAACGTTTTATTTTTATTGCAGGACTCCCAAGCGACGAGTGCTCAGTGTCAGTGAATGTCATTTCAGACTCACCAACATACATCTGCTCCTACCTCTTTCTCCTCCTCCCCCTCCCCCTCCCTTCCACATCTCCCTCTGGCTACGAAGTCTCTCATTGCAACCGCGCTCAAAGGAGGAAACATTATCAGCGAGGAACCCCACCAAAGCGGATGAACCGTCAAAACTCAAACAAACTTAGGCAGGGTAATAAAACGGTTTTTTTGTTTGTGTCAACGACATTTGAATACCCTATCTTAATCCCAAAAAATAAGACCTTATATCTCTACTATTATTTGTAAAATCAAATTAAATTTATATTACATAATTTATATTAAGTTAAAGTCATAATTTGGTGACTAATTTTAGCAGTAAATATTTGAATACCCCAATTGAACTAATCACTTAACTCAAATAGTTCGAGCTACCATTTTTTATTTATTTATTTTTATTTAATTTAAAATTTAATAAATGTTTACAAATGTATTTTTTTATATTGAATCGTTTTATATTGAAAAGATTTGTATTATTCATGAGAAAAATTAGTGATTCAAATAAGAATTTTCAAAGATTCTTAAGATGTATTTTATCAAAGACAAAACCCAGTCTACTTATCGACTTATGTCTCTCTCTCTCTCTCTCTCTCTCTCTCTCTATTTATATCCATATTTCTCTGTCTGTCATTTAAATATCAAAGTGTCTGTCTCTGTCTCCTTTGGTCCTTCAGTTTCTGCGGCATGTGAGTCACTGAAAATCGGTTGCCAGCCAATCCAAAGGGGTAGCCGAATTGGAAGGACTGAAGAGGAAAAGGATAAGTCTTGCTTCGCGATGCAGGCGATGCCAATTTGTTGTTTTGGAACCTAGCCGGCATTTGACATATTAAAAGTGGATCCAGCGTGGGGTAAGGGAACAGTGACAATTCGAGTTTCCTGTCGTTGAAAATATTCAAAACGAAAATTAAAATGTTGACGATTAAAAAGATGCATTTTTACTGACATTCGAATGCAGCAAAAAGCAACGGAAGTTGAAGTTAACGTTTATGTCAAATGCGAATCAACCTCGAGGAAAAGACGACTTTGACTACGCCAAAAAAAAAGCCCAGAAAAGGAAAAACGACTAATTGAGCTTCTGTGACTGAAACTATTCAGATTTAATATTAAAATCAAAAGGTTAATACGATGCATTTGACGTAGTCAATTGACATCAGCGGAAATTCAATTCGAAACTGAATCCAATGACGAAATCAAAGATGCCGTCAAATTGCGGAATGCAAACAGGATTTATTTTTTTAAGGCCAGTTATATGATTGATCTGGATTGGAGTCAAATGCTCAATGCGAGGAGGAACAGATGACTTTGAGTACCTCAAAAAAAAAGCCAGAACTGGGAAGACAACTAATTGAGCTTCTGCTGCTGAAACTATTCAGAATTAATATTAAAATCAAAAGGTTAATATTAATTCGTTTGACGTAGTCAATTGACATCAGCGGAAATTCAATTCGAAACTGAATCCAATGACGAAATCAAAGATGCAGTCAAAGTGCGGAATGCAAACAGGATTCCTTTTTTTAAGGCCAGTTATATGATTGATCTGGATTGGAGTCAAATGCTCAATGAGAGGAGGAACAGATGACTTGGACTACATCCTTAAGCTTCTGTGGCTGTGACTATTCAGAATTAATATTAAAATCAAAAGGTTAAAACGATGCATTTGACGGCAGCGGATGTTCCAAACTGACTCCAATGACGAAGTCAAAGTGCAGAATACAAACAGGATTCATTTTTTTAAGGTTAGTTATATGATTGATCTGGATTGGAGTCAAATGCTTAATGCGAGGAGGAACAGATGTTTTTGTGTACCTAAAAAAAAAAGCCAAAACAGGGAAGACGACTAATTGAGCTTCTGCTGCTGAAACTATTCAGAATTAATATTAAAATCAAAAGGTTAAAACGATGCATTTGACGTAGTCAATTGACATCAGCGGAAATTCAATTCGAAACTGAATCCAATGACGAAATCAAAAATGCAGTCAAAGTGCGGAATGCAAACAGGATTCATTTTTTTAAGGCTAGTTATATGATTGATCTGGATTGGAGTCAAATGCTCAAAGCGAGGAGGATGACTTTGACTACCTCCTTAAGCTTCTGTGGCTGAAACTATTCAGAATTAATATTAAAATCAAAAGGTTAATACGATGCATTTGACATCAGCGGAAATTCAATTCGAAACTGAATCCAATGGAGAAGTCAAAGATGCAGTCAAAGTGCAGAATACAAACAGGATTAATTTCTTTAAGGCCAGTTATATGATAAATCTGGATTGGAGTCAAATGCTCAATGCGTTTAAGGCATTTTCTCCATTTAAATTAGGTTTTTTCTTTTCTTTTTTTTGAATGAACTTGAATTTAGTTAGCCCCCATGTCGGTACCCCAAAGCACTCAGTCGCCTGTGAAATCCACTTAATTCCATTTACTTAAGCTAATTTCACGCCATATTCAATTTACCACATCAGGACCATTCATTATTTATTCACAACATGTAAAATCAATGGGCATCGCAAAAAAAAAAATAAACCAAAAACAAAAGGAAAACCAACTGAGAAAAAAAAAATGAATTGCTGAGTGTCCGTGTAGGACTAAGTGTGAGAACTGACTAAATCTGGGAGGAGTATGTGGTGTGCTCAGATCGATGAAGTGATTTACTTATAGGTGCCCTGTAGCAAGAGATGTGATAGAGATAGCTAAAAACAGTTAGAGGTCAACAGGGATTGTTGGATACCCTATAAAATACAAATATATTCAAATAATTTGTTAGTGTAAAAAACTAAATGAAAATTCTTTTTCCCAAAATTAAAAGCTGTTTTCATATAGATAAAATTGTCAAAAATATATATCTTAATGGAAATTCGACTGAACTTCGATAAATTTAAATCTACACATGACTCGAACTTATATTCGAAGCAATATAACAACGAGGACATCTGATGGATATATTGCAAAATCAATATTGAATCGACTATCGAAATCGATATATCTAAAATTAATCGATGCGTGATTCTATATAGATATTGTTTGAGGCTATTTGGAGTGGCTCTTGCAGGGTATGCAAAAGGAGGGCAACGACGAGGAATGCAATTCTGGACAAGAAATGGACGAGGCAATGGATAAATGTTTGTCCGGCAGCTCGACCCGCTGCCATCAAAAGGCGATGACGTTCGCTTAATTTGGAGCGATGGAATTATTTATGTGTACAGTGTGTGTGTGTGTGTGTGTGTGAGAGTGAGATAGGACAGCTAAACACAGAGCAGATGGTCAACAGCAGAATCGGGTGTAAATGATAAAAATAACTAAAAAAAAAGAGAAAAAAATGAAAAAAGAAAAAGTTGGATGCCAACAGGCTTTTTCTACTCACTCGAATGTGTGGCAAATAGTGAGAAGGATTTGTGGAGGGCGGGGGGTGAAGTATCGGAGCATTGATGGCCACAGGCCATATAATGGAACGTGCTGAAAAACCGCGTTGTGGCAAATAACATCGAGCACCATTTTCGGCGCAATCCCATCAGCTGATGAGGCGCACCTATAAACTGTGCCACGGGAAGCGTGTGATTGATTGAGAGAGCGACTAATTTGCTTAAATTGAATGCCACAAATTGGGGAAATGCTTACTTGGCAAGGGGATTGGGGGTGCAACAACCAGTTGTGTGCTGTTCAAATCATCTGATTGCATTTGCGGTCAGGTGTTGCACTTTACCTTTCTGCACAGGACACCAAAAAAAAAAGCCCATTTTCGATTTTTATTGAACTTAAGCAAATAGTCGCCAAAAGTCGCCGTGGTGCTCAGATTGCACGAATAGCAGATTAATAGGCCAGTTAGCAAAAACTGTGTAACTCAAATAGCAAAATTGCTATTTGCTTATTAAACATAACTTGGCCTGTTCTGAGGAAAGGCCAGTTCAATTCTATTGTAAAAATTGGTTGCATTATTTATTTATGTTTCATCTGATTAAATTGAATTAAATGTGAAAATTAAGAGATTTTATTTTAGTTTAAAGAAACTGAATACTATTCGATTATTTTATACAGATAAGATACAGATTTCGATTAGGCGATGAAAAATGATGTACTATAAACTAAAACACTTTCAGATATGGCCAAAACTGTAGCCAAATGAATAAATGAAGGCACATGAATAAATGCACAGAGTACCCATATATATATATATATGTGTGTGTATAACGGTAATGGTAATGGCAATAGCAACAGTAACAGTAACAGCGGCAAATGTTTGCATGGCCGTCGCTTTGGGAGCTGTGCCAATATTTGCGTAACGTGTTTGTCAAGGAAATAAAAACTGAAAGCGAAAAAAAATCAAATGGAAACACTGACCAAGCACAAAGAGAGGCAGCCAGTCAGAAAAATCAAATAATATATATACATATACATATATATATATATATAGATATGTATGTTTATACATATATATAATGATAATTACTCTTGCTTAGTTTGGTTGTCTATTTTATTTCGCACTAACCCTTTTAGAAGAAATGTCCTTCTTTTCATTTGATAGCAGCAACAGCTAACAGCCTCCCCCCCCCTCCCTCTTTCCCCTAAAACATTACCAAAGTCGCCTTTTTTCAATTATGTTATGTTATGTGGAGCATGTTGAGGGGGAGGACGGATGGGAGGTCCTAAGGCGTAGAGATAACAAAGCAACAACAAACAGATTTCAATTTGATTGATAAACACAGCACAGTGAATAAGTCGCTGTGTGTGTGTGTGTACGTGTGTATGTGTATGTGTGTGTGTGTGTGCATTTGTGTGTGTGTGTGAATGTAAATGTATAAAAGATGTTGCAATCGAGGAAAGGACATCACGAATTACAAGAAAGGCAACAAAAACCATCAACAGTATCGTCAAAAGAATGAAATATATATGTTTTTTTTAAAAAAAAAAAAAAGGAAATGCGATTTTTTTGGACAAAATGGCGAAGACTAAATACCCTATCAGACCGGGCCTCCAACTGTTTAGATCTAATATTTTAGGGTTTCTATATGTAATCTAGAGAAAACAGATGAACAACTTCAAATCGACTGCTGTTGCTGAAAGTGAATATATATATATATATATATATATTTATTTATAGAGATCAAAACATGCCAACTTCAATCGTTTCCACATTTGTGTCACAAATTATAAAGCCTTTTTTTTATCACTTTGTCAAAGCAAAAAAAAAATGGCAAAGAAAGTGCCAAAAAAATGTTGTAAAAAAAATAACAGCAAAAACTGGTGTGGATATTCTGGAAGAAGCTGTTATCTGATACGCCTTGCATGGCCCTTGCATACACACACACACACACACACACACACACACACACAATCACAATAAGTGGCTGTTACATTTCACACCAAACATTGATGGAGCTGCCAAATGGACCAAGAGAAAGCAAAAAGGACGAAAGCAAAAATCGAGACGAGACGAAGGTGGAGAAATAGCAACCGAACAAGCCACAGAAATAGTCGAGCAGTTGTGGCCAAAACCCGGCTAAGAACTTGGCTATGTCTATGGAGTGATGCGTGGTTGAGGTTGGGATGGTGGTGGGGGCGGGTAGTTGTTGGTTAAGGGTTGGGGTTAGTAACTGTGTCAGCTGCTCGAGCTGATGCATAAAAGAAAATCACAGAATTTCACAAAAGATGTTTATCATTTTCACTTGGGCAAAAGTTTTCAGCTAAAATGGCAAATATTTTCTGCATACAGATTTTTGCAACTAGATAAAGTGGTAAAAAAAAAAAAAAAATAGAAAGCAGCAAAGAAGGAAAGCACTAAAAGAAATAAGCAACTGGCAAACAGCAAACAGCAACTTGGCAACGGGGCAACTGAGCGGCGGGGTGGAAGAGCAGTCAGTTTGGAGGCAAATGCACCCAAAGGACATAATCGCCAATGGCCCACAACTGAGTAGCGGATGTTGTAAACTCACCAAGGATACAAAAAGGATACAAAAAAAAAAAAAAAAAACCAGCACATATTCTGCTGCTGGTTGTTGTGCTCCTTCATGTTTGAGAAATCAGGAAATATAACGGCAAAAGTGGCAGTTAAAATTGTGCTGGGAATAAATCTATCATATAATGCAATATTACAGCGTAATGCCCATCGATAAACCACACGAAAAAACCCCAACCAAAACCACCCACAAAAACCACATCAAGCCAAAAAAAATTATATATATATAAAAAGATTGTGCAGCGTTTCAGTTAAATGAAGTCGATTATTTGCTGGCCACTGGGAATGCCACAAAAAAAAAAAAAAAAAAAAATGTGTATATGATTGACCAAATATCTAATACATAATCCTATGAAGAAAACTTGATTGGGGATTTATTTTTTGAAGGAAAAATGCGTAGGACAGAAAAAAAAACAAGCTTAGCAAACTAATTAAAGTTCAGAAATGATTTCTGAGCCAAAGATTAGTTGGTTAGGAAAGTCAAGGAAATATTTGAATCTAAATAAAAAAATTAAAGTTAAGTATTTATTTATATACATATTTATATATATATATATATATAATTAAATTGATCAGTTTTATTGGTTATTTTTTTAACTATCCCGTTAATTTCAGGTTGGTCAAAAGCGAGCTGCTGGTAGAAATATGAAGCGTGCAGTTTGCGAGTAACGTCAGGGTTAATGTGACAAGGCATTGGTGAATTGTTGCCGGCATGGCCAGGAGCCGCACAGCCACAATGGTCTTGGCCATTATTTAAACGATGCTCACACACACACATAAACACACACACACATGCGCTGAGCGAGACAGGACGTTGGCGCATATCCTGCAGCACAATTGAATTAGGTTAGTCATGCTTTAATGCACATCAACATACATGCAGCCAGCCAGGCAGGACAACGCCATTGCTGTGTGTGTGTGTGTATGTGTGTGTTTACGTTTGTGAATTGGTGTGCTGGATGTGTGCGTGTGTGTGTGTGTGTGTGTGTGGGCTCTCATAAATCTCATTGTCAGTGTTTAACTTTCTTGTTGGTTTAACTTAACTTCAAGGAACAACAGCAAAAGCAAAAGTCATTTGTCATTTCAGTTGGCAACACACACACACACACACACACACACACTGTCTATAGACAGCCATATGCATATGCACATATATCCTTTCCATGACTAAAACTAACAGCTACATCAGGCAGCCTGCAACACGTTGGATTCGGCATAGATGGAATATACTCGTACAGTATACAGTACAGTAAACACTCAATTGAATATACATCGCAAGCAAAATTAATCAATTAATACGTTAGTCATAATTTACACTCGATAAAGCGAATGAGTTTTAAATCAAATGAAAACATTTGCATTTTAAGTAATTTCATTTTCTATGTAATCAAAAGCATAAGAATAAATATTATTGCGAATTGCAGTATTTATTTATGCACATTTTTCAAAACTAACACACATCGTTGAGCGTCGAATTTTGATTTATTTCAAATACTTTAGTAATTAAGTTAGTATATGTATATATATATTTTACAAATGGAATTAATTTTCTTATGGATGCATCTTGTTGTTGACTTGGTGAAGTGTACAAATAATGCATTTGCATTTAATTTTTAGTTAATTTAGATACTGTTTTGTTATGTTGCTGCTTGTGTGTGTTCATATTTCCCATAATGCACTCAACCGCAATAAATATTAAGTCAAAAGCAGCATGTTTGCAAAACAATTTCTTTAGCATTTACAATAATGGGTAAAAGGGAGCAAATGCAAAAATTCAACAGGAATAAACACGCATAACTTTGCCTTCAAATGAATACGAAACACACATACACACACACAGACACACACACACACACACATACACATCAATTATAGGTTCATATTTGTTAGAAAATTGGATTAATTAACTGCAAATTACTTAGTTGTATTCTTGTCATCATTATTATAAACGTCATTTGCAACAAATTTGTTGTTGTTGTTGTTGTGGAAGTTGCCTGCGGTTGTTGGTTGTGGCTGCTGCACACCCAACACACCCCCACTCTCTCCCTCTCTCCCTCTCTCTCTCTCTCTCGCTCTCTCTCTCTCAACATTAATGACTCAAAAGCAAATGGGCTTTTATTGTTACTAATGAATGCATAACCTCTCTGCCACTCAAAATGGCATGCCACATGCTGCAACTGCAAGCATTCGTTGTGCGGCAAATTGTGCGATATGTTCAGGTTACCAGATAAAGTTTATTGCGGTTTTTTGGCATTGTTTTCTGACTCCCATTTGCACTGGAATTGGAAATTCGAAACGCATATGCAAAATGAATCCAAATCCCGTGACTTGCCTCGATTGTGTCACACGTTGGCAAAATAGAAAATTAAATCTATCGCTATTTATAAATAAATACCACAATTGGAATTCTCCTAAAGTAACACCAAAATTTTGTTGAAGGAGCAATCGATTAGATTTTTAAATTTAGAGTATAAAATAGTTAAGGACAATTTGGAATCCAGTCTAATCTTTGGTGAACGTATTTGATAATTGGATAAGTTTTTTAATCATAAATTTAGATCTAGATTGTTATCAACTTCTTAGTACAACTGTTAATATTTTATGAAAATTAAATAATTAAAAAATAATCAATTAATAAAAATTTTATCACGTCAACATTGTGATTTCTTTTGCAAGCCATTTTAGTAAAATTAATACACTTAAATCAAATGGGAAACCATTAAAAAATTATGCCAATCTATTGCACAATAGCTCAAAACACAGATGAACTGGTTCATGAACAGTTTATTGAACCTAGCCCGAAATCACAAACTAATTTGTCATAATAGTGTAATTGATGAAATCGCAAAAAAAATGTATTAACATTAGCCAGGCCTCATTGTTGTCGTCGGGCTTTTGTTAACGCATTTGGGATTGGGGTTTGTCATATTCTATACATAATAATAATATAGATATTGTATTAAAATGAGCTGCATTTCCCAAGGGATATATCATTCATGTAATTGAGCCACAGCAAAATGGCTAACAATGGGAAACATTTTTCAATGCTACCAATTGTGGCCAATTGTTATGCACATAAACTGAACCCGAGTCCCAACTCTGATCCTCGGCCAGACAAAGCGATTGGCATTTTATTGTAGCCAAACCGTTGGCAATTGGCCGACATTGGTTTACAACCGGTTGTTGGCCTGCTAATTACCTGAAACACACATGTCGAATCTGTGCCGAAAACGCGCTGAAAAGATTATTCGATTGGTGTCAACACTATTTAATCTCTGGCTCAAATTCTTATCGAGTGTGTGTCGAGCTGTGTGTGTGTGCATGTGTGTTTGTGCATGTGTGTGTTTGTGTATGGGGACAACAGATAAAAAAAACACACACACACAAAATTGAAGACAAGGGGTGAAACTTTTTCGATTATATGCTCGTAAAAGTTTTCGTTGTTTTTTGGAAACCACCCACAACTGGGCCATAACCACAATTTAACCGCAAAACAAGAGAGCCACCAACAACAACAACGGTGTCCACTAAACCGCTCGATAGTTGTTGTGGTTGTTGTTGTTGTTGTTGTTGTTGTTGTTGATATTGGGAGTGATAAAGAGAGGTGCCAAAGTAAACCGAAAACCACCCAACTGGATGCGGGGAGTGAAGTATATTCGAAAAGCAGCTCGTAAACAAGCAATAAAATTGTAAAAAGGACAACCGGCAACCGTTGCCACCAATTGGCATTGTGAAAGAGGGCACACACACACACACGCACACATATATGTGTGCTCCCATATGTGTACATCTTTCTGTGTGTGTGTGCTAAGGACGCACTTGGCTGGCAACCTCGTTGGTCTTTTGATAGTTTTCGCTTTTCGCATAGTTTGAGACAACAACAACAACAACAACAATTTTCAACTATTGACGACAACAAGGCCAACGGCACAAGTGGGGGGGCGCACAGTGCACACTGGCACACAACGAACATAGCACTTGCATATTACTATAAGAATAAGCTTGAAGAATAATTGAATTTATTTATCAGACATTTACACATTGATTAATATTTTTATTAATTTCTTATTATTTACATAAATTTTATTTATAAATTTATATAAATTTCTTATTATTCTCAATTATGTTTATGTCTTTTTGTCCCCTCATAAATGTTGTTATTTAATAATATATATCTAATACTTAGTACTTCTCTCCATAAATTCTAATTTAATTTCTTCTTTTTTATATCTGCTTCTCATAGTTTTCATAAATATTCATCACTTCACCTGTTTATATATATATATATATGTAAGTATATATATATCTTTCTATTATGTTCCTATTAATTATAGATATCTATCTATATATCTTTAAATATTAATTGATTTACTTCTGATCACAATTCATTTAACCATGCCTTCAGACATTCGCCTCACTCATATCAATCAGATTTGCTCTCTATATAGCTTCCTTTCTGTCTTTATCTACAAATATGGAAGAATATTTCTCTCTTTAAATATGCAATTTATTCATCAGACATTTAACATAGATTATTATTTATATAAATTTCTTATTATTTACACATCTTCTCAATTATGTTTATGTCTTTTTGTCCCCTCATAAAAGTTGTTATTTAATAATATATATCTAATACTTAGTACATCTCTCCATAAATTCTATTTTAATTTCTTCTTTTTCATATCTGCTTCTCATGGTTCTCATAAATATTCAACACTTCACCTATTTATATATATATATAAGTATATATATATATTTTTCTATTATTACCTATTAATTATATATATCTATCTATATATCTTTAAATATTAATTGATTTACATCTGATCAAATTTCATTTAACCATGCCATGCCATATCAATCAGATTTGCTCTTTATATAGCTTCCTTTCTGTCTTTATATGGCAGAATATTTAATAATTATTATTTTAATATTTATTTATTTTAATTAAATAATAATTTAATATTTAAATATGCATTTAAATATTGGTATTATTTCTGTCTATCGATATTCCGTTAAATCTAATCTTTAAAGATGCATAAAAATATTTATATTATTTTTGCCTATCGATAAATCCGATAAATCACAATTGGCTGTCAGTTGTTGGCTGCTTTGGTCCCCAATTTTGCCCACTGTGCAAGCTTTTATTAAATGTGTTTTTCTTTGAATTTATCTTTTTATGCCCACGCACACACTCAAACACACACACTCACACACTCACACACACATTTGCTACTTTCGACCATTGGTTGGATCTGCGTATTGATGTCCCGTTTAGGCTGCCAGGTCTTTCGCATGCCGACGGCGTGCGCTTAAATATTTTAATCAAGGACATGGCCATAACGGAACGCATCCTGGCAGCGATTTGACATTTTTAAGTGAGTGTCAAGGAGTGGCTGGCGGGGTGGCTAGGTGGCAGGTAGCAACCGCAGCAGGCAGACAGGAAGTAAGACAAGCGAGAGTAATTGATTAACACCTGAGCGTCGCTCCATTATGAGAATCCCCGTTGGGCATGTTGTCGCCCAGCACTCTCCTCTTTCTTCACTCCGCCCGGCGTGTTGCCACTTACAGAAATTAGACATCCCCACCCAATCCTCCGAAGTCCTCAATTCAACATTCAAGCCCTCAGCCAGCTTCTTGACGCTGGCCACAAATCAAGGCAAAACTTGCTCTGCGCCACCGGCAGTAGACGTTGCATGAGTTGAGGCAGCGATGGTGGGTGGGTGGGGGTGGATGGGCGGTTGGGTGGCTGGGTGGTTGAATGGTGGCTTGTCGCCTTTCTTTAAATGTGTCATTAAAAAATTAAAAGTAAATTCCTGCACGCAGATGCTGGCGACGCTACCAAGGAAGACAGGGACAACGACCACAACGAGAAGAGAGAATATGGATGGGAAGGAGGACCAGGACGTAGACTACTATGCGGACAAGAATAAGGACAACATTGTTGAAGTCCTGTTACATTGGCCGTGCTGTGGCCTAAAAGATTGCCGTCGCATTCTGTCGCGAGCGGATCAGATGTGCATCCTTGCGGCGGGGCCATAAAGTGGCCACAAACTGCTGCCAAGTGACTTGCCGTCATTGTGCCACAATGAAATGGTGGAATGCTTAACGAAAAATCCGCAAAGGAATGGCCATTATACCGGCAGAGCCAAGCAGAGCCATGGTCACCTCCAAAACTTTGACCAACTTATAATTTTCATGAGAAAATAAGGCATGAAAATTATCGACCAAGTTGCATATATTAAGTTCCAATTGTTCTACGTGAGCTCCTGCCATGACGACTTATCTCACGGTGCCAAGTACAGAATTGAATTCTGCGTCAATTAGCGACCCATTGGACCCTCAGGTACCAAATTGAAGTCACTTCTGTTTGGTCGTAAACCTTCTTTTTTTGGTCTTGATCTACCTATGATCTATGATCTATTACCTATCTTAAACGACATCCGATCTTTGGGATCTCGGCACCCTGTTGATTAATACGCAACCACACGTCAAGCCGAAACTTTACCTGCATGTAGGTATTAAACCACAGCCATCACGTGACTCCCCGAAGGGCCTCACCAACAACCAGGACGGAATAAAATTCCGCAGGCTCCTGGTTCCCGTGGCACCGCTTTATAGCCGCCGGTCAGGCTTCGCACCAATGCACCTTGGCACTTTTTTTTTTACCTCCAAACAGTTAAGGGAAGACGGCCCTTAGAATGTAGAGAAAAATAAGGAAGATCTCACGGATCTGACAACCGCTACATCAAAACCTTATTTCCCACCCATTACTCTACCTACCCCCGTGAATCGATTACATGACCGATTACATGACATGACTCGATTACATGACCATTAATCCGAGTGGATGGGGGTAGGCCCCAACTTGCTTACAATTGCTCCTAGGCTAATCTGTCTGTATCTGCATTGGAAAAGACAGCCAAAAGGTATACCTTGTGAGGAAGTCACATTCTTGAGCAGCCGAATCAATTTAGCCATGAAACCAGAGATTTATCCGTATTTTTGCTGCCAACTATTGAAAAAATTAATTCTTTTTTTTTTCAATTGAAATGACGAAACTTTCCTTCTGTCTACTTGGGGTACGTAATCCTGTTAACTCCATTTCTTAGTTATTTGCAGACGAGTCGCTTTAGAGTCCTTCGAACTCCTTTAGAGCCAAATCAATGCCATATTTTCATTCGTGCGTTTAATCATTGGCTGTGTGCCGACAGCACCTGGCCACAAAGTGCATAATTAATTCAATTAATAATATATATTTTAAAATCATAAAAGCCTGATAGCGAACTTTGGTTTCGTGCACAGCACCCAAACCAATTCCCACCGCCTCATTCTGCCCTGCCCTGCCCTGCCCGGTCCCATGCCTGTCCTGATTCCCACAGAGCCGTGGACCACAGTTCGACTAAAAGCAATCAACGTCAATGTTCAAGCGAATGTAGATGGCTGTGAAATACGCGGGGTTGCACCACATACGGGGGCAGAGAGAGAGAGAGAGAGAGAAAGATAGCCTGGGCGGATAGCCAGGGGTTGGTGATTGAGGGGGAGGCCAGTGAATGACAGCAGCATGTAATTTGATTTTTGGCGGCTCTCATTTATGGCTGGCAGTCAAAGAGACACATTTTTAATGCCCACTTACATGGCTGGGAAAGAGTGTACTATTTTTTTTTTTTTGCATGTTTTTGTAAATCAGATTTGGCCAAAATTACCAGGCTCCAATCCATCACATATACTCGTATATATATAAAACCTAATTTATCAGCATTAATTAATTGAAAGAGTTGAACCAAACAGGAAAAATCTCCTTCAAAAAATATACCAATTTTTTTTACATCAAATTACATCAAAATAAGTAAACATGTTTTTCAGACCTAATTGATTTTCAATTTGATGCAATAAGCGTAAATTTTATTGCGCTGCATATCGAAATATTTACCTTTTCATATCGTTTGGGTTAACATGGCTCGGATGATTTTATTTATTGGAGAAATATTTGTAAGCAATGCGTATGTTTTTTTCATCATATAATTTGCTTATTTTAAACTTAAGCGTTAGCTGATTTCTTGAGGTATATTTAACAATTTTAAATATGTACTAAAAAAAAAAAAGTGGCGACTTGCGTGAATTTAATTTACTTGCAACATGGCGAAAGGCCAAAATCGCTTCAAGTGTCAAAAAGTGCGAGTCGAAGACAGGCAACAGTAAAAGCTTCGCCAAGGGCCAGGGGGCTTAGCCAGAGGGGGTGGCGAGGTGGGCACTGTTCGAGTGCAACTTTTTGTGCAGTTGACAAAGTGTCGCCAGAAGTTTCGATTTATAATTAGCATGACACACACTCCAAGTCCAAAAAACCAAAAAACCAAAAAAACCAAAAAAAAAAAAAAAAAAATTAAAATGAGAAGAAAAACGCAAACTTTGAAACTTAAGAAAAACCAAACTCCTCTGAATAAATTTCCCCCCGCAACCACGACCCCACACAGCTGTAGACAGACTCTAGATGTGTGTGTGTGTGTGTGTGTGTGTGTGGGTAGGTCTAGACAAGAATCAATATTTCCTCAGAGCTTTGCCACTGGCACTGGCTCTGACGTTGGAGTATTCGCTGTTGCCATAGACAAAGTTTTGAAATTCTATTTTCATGACTCGCAACGTTGGTGACTCCCAAATACTCTGAGAATACCAAAGTTTAAAGACTGATCGAAAATCGTAAAGCCACAACTATATTTAAGACTTTAAAATTTGGCAATTGTCAGGAATTATTTGACTTGACTTTAAATTATTAACTATTAATTTGCTGCCTTGCCCAAAGTTTAATTTTTAGCTCTATTTCGATCAGCTCTATCAGAGTCTTACATACCCCTTTTTGGAGTGGATGTATTTGCCGCGTCTGGTCAAAGTTTAGCCATGGCCTGCTCCAGCTTGCTCGGACTTAGTTTCGGAGCGTACTCGGTTTGGGTTGGGGCTAACGCGAATTTGACTTCAAGGTTTTAATTGCAAGTTTTGGCGGGTTTGCACGAGACAATTCTGAGCTAAAATCAATGGGAAATCAAGTCAATGTGCTACAGCCAGAAGCAGCTGCAGCAGCAGCAGCAGGAACGCAAAACTGACCTGCGGTCGGGAATTTGGAGCGCCTGCAAAATCGAGCGTAAACTTTATCTGGCCGCGAGATTCTTCAGAGTGCGTCAAGATTTTGGCTTTTTATGTTAGTTTTAAGTTGCTTTAGTTGACTACCCCCGCCCCACCGAGCATCTCTCTCCCCCATAAGCGCCACAACTGCTTCCTGAGCCGCACCCCTGGAGATGCTGCTCTGCAGCGGCATTTAAAAGTTTATCTGGCGCGGAACTGAGACTGCCCCTGCAACCGAGGCATTATAGCTTCTATTTTTATTTTTATTTTATTTTTTTTTGCCAGCGTCCTTTGCCCTTAGCTTTTTCTCTTAGCAAAAATAATTTTATTACTTCTTTCACTTTTTCGCATCGCATTTACAGTTATTTTTTGCTGTCTGCTGCTCTCCTCCTCCTTCGCAGAGTTCTGATTTCTCGTTTTTACTGCGCTGCAATTTTTACACCAACTACAGTTAGTCGGATTAGCTGAAGAGTGTAGTTTCTGGGTTGGATGTGAGGGAGGGTGTGCTTGTTAGGGGGAGTTGGTTGCCATGTCAATCCTTTCACCGACTCTGCTCAGCTGGCAAATCGTTAATGTTCCATAAGTGCGTAATTCGATTTTGCTCTTGGATCGATGATGAGCTTCAAATCAAGTTCAACATTTGCCAACTCAGTGAATTTTCTTCCGCTATTTTTGTGCTCTTTCACGCGTTTCATTGGCAAATCATTTGTCTGTGTGGCTGCACTTTGAGTCAACGAGCGTGGAATTTATTGCAGTGTCAAAGCTGAACTTGGTTATTTGTAATTAGTGAAGTGCAAGTTTTAGAAAAATAAAATAGGCAAAAAAATAAATTTAAATCTGATATTACACTTGAAATTAGAATGGCTCTGTTTGAGCTTAACTCCAGCTAATTTTCACTTTCACTTTCTCTTTGGTTTTAATTAAGTTTATTTGAGGTGTTGTCGCCCATTAGAAGATTTTTCGCTAATTAGCCGACTTTAGTTTGTATACCCTGAACACATTAAAATTGGGTAGAATGGGTATAATGATTTTGTCAGAAAACAGGCAGAAAAAAAGCTTCTCCGAGCCCATAAATATTTTTTGTAATGATCTACAGCCGAGTCGATATGGCCATGTCCGTCTGTATGATCACGCGATTCTCAGAGACTATTAAAGCCAGACACTTAAAATTTTGAAATTTTGTATATCCGGCGTAAATTTGTTTTCTTTACTTTATCGATAACTGCCTCCGTTTCTCGATTATCGATATATTGTACAACAAAATCTTAAGGTCATAATCGGGCTTGTGAATAAAAACAAGCGCTGCATTTTTTTGACTGTGCTTGCTAATTAAATAAATTAGAATATAATTAGCATTTAGATTAAGGGGTACATCGTAGTCGAGCTCATCCGACTACAGCATTGTTACTTGAATTTTTTTTGTACCTTTCAGGTCCTGTGCCGGCTATAATAAATGAATTTGCCTGATCACATTAAGTGCAAAAATAAATTCGAATATATTTAACAACTGGATTCAGGGTATATCGTAGCGACCTAACCGAAGCTTTTTCTTCTGTTGTCGTCTCGTTTTTTTTTTTTTGTTCATGATTCGAGGTTCAAAGCAAGCACACACACACACACACACACCCATCGATTCCCCCTACCCTGGCAGTGTTGCCATATCAGCAAATAAGATCAGCAAGCTTCACATTTTCGTTTGGGCATTTTCACGGCATTTGGTATGTGGGGAGGCGAGGAGCAGAAAGTTTGACCAACAAGAAACGCATTAGTGGGTTCCGTCGCATGGAATTAAGGGGGTGGGTGGGTGGGTAGGTTGGTGTGTAGAAATTCGCTTAGCCAATGGGTAAACAAAAATAAGCGCGTGAAAAAAATCTATTATGACATTTGTGCGTTGACAACTTGACGAAAGTCATTAAGGATTAGGCGGAATTCCGTTTTGTTGTGTTTCTGTTGTTTCTTTGTTGTTGTAGATCCAAAATTAGCTATAATAACATAAATTATATACCAACGACAACAAAGGGCAGCGAGGCGTGAAAGTAAACACGACAAATAAGCATCGCGCATAAAGCATATGAAAATAATCAAACAATGAACAATGAAAATCTTAAATATTAGATAAAAAAAAAAAACTGTATAGAGGTGTGTGTGTGTGCTATCAATAGATAATACAAGTAGGTAATATTCCCAATATTACAACAAATACATAATTTAATAAGTTAAAAAGAGCTTAGGAAACCAGTTTTGTACTTTAATTGATGACTGTGGAAAAATTATTTATTTATTTTTATTTATTTACTTAATTCCAATATATAAAAATAAATATTATTTATTTGAATTTTATCTTAGTTTAAATGAGAATTATTGCATTTCGCAGGCTGAAAATCACAACTCCAACACTATTTGGCAAGGTCACTCAAAGAATTATAGAACAACCGCGCCCCCCCCCCCCCCCCTCCCTTTTTCCCACATATGTCCTCTCACTTCAAAGGCTTTGATTTGTTGTTGTTGATGGCGTGCGTGAAGTTTCTTGGCACTCACCAAATTGAATCCTTTCACTTTTTACATTGGCCCCCAGGCTGAGGGCAAAAGCCAAAATGGAGGAGGCAAATGGAATAAGAAAGCGAGTTTGTCTTACGATTGAAAATGGCGCAAGTTTTTGATCTTTTGTAAAACTCTTTTGCCTTACAAGAAAAAAAATAAGAAAAAGAAAAAGAAGAAGAAATCATGTATACACACATGATGGTCGGAACTTGGGGTCATGCATAAAAAAAAGGGGAGGAAATACGCTGAAAACCTAATCGGATTTGGCGTCTGCTGATGTTTCGGCTGCCTCTTCCGCTGAATACCCTACCAAAAAGCAAAACATCTTTGTTATAAAAAAAATTGATATGGCTAAAAGGTCAAATTCCAGTAAAAAAAAATTGGAATTATCAAATGAGCTGTTCATGTAGAGTAAACAAATGTAAATACCAAGATTTGTTGAGGTAAATAGATAAAAATAAATATCAATTTTATTGGAAGCAAATTGAATAATGCAAATGTGACCATGTGAAGAACAGATAACAATATTAAAAATTACTATAATAAAATCTTTGGGGTCTTTTTAAGAGCATTTCAAATTCGGCATTTTTAGATAGTTTTGTTATTTTCGGCAAATGCGAAAAGAAAAAATTTTAAAATTCAACCGGCATAAATCAAACACTGCCGCTTCCCAGCCAGCCAGTCAGTTTTCGTGCGCTGCCTAAAAGTGTGCCGCGCATAAAGGATAAACAGGCTTTGACTACCCTACCGAACACCCACTCCCCTTAGCTCCCCTCCACGCACACAACCCGTCCCTGCTGTTGCTGTTGTGGCAGGATTCCAAGCGACAGCCGCAAAATATTTACGCCTCAGAAAACTTTTTTCCAAACTCATATTTAAACTTTGCGTGTGGGTTACGGGTTAGGGGTTACGGGTTAGGGGTTACGGGGGTTTCAGGGGTTACGGGATAGGTTGGGAGGATGGCTATGTTGTGACTCTCACTAATGTTGTTTTGCCCAATTGTTGCTGTAGTCAGTCATGTGCAAGTATGTTAGCCTGTATCCAACGTGTATTGTTGATTTTCAAAATCTAATTTTGACTTAAATTGATTTTCTACTCGCACATTTTCTAGTCCTGACAAAGCAAAAAAGGCCCGGCAAGTGAGCGGGCAGCGCGCGGTGTATTGAAAATTGTATATAAATATCCAAACTATATATCAGACTTACAATATGTAAAATAATTCATTACGAATAATGTAAAATAATAACTTCAAAATGTGTTTTTCTTTTCGTTTTATTTTGCTGCACATTCATTTTTTTTTTTGCTCCGGAAACATATCTGTGTTTGAGAATATCGTATTATCTATCTCCATCTGACTGTATTCGAAATTATTTAATTATTTTCTGTTGCACATTCCAAAAGGTATTAATTAATTTGCATTTGGTTTGGCTCCGAATTGTGTCGCGCACAAAAAAAAGCAAACAATCAGTAAAAATGTTGATATCAATTTTTTTTTAAAAATTCGAAAAGAGCCACAAACACTGAACATTAAAGCTTTACAAACATAATCTTAAACCCAGCAAACTTGCTGTTCAACTATTAATTATATATTGAAAGTCAAGTGAAGATTTGATATCGAAGGGATATTCTTAGCAAAGTAAAATGCATTTTAAGCGGTTAGCAGAAGTTTGGCAAAAATAATAAACAAATCAGCTTAGTAAGAAATAACAAAATTTTTATTTTCTTCTAGATATTTAAGCTACAGATTAGCCAACAACAACAAGTTGCGCCTGGTGTTGCCGGAGTCACGGAGGAAATGAGGGAAAATAAGAAGTAAAGCAAAGGAATAAAAATAAAATGACTCACTAAAATGTCGGAAAATGAATAATTGAAGAGCTGCGAGTGTGAAGGAAGTGCTTGAAAATTGCACAAAAGGTGCAAATAATGAAATTCTTGGCGTGTTGGTCTGCCCATGTGGTTGCCCCAATGGCATGTTGGCCATGCCATGTGGCATGTGGCAAGCTGAACCGAACTGCGCTTTGAATACCAAATAAATAGGTGAAATGAATACAAACACACACAAACAATAGTGTTGCCAGAGAGTTGCCAGCGTTTGTCAGAGTGCTTGCCAATTTTTGGGGGGCAGTCAGCCCCCCCCCCCCCCCAGCAGTGGACAATCCTATTGTAGTAGTCCTTGTTGTCCTCGCACAGGACGTTCAATTTTTAGCAGCCACAATTTGAAATATTTCGCCAGCATATTTGACAGACAGCTAAGTTTGCGGTGTGGCGATCTATGGTGCGAGCGGTGGTGCGGTGCGGTGCGGTGCGGTGTGGTGCCTTGCACACATTGCAATGCCAAAGGTAACAACTACCGTACACTCGTCTCCTCTCCTCTTCTCTCTCCTCTAGATACCCCCCTTCTCTTTCTATCTCTCTTTCTGTGCGTTTGCTTTCTGTTTTAGCTTCTTAGCTGAAGCATTTTGGGGGCATTCGCTTTGTTTTCGCTGTGCTAGTGTGAAAAAGGAATGTGAAAGACAACAAATGAAATGTTTGACTCATTCCATTGCACAGCACATTCGGTCACACATTCAGTAGCTGCACAGTTACCTGTGTGTGTGTATGTGTGTGTGTGTTTAAAATACTCTGTTTGCAAAAATTGCTAAAGGGATATGCAATCGTTCAATACAAATCATTAATAATGCTTGCAACGAAGAACAGACTTGGAATTGACTGGTTATTATTGACTTAGAAGTAACAAACCAGTAACAAACTCTGCCGATTTTTTAAAAATATATAAATAGGATTTCTCAAAGCACATCAGAGCAGATTGTATCGTTCTAATATTTAAAGTTTGGCCTCGACAAATATTCTTACAATAAATATAATAATCTAAATAACTGCAACTCGACATAAATAAAAGATTGTGAAAAAATGCTCGATATACGAATTAAAAATTTTAGTTTTGGGTTTTTTTATAAATGCTTATTATACTGCTGAATTTGTAAGCAGCAGCAATTTGTGCGATGTGCATTGCGTATACGTAATATTTGACTCAAATCCGAGAAGCGATGGCAAGTAGAGACTCATATTATTATTTATAAAAATTATGACTTTGTCTAAACACAAATTTCTTAAAAGTAAGCGTAATGTGCTGGATTTGAACATATGCTATTAAATTTGAAATTTAATTTAATTTAATTTTTTTTTTATATTTTTTGGATGTAACCAAAAATTATTCAAATCGTCTCTAAAACAACTTGTTCGTGGTCACAGAGTATTTGGGAGTCGAGCAAAGCTGTATTGCATCGAGAGTGTCTAAGTGTGTGTGCAGCATTGTGCTGACCACCAGACGGAGTAACAACAACAACAACAACAGCAACAACAACAAAACGAACAACAAGTAAACAATCGAGCGTAATAATGAAGTAGCTTTTTGATGCGACGCCAGTTTTGCGAGTGTTTTGGGTTGCTGGGTGAGTAGAATATTTTGAATAGGGTTTTTGGAGGGGTTGCGGAGTGCGGTGTGCGGAGTACGGGATGCGGGGTGTGTGTGTGTGTGAAGGTGAAGCGTGTCTCGTCACTTGAGCGTCACAATACAATGGCTCTAACGAACGATTCGGCCAGGGGACACTCAGTTTATGTGATTTTCGAGTTAAAATTTAGCAAACAATTTCCCCATTCCTCGACCCCCCCATACCTCCCGAACCCACCCCAACCGGCGAAAGCATTCCTCCTTCGAAACCGAGTGACTGCTGCCCGCACTTGTTGCCCTTCTTTTTTTTTGTATTTTATTTATTTTATTTTATTTTTTTTTTTTTTGGTTTATTTGTATTTTGCTGTTCGTTTCGCATTGCTTGTTTGTTTGTTTGTTTGTTTGGTTGGTTGTTCTCCTGTTTATTTGTTGGCTTATTTGCTCATCCTCCATCATTCACAATCACATGTGGTCAGTAGCGAGTACGTGGTGCGGGGCGGGGTGGGAGGTGTGTAAAGAAGTCGGGGCCAGAGTTCACAGTGTGTGAAATTCCTTGCTTCCACTTCATTTGCCATTTCGTGCCAGGGACACTCAACGAATTCACTCGACTTGACCAACATGGAAAATATTTGCGTTTTTGTTTGGCTTCACATTCACTCTGATACATCTTCCCCTCCTACCCGTTTCTGTTTTCCAGCACCATACAAAAAAAGCCTGCATCAGATTTAGCTCTCATTTCCCTCACTTACCTTGGCACTTTCTCGCTTTCACTTTGGTCTCAGATCACATTAGTTCTCAGCTTAACTTAAATATATATTTACTACACACACTTGGTCAAAATTTGACTCATCTTTTAAGAACTTTATTTTATATTTGGTATAATTAGGAAAAATATTCACAACCTTTTTTTAATAACTTTTTTCCATCCAACGAGTTCTTTTGAGCTAAAATACTAATTTGTTAAATATAAATAGAAAAACATTCATGAAAAGCGAAATTAATTCGAAATAGGCTATTTTAAGTAAATTGTGATTTACCGTTAATTTCAATGAATTTTATATTATTTGCATTCGCACACAATTTAAAGCTTTAAACGGCAGCTGCAACTGCCAATTCCATTTCCATCAGCGACTCGTATTTTGGCAATCCATCAAATGGATCTATGCGAATGCGGGTCAAAATACTTTTCAAAGACCTCCAAAAAATCCCCACCAAAGAACACCAAAGGATAAAAAAAAGCAGTATTAAAATGGCGCTTTAAAAAATAGTAGAAGCGAATGGAGTACACAGCGTATTGGGCATTTGTAGGCGTTTTTTGGGGGCGTGGCGCAGCCAGTAAAATTCTCAAAGAATGTGTGGCAGCTGCTGAAGGTCAAACCGGAAAGAGTGGCAGTGGCAGCTGATGTACGAGGGGTGTAGTGCGGTCGAAAGGAAATGAATGCCAACTGGACGCTTGGCCAAGATGAGCCGGAGCCCGAGCCGGAGCCCGAGCCGGAGTCAGTGCCGGGACCGGAGCCGGAGCCAATGCCAAACTATTCAGCGAGCTGCGGGTTTGCAGAATCCATTGAACCCTGCTCCTAAATTTCATGTCTGCCTCTGCCATAAAAGCCATATATGTATGTGTGTGTGTGTGTGTGTGTGGATGTGTGTGTGTGTGTGTTTAAATGAATTTTTAATAAAAGCGCCACATGTTGCCAATTGAAGTGCACATACAAATGGATGTGGCCAGACCATATCATCGCACTCCATAACTACATACAAACATATAGACAAACATGCATTGGCACATTCCCCTCCCCCCCTGACCCCTAATCAACAACCCCCGCCACCGCTCAATGGGCCTAGACATTCAGATGCTGCACTGACGAGCCATTAGTGAATGACTTTTTGTGCCCGGACAGCCAGGACAGGGAGTCAGGAGTCAGCCAGGAGGCAGACAACTCGACAGACAGTTAGACCAACCAACGGCAGGTGGCTCGCTCCAGTGGCAGGCAACGGTGCAACGGTACAACGGCAACGGCAGCGGCAACGGCTGCTGCCTGGTTGCCTTTTAATGTTGCCTCAAAGCGTTTTTTGCTCCATTTATCTTATGCACATTTGCAACTTGCAACTCGGCTCACTTTTTAGGCTGGGCGAAAGTCGCTGCCAGTTTAAGGAAAACAGGCACTAAAAATGGGCACAAGTTTAAATACAAACAACCATCAAAATGATAAACTTTAAATTTTGAATATATCAAATTCGATTTAGATCTTAAAGATGTCCATTCTGAAGAGCCTTGAAGCAACTCTTTAGGATTGGAAAACTAAATAGTTGTGGTCTGGCTGCTTACTTAATTGAATCGATGATTGCTTTTGCCAAGGATGCACTTCCAACCAAAACGGGATGAAAGTGCAAAGAGTCCTTCGGGATGCGTTTGAGCGTAAAGGAAGCGTTTGCGTAATTTCCACCAAGTGGTTTTTCCAGCCGGCAAACTTCAAGTTCGGCATTTTTCCAAGCGATTTGCATTCGGAACCCCTCCCCCCTTCCATTTATCAATACTGACATTTTTTTTTTAAGTGTACCTAATTTTTTTTCTTTATTTTTAATATCATACTCCTCTACAAATTTAAGGAACAATTAAATAAATTTAAAAATAAATTGAATTTGTGTCGGAGTCAGTGTCTGTTATTAACTTGGTCTATTTGAAGTTGATTGTGTTTCCATTAGTCGTTAAATAGTGAAAGAGCATTGAAGAACCAGGTTTTGAAACCTTTCCAATATGACTGATTCGGAGCGTCATAAGACAGAGCATCTTCATATACGTCATCGTCAGATGAATCATCCCAATTAACCTCTTCTTTGGGCTCCCCGAGCATCGGTTCAATCTCCGAATCGCTATCATCAAACAATACATCTCTGAAAACGTTTAATTCCTGTGCATTTATCTTAAGAAAGTCATTTGGGGTTAAATCATGTCCGGGCCATGGCTGGACGCCAAAAACATGTACAATCAGTGTACGATGCTTCACGATCTTCAGGCGGCCATTATGCTGAACGAGGACATTTAAGTTAGGTGGACCCATTTTAATGTCCACATCGATGCCAATCTCCTTTCTACCTTCAATGTGTTGCAAGGTATTGGCTAGGTGGTATATCGTATTCAGATTATCAATTTCCTTCTGTAGTATTTCTTCGGCCTCCGCCTGATTTGCTGTCATTATCATCTGGAGAAGCTTCCAGGTAAAGATCGAGGGGAAAATACCCGTCAACACAATTGCAGTGTTTGTCAGAAAATTGAGCTTTCGAGCCTTCCAACCGTCGCGCAGCTGATCAATTAGAACCGTTCCATTGAACTCACACTTAGCGACCTTGTCCGCCATAATAGCTTTTGAAGTTTTGTCCATTTCTAGATTAGGATGAGAATAAATAAAAAAAAAATAATATCAAGAAAAAGGCGACTTAAATCAGTTGAAATATTTAAATGTAAAAGCAATTGTGCTGATCAAAAAAAGTGAAAATCAAAACGTATTTGATTTGAGTTGGAAAAACAGCTTAAAATAATTTTCTGCAAAGCACTTGGCGATTTTCTTTATGATTGTAAGTAAGAAAGTGAATCATCTGGTTATGCATTATTTTGTATATTTTTTAAGTAGTTTCAACTGCAGTTGCTGTCCGGCTTCAATTGTGTTTATTGTATTTAAATTAACTTATTTATTGTTATTGCCAAAAGGCAAGTGTCCCGGCACACATACAAAATGGGAAGGTGAGCTGCTGGATTTCCCAGAAATAACAAACAAAAACAAAAAAACCAAACACAACAAAAGTAATAAAAACTGAAATTTGTCGCCGCTTGTAAATGGAATTGTTTAAAGGTGAAAGCGAGCAACGGCAAACAAATAAACAAATTAAGGACCGAAAGCTGTACGGCTGTATGGAAAGGGGGCGGAGGCGAAGGAGGGGCGAGAACGAGGAGAATCCGCAACGGATACGCATTATTTTTGCCAGGCCAGCGAGCAGCTAGCAGGAGGAGTAACCCTCAGGAGGAAGCCAGCGACGCCGCAACAATAAGCCAAACAAAAAAAAAAAAAAAAACAGCAAAAAAAAATCCCAACAGCACAACTGCAATTGAGAGGCAAAGAGAGGCGGGCCAAGGGCCAAGGACGGGGTAAGTAGGAGGTTTTTTTTTGGTTTTTTTTTTTGTAGCAAACGTCTGGGAATTGCAGACGACGTCGGCTCATGGCGATTTAATCTTTGCAGACATTTTTATTCAAATTTATTTTAATATTTTCTTTCGGCTGCGGATGCGGATGCGGACGCACAATGCACGGGAATTATGGCAACGACAAGCGGAACCAAGAGCAATTTAGCTGCTACAGAACGGGGTAGACGTTATAAACATGTACATATATATCAATGTTTGTAGGTAGACAGATATATATATATATATATATAGGTGGTGCGCTGTGACATTATCATATGCCCAGAGCAGAGCACAGAGCACACAACCAGGCTAAGTTCACATTTTACATTTAACCTGGCAAAATATTTGAACAGTTTCAATTGAAAAATACTTTCACTTGCCTGCTGGAGAAGCACTTATTTGTAGCACAGTTAAAACAAACGTAAACAATCTCAAAATAATAATAAAAATAAAATTAAATACTTTCCACACAAACTGAAGTTTCATTAAATTTTATTACAATTTTGAGCAAGCATTTTAATTGAATTTGTGCCTAATTGAAAATAATAATCTATTTAATATGGCTAAGCTCAATTTGTATTTAGTTTTGCAGACAAAAAATCCTCATTGAAGTTTTATGCTAGGAACCAAAAGTGATATTATTATTTAGTTTTTATTTTTTTTATTTTATTTTTTTTTTTGGTATTTTTACTTTTATTGCAACGGGAGCAGCCATTAAAATATTATGAGGCAGGCACCGCATTCGCAATTGCATGGCCGGAGTGCCCTCAAATTTCCGCCGTAATGCGCTTAAGTGTGTGATAGTTTCGTAGCCAGGACGAGGCAGCTGCTCTAATGCCAAAGCATTTGTTAGCTCGTCCGCAAATAAAATACAAAAAAAGCAGCACCCAACCATATATTAAGCGCAAAAGTTGGAACACTCTGCCCTCTAACTCAGCTTGGGAGTGGCATGTTCAAACAAAACATGAATATAACACAAAAAAAAAAAAATAATTTACTAACGAAAACAAAATAATAATAATAATAATATCTAAAATTTCACTAAACTATCAATAAAATGTGAAATAAAATAAGAGAACATTAAAGTGACTCGCACTGAAAAATATTCTTATTTTAACAGAACCAGACAGAATTATAGGGTATGTCTATGATTAGAGAAGGTCGGGAAGAATCAGACAGCTGGCCAGTTTATTGGTCAACGGGTGCTGTGAAGAGGCTGTTTAAGCAGTTTGGTGTGGGGGGGGGGGGGGCAGGGGCAGGGCAAACGAGTGGCATGCAGCTGGTCGGACATGTTGTCAACTTTGCAAAAAGCGGAAGTTAGAAATTTCACAGTGCGCTGACGCTGTTTGCTGCTTGCTGCTTGCTGGTTGAATCTGATGCCGGGGCTGGCTGCATAGAATTCATTTTGGGCAGAAAATGTAAAAGGCATAAACAGCATCGCACAACATCCGCATATCTACACACACACACACACGTACACACACACACACATATATCCGGGCAGGCGAATGCATGAGAGCGCGACGAGCGAGCAGAAGAATACGACAGGAGTCGCAGTGGCAAGTAGCTGGGGAAACGAGGGCAAAGAGGAGCAGCACATGTCCAAATGACCATCCGCATTTGTCCTTGCGTCTGCCTGTTGGCCAGTTCGACTTCAGTGCCTGGCCATAATATGCTAAATGTTGCAACCTGTACGAATTTAATACTGGTTTAGCCCAAACACAAAGGTCAATGAACGTCACAATTTAAGACAGCTTAAAGTAATAATAAATTAAATAATCAATTAAATAATAAATTAATTAATAAATTAAATAATAAATTAAATATTAAATTAAATAATCAATTGCAGCACAGCTCGTGGCTGCTTATCGTTTGATAACAACTCTAAAAATAACAATGAGATTCATTCAACAGTAAATAAAAAAATAATAATCACTGAATGCAACTGGAGAGTTCAACTCTAAAGCTTTGTCCAAAATCGGAGATAGCTAGAGAAAAAAATTTAGATATTTAGTAGTGTGTGTTGTGTGTGTGTTGAGTGTGTGGCTATGTGTGCGGAACGCATGGCTAATAAGGGCAAATTGAGGTAGGCAACAGACAGAGGAAACCAACAGCAAGCAAGGAAAAAATAAAAATAAATATGTAAATAATATATATAAATATAAATAAATATATAAATAAATAAATAAATATATATATATATATATATATATAAGTCAGCAATTTTAGTCGATTCCAACCCAAGCGCAGAGACAAAAAAGAGATAATAAAAAATTACCAGATTCATCATTATTAAAATTCTATTTTTTTTTTAATGTGTACGAAATGATTCCTTAAACTCCGCTTAAGATTTCTAATTGGCAAAGAGTTGGTAACAGAGTATTTCCTAGTCGTGTTTGCTCAACTAGAGCATACGTATATTTTAGCTATGCAAATGCAGGCAAGCCGAGCACAAATCGAAAATCAAAATCTACAACTTGTTGGGTTGCAAATGGCAAATAAAAAATTACAAAAAAAAATACAAAAAAATTACAAAAAAAAAGCCAAAGAATTGTGTTAAAGCCAATACCTGCTGAAATGTGTTGTGTGTGTGTGTGTGTGTGTTTCGTGTTGTTATCGATGCCGCCATTGTGTGGCTAATTCATGTGTCGCCTGCAGCAGGCAAATCGGCTAAATCGCTTAAAGAGTCAAATGCCAAACCAGCGAAGAACTTACAAAAAAAAATGCATAAATATATATAAATGTCTGTCTGACTGCGTGTGTGTGTGTGTACGTGTGTGTTAGCCATGTTTTTTATCTCGTGCAGATTAGTGCCATAAATTGTCGATGCTTGCGTTTTCAGTTAATTGAAATTTGAAATAAATAAAATTTGCATTTGCGTGCGAATATTTTAAATGCATTTCAACCGCAACAATTGATTTTAATTGTCGCAAGCATTGTAATTGTTTTAATTAGAATATCACCTATTTATCGACACACAATATGCACATTAGTTTATCATCCTCGGCCAATTATTGTCTGTGTGAATTATCCAATTAAATTAAAGACTCCCCCTCAACTCATGGACTACTTAACCAGCTCGTCATCAGATAATAACCACAATAATTAGATAAGTGCCTAAGTAAATTCAATATCTGCAAAATTCAAATTTAATTCACAATTGCTCAAGTTTATAGATGATAATTACATATCCATTTCATCATTTCATCATCTTCCGCAAGGCAACAAAAATTAATTGCAGCCTAATTAATTATAATAAGCAGATTAATTTTAGCCAAGCTGTTAGCATTTACAAAAGCAGCGCTTAAATGCAAATTATATCTTAGCATTTAGCAAGGATTCATCATATATATAATACATAATACGAAATAATTCTTGGAAGAAAATATTGCTCAAATATCTTCCTCGAATTAAGCTGATTTCTTAAATGAATTTCAATTTTTTTGTTAGAAAATTGCAAGGTAAGCAAATTTAAATCGAAATATATTAATTGCCTATTGTTTTTAACTTATGACTAAGGAACAATATTTGTTTAAACAAAACGTTTTAACTGTTTGACTTGGCTTAAAGCTGAAATTGGATTTATATATTTCCATTCTTGATTATTTTCAGTTTCAAGCTCGGATTTCTTATGAAGTCAAATGATTTGACATACTTTCAGGTCAACCAACACACACTTAAACATACATATATATGTGGATGTGGTAACAGTATTTAAAATTGCTTGCAACATATTAAATAACATCAAGTTGAAGCCACTCATTTCTCTCCCCTCCCTCCCCCTGCCTGTTGTTTTTTGCTCTTGCTGTGCATATTGTTGCTTTGGCTTTATGATTGTGGCCCATTCAAAAGAGGACACACACACACACATAAGAGTAAAGCTCTTGAATACAACACACACACACACACACACACACACACACATACATACGAGTGGAGCGACAGGTAAAAATATAAATTCGCAGCTTTTGTGCGCGCCAACATTTTTAACATACTAATTAGTCTTTTGTAAGATTCATTATCATAATTGTAATTAACAACAAAAACGCGCATAACCCAAACAGCCTGGGCAAAAAATAAGCGAGGACCAGGTGTGGCATGGTCTGCGGGCTGAAGGGTGACTAGATACGGGTTTACATGCGACGATGTCAACAAAAAACGATTGCAAAAGGCAAACGAGAAAAGCAAAAAAAAAAAATACAAAAAAAAAGTGCAAAGTAGGCGCCAAAGCAGCCGCCTGTTGCCCCATTTCTCTGCACCGCCCCTGCTCTGCTCTGCTCATCCTGCTGCTGTCCTCTTTGTCTCTTTCCCTGCATGCTTGTTGTGGTCGCCTAATCCTTGCCAGCTTTGCTCGTAGCTAAGCGCCCAGACTGGGGCTGTTATGCCAACTAACAAATCACATTAAGCCGCTGATTGCGCAGACTTAAGGCTGGTAATAAAGTCTATGCAGTATTCAGATACACACACACACACATGCACACACACACGCACACATATGTCAATTGGATTGTATTGAAGCTGGGTGTTAACTGTGTTTAAAACGTTTTCCACTCTGGCTTTCTGTTTGCCGTCATGTCCTTAACCCACTCTGCAATTATGGTCAACTGGTGAAGGCATCTTGTCATTTGCATTTCCCTTTGAGTCATTATGTCTCAGGACATTGAAATAATATTTATATTAAAATGATTAAATTATATATATTATTATATTAATATTATTTAATTGTCTAGTATTAAAATTGATTAGATTAAATTAATTCTTATATTTACATCTCGTAACTAGGAGTTGCCCTTGGCCAGTTATAACATCAATTTGTGCCCAGTATTTGTTGTGTAGTGTGAGTGTGAGTGTGCGTGTGTGTGTGTGTGTGTGTCCAGCCACAACTGGGATTAATTTCACCCACACAGCAGCAGTTAGAGGCTTATTTGTTGCGTCGTTTCCCCAAATGTAGCAGCCGAAATCCGCTTAGGCCAAAATGACATTAAATGTCATTTAATCAAATATCAAAATACGCAAGCGATTTACACAAAACGGATTAAATATATTTAAATGGCTAACAATAATCTGTAATATTTGCAATGCGATTTGTATTAAACGCTCTTATACCCTGTAATTATTTCTTAATTTATATTCAATAAATATGCTAATAAGAAATAATTTTTTTTTTAAATTTATAAAATGTTTGCTAATACAAATGAATGCATAACTATCTCTCTTTCTCTTGCTAAAGGGTAGATTATAGTCGTGCACTCTCAATTAAATTTTCAATTGGGTTTTTTGTTGTTCCCTTGGTAAAAACAATGTGGCCTGCATTAAATCGTCAAATTGTATATTTATTGCATTTGATTGGCCTCTATTCATAGCTGTATTTGATTGTATTCATGAGCCACTCATTCACAATATTTGATTATGTAATCGTTTAAATAAACTCCAATTGAATTACAGTTTATAATTTAGATTTTGTGAACCAATCATCAAATATGTTATTTGCCCAACTCTTCATTTTGCTGTTTTCCAAATGATTACAGCGGAGATTCTCGTTTAAATTGAGACTTACAAAATTAAGTCTATCGTTTTTATAATTATATTATATATTGAAAATATATACTCTTAAATAAATAAAAAAAAAAACTTCTACTACCAACACCCCCCAGTTCGAAAAACTGCGAGGTTTCTGAATGCGCCTCAAAGTATGCCACAATTTTGTTCGCATGCAGCTTGCAACGCTTTTTGTATTCATTCCACTAATGACGCAAGTTCCGACAAATCCTTACCGATTTTCAATGAACATAATGTATTGGAATCGCATAGGCCAAATCGATCAAAAAGTATTCAAGTAATATCTGCAAATTTAACGGCGAACCGATGGAAAAATAATCCTTGTTTACTCGCTGAATTCACGCAAGATTGGAAGGTCTTTTGGCCAGTTGGTAGCCCTGGTCAAAACAAAATATTTCACACGAAATTATGAGCATTTTTATGTTTGAAGAAAATTTCTTTGAACTCTGCTTTTTAAGGATTTTTATCCCTTGGGCCAGGTCAACATTTTTAAATTGATTAATTTTTTTTCTATCTTGCAATTTTGTGCAATTTTTTAGCGAATTTGTTTGTTCAATCCTTGAAAACTGCAAAAGTCCTTTAAAAAAATATACATATTTCAAATTACATATGTGTACATGATATATATATGTATATATATGTATATATATATATATATATATTTACAAAAAGACAGACCATAAAATTTCAATTAGGCAAAATTCATTGACAAAAACCAACTACTTCAGTTTACACTTGCCACTTTTTACAGTTAACTTCTGCTTTTCCTCTTCCTCTCTCTGTCTATCTATCTCTTGCTGTTACACGCATCGTGTATTGTTATCTCGCTCGCTCCACGCAATTTGCAGGTTTTCAACATGAAAATTAATTTTCGACAATTTACTGCGCAATCTTATGCAAAAGTTGAACAAAAGCGACGACGCCCCCAACCCAACTCAACCCAAGTCAACCTCATGCAACCCCCCTATGGCAAACCCCACACCACCACCCTCCCCTCCACAGTTAACCCAAACAATATGCAGCTGTGAGCAGGCTTTAACGGCAAAGCGTTCAAATTCCTTTACACTTGGAGTAATGCCGCGAGTGCCAAACAAGCCCAGACAACCAGAGGCGAGGCGAGTGGTAAGGGTCTAGTCATGGTTTATATGGGAATGTGTGTGTGTGCGTATGTCGTGTGTGTGTGAGGGCAAAGAAATTGCATAAAACTTGTTGAAAAATTGTTAAGCTTGAGTTGCTGCTGCTGCTGCTGCTGCCCCAAATCCCTTCGACAAAATCATCCGCATCTATCTATGCAGACAATAACCGACCTTCCACACGTCCCCCCCCTCCACCACCCTTCCACACTCCTGCTATTGTCTATGGCTTCTCAACTACATTGTCATTTAATTTTGGCAATAAATGTGTGCTTAACTCCCGAAAAAAAAAACAAAAACTCCAACCCCATTTTTTGAAACTCCATCTCCAACTCCGCCGTCGACAACATTGTGTGCAAACTGTCTGATAATCGTCTTCCGCCCATTTTAACGTGACCTGCAGCTCCGTGCTCCAAGCATCTTTTTCGCGCACATGTGCGCCATTTAAATTATTCAACGGAAGCGATTCCAAAGTCGCCTCCAGCAAACGCCTACAGCAATGCTGCTTCCTGCTCTACTCTTGCCCCCTCACTCACACACACACACAGTGTGTATATGTGTGTGTAAAATATGATATTATGATGTTCAAATAAATTACGCGTAAAATTATTATGGCCATATTCGTAGCTGGTCTTAACCAAAAGCCTCTTTTCTATACTTAAATTCACCGCGCCTTAAAATTGGCTTATTCGCTTACATTTTCCGGTTTTACCCACTTCATTTATTAATACTCTTTAATATTAAATAACAATTGTGCGTTGAAGATTTATTAGGGGAATTTGTTGCAGAGCTGTTGGATCTACCAAGTTTATCGAGACGGTACACTGTGCTACAAGTATTGAGTTTTGGGATCAGAAGAGATTTCTTGAGCAAGAATTGCAGTCCATAAAATTCTGCACGGTCGAACAGGAGCACACTCAAACTAAGGGTGAGGAGCTGGATGAAAGTTTCGCCCATATCCAAATATTAGAGCAGACCAAGACGCGTCTAGAAATGACACCTGACACAATGCACAAGGAGCTGGAGGAGGCCCGTCGAGATTATCAGAAGAGCGAAAAGAAACTCGAGAAGGCTCATCGAGAGCTACAGATTAAGGAGCTCGAGTGTCAGCTAAAAAAGGAGTAAGGAGAGCGAGCACAGCTGCTGCATGAAAAATATGAATTGGAATGCAGACCTAGCTCCATGGAGGTTTGTGATCGTGTGAATAGTGATGCCGAAGAGGCAGTGATCCAAAAGCTGCGTTGCGATTTGGAAGAAAGCAAAGCACTTCTAAAGGATGCGCAAACGTAGCTGGAGCGACTCAAGGCGGATACATCCGGCTCATAGGAAACACGTATAGTGTTCAATCTTACAATGTTAAGATAACCCAGGAGGATTCTTATTGCGAAGATATGTAAACACCGAAATAAAACCGTGCGCGATAAGAGTTCTCCGAACGGATAGGATTATGAGTCTAGACGCATTTGCAGCAGTAAATATATGTAACTAGATAATGTCCCAAGTAGGACAAGTAGGATATCTAATAATAAGATAATTTAGAAGTTTATAATAAACATACCGAAGCAATTCGACAGTAGTCTGTGTTCGAACCTTAAACAACGTCTTCGTCTTATTATTTTGCACTTCAGATCAGCTTTCAGTATACGTGATTATTATTCCAAAACTTGCCGTTTATATTAAATTTTTTATTAGCAAATTATTTATATATGGTGTAGTTTAACACGATCAGACGACGTTTAGAATCGAACTGTTTGCTCTGACGAGCATTTCTTTATTTTATACAAAAATCTTAAAAATCTAAAATAAATATAAAGCCGCTTGTAAGGCGATCTCATTTTATGTTTATTTATATTAACGGAGTCGATTGTGGGGCGACTCCATTTGATGTTTATTCTTAAGCGTTTGTAGGGTGACTGGTCTGGAATAACTGAGCTTTATTCTACTAATAATTTATTTTTTTTATTTATTTAAAAATAGCTGAGCTTTGCAGCGTCCAATGTTCATACTTGAGCAACTTCTTATTTAAATAAATGCAGCCACTTGAAAGTGGACAGTAAATGATATTTTTGTCACTGAAAAATAGCTGAGCTTGCAACCCTTTTCTGTATTCATTCCACTAATGACTCAAGTTCCGACAAATCCTTACCGATTTTCAATGAACATAATGTATTGGAATCGCATGGACAAAATTGATCAAAAAGAATTCAAGGAATATTTGCAAATTTAATCGCGAACCGATGGAAAAATAATCCTTGTTTTCTCGCCGAATTCAAGCAAGATTGGAAGGTCCTTTGGCCAGTTGGTAGCCCTGGTCAAAACAAAATATTTTACACGAAATTATGAGCATTTTTATGTTTTAAGAAAATTTCTTTCAACTCTGCTTTTTTAGGGTTTTTATCCCTTAGACCAGGTCAACATTTTTAAATTGATTAATTTTTTTTTCGCAGCGTCTCAGGTTCATAATTGAACAAACATCCTTTTCGGAGCTGCATTGCTGATTAACTATTTTGGGGGCATCAATTACAGAAATTCCTTGTACAGAAATATGCTTTGTGCGTGTGTTTGGCACAAAGCGTAAACTGTTTGGCAAATTATGGCCAACAGTATCGCATTATAATCAAACATGTCAATAATAATCAAAAGTGAAATTTGTGTCCTAAACGCCAATTTGTTTGTCCTATGCAAAAAATTCTGCACTTTGATTAGATAAATTTATATTTCACACTTTGAAACAATTTGTTTGATTTTGCAATTAAATAAAAAAATAAAATAATTCCATCAATTAAAACTAAATATTTAAGTTTCTACACAGCTGAGCTAATTAGCAAAAACTGCAAAAAAAAATATGTAGACAATTCAAATGAAATTGATTTGATTTATTTTAAAAATTTTGTTGTTTAATTTTAATTTTTCTTCAGCTAAAAAATATGCAAACATTTTACACATTTTGCTTTGTTGACTGCAAAAAACAAGTTGGAAATTTGTGTTGCCCAAAAATCCCAGCAGCAACAATCAAATATTAGCACTAAAGTTCAAAAACGAATATTCGAAACTGAAAGCTTAAAGAACTGGGAACTGAGAAGTGAAAACTGGGAACTGAGAACTGAGAAATGAGAATTGAGAACCAAGAACTAAGGAGTTGGGCACACGTGCGCCTGGCATGAAATGAGCTGCAAATCCTTTTGCCAACAGTGAAAGACAAAGTTGAGGCTCAGAGGAAGGGGCAAAGGTCAGCCAGCTGCGGGTCATGCAGGGGTGAGATACGCTTTTGCTGAGTGGAGCAGGCTGGAATTGTGGTTGTGTGGGGAGGGGGGGGGGGGGCTGGTTATTGGGGGTTGGCAGCCGTAATCTCTACGCTTACGTCAGTTTTTGTAGTAGGCCGTAAATACTTTACTCGGGCGCAACAAGGCTGTGTGTCCGGGGTTTTGGTCCCTTTTGAACCAACTCCACCTCCTCCACCTCCACCTCCACCCCCGACTCCATCTCCTTGCAGCTCCTTTTTAGCCGATTTTCGGTTCCTGCTGCCGCCAGCAGTAAATATTTATGCTTGTGTTTTATTTATTTACATTGTCAAAACCAATTTTGCCCAAGGGTTCAATTGTTTTTCACTTTTATGCCCGAAACAGCAGCAAAAATCCCCTCCCCCCTCCCCCACGTTCTGCTTGTCTTCCGCATTTTTGGCTAGCTGTGTGTCAGCTACACGCATGCAAAAAAAAAAAAAAAACAAAACACTTTTCTGGACTTTAGGCCATGTTTACAACTTTTGCACCAACTTCAAATAGCGAAAGTATTGTTTGCTTTCAATTAAAAAGCCTTCGAGGCGGCTTTTGTCGCTTTGTCGCCTTGTCGCTTTGTCGCTTTGTCGCCTTGTCGCCTTGTGGTTTCTCCCCTTTGTTCTTCCACCTGCCAGCTGGAATCGAAAGTGAGAGGCAACCTCTTCGGATTGCTCCCCAATGATTACTCAGCTTTCAATTGCATTCCGGCACTTTTGCTGAGTTATTGGCCAATTAACCGTTCATGTGGCACTTGGGCTTATTATAAAAAAATGTGTAACTGCAACAATATGACGCAAGATTGTAACACACAATAAATGTCAACATTAAACACAGCATTTTTCTTGCAACGCCAGCAATATTCGATTAATTTTATTTGATTTTTAATCGATTATTTTTTTAATATACCTATAATTGCTGATATACCTCCTCACTCCTTTCCCTCCTTTCCCTCAATTTGAATTCTTCATTCTACAAAAAAGGTTTTTAGCTTTTGCAACTTTTACATGACTTGCATTTTGTTGATTTTGGCCTTTGTTGCGAATTATCTACGATTTGGCAAATTTAATTTACTCAGATTCGGAATGCTTTAGCCGAGTCCATTCACAGTTCAATCGATTGATGTGTCTTTGTTGGAGTTGTGTGTAAAGGGGGGGAGGGGGTGTACGGGGGTTTGTTTTGCTGTTTGCCAAAGCGCATTAGGTTGTTTATCATGTTGAAAGATTGAATGGAGCCTTCTCAATTGCCACAAAAGACAACTAAGGCACTTGGAATCTTTTTTGTGTACTCTCTCTCTCTCTCTCTCTCTCTGTGTGTGTGTGTGTGTTGTGTCTTTCTTTGTGTGTTTGGTTTGGAACGAAAGTGAAACTCGCCCATCATCGGCTGGCCATTCGCATGTCAACAGAAATGCCTTTCAATTTATTTAATAATGACCCCAATCAGTGGCTTGACGTTCCCAGCTTAAATCTCATCCCCTCGGTTCGGGCCCCGTTCGTTTGTTTGTCTGCCTCACTGGACCAGGAAGCGTGAAACGGCAAACGGAAAATGGGCAGCGGGTAGTTGTGGGGGGGGGGAGGGGCATTGTGGGGCGTTGCGTTGTATGACTGAAAAGTTTTATTAATGCCCGACTAGTCTGATGTTGACTGCTGCCTCACGCTCCACTCTCAACGCTCATCATTCTACCCTCCCCCCCTCCCCCTTTCCGCTCCTTGCAACTCCGTTGCCTTCTTGTGCAGCTTCACTATGCGAAATTATGCAAGCAACTTTAATCCCTGGCAACAGGCAAAATCCCGAAACGAGATATTAGCACTTGGATTCGCCGCGTGGCAACATCCTCTTTAGATCCTCCCCCCCCCCCCCACCACTCTCCCCCACTGACACCAGCGCATTTATTTGCAACTTGCTTTATGCATAAGTGACGCAACTTTGTCGTTGACGCATTCGCATCAAGGGGGGGGATGTGGGGGACGTCGGGGGCGTGGCATTTTAAATGGCAAATTAAGTGCATTTCTAGCTCTGCAGTTGACTAAATACCCCCATCCCCCCCCCCCCCCTGCACACCCTGTACAGTAATACCTCATTAGCTTGTCTCTCGTAATACACTTGGCTTAATGATTAACTTAACCAACAATTTGCAACTTGCTTTAAACCGTACTTAATAAACTGGTTAAATTCGTTTTGTTTTTGGCCAAATAATTGTTTGACTCACAATTGCAGTGAAAAACAGACATTTTTCATTTGAGATGCATGTTTTGTGTAAATTATATATTCGTCATTCACTCGACAAAATTGTCTAATTCTGTTTAATTATTATCAATTGTCACTTTTTGGAAGTTCTCGTCAAGTGCACTTAACCAACTCAGACTTAGGCTCAGCCCCGGGAGGGGGAAAAGGGCTGCTCAGTCGTGGCCAAAATCGTGTCAACCAAAATGCAATTAGTGGCTAAAAATATGGCGAACGTTTAAAGTTCAAACAGGTGGTGAAGGGTGAACGGGCTGAACTGTCGGTTTTATTGACAGTCAAAATGAAAATGGAAAATGAAAGATAGTAACCACAAAATTTCAAAAATCACTAATGGATTTTTAATACAATAAATAATGCAATGGGAAAGGGGGAAGAGGGAAGTGCTCAAAGGCCAACCGGGGTAAATGGCTGGAGAAAGGCCATAATAATATTCTTGTCATCCATTAAAATGACACAGGAGTGACGCACACACATGCACATACATATATATATATATATGTGTATATATGTATATATGTATGTATGTGTTTAAGTATATATAAGGGAGCTGATGAGTCTGTAGCTCGCCCATAAAAATGTTGAACTAAAAGCAATACACAAAATAGGATCCAGGCCATAGTTGGGGGCATCGATATAATTGAATATTGCTATTAATGCGCTCACAGGCATACATAAACACACACACACACACACACAGAGGACACACACACACACACACACACAGAGAGGACACACACTAAAGTTCTACTTAAGGCCACAAAAACCACACAATACTTTTGTGCCCCCAAAAACCGAGGCACATAAAGCAGACACCAAATTCAATGCATTGAACTACTTCGAACAATGACCCAAAAATCTATTCAACATACGAGTACATTAGGCATTATAAATTATATGAAAATGAATCCCAAGAAAGGCAAAAGTTAGAGTATTATCTGGTATATAACTTTGTAAAGATAATGTTGATATTCCATATGTATTTTTATAAAAGACTCAAGAAATGGGAAAATATTGGAAAATCATGCTTTAAGAAAGTTTCTTATTCGAATACGATTATTCGATAATACGATTATTATCGTGAGATCATTTATGAAAAGACTAACAATAGGGAAATATGAATATCTTAGGAACTGTTAATCTTTTCGAAAAATAGGTTTAATTTTGGCATGATCATTGATCCTATCTGATTATGATACTCAATAGGTTACGTCCTAGTTATAAATTTATTGGGGTTATCATTCTCACAATTTATCATCTTAGAAACTAGTTGGGATTTTCGAAATGGTTCTTTTCTGGATGGTTCTTTTATAACCTTAACTAAGCAGGACAGAGTATGCAGCATTCGGGGATTTTTTGGATTAGGTTTACAGGCAATGCTATCAAATTGAATGAAATCAATAATTCATTAAAATAATGTATGCATAAAGGATGAATATTTATGGCCAATGGATTGGTGATAACAACAAAGCGCCGCAGAATAAACTATGCAAATCGACTTCACTTAAATATGTGTGTATGTATGTGTATGTGTGTGTGTGTTTGTGTTTGTGTGGTTTTGGCCGTTTAGCAGTCGAGTTGGCAAACATAATCCTCAACAATGTTGTTAACAACTAGTGAATTGAAGCTGCCAACGCATCACCGGATCACTCTGCTTAACAGATAATAACTGACTGAGTACTCCAAAATGAAAATGAAAATGGATATGGAAATGGAGATGGCGATGGGAGATGGCGATGGGAGATGGAGATGGGTTACAGCCAAGTCGCACATCCGAATCTCATCTTGCTGTTACTCAAATGCAGCTAGTATCAAAATGAAGAAGTTAAAGTGAGAAGCAAGAAGCGAGTGGCGAGAGGCGAGTGGCGAGAAGCGAGAGGCGAGTAGCAAGAAGCGAGAGGTGAGAAGCATGCGGGGGCAAAACAATCTAGGAAGCACTTAACCGAATGAAACACAAGTAAACAAATGAAAGTAAGCAAACACAAGGCAAGCCATACAGCAAATAGCCAGTGAATGTGCATTGTGGGAGAAGCGGTGGTGAAGCGGGAGGGAGCGGTGCTGAATTGGATAAAATGGGCAAATTTGGCTGAGAACAAAGCACAAGTTGCGGCAGTTGCAGAGCAGAACGACAGACGACAGAGGACGCAGGACGAAGGACTAAAGGACGAACGAAGTCCTGCTCAAAACTAAAGCAATGAAATAAAATGAAAATGAAAATGCAAATGCATTAAGTATGCAGAGAGATCCAGATGAAAATTCAGAGTACGAATTGAAGCTGCTGCTAAAGTTGCAGTCAAAGTCAAAGTCCAAGTTGGTAAGATGGGGTGGGGTAGAGGAAGAGGAAGCGGTGTGCCTGCCTGCCTGTTTGAGCCAAGAAATTTCGAGAGAGCAGCGGGTAAATAAAGACGTTTGCTAACGGCCATAACAAAGTCTTGTGAGGAAAGACGCCATTCCAGCAGGCCATCAAGTTGATTCTTGGACGAACAGAACTTATCACTCACCCACTGCTCATTCAGTCTGTCAGTCTGTCAGTCAGTCAGTCAGCCGCTCTGTCACACATTTACTAACGCATTCACTAAGTCAGTCAACGATTCATTGGCAAATGCCATTTAAATAGTTTTAATGCCCAAGATTGGCAGCCACATGTCATAAGCAAAATGCCAAATGCAAAATGCCCAATGCACAATGCCCAATGCAAAATGCCACATGCCACATGCCACATGTTACATACAATCTTAACCGGTTACAACAAGACTGGCAGCCGTCACAGAAATTCATCAAATCTGTTCATAAAATAAACAATGAGTTTAATTAAAATAAATGTGCGTCATTAATAGGAGAAAAGGATAAAAATAGCTAAGCAATAATAAATAAAAACTAAAATTTAATTAATTTGCAATTTTTCTGAATTAAATTAAAGAAAAAATAAATTAAGAAAGAAAGAAAATGACACAAAATTGCCTTAGAGAAATATATAAAAATATATGTATAAATAAGTCGATGATATATGATAAAAATAGCTAAGCAATATTAAATGTAAATAAAAACTAAAAATTAATAAATTTTCATTTTTTCTAAATTAAATTAAATAAATAAATTAATTAAGAAAAAAAGAATATGACACAAAATTGCGTTAGAGGAATATATAAATAGATATGTATAAATAAGTCGATGATATATGATAAAAAATAGCTAAGCAATATTAAATGTAAATAAAAACTAAAAATTAATAAATTTTCAATTTTTCTAAATTAAATTAAAGAAATAAATAAATTAAGAAAGAAAGAAAAAATGACACAAAATTGCGTTAGAGAAATATATAAATAAATATGTATAAATAAGTCGATGATATATGATAAAAATAGCTAAACAATATCAAATATAAATAAAAACTAACAATTAATAAATTTAAATTTTTTCTAAATTAAATTAAAGAAATAAATTAATTAAGAAAAAAAGAATATGACACAAAATTGCGTTAGAGGAATATATAAATAGATATGTATAAATAAGTCGATGATATATGATAAAAAATAGCTAAGCAATATTAAATGTAAATAAAAACTAAAAATTAATTAATTTTCAATTTTTCTAAATTAAATTAAAGAAATAAATAAATTAAGAAAGAATGAAAAAATGACACAAAATTGACTTAGAGAAATATATAAAAAGATATGTATAAATAAGTTGATGATATATGATAAAAATAGCTAAGCAATATTAATTGTAAATAAAAACCTAACAATTAATAAATTTGCAATTTTTCTAAATTAAATTAAAGAAATAAATTAATTAAGAAAGAAAGAATGACACAAAATTGCGTTAGAGAAATATATAAATAGATGTGTATAAATAAGTCGATGATATATGATAAAAATAGCTAAGCAATATTAAATGTAAATAAAAACTAAAACTTAATAAATTTTAAATTTTTTGTAAATTAAATTAAAGAAATAAATTAATTAAGAAAGTAAGAAAATGACACAAAATTGTGTTAGAGAGATATATAAATAGATGTGTATAAATAAGTAAGCAATATTAATTGTAAATAAAAATTAATAAATTTTCATTTTTTTTCTAAATTAAATTAAAGAAATAAATAAATTAAGAAAGAAAGAAAAAATGACATAAAATTGCGTTAGAGAAATATATAAATAAATATGTATAAAAAAGTCGATGAAGGAATTTTTGAGTACATTTTGGAAATTAGCACAAGGCATACTGCATGCCAAAGTCAACAGACCCAGGCAGTAGGGCATTTGGAAATGCAATCATCTGACGCTTTTGTTCCCACGAACTTTTTCTATTAGCGCGTCTTGTCGACTTTCTGATTTTGATAGATTCTGATGTGTCTTTGATGTCAGTTTGTCAATGTCGCCCCTGTTTTCCACAGCTGATTATCATCATCAGCAGCAGCAGCAGCAGCAGCAGCAACAACAACAATGACAACAACAACAATGACAATAACAATGACAAAAATAACATCAACATCAACAGATGTTGCCAGCCGCGTAACGGTTTCCTTCACACACACACATTTTCCTGATGAGTTTGATGGGCGCGAAAAACGGCTTCAATAAATTATTGCCAAGCATTTTTCAACAAAAAAAAAAATAATAAATAAATAAAGCATTTAGTAAACATTTTTGGCTTCGGCATTCGCTAAGAGGATGAATATTTGCGGTCGCATAAGCGATTGCCACTTGTCGAGATTCGTGCCACAAGCTTCAAGAGCGCCAATTACTTTCAAGTGTTGCGCGTTACGATTCCGTGTCAAGTTGCATAACCAAACAAATCTTAATCCTCTTGCAAACATTGGAAAAAAAATAAAAAATAAATCCAAAACGAAGGATTTTTCCTTCCATGCGAATTTGAGCATTTTTCCCAACGCTTTGCGAAGAATTGTTCCAATAATTAAATTGAAATAAAATTGACAGTAGAAAGAAAACCAAAATCTTAACGATATGAAAAAATGAAGAATCAGTGGAGGGAGGGGAAGCAAAGATTTTTTTTTTTATTTTAATTAGACTTTTAATCCCGCAAATGACTCTTGGGAATATGAAATCATTTTATGGCAAACGAACAACCAGCAATTTTTTGAGTTGTTTATTAAATTGCGCTTTGGGTGTGAGCGGGTGTGGCGGGGTGGTTTTCTCTATTTTGAAAGTTTTCCAAAATTTTCAACCCCATCTCCACTTGATGCTCAGCAAGTAGCTGATGGAGCAACTGCGTCGACCTATCAAATAAATCAAATACGGTCGGCGTTGATTGCAAATCAATGAACTCGACACCAGGCAGCAGCAGCAGCTATAACGGAGCCAAAGACTTTGACTTGGGCTTTCATATATATATTTTATAGTTGTTGTTGTTGTTGTTGTTGCAGCTGCTGCTGTGGCAAGTGCAGCTGCGCCGCTAATTTACTCACGTTAATTAATGGCGAAAATCGAAAATGTTCGCTTTGAACTTTGAACATAGCCGCAGAGTCACAGACGACGCGACAGCGGCACTTATAGAGTTAACACCCCCCCCCCAGATGGCCCCGCCTACCCCTACGCCCACTCCACGCATTTCCCCGCCCGAGCGCTTAAGATGTCGGCGGAGGCAGGAAACGGTGGAAAAACAACCACACAAAGGAAATGAACACTTTGCCGTTTGCCGACCAAAAATGAAGTTCGACTTTGCTGCTGCTGCTGCTCCTGGAGCTGCTGCTCCTGGCGAAAGTTGCAAATTGACTTGGCGCAGCATCGATAAAGGAGGCAAAAAGGCTTTTAGTCTGTTTTTTTTTTTTGGGGCAAAATCACGCAACGCCAAAGCGAAGACGACCAATTTATGCCAAGGAATAGAAATTCTTAATTTGCACTGGATAAACCAGGATATCGATAAGGATAACGCACGCATCGCAATGACTGTGGCGAGTGCGCCGGAAACGGATATGATACAAAGCAAAAGGGGAGTGAATTGAATGGCTGTCGTTGGATGGGTAAGCTTTTCTGGTGGGTGGGGTGGGGTGTGTGGCTAACTCAAGGTCCTGGCAAACATTTGATTTTCCGGCGCGTCTCGTAGACTAATTTTGCATGCAGCGCACAAAAGATGCCAACAGTTGGAGAGACTTGCGACGAAATCAATTCGAAAGTGAACCTGCCGGCGGGTTGGTGGGCGGTGAGGGGGAGTGGAGTGTCGATGGGGGAGTGCAGCCAGAGTCGCAGTCACGCAGACGATTGATTTAGAAACGGGCCATTGTCACGCTGTACACAACCCAGACACACACACAAACACACACAAATACACACATACACACACACACACACACACAGAAACACACACTCTCACACACACACTCACACACAGCACAAAAAGACTGGGCTTAAAGTCGATCGGGTTCGAACTTTAAGTTAGAAACTGGACTGTAGACAGCGGGGGTTGGCGACGGCAAAGGGAATCAAAGTCTGTGGACAGTCACCAACACGTACGCATTTTGCTATTGATAACATACACACAAATACACACACTCAAGCACACACTCACACACACACTCAAGCACACACTCACACACACTCACACACACACACTAACACTTGCATTGGTGGCAAGGTTTTTTGTAGTTTGAACACGAAATATTTTATTATTATATATAATTTGCCATTATGATGATTATACGTGGGATGTGCGGATTTAGATTTGTATTTCGATTGCCATACGAATTTCGATTCCGTTTCGGTATCGGTTTCTATTTCTATTTTGGATTCGGATTCGGATTCAATGAGCGTCGCACCCATCGCACCTCGCACCTCGCACCAGTCTCTGCTGCGTTGTGTTGCATACTTTATGGCCTTGGCGCACTCACAGTGAAGTCTCCAAGTGTTGACCATTTGGTCAGTACGCTGCCCCCCCCAATTGAATCCAGCTATTGCCATTCAACCCGTTCCACCTTCAATATTATATATACTGACTGGAACAGATGATGTCCTGCGACAGAGTCAATGGTCGCTGTCCCTGTTCCTGTCCCTGTCCCTGTCCCCCGTCCCATCCCCTATCCAAGTTCCCTGTGAGTTGGGTCAAAAGCAATCTGTTGACATGCCAACTCAACTGCACTCGATGTGCAGAGGGCAAATAAATGCAATTCTTATCGGAAATTTTTTATTAAGTGCGCAAAGACAAAGACAAAAGGAAATATATAAAAATTCCTAGATATTAAAATTGACAAGCATTATTATTATTATTATTATTATTATTATTATTATTATTATTATTTTTTTTTTTTTGGTAGACTTTTTGTGGAAATACATAAATATATATATGAATATTTATTTATATATATTTATCTTTAATCCATCGCAAGTTCAGCGAGTGTCTATTAAATATTGATCAGACATCTATTAAATTTACTTTCAATCTTTCAATCAAGATGTATTTGATTAAAATTTAATAATAATAATTTAATATATATTTTCCATACTAATATTCTTAGATAATTTAAATATTTTGCTGTTCAGTTTTTAAGTCAGATCGTTAATAAAACCCAAGCGATTTATTATTATTTTTCTGTTCATTTTCATATTTTGCTGATTGTCAGGCAAATTGGAGGGAATTATGTGAAATTATCACGGACGGAATTGTGGGCTGATTGTCAATGCTTTGACATGGACATCATCAGCAATATAGATGGAATCGCTTCGCGCATAAATTAAGCAGCTTCCAACAGCGTCGACTGTTGGCCACAGAGGCGCCAAAGGGGTTGAGGAGCTGTGCAGCAAAGTTGCCCGAGGAATAAACCCAAGTTGCACTTAATTAACTGCAACTGCGACTGAAATTAACCCCCAAGTAGAGGTCGGCTCTCGGAGTGCAGACAAGTTGCAACAACTTTTTAAAGGCCAGATGATTATCATAAATATAATCGTGCTGATTATGCTGATGATGATGATGATGATGATGATGACAATGGAGAGTGCATCAGCGCCAAGTTGCTGCAAAAGTTTTCCAGTTTTCTGGTAGTCTCATAATTTGGTTAATTCATTTTGGGTCGTTAGCATTCGAATGGACGTGTTCTGATGTATTAAATAATAATACAGCAGGCCGGAAGACGATTTAACAAACAATCTTAATAATAATACCATATCAACCGCAACAAATGTTGCCCAACATTTTGGCCAGCAACAAATGTTGCCAAGCAGACGCGTTGCCCAATTGGCAGACCCATTCGTGCAGAACTTCGGCTTCGGTCGTGTCGAGCGACGAGTTTGGATGTCGTTGCAAGTTCGGCACGGGACTCGGCTGTGGCGGTTAAAGTTGCGCCTGTGGCAGCACTTCCGCTGTGGGCTTGCGACCAGTGCTCGTGAGGCAACGAGGCGCAATGGGCAACAGCAGCGACCACGAGCCAAAAAAAAAAAAAAACAAAAGGCTCACAGTTCTCACACACACTCACACAAGCAGAGTTTATCACAGGCAGTCCTGGCCATTTGATATTTGGCGCCATCTTCACATGCATATTCATATCCAGTTTCAGTGTCAATTGCAGCTTTCATTTTTGTTGGCAGCACACAAAAAAAACAAAAAAAAAAACTCAGATATTTCTTTCCTGTATCAAAATTCAACTCTTCTCGGCGAAGGTGCCACAAACCAAGCCAGTTGCGAGCTTAACAAATTTCAAGTATTTTCAGCAATGAGGAGGAAGGAGGAGCAGCAGAAGAAGAAGAAGAAGTTGAAGCAGTCACAGTGGCAACAACAGCAGCAACAATTCAAACGGCCTTTTTTGCATTCCGCGCATTTCTCGGCACAAACAAAAACGAGTTGCAAAAAATAAATGAAAACAAGCAAAAAAAAGTAAAAGAATTCAAGAAAAAGATTTTAAAAAAAAATTTAAGGGGGCGTAACCTGAAATCAGCGAAGTTTTACTTTATCTGCATGTGGTTAATCGAAAGGAAAAAAGACAGACAGAGAGAGGTATACAAAAAGAGAGAGAGAGAGAGAGATATTGTTCACCTGTGGCTTAACTGCTCGGAAAAATCATTATCTCTTTTATATATATAGAATTCCACAATAGGATTGATAGGCAAAGTCTATTAAACACAAAGTTGGGGATTATCTCAAAATAATTGCATTGCAAAAATCCAAAAAAAAAAAAAAAAAAAAAACTCCGATTTGCTGCAGGTGCAGTGCGTCAAGAATGGAAGGCAACCGGTGTTAAATAAATGGTATTCGATATCAAATTGACTTAAACTGCAAATCGAATAGCATTTGAATAGAAATCGACATTGAGTGATTATATTCGACCCGTTAAATGGAACGACTAGTTAATCAAATCAGAAGTAAAAAGCAGCTAAGACAGAGAGAGACAGAAAGAGTGTAAGTGAGTGAGATAGAAAGAGTGTAAGAGGGAGATAGATTGTGACAACTGACGGCCACTTTGGCAATTTCAACTGAAATCCATTCGACTAATATGTTTTAACGAGAATTCAGATACAAATAGCGAGGCGCTGGGGGGTGGCAAATGCACTGGACTAGCACAAAAGATACGGACACGGATGCGGATGCGAATGCGGATACACGTTACTAGTTTCCCCGGATGCAGCAGGAGTATCGAGGCACAACTAAGCGTTGCACAACTAAAGCGGACAAACTAAAAGTGGCACGAACCGAAAATATCAAACGCTTTGTTTGCCCCATCGTCTGAGCAAGCAACCGAAAATTTGATAGTGAAATCAAACAATGCGAAAATAACTTGAAAACAATGCGAAAAATTGAGTTTTTCTTCCAGTTGTTAATCGTTTTTAGGCATTTATTGTGTATTCAAAATTTAAAAAATTTTTAACTTTCTTTTTTATTAGTTGTTTGGGCCCTAAAAGTGGAGACTTACTGCCAAACACGATTGCATTTCGATTGGGTAACAAATAAAATTGCATTTGCAGTATTATTTATTAATTATTTTGCACTCATTGGAAATTTGATATTATAATATAATATTATTATAAGCTGCGTAAGTGCTTTATATAATTTTATTAAGTTCATTTTGCGATTGGTTACGATGTGGCAAGAATGTTTCTAGTTACATTCTAGTTGCAGCCGCAACAGTTGTGGTGCGGCAAAGTGTGCTTGAGTCAAGTGCAACCAAAAGACGTAGCCGTGGAATCTCACGGCAAAAGGACAAAAGGCAACAGGCAATTGGCAAACTGGCAACTGGCAACTGGCAAACTTGCAACAGTCTCCATGCGAGAGAGTAGAAGAAGAAGAAGCAGAGAAGCTAAATGTAAACATAAACGTGAAGGTTGATTCCATTCTGCGTTTCATCGCACTGTCAACACTGAGTTACAACCATTTTGGTGGTGGTGGTGGAGGAAAGCCGATGATATCCATTCAGACTACCCCCAGACACAACAAGACACAGTTTCCACACTTTCCAGTTTCCACTGTGGCGCTGACGCTGACTCTCCAGGCAAAAGTTAACTTAAGCAGCTGCCAAGTGACTTGAAAGTACTTGAGCGCATCCTTAAGCAGGATATCAACTGGCAAAGCGTTGAAAGGAGCAACAGACGCCGAGTTGGCTCTGTGAAATGTGCATGAATGTGCGTGTGCAGACAACAACAACAACAACAACAAATAATCTATAGCAGAAAGGGATTTGGGTTTAGAGAGAAATAGAGTCGAAACGAGCCAAATCTCAGCCAATGTCAAAGTATCAAGTATGAAAAGATATACACACACAGAGAGAGAGAGAGAGAGACACACACAGGATGTGTCCGCATTCTGTACTTACCCATTAGCCAACACACTCCTCCCCACTACCACCCCCCCCTTTCAGACACCAAGTTTGCTCGCGACCGCGTTGGCAGCACGTTGTGGCCTTTTATTAGATACGTGCTGTATCTCTGTTTACCAACTTTGATGGTGTTAATGCCTTTTGTTCTTGTTGCTGCTGCCCCGATATACATCTATGTCAACCAGACACACACACACACAGCCACACATACCACTTGCCAGTTTGGCTTTGGGCTACATACGAGAAACTCAGGAGTATTTCTTCAAAAGGGCGTAAAAAGTGCAGCGTATGTGTTTTTACTGTAGCAGCCTGAGTGGGTGGTTGGGTGGTTGGGCGGCTGGGTGTGTTGTGTGTGTTGGTTTGTGTTGGTCTGTGTTGGCCGATGGGTTGGATACTGTGAATACTGTGACAGCAGCAACCTTGACTAGTTGCTTGCCAGCGGAAGTCAGCTTTAGCTTTAATTTTTGGATTTGGCTTATGGCTGGCCTAAAATTAATTGCCCCAAAAGAAATTTCTATACAAAATTTAATTAAAATCAACAACTCTTAAAAATTCAAAATAAATTGTATTTGGCTACAATTGAAGATCATGAAAAGAGCACAATGTGGCTAAAGCCATAATTTCCAATTTTCTTAAAGAAAATTAAGAATTTCGACAATAAGAAGTCTAATTTGAAAATAATAAAAATAAAGAGTTTGTAAGAACAGCAGAAAATTATCTTTTTCAAAAAAATATAATTTGTTATTTAATTCAAATAAATTTTAACACACTGACAAAAAATTCGCTCTGAGCAAAAGAAAATAAGAAAAAACAGTCGATCATAGAAACTGTCTACAAATGTCGATGGAATTAAAAGTAGAAATTAGAAAGTATCTGTTTTAGATAGCGATTGCTTTAATACTCCAAGGGGGGTGGGATGGAGGGACGGCACCGTAAGGAGTGCACAGGATTCCACTTAACTTGACTGTTTGTTTGTTTCTACTTACCAAGAAATTGATTCTAATATTTCACGCCCTGTATATTGGTCAAAACTTCGAATATATATTTTTATTTTCCAAAAAAAAATTGTTTACGTTTCTTTCTAAATTTGTTTGGCAATGTGTCACTTCTCGAAATATTGGACAAGATAGCGATGGCTTGAATACCAATTAATCGATATGAAATATCGATTACCATTTCAAGATAATATAAACAGCTTTAATACACAATTAGTTGGCAAAAAGTAAATTCGATTTAGCCCGCCGAAATGGTATCGTCCTGTTCTGTTCACCTGATATGTTAGTCTAATTTAGTGTATTGGCCATTTGTCGTATCATTTTAGATGAATTGCACTGACCAGATGAAACTGATTTCAAAATGTTTGCACTTTTTCTATTTCCAATTTGGCCCATTGAATTTTGCTGTTGTTATGGGCTCTCGATGGGACCCGCGGCACTTTCTTATAATGTGCCCAGTTTTATTACATATGGTGCTTATTGTCATCCATACACACACACACATACATACACACTCATTTCATATTGCAATTTTGTTAAAAATATACAGAAACTTTTGTTTTATAATAACTTTTCTACTTACCAAGAAGTTGATTCTAATATTTCACGCACTGAAAATTGGTTAAAAGTTCGAATATTCCCAAAATCAAATTGTTTATGTTTCTTTCTAAATTTGTTTGGCAATGTGTCTCTTCTCGAAATATTGGACAAGATAGCGATGGCTTGAATACCAATTAATCGATATGAAATATCGATTACCATTTTAGGATAATTTAAACAGCTTTGATACACTATGTGTTGGCTAAAAGTAAATTCGATTTAGCCCGCCGAAATGGTATCGTCCTGTTCTGTTCACCTGATATGTTAGTCTAATTTAGTGTATTGGCCATTTGTCGTATCATTTTAGATGAATTGCACTGACCAGATGAAACTGATTTCAAAATGTTTGCACTTTTTCTATTTCCAATTTGGCCCATTGAATTTTGCTGTTGTTATGGGCTCTCGATGGGACCCGCGGCACTTTCTTATAATGTGTCCAGTTTTATTACATATGGTGCTTATTGTCATCCATACACACACACACACACGCACACACACACACTTCAAATTGCAATTTTGTTAAAAATATATAGAAACTTTTGATTTATAATAACTTTTCTACTTACCAAGAAGTGGATTCTAATATTTCACGCACTGTGTTTTGGTTAAAAGTTCGAATATATATTTTTATTTTACGTTTACGTTTACGTTTCTTTCTATTAAATTTGTTTGGAAATGTGTCGTTTCTCGAAATATTTGACAAGATTTTCAATTGTTACTCAAAGTTTTCGCTTTTTTAGTTTAGCTGGTTTCCAGCTGCAGCGGTAATCGGCCGTATCTGGTAATAAAGCTAGATTTTTTGGTTATGTTTACAACGGAAATGGCAGCAACAACTTTTTGCGGACTTGCAATTAAAGCGATTTAATGTTAAATAATGTAACTAAAATAAATAGAAAAACGGCAATTGGAATGGAAAGGAGAAGGTTAGGGAAAGGGTAAGGAGAAGGGGAAGAGGAAACGGGTAGATGGCTTTTAGCTGCAGCAGCGGAATGTTGATAATTTTGCCCAACAACAGACGCGTTGCATGTGGCAGCAATCAGCATAGCTGTAAATTATCAAACACGAGACGAATCATGCGGCAAGTGAGGCATGTGGCAGCAAACCGAATGATGTGAATAAATGCGAGTGCATATGAATTGTGTGCTGCCATGGTATGCGTAACAGTGGCAGTGACAGTGGCAGTGGCAGTGTTAGCTTAAAGGAGGCAATGCCACACTTAACACAAACAGTTGCAGATCCAATCGAAATTGGCAGCACGTCAATAAGCCGAACCCACAATGTCAATGAGCCAGCTTAGAGGAGCTGTGTGTGTGTGTGTGTGTGCTGGGTGCTGGGTGCATGCAACATGCTGAGGCCGTCGTATGTGGCATGTGGCATGCGGCACATTGGTCGCATTTAAACGTTTCGGTGAACGGTCGCCGCAGGCGGAAGTGCCAAAGTGCCAGGACTACTCGACTTGGCTCACAGCGGGTGAGTGGATGGTGGATGGTGTTGGGTGCCTCAGGGTTTTGGATGGGATGGGTTTCTGGATGGGTCGGTTGGCATAGCGTAAAAGGGACTTTGGCTTTGTCTGCGACTCTATCGACTTAATTGCTATTCTAAACATGTTGCACTTCATTGTTGCCACACGATGCTAGAAGCCAGCCAGGCAAAAGCCCCGCATTTAAGGGGCGACCCGACCACGCCTACACACACACACACACACACACACACACACACACGCACACACACGCAGCCAAAGAAAGAGAAATCTAGCCGAACGCCTTGGCACGTTGCGGTAATTAAATTATGTGGAGCTGCGGGAGGCTCTGACGACAACCCAAGTGCGATTTATCAGACGGGTAAAGGGTGGCTTGGTTGTATGTGGGGGGGGGGGGATGTGTTGCATAGTGGGTTGCACAGTGGGCGTGTGGATGCCACAAGAGTTTTAAGACATTGTGGCAAATTAAGTTTGTCTCCAGTGTGCAACATTGAAAGCCCGAATACATGCAGAACCTTTCAGGGTTGGCGAAATGCATTCAAAACTAGAACAAAGTAAAGTCAAAATCAATTGCAATATTCAAATATAACTAACAATTCTAATTATATATTTTAATTATATATTTATACGCTTCTTCTGATTGCATTAGAAATGATTTGAAGACTTATCGATAACTCAATTACAATGGCAATTTTGCATCCCTGGTTGCATCTTCTAGCCGAAGACAAGAGCACCAGCTGCGTGAGACTGCAAGACTCGGGGGTAGGGCCAGTTGGAGTAATCAGAAAGACAAACTAACTAGTTGTCCTGCATTGTCCTGGCTTATCCCGACATATTGCTTGACTCCCTAATCTTTGCCATTCTCATTGGAATTTTACTTTTGTCAAATTTAACAAGAATGCAAAAAATATTTATTCATTTGCCATTTATTTTGCACTTGCAACCTATGTTAAATACCCGTTACTCCTGTCACTGCCACACTCTTGTTGAAAGCAGTTTCGAATCTGTTTCTGGTTTTCAGTTACGCTTTTTATCTCTCGATTTTGGTGCAACATGCAACACGCTCGTCGCAATTTGCACTCTTCTTAATTAGCTTGTGCAAAGGCCACAAAATTCTCGACAACTTAAATACATAAATAAACCAATTAATTGTTAAGCAAACACCAGCTCGAACAAAATGATTTAATTATGCATATTTAATTGCATTTGCCACACCTCCCAGTTTGAGATGTGGTTGCCACTTTGAGTGTCGTCTATTAAAATTGAAGAAGTTGCAAGTTGCCAAATAAAATCACTTTAGAAACGACCTTTGACACTCGTCAAATAACTTCGCAGATACAAAAATTTAAATGTTTCAAAGTTTGCCAAACGAAAACATTTGTCTTTTTGGCAATTATGTAAATAAATACCAGATAAACAAATTAAATACCAAATATTAAATACCAAATACCATTTTAGGATAATTTAAACAGCTTTGATCCCCGATAAGTTGGCTAAAAGTAAATTCGATTTAGCCCGCCGAAATGGTATCGGCCTGTTCTGTTCCCCTGATATGTTAGACTAATTTAGTGTATTGGCCATTTGTCGTATCAGTCTAGATGTATTGCACTAACCACAAATGAAACTGATTTCAAAATGTTAGCACTTTTTCTATTTCCAATTTGGCCCATTGAATTTTGCTGTTGTTATGGGCTCTCGATGGGACCCGCGGCACTTTCTTATAATGTGTCCAGTTTTATTACATATGGTGCTTATTGTCATCCATACACACACACACACACACATACATACTCACTCACTTCATATTGCAATTTTGTTAAAAATATATATTGAAACTATTTGTTTCTAAGTGAAAGTTAAGCAAACCGAATTTTGCATATTCTACATTGAGATATTTTCTGATCTATAATAACTTTTCTACTTACCAAGAAGTGGATTCTAATATTTCACGCAATGTATATTGGTTAAAACCTCGAATATATATTTTTAATTTCCAAAAAAAAATTGTTTACGTTTCTTTCTAATAAATGAGTTTGGCACTTTTTCTGTTCTCAAAATGTTTGACAAGATTTTCAGTTGTTACTCAAAATGAATATCAAAATTGCTTAGTTTTGCTAGTTTTTAGCAAAGAATAATGAATTGTTGGTCAACATTGTTTAGGGTATCTGCAGATAGTGGTAAAATACAATGGGTAAGGCAAAAGCAAAATGCCCCAGAGCACAATAAGGGATGATGGGAATTTTGTTAAGAATTTTTCATTTCCTTTAACGCAGCGTGTGTGTCCAGTGCTTGTGGGGAGAGGGGGGAAACTGTAAGCTAGTAAAGTGTGCGGCGAGGGGGTCATAGATGTTATTGCTGCCCCACTGCTAAAAAAAAAAAAAAAAACAACAAAAAATAAAAGAAAATATAATAAAACACCAATGATGTTGCTGGCCCCTTTTCAGGCCACATTGGAGCACAAAAAGCTATTCAATATATTGAAAGTGTCTCTGTAGGATGGCCCAGAAGCATTCGTATATATCATATATATATATTTATATATATATATGTATTTCGCATATTGTCATATGTGGGTCAGCCAATGAAGTGACCACCAATGGACTCAGCTGTAACGGACTTCAAAAATCTGGGGCGGATATTAGTTTGAGCCACTTTGAGTTGCACACACATCAAATGGGCAACATCGATGGGCTGAGCTAATATTCCCAACACTTTCACATCCAATGGGGGATTACCAATTGGAGTACACACATCTATGCACATATATATATATGTGTCAAGATGTGTGTCACTTATCAGTTCAGTTGAGACAGCTTTTAATCAAGCAGCAAACAATAATTTTTAATCAAATTCTAAAATTACTTTTAAACTGCTTAAGTTGCAAATGAATTTTTGCATTTTACTATAACTTTTTACAGCTAGTTATAAATGTAGATTAGACATGATTATTATTAAAGTAATTTCAACTAAATTTGGTTATGTTTTTTGCCATTAATTTTGATATTCGAACGCCAACTTTAAAATGGTTTTAGCACCCAGCTGGCTGGCTGGCTGGCTGTTTCCTTCCGTCTTTTCATCGTGTTGCCTCTGCCACTGCCACTGCCACTGCCACTGCCTCTGGCCATGCCCCTGCATCTCTTGCCTCTGCAGCTTGCCCCTCCTCGGCGGTGCTGTGCGCAGCATTTCCACTTGGCTGTCATGTACAATAAATGAAATCAAAAAGGCAAAACCGATTACAAAACTTGTCAAAGTTGTTTGCCTGGCCGACAATCTACTGATAATTACTATCTGGGGAGCACTAACTTATAGCTGAAAGTCTTTGCTTGGTCCTGTTCCCGTTCCCATTCCCCCGCCCCTCACCCTTTTGCTCTTCATCGTCTTATGGCATCCAACTTGTGGATACTTTGCGGCGACTTCAAGTTGATTCAGACTTGTGTTTACCCTAGCAAAGAGCATATTGTTTTGGTCATCAAATGTGCAAATAAAAATTAAACTAAAATAAACTAATAAATAAACTCTCAAATATTTAAAAAAAAAAATTACAATTTTATGTGTAACAATATAAATATATTCCAGTTGTTAATTTCAACTCGGTTTTTGAAAGACTTCTGAAAGAAAATATAATTTATACTTGCCTCAGAAATAATTAGTTGTTAAATGCGATATATATTAAGTATAAATTTCTGCTAGAGTATTAACAATTCACATATTAAGTTGCACGATTACATCTGTATTGTTTATATATATATATATTATTTTCAGAGCGAGGGGCCGATGGCAATCAGCGAATCGAAATCGGATGGAAAAACGTGTGTCAGCAGAAAGCGCCAAAAACTGAGAGGCTTCTGTCAACAAACAAACAACAAAAAACAAAATAAATAAAAATAAAAATCAAGAAAAGACAAAAATCAACAACAAATAGCTTCAATCTGGGCGTGCCACGCCCCCAACTGCTATTCGCTATTTGCGAGTTTTTCTCTTTTTCTTTCTTTGGCTTGTTGCTGGTTGTGTGTTTTGTTGCAAGTATTTAACTTTTCATAACTCATCTAACTAATATTGCAATGTTGGGCCAAATATTTGTTGACACGCACGCACACACACACACACACACACACAAAGACACTCACATGGCTATAATCAAAGAGGGGGCGTGACACATGTGGCCTGTGTGACAACATTGTTGACATGGCTCGAAAAAGTTTTGTGAATTTTCTCGAAAATTACTTCTTAACTGTTGCAAACAGTTTGCTTATTCCAAGTGCAGCGCAACTGCAGAGCAAAAAGGAAAGAATATTAGCTGGGGCACGGGGTAGATGCACAGCGGAGAGGGCGTAGTATTCTGTTGCAGTTGCAACGCCAAAGCGAAATGCGAGCTGCGGACTAATTAAATATGATAAATATGAGACGAGCAACTTTTGTGGCGCGTGTCAACAGCTGAGACGTGGGATTTACCAGCTGATATCCCACTTGAAAGAGCTGCCTCCGCCAGCACCCCAACCCAGTGCCAGTTTCGCAGTTGCCACAGTGGCTGCTGCTGCTGCTGCTGACTTTGTTGCGTATCAATTTCAATTCTAACCGGCAACTTGAGATGGAAAATTTTACCAAAATTAGCAGCCCCGCAGCAATTCGATATAAATTTTAACTACATTTCAGTCTAAACTTCAGAGTGACACAGCGAAAGAGGATCATGTTTTTTGCATAACTAAACCAAATAACTTTCAGTTAGCCGAAATAGTTGGTAATTCAGCAATGCAATCAGCTAAGAAAGGGAAGGAAATTTTGTTAACCTGTTTGCATAAGTTTCTATTAGTTCATCAACTGCTGTTAACCATGTTAAGTAAGTTTTCATTTACATGTACGGTTAATAATTTTGGCCTAAAAGCAACATATTCATAATATATTAGCTGAGATATATATATACTCACATATGTATGTAATTACTTTAACTAATTATCTCCTGTTTATTATCTGTTGTATTCTATATTTTAGAGTATTAGATTAGACATAACAAAAGACAAGTTTATAATTAACGAGTTAATTGCCACTTTACAAATTACCATAATTTTTTTGACGACTTGTTTTAGACGACTTTAACGATTTGGTTCTAAAACTCGACTCTTTTTTTTTGCTGTCCTGCTCCGTTGCCTCTCCACGAGTCCAGCTTAAACTGCTTTTAACCATCTGTTAATCAGCACTGCAACTACTCGATACATACGAGCTGTCAACAATTAAGTGAACATTCAAAATGGCCGAGCTTGTCGACATAAGTGAGAGACATGAGTACCAACATAACGCCACAAAAAAAATTCAAAATTTGAATATACGTAACCCGCGAAAATTCAAAATTCCTGATACTTTTTGAACACACTTCGTATATATAGTGACATATCCAGATCATGCACATCTCTCATGTACACGCTCACTGCGACAACGCCCTAAGCAAATCATAAGCCAATGGTGAAATTCAAATAATAAAATAAGACGCAATTACTGCATATTCTAGCATAAGCAAACGTACGGTATCCTAAGCCAATGATGAAATTCAAAGAATAAGATAAGACGCAATTGCGAGCGATCATTTATCAAACCCAACTGCATAGTCTAGCATAAGCAAACGTACGGTAAAACAAAAAATGCTTTGATAAGCCAATGATGAAATTCAATAATAAAATAAGACGCAAATGCGAGCTTTCATTATCGAGTAAACTAGTAGCATAAGTCAGAGTTATTTTGTACACCAAACTGAACAGACGTGTTTTGATGAATAAAGAATTTTATTTTTTAAATCAAATACCGTAATCAGATATTTAATTATATATATATATACATACAATATCGAATTTATGCAAAACATAACGGATTTTATTCGATTGGCAGCAGTTTAAATCGTACATTGGCCAAAATGTTGATCAAAAACTCATTCAGACAGTTTGTGCTGTACCATAATTTATAGTTGGGCAATTTGCACATACTGCCACACACACACACACGCACACCCACCCACACACACACACGCAAATGCGAAATCAAAAAGTCGCGCAGACAATTAGCAAAAGTCTGGCAAAATCCAACCGAGTACAGGGAAGGACCAAGCCACAAGTATATGCAGAAGTACAAGGGCAAGGACAAGGACGGGCGCAATTGTGAGTTGCAATCACAAGGACAAGGGCACGAGACATGGAGGTAAATTTTAGGTTTCACGACATGGGTCACACAGGTCGCCGCCATTTGTAACCGTTGTGCAAATGGGCAACAATGGGAAATGTTGTTGTTTTCGTCGGTTTTTGTTGTTTTTGTTCGCAGCCGACTAAAAACAGAAGACAGTTGGTTGGGCTTGGTCCATCATGCAACTCAACAGCCCCCCCCCCCCCCCCAATCCCGCCCACCTACCTATCCTTTCACCCATGGAGTGGCAGTGTGCCACAGGGGAAGTTTTTCGATTATGTGCTCGTAAAAGTTGGCTCGTTTGCTGCCTGTTTTTGTGTCGCTTTCGGTTGCCTTATGCTGCCTCGTGGCGCACGCAGCAGGCACAAAAATATCCTTTGTCCATGCAAAAAACAAAAGACACATGTTTGCCCCCCACCCCCCCCCCCCCCCAACCCACACGGGGGGGTTGGTCGGGAAAAAAAAAAGACAGAAGTTATGCCAATGTCATAAAGAAGCAATAAAAAAATATAAAAGCTGAGAGCGAGTCTCGCTGTGATTACCATGTGATCATTATCATCAAAACACAGCCAAGCCAAGCCAAGCCAACCCATAAGCCATAAGCTCTTATCCCTCAGACCCCCCCCCCCCCCTTGCCAACACATGGATACCACACTGTGCGACGCCTGGCATCTGCTATTTAACGGCCTTTGTTTTAGGCCCGGTACAAACAGTTGCTTTACATTCAAGCGATTTCCGTCAACGGTTTCCGCACCGAAAATCGTCAAATTTTAGATGAGTTAATGCCACGACAAGTTCTTAGCCAACAAATCAAATTTAGCAGGTGATTAAATTGTGTGTGTCAAATCTGTTACCAGTTACCAAATATCAAATATCAATTAAATTCGATAAAAATAATCGAAGGACAGAAATAAAAAGAATGATGATAATTTGATGCTGATCTATAAATCAATATAGCTTCTAAAAAGTTGCATGCTTCTGCCATTGATGTTTGTGCCTCAATTTGAGCAACCCATGGGAAAGATGTGTTTCTCATAAAAAAAGCTAAATAAAATATTGCTCACTCGGATTAAATTGCAATTAGCTGAAGAGGATCAGTGGATGCGAACTATAAGATGAACCCTCACTTGCCTGGGCAACTCCATGGCCAGGGTCAGATTGAGAGCAAATTGGTTTGACCCTCAGTCCTTGTTGTTGTTGTTGTTGTTGCTCTTATTTCTTTTAGTGGGGTTCATTTTGCGAGGGGGTCAAATTTGGCCTGTGTTTATTGTTGTTCGTAAATTTTTGACACGTTTTGTTTGTTCGTGCGCCATTTGCCTTGCTCTGCCCATGTACATACATACACACACACACACACACACATACGTACACATATTGTACATTGTTTCCTGCAGCAGCTAAGGATGAGAATTTATTGTTCGCTTCAGGTTTCATTGCGCTTTTTATCTGCCTCAATGTCTACAAAAAAACGCTGTGTCTGTGCGTGTGCGTGTGTGTGTGTGTGTGTGTGTGTCTGTGTTTATCTTAAGGTGTATAGTGTTTACTTATGCATGCAGACTTTAAAGTCGCATCATGCCCCAATGCCCCTGCTGCACAGCCACATGTCGTTGAACGTCGTCGTTGTCGTTGTCTGCCTACACAAACAATTCATTTTTAATGCAAATATTTTACTTTATTTTTACATTTTGGCCCGAAATCATCTTCGTCAGCGTTGTGGCAGGTGCCGACGTCGACGTCGACTGCGACTGCGGACCGGATCAAAGGTTAAAATAAACTGGGGCACGTCATGTAAATGTTTACACATCATCACCAACATTCAGCTAAGCAAACATATCGACCTCATCGAGGACGACGCTTCAGTGTTCCCCCTCCCCCACCTCCCCCTTCCGTCATGCATGCGTGTGTGTGTGTGTTGGTTAGCGGGTAGCGGGGCACGTTGAGTTTGGGCGGAGGCTACATTATTGGCGCATATGTTCAACACAAATTCCACAGATTGATGCTGGAATTTTTTTATTAGCATTTCTATTTGCCCTGTTGCCCAACCCCAACCCCAACCCCAACCCTATACCGCCTTAAGTCACGCCCACGCGCGACTTGGGAAGGCGTTGCGATTGCCCCCTGTTGTTGTTGTTTGGTTTTTTTTTGTGACTGTGTCCTGTGTCCTTTGTCTGCCATTTTCAAACAAAGGCATTTTTCAATTGTTTTATTTTTTCAACTTTGATTTTTGCCTTGCTCTGTGCGCGTGTGTTAGTGTGTGTGTGTGTGTGCGTGTCTGCCCAAAGGCGTAAATCGATTGATTTCATCTTGATTACATTGATTTGTACGTGTTTTTCTTGCTGTGTAAGCCGCTTTAAGCTAAACATTGTCTGCCAATTTATATGCCAAGTAAATTCAACTTCGATTTTAACCCAGTAACACAAAAAAAAAAACATATACAAATAATTACAATAAATAACATAACTATTATTGATTCTTCTTCATTCTTTACATTTTCAACAAACAAACCTGTAATTTCTAAAATGTGTAAAAACATGTGTATTTAAAATAAATATGTTTATTGTTGCTAAACCATTGTTTACATTTGTTGAAAGCATGGTAAACAAAGATTAAAAGTCTATAAACAATTTTGGGAATAGTTTTCAAAGGAGCAACTTTATCCTTTCACAGCTCAAAGCACCCATTGCAGAATCCTTAAGAAAATTAACAAAAAAAGAAAAAACCAAATATTTTGTAGAATTTCGATTGATTTAAACAAGGGTTGCGACTTTAACTAGACGAGGATGATGAAGTTTAGGCTGGCAAATAGAAAAGAGTGAAATAGAAATTTGAAAATCTGCAAATAGAAAACCCAATGTAAGCCTGAAAAAGTCAGCTAATGCTGAAAGAAGGATATTGGGGATGTCACGCAAAAATATTCCATTACGTATGCCAAGCACGACACGAAACTTAAAAACTTTGCACGATAAGCCAAAGCACGACAAGGGGGGGGAAGGAAGACGCAGTTGGTTCGCTAATGGAGTGGGTCGGGTATGAGAATGGATTAGGTGCTGTGCCACTCATTCAGTTCTCAGTGTCAAATGTGAATGCTGTGCATAACGGTGTGAGTAGCGAGTAACCCAAAAAAAAAAAAACAAAAAAATTCAAGTGAAAAGTGTGTAACCGACCACAAAATACTCTGACACTCTAATACCAAATACAAACAGCTGATAACAAATTAAATTGTAGAATTTAATTTTTTTTTTTACTCCGAATTTTGTGATCTTAGTTTAAATGTTGATCCTTGATCCTGGACGGAGATTGCATAAAAACCGATATGCCCTCACAAATAGAGTATACAAAAGGAACGCAAACACAAAGTGAAATAAGCGCCAAAAAGAAGAAGAGAGCCAAAGGTTGACTCTGTGGATTGCAAGGGGTGCAAAATTCTCAAAAGGTTGTCAGCCTCGCACTTGAGAGGCAGTGATAGACTAGGCAAGATGTTAACTTGGTTAACTATGTTAACTTGGCTAACTAGTTTAAGTTGCTATACAATTGCATAGCTTGCATACCGGCAACTCATAAAATTCTTATTGACTTAATAGCAAAATAAACATTTTCAGCTGCGCTTGCTCATTTGAGGCAATACCTTTTTTACAGGGTATTCAGGCGGGGGGAAAGAATATTGGCATTAAGGCTGAAAATCACGTACGCCGGATTTCTGTTCCTGTATAGTATTTTCTATGTCAAACGATGCCAAAATGCGACGAGGATGATGATGACAATGACAATGGCGTTGACGTTGGCGTTGGCGCTGGTGAAGAACCCAATGATGAAATCATTCAGCACGATGATCAACCCAACTTGGTGAATTGAAATGAAATTGAAAATTATGCGAGTGTGTGTTTGAGTGTTTGAGTGTTTGAATGTTTGACTGAGTGTATTCACGCTTGAGTTTAAGGGGGTTGGACAGCGACAGTGATGCTGATGCCGATGCCGATGCGGATTCTGATGATGAAGCTGCCAGTTTGGCTTCACTGGTTAATCAAGTTGTTAAGTGAATTGGCTGAGTGCGCTACATATTTGAATGTACATAAGTGTGAGTGTGTGTATATGTGTGTGTGTTTGTGTGTCAGCGTAAGTCACAGCTCGTCACAAAATGGGTGTTGCTGGTACTGACCAGAACCAGCAGCAGCAGCAACACAAAAACTTGACGTCAGCTCAAAAATGATGGGCATTAAGCGTTTTATTCCCTTCCCCCCTCTCTAACTCTAACATTTTATCTAGCCATCTCTCTCTCTCTCCCTTATCACAGCATGCCAATCGACACACTTTTTGTTTTAAGTTCCTCGCAGTTTGATGCTTTTTCTTGCATGCAGCAAGTTTTGCCTTCAAACATAAACACAGCACTCAGACTCCGTCTCCGACTCCGAACACTCTTCTTTTTATTTTGTGCTGCACTCTTTGAACCCTTTAAGCTGTGGTCGCCTCTTTTACAGTTTCGAATTGAGCTGATAACATACCCCCCACCCACCCTTATCATCCAGCAAACCGTTTCCTCTTGCTCCAGCCCGTTCGTACGACCACAGCCAATGCTTGTTGTTGTAGTAATTTCTTTTCTCTTTTGGTTTTTATTCTTTTTTTTTTTATTTTGTTCATTTTCTAGCGCATATTCTTCTTTCGCAGCTGCATCTGCAGCTTATGTCCTGCTGCTCCACTCCCCTCCACATCCACACTTTTGGCCGCGTTCCATTTGGTTTTGGCTGACGAAAATTGTATTACAAGTTTTCTATAATCGACTTTCGGCTTTGTGGCCGTCGAGCTTTCCGCTGCGGTTTTGTTTCACTTATCACAAATATCGTTAAATTCTCAACGCCCTGTCGCCCATTGTGCGACTATATATATATATATATAAATATATATATGTATATATATCTTTATATATATAAATTAATACATGTTTGCTTATGCATGGAACGTGCTCATCGAACTGCATTAAAAGGCACGCACTTTAATCTTTTAATGTTTCCAGCTTATCGAAGCTTATCGGGAAACAAATATTTTTTACATCTTAAAGCTATACTTGAGATGAATCGTCGTTAATTAATTAAGTAGATTAACAATTTATTACATCTAAAAACTAAACTTTAGTTGACTCTTTATTAAGAATTAAGAATTTTTCATTTTATAATGGAATATCATAAATGAAGAACTTTTATATCAAAATCGGCATAGCTAAATAGCTAAAAACTATAAAATAAAAATAAAAAAAAAAAAAAAAAAAAAAAAAAAAAAAATATTATTAAGTATGCTTAAATAACTATAAAAAAGAGTTTGCCATAAGCTCTTCAATCTTTATCTATACATAATTGTTCAAAAATAAACCTTATCAGTATAAACTAGCCTTATCAATTCATGAAAATGCAGATCAAAGACATTTCTCCTTTTCTTAAAAATATAAAAAAAAAAAAAACTGCAAGTGGTTTCAACAAATTACCAATATCCCCTCAAATTATCAATATTTAAATTTATAAACTTCATAAGTTAAATGAAAGTAATTAGTAATAGTATTCAACTGAGACACTAATTCAACAAATAATAAAAAAAAGTTAAACCAGTTGAAATAAATTATTAACTTTAATAGGAAATAAATGAATTCAGTATGGATTTTATTACCCATTTAAGCACAATTATTGCCAAAGTTAATTTAACGTTAAGAGCTCAATTAATTAAAATAAATTAACATATATGTAACTAAATTAGATTAATATCGTTTTATGATAAAGTGTTTTATATAATAAACACTCAAATAACATTTATTCTTAATCAAAATTGTTTGCGACTTAATTATGAATAACAATTGAAAACAACAAGTTTTCAACACTTGTCAATTGAAACTGAAAGGATTTTGTGTTAAATTGCAGTTATTATTGTTGGTGACTTTAAAGAGCAACAAATTGCGGTACTTGTTATTATTATGGATATACACATAACATACACTTGAGCAGGGCTTGCGGATGAGGATGGGGGGATGAGGTTCAGGACGAAGAAAACTGGAGCGTGAGACACTTGTGTCATTTGTAATTGAAAATGAAAATGCAGAAAGCAACACAAACAATACAAACAACAACAAGGGGAAATGCCGACAAGCACAACACTCAGACAAAACAAGAGTACCTTGGAGTGTCACAGCAGAGCAACCACGACTAGCAGATACTCTAAGAAAATAAAAAAAAATAATAATAATAATAAATAAACAAAATATACTTCGATGTGGAACTCCAAATCTGTAAGAAACTAACAGAAATATTCAATGATTATCAATAAATAATTTTATAATAATTTTATATTTTTATATTGAGACAATCAAATAGGGAAATATATAAATAGCAAAACAAAGGCTCTAAAAAATTCACACTTAACGCACAAATTCGAAAACTCAACTCGGATTTCAGCACACTTTTTTAGGGTATGTGAAAGAAACTTCAAAGTGTGCGTGTGCGTGTGCGTGTGTGTGTGTGTGTGTGTGCGAGCGAGCGAGCGGGTCGGCAATAGTCGAGTGGCAGCCAATAATAGATGTAATACTGTACCAGTAGCAACAGGATGTGAAACAGGAAGAGGTACAGAAACAAGGACTTTTGCCGCTCGCCTGTCAATTTATATGCCGTTAGCGTGCTGTCAATGAGCATGAATATGAAGTGCCTGCCAACTAGATAGACAAACCAACTCCCCCTCCTACTTTTCCTTTTCCTCCTCCCCCTCCGACTCTGCTCAAACACCAATGTACAGTGTACACCCCGCTAAAAGCGTTTTACCCATTCCACAATCCGCTTGCTGCCTGCCAAACGAGACGCATTCGTCAATCGTGAGTCGTGAGTCGTGCCTCGTGAGTCCTGCATCGTGAGTCGTGCATCGTGAGTCGTGAGTAGGATTGTCAGCCTGTCGCTAGAGATGTGCTTGCCTCGTGCTTGGATTATATATATTTTATATAAATATATATTCTATATCAAATATATATATATATATATATATATATATAGATAAGTTTATATTATAGAAAAGTCTATGAATTATGCATTTATATGCATAAATCTTTATATGATTTGGTAATTATGATATATAAATTAAGTTACAACTAATTTTATGTATTTTTTTCCAATATTTAGACCATTGCTGGAATCTGTGTAAAACCCTAATAAAAAATTAAAAATAAAAATACAATTAATTAACAAATTAAATTTTTAATAAGATTTAAAAAAATGATAAATTATATTTTTAACATAGAAATATTTATATAGATAAAAATAATTTCTTGAATTAAAATATATAAGTAAATTTGAATAAGCTAAATAAAATCAATTAAATTAATACGATGTTTTTTTTCTTTCCTGTTTTTAGCTCGTGCAAAAATCGTGTCTTTTCGTGTCACGCATTCATCGCACAGCGTTGCCAATCATCGGTTTTATTGTTGGCATCGAAAGCCACTAAAAACTAAGGACTAAAAAACACACTAATCAACAAACATTTACGCCGACATTGCGTGAATATTAAACAGCTAAGCCAGACACACACACACACAGGCACACACACACACACATACACACACATACACACACACACACACACACACATATATATAAATACAAAGAAAGTGGCAGGCGAAAGAGTTATTAACTTGACTGCCACGGAAATTCTCGCAACACATTCGCAGCCCCTTTTAACCATTCAACCCCTCCCTCTCTAAGGAACCCCCTGCACCATCTTTTTAAGCTGTTGCCAATGCTCGCTCATTTGGCTGCCTTTGCCAGAGGAGGGGGGGGGAAGGGGAGAACGGGTAAAGTTGTGCGTTACGTAAATTATATTCAGCAATTTATCATTTAAAAGTTTAATGTGCCTCTATAAATTTCAGTTGCATGACTCAAGTGTCGAGCTGTGCCAAGGGTTGGGGTTTGGGATTTAAGAGTGTGAGTGGGAGAGGATGAAGAGGGAAGAGGGGGTGAGGGAGGTTGGCAAGTCAACTATTAGTGGCAAAATGAATTTTAAAGGTCAAATGTTTGACAAGGTAAACGCGTATAGCTCGGATAATAATGGACTCATTGTGTGTGGCAACACATGCCGCATGCCACATGCCACACATTTTGCGTAAGGAGAAGTTAAAATTTCATAAAACTTGCGTTTTATCTATTTGAGAATCGATTGCTGATATGGCAAGCGAGTCAGTGCCACACACATACAGAGTACATCAGATTCGTTGCAAGTGACTGCTGATCTGCCATGCAACAAGAAGAGGCCAAGACACAGAAAGAGTTCCAACATATTGCGGCGAAACTATTTGCCAGAGCAGATGAACATGGAATGCGGCACAGGACACTCAAGACACCAAACGCAGCAAAGCGGCAAGCGACACGCAACAGCACGTGGCAGGCAGCACGTGGCAAGTGGCAGCCAACAACCCCAAACAACCTCGTCTTGAGGCGCCACTCGCCTGCAATTTGTTTAGTATGTGAAAATGAAACAATTTTTTTTTACTTTACACAGCCACCCCCCCCCCCTTCCCCCTTCCCCTGCGTCACCCCTCTCTTGGCATTCTTAGTGCTGGTTGTCGTCCTGCAAGACGTCGCACAACACGGCGAATGATTGATGGTTCCTGCTGAACGAGAAGCGTTACAAACAAATGAAACTTTTGTTTCTTGCATAATAAAATAAAACCAGCAGCATGAGGAGCAAGTGTGGAGGAGTATGGGGGGGGGGGGGGACGCCAACAGACGGAATGAGCCAGCAGCCCAGCAGCAAAGACAAAGAACACAAAACAAGCCATAAAAAACCAAAAAAAAAAATAAATTAAACTGAACTTTGAATACTCTAAAACAAATATTGAAAAATTCTAAAAAAAAACTATTTATTTAAAAAAAAAACAAAAATCAACATTTAGTCGCAATAAATTTCTAATAATTCTGTAGTTTTTTTTTATTTTTTTTTTTAAATATAAAATTCAGCAATTAAATGGCAGTTAAATTTTTTAAGTGATTCCGTAGCATATTCAAAAAATACTTGCGGCAAGCGTATTTTAAAGTGAAGAAGAAGAAGAACAAAAAAAAAAAAAGAATTTTGTTTTACTTAATTCCTTCTACCCAAAGAATTTTTCAATTTTACGCCAAAATAAGTTTCGGCCAGGCCCCGTAATTTTTCAACTCAAGGCTGGGCAATGGGCAAGGCGTGGGGGGTATGCGCTCTATGTTTATGCCTTAAAGTGTGCCCTATGCATACACACACACATACACACACACACACACATACATACATACACACGCTATGTATGAGAAAAAGATAATTAGTTGTAATAATTGCAATAAGCGCACATTTTACAGACTTGCGACAGACTTGTGCGTGTGTGCGTGTGTGTGTGTGTGTGTGTGTGTGTGTGTGTTCGACATGTTAGCGAAAACCGAAAGTGTCAAAGCTTATAAACGTCAGACATAATTATGCCTGCAGGATAATTGTTTAGACACATGAGCATAATGAAAACATGACAAGGCATCCTGCGAGGATCAAATGCTGCCAAGATGACTGTCTCTATGTGTGTGTGTGTGTGTTGGTGTGTAAATAATTCCCACATGTGTGAGTGTATGTGTGCGTGTGTGTGTGTGCTTAGCAAGCAACACTTGGGCATTAGGAAGCGCCACAGGCGCATCGCGACAGCAACAGCCAAAAGCACAGGCAATCCATATGCATAACAGCTAAAAAAAAAAAGCCAAAAGCTGGCAACAAACACAGTCCACAACCCCACCCCTCCCTCAGCATCTTGTCATCAGCTACAGCTTCATTTATTCTTCACACACACACGCACACATAGAGGCAGACGTGTGTGTTTTCATTTCTGTTATCATTATGAATCGCATACAGGACTAATTAGTGTGTAGCACACTTTTGCCTATATATTGTTTGAAGAGCTTTACTTCTACAAACGCACACACGCACACACACACACACACACACACACACACACACACACACACACACACACACATGCACATCTCGTTAAGTTAAGTGTTTAACATAATGAACACGCGTATTACAAAGGAATTAACATGACAGTTAACAAGCAACAAGCAACAACAACCACAAAACACACACAATGCTCGACTATCAAATGCTCTGTAAATATTTGCAACATTAAAATACGCTTAAAAAGAATTCGAGTCTAAAATTATTAATATTTTAAGCCATTTTCTAACAACTTTTTACCGAAAAAAACCATGTGAATTTAAATTATAACTTTATAGACAGAATTATGATATATATATGAAAATATATAATTTTGACAGGTTCGATTAACTGTTTAAAAATGCAACTTATAACCGCTTGAATAAGAAGTTAACAATTTGCATGGGATGTCCTTAAAAATCCCCTGTAACTTAACAGTTTATTTTCTTGGACAGAAGCATAAAAATAATATGCACTCGATATTAGCTTATAAGAACTAAAAATGAATTCCTATAATTCAATATATCTAGTTAATTTTTTTTCAATCCAGAAAAAACTTTACTGAATATTACAGGATATTCTCATTAAATATTATTTAATAGCTCAGTTAAGCCATTATTTTAATGAAAATATTTAAATCATATTTTTTGCTAATTTCTTAATTTTATACAATTAATACTCAATTTACTCCCTATATTGGACTTTTAACGTAGAAATAAGCCAAACTTTTGCATACAAATGAACATATTGAAATTTGAACACAATATTTTAATATATATATTTTACAAAAACTCTGCAGTAATCTCAATTTTAATCTCAAGTTTATTTCGTATTATCGGGTCCCATTTTAAATAAATGATATGTTGGCTTATCATAGATCAACTGTCGAAATGTCATTAAAATCGAAAAACTTAAAACTTAAAAACAAAACTTGTTCTCAAATTGATTTCATTATTTTTTTATTATGTTTTTATTACTATGCATAATATATGCAGATTCGAGCACTGCCCATATATTATATACCTACACAGATCTGTCACACTTCACCTCCCGTCTCCACAATCGTACATCAGTGGTTCGGCCGTCGAGCCGAGTGGTTGCCTCGCTAGTCATGGCTCGCTGATTGGGAGTTCTTGCTTCGTGTTGTGTTTCGCATTCGCAACATTCTCAGTTTAGCTATGTGTTTCAGCGTGGCAGCCAACTAAATAGGTCTAGTTGCATATTTTGTAAAGTTAGTTGAGCTTTACCTAACTATAAGTAATTTCTCATTTGCTGAATAACCAGCTTTAGGTTATCCAACAATAAAATCCTTACTTCTTAATTTCGGTTATTTTATTTGAATGCACATTTGGCGCCACATGTTGATATCGGTATTCTGCTATCTGTTTTGCAGCTTATTAATGAATATATCGATAGTACTGTCGATATTCAGGCGAACTCCAGCTGTTAAATTGAGACGCGCGCGCAAATAGTATATTTAAAATGACCATTGTTGTGTCTGACATTTAAGTTGAGCAGAGAATTTATATAATAATTAGCAAGAACTAAATATATTTTTCAATCAGAACTATATCTATCCAATGCATGCATTGGTAAATATATATATTTGAATATATCCCAACCGTTAAGACAATTTTGTGTTTGCTGAAGCTCTATGTGCAATTTAATTTGATTTCATTGGCTTGGCAAACTTGCATTGCCCATTTTAGGTCGCAGTTCCAGCTCCATTTCCGTTTTTAGTTCCGTTTAGACAAACGCAAGTGCGAAAGTTGCGAAACTGCCCGTTTTCATTGTTAAATTTTCTCTTTTTTGCAAACTTTGCCAACAAAGGTTAAGTAGCTGCCATATCTACATGGATATCAAGTGTTTCCTGACCTAAAAGTACAGAGAGAAGCTAAATCTACAAAAAATCTTTTTATTGCAGCTTATATTAAAAAAAAAATTTAATTTGCAAGTGAGATCACAAGAATTGAACGTTAGATGGCGCTTCAGATGACATCACGATAATTTTAATATTCCTACAAGTGTATATGAGATACTTAATTAAAATTCAGCCTAAGCTTATAGAAAACATGTTTTTTCCGCATAATTGTTTTTTGTAGTTCACATATAAGTCGAAATTCGAATTATAACAAGCGATTAGTGCAGGAACTAAGCTTGCGCAGCGTTGAGCTGTGAATGGTCAACGAATGCGATAAATACCAGCAATGTGGTGGCTGTTCGATAAGAAAATGCGATGTATCGATTAAGCAAAGTAGCGCTGCGCAGCGCACTCAAGTGTTGTTCGATGAACTGTTTTTGTTGCTCTATTATCCACTTGTTTTGTTCATTTTTATACGCTTCTTCGTGCGGTTCGGTTGATGTTGCTGTCGCGCTACATGTTGTTGTGTTCGTAACGAAAATGTTTTAAATTTTCGATTTGCTGAGCCCAGTTTTCGGTTAGTTGTGTTTGGCGCTAGCTTAACCCCATGTCAATTTCAAATGTTATTCATTAATGTTTCATTTAACAATTAAAGCAACAAATACATATAAAGATAGATACAGAGAAGAGTAAGGAAGAGACGCTCTCTCTCCTACACATTGTGTTCGGTTATATTTTTTTTTGTTGTTTTTTTCTAGTTTTGTTTTTGTTGTGCTGTGTTTACAAATCGCTGCTGCTGCTGTTGTTGCCTGAATTAATGCGTGTTACCTGTATTGGTTGTGTTTGCTTAAAGTTCGCGAATATGCATATGCATAACTAAATGTGTTAATATATATATATATATGTGTGTACACATGTATATAAAGATATGTATATATAAAGCAGTGCGACGGCCATTAAAATTTCACCAAAATGAAGGAAAAAAACATCTTATACTAAAAACGTCAACACAAAACGTGACGAGTGTATTAATTGATGCAGCAGCAGAAAAGTAAGCAGCAACAACAACAGCAGCAACAATTACAAGTAATTTTTTTTGTGGGCAGATGACGTCGCGGTCGCTGTCATCGTTTCTTGTATGCATGTGTGGGTGTGTGCGTGGAAAGGGCGGTGAATGTGTCTGTTGTTGAGATAAATGCGTGCAATTAGCATTAATATAATTACTTGTGCAGTGCACAAAATGGGGGTGCAAGAATTGAAGAACAGCTTTAGCAACAGCAATTGCTTAGTAATTGCCATTGCGGACGCGCAGTTATTTCGTAATGCAGCCAGCACCAGCAGCGCAGTAGCAGCAACACCAATAACAGTGCAGCAACTGCGTCGGTTGTAAAGCGCCGTTATTACACGCCGTCCAGACACGCACACTTCTGCATGCATGTATGTATGCATGGGCTTGCATTTGTATGCACATGCAGACTTACTCAGACGCACACGCACTTGTGCGTGCCTCTCTCTTGCACTATCGCACGCTTGAAGCAGGCTGCCTGGCAGACAGTCATCGCTGTCGCAGTCTCTGTTTTTCTGTCCATTCGTTTGCTTTCTACCTGCGACGCTTTCGCTTGTTGCTCGCTTGCTCGCTCTCTTTCTCTCTATCTTGCACACTACACACTCTTTTTTTTGTTGGTGTGCTTAAGAGAGCAAGAGAGAGCAGCAGCAGCATTAGTGGTGTAGTGTGAGAGTGCCGTTATAATTTTGTTTGGTCATAAAATGCATTTGGACATTGGACATTCCTTGAATTGCAAAACAAATAACAACAACAAAAAAAACAACAGACAAGAATGATTTGTATAAAACAACTGCGCGACGCATCTTTTATTTCTCTGCAGAAAACAAACGCCGCTGCCGACGCTGACGCCAACGCCAACGTCGCTGTTACCCGCTGTAAACAAGTGCAATATTAATTAAGTGACGTCCTATCGGGAGAGTAATATTTACACAAACACACACACAGGCAGACAGACAAACAGACAAATGATGTTATAACAAAAACGACGAAGAGCACCAAAACGCCGCAATAGTCAACAATTTGGTTTACCACTGTACGCGCCGCATAAGCTAACGCCATGAAGCAGGAGCTGAAAAAGAATAAGACGCGGCAGAAGTACCAAATTCTGCTTGCTTTTAGCATATTAACAATATTCTTGCCACAGGTAAGTCGAATGTTGTTTTTTTTGTTTGTGCCTGCTGCATTTTAGAGATTGTGCACCTACAGTAAACATCCAATAGTGTTGTTTATTATTATAAATAAATATCTCGGTATTTAGTTTTATGATTTACAGGGTATGCGTGTTTCGGTCATAGATTTGCCAATAAAATATGTGTAGTTAAAGGAAATTCTTAGAATGCACCTCATTAGGAATGTTAAGAGAGAGAGAGAAACAAACAGAGAAATATAAACAGGACGGCACAGTTGCGCTGTACTATTCCATATATTCCAATTCACGTTTAATTTTTTTTTTAATTTGATCAAGTAAACAACTACAGCCTCTGTCTCCCCACTTCCTTTTCTTCTTTCACCCTGATACACCTCACCAAGCCCCCTTTTCGCTAGTTTTGTGTCTGATAACTAGAATAATCCTGTCGCTGCACTTATAAAACATCGACTCTTGCTATTTTTCTATATATTTATTTTATATATATTTTAGCTGCTGCATTTGTCTCGAACATTCTTTCTCGCTCTGCCACCTACAATATTCGATATTACAAATTACAACAATAAAAATTAACGCTGGGAACTCCCCTCACACATTCGCGGTCTATGCATTGCTGAGTTTTTATGATTTTTTTTTTTGTGTTATAAACATTTTAATCATTCATCGCTAGGTCGCTCGGCCGGTTTTCTGCCTTTTGTTTTTTGGTTTTGTTTTTTGTTTCTCGCGCAGCGTTTCGTATTGTTTTGTATTTTGACTAAATGGGGGTTAAACCCACTATTCCGTAACTCCATAAAGCCCCTGGAGTCCATTAAAATGCACCGAGAACTTGTTCTAATATATATATGTATATATATATATACTGTAATTATGATAATTGTATATTTATTTTTGTTAGCAACAATTATAATATTTTTTATTGTTCAGTTTCGATTTGAATACACTTAAAGACATTTCTTTCAATTCATAACAGATTCTTCATAAATTTATTTTATTTTGTGTTTACTTTTGTATAAAACTCGTTTCATTTTGCGTACAACTAAATTGAACAGACTAACAAGGAGAAGAATAAACCAGTAGGAACAGCTAATCTGAGTTATTGACTAACCGATGTTGCAATACACTTCAAAAATTCACCATTTAATCAAGATCAATTATAATCAACCTGTATATTGGCAACTTATCGATATTGTCAAGTGCAACATTTCGAGTAAAATGTTTTTAGAGACATACAAAACAAGATCTACCCCGTTGCAGGGTATATCAAGAAAAAGAGATGAGAAGACAGATAAATCGAGAAACGAATCGAAACAGAAACCAGATAAATACACACATACATTCATACTTATATATATATATATTTATATATATGTACTGAAGAATCGCTCAAGGTTGATGGCTTTTCTCGATGTGTGGCCTACTGTGTGGCTGGTCTTTTGGCTGGGTACAAAAATTTGTCCTATTCTCAACCCAATCAATTTGTTTCATACTTAAACTCTGGCTTTAACTATTTCTTTTAAGGAAAAAATTAAATAAAATAAGAAACACAATAATAATAATACAATTAAACAGAACCAAGAAACTTGAATTACAGATAAAGATTGTCGCAAAGTCGGCTTTGCAGTTGCCAATTAAAGTCACTCGGAATGCGGCCGCTGACTGTTTCGTCTCCGGATTCCCGTGCCAAGTTAGTAGCAGCAGCAACAAGCAGATAACAATTTAAGACGAAGAAGATGAGAAGAAGACAAAGTTGTATAAAATATAAAAAAAAAAACACAACATTACAAAAAGAATCTTGCCTTGACTTAATCATAATATCAAATGCGACAGACGAGTTAATTACGTGCCGGCATTTTCCAAATGAACTCGACGCACTCGAATATACTCGATGCGTTTACTACTCGATTACTCGATAACTCGATTACTCATTAATAAGCAGGCATTCACGTTAGACTCGTATTTTACTGAGTTCCCATTAAAAAAAAAAAAAAACCAAAACAAAAAACCAAAAAAGCACCAATATGACATCACCGATTGCAGTTTGTATATTTTTTGTTAACAAATAGTTGAAGATGTGTAAATGCTGCTAACAGTCGCTGGTTTATACCAATTAGACGCATTACATTTATTTAATTCACAGATCAAACGCATTGTGCCGAATTCACTGCAATTAACGCAGAAAGTTCAGTTAATACTTAATTTATTAATGCGCACACTTTACACCAATAAACAACAAAAAAAAAAAAAAAAAAAAAAAACACTTAACCCTCAACGTCAAACTGAGAGACAGTCAGCCAGTCAGGCTATTGATTAATTGAAATATACTTGATCGCGGATTATACAAGTATATATATATATATATAACTGAGAATTGCGACTCGAGGCGCAGATGATTCATTTTGCCTGTCATTATACCCTTTTTACACGTATCTTTAATGGATATATCATATAATAAGCCAACAAATGATATTTGATACCCGATGATCTCATATCCTGACTTTACTCCTTATTTATGTACGTTTGCAGGGTATTTCTATTGCCGATTACATTTGTTCTCTCTTTCGAAATGTGTTTTTTTTTTTATTTATTTTTTATTATTTGATTTTTTTTTACCGGTCTTTCGGTTTTATTATAAACTTGTTTTGCTTGATGTATTTGCTGAACGCCTGAATTTATTTTAATTAATTAAGGCGCAACCGCAATCGGGCAGCAGGTTACTTGCTTGACTCCCCCCCTGACTCTCCCGCCTACCCCCACTCCCACTCCCTTCCTCCCTATCTTCAGTCGGGTCTTTTTTTTATTATGTGGGGTGTGGTGTGCGTTTTGTCGAAACTTCAGTTTTGTACTCAGTTCTTTTTGGCTTTTGTTTATTGTTTATTCGAATGCAGGTGTGTGGAGAAAGAAAGAATCGTTGTATTGGCTGCTAATTGGTATGCGCGGAGAGTGCTCAGCCTGGGGCTGCTGTACCTTGTTTTGGCCAAGAGGGTGGCCAAATAAAAAGTGGTCGCCAAAATGGGTTGACAAGTCGCTTGTTAAATCATTCAGTTTATGTTGCCGTTCAGCTTCTTTTTTTTTTGCGAGTTTTGTTTTCTTTTTTTTTTGTCATTTAATTTCTTTTCCTATCTCCTTATTTGGCAACGGGGTATGCGAAATTCGAATACAATTTACACAATTTACGCCCGTCGAATGTTTCGCTCGGACTGTGAAGAACTATAAAATGTTGAACAACATTTGGTTGCAGAGTAGCAGCTGGTCGAGTTGCCTCGTTTTGTTTCTAGACCTAGACTGGAGTAGACACATGTGTGTGTGTGTGTTTGTGTGTGTCTGCTTGTGGCATGCAACTATCCGGCAGCACTTGATGTAGTGCCCTTTTAAAAATAGCCCACCATTTAGCGGCAAATTATTTCTGCTGTCAGCCAGCGAGTGCTGTGTAAAGTCGTGTTAACTAAAGAACACGAGTTTCCTTCTATTTTCATTTTCCTATTTTCTTTTCTTTTCATTTTACTCTTGGAACGAGCTGTGCCACTCTGTGGAAATGTGCAGCTCTCTTTTGCGTTTTGGGCCATTGGCCTAAACTGACATCAGTTTCGCATTTGTTAAAAAAACTTTGCACCCATTTCGAACCGGTATCACATTTGCCCATTGCCACTTTGATATTTGAAAGCTTTATTAAGTAATTGTTCCAATTATAGATATCATATTATAATCGAAACCCCTGCTAATTTTATGTATGTGTAATACTAAGCTTAAGGCTATCAAGCATTTATTAATTAATTACCAAATCATTGTTTTGTAATCTTAAACTCTTTGCTTGCTGCCTCTGGCAACTGTCCAGTTGCTACGCACAGGTCACCTGGGGGCGCACAGCCTTGAATCTAGTGGTCGGTCATTCAGCTATGGACTTTGCTTTGATTGCTTTGCTTAATTAACCACAAATTGGGCCTAGTACATAAATGGCCAGCAGCAGTTAATTGGCCAATTGTGTTGCGCCAAACCAACCACGTGTGGATATGGCCAAGTTTGAGATTGTTTTAGCGACACTTTGTTCATCGATATATATACAAGTATATATACAGATTACATCTCGAGGCGATATAATAATATGTATATTATCTACCTAATGCTCTGCATTAATTAATGTTAATTGTGACGACCTTTTTTCGGCAAGTGTAAAAGTACATTTTACCCTGTAAGCAGATTTGAAATTATATTCCTATACTTTATCAGAGTTTATTGTAAAATGTAATGTAAAAACATGTGTGGAGCCACACATTTCGATGTGCAACTTTCATGTTCATATATGTATATATATATATATATATATATCTATATATATATATATCTGTACATATGCATATTTCTTATCTACGTGTTGCAAACACGCTGACAACATTATCAAACCACAACGGGGGCGTTCCCCCCTCACGCCATCTGAACACTTTGTAAATGTTTGGCTCAAAAAAACCACAAAGAAAACTAAACGCTGAACATTTTGTGTTGTTTGTTTGTTGTTGTTGTTGTTGGTCTTTCGGCTTTTAAGTCGCTCGAATTCAACTGCAAATTATTCATTTACTCGAATTCACATTCATATGCCACAAATACAAATGCAAAATTTATTTATCGAATACCGAATATGAAAACTACAAACTACAACAAAAAAAAAAAAAAAATGAAGTGATTTAATAAAAGTAGAAAAGGAAAAAAAAAAATGTCTAAATAAATAAAACATGGAGCTCACCTAACTGGTTTCGGCAGCTGCCATATAAATAATTAGCAAAAACCAACAGCTCTTTATAAATCACACACAACACACAAAACACAACACACGGCACACATAGCTCAAGCGACCGGCCCACTTCCCCACGCCGCCGCCTTGCAACCCCCTGAAACCCCCCACAAGGCGCACCTGCCTGCCTGTTGTGCCTACAGCTAATGCAGCCGACTCTTTGCCTAGATACCCTAACCTACAAAAATGTGTCTCTGTTTGAAGTTGAACAGGTTATTTGTTTCTCAGTTGGACAAACATCTTCAGTTACTAATAATATTCTAATTTATTACACTTCCATAAAAAAAAAAAAGCTAGATTGATTTGCCTAACAAGATTAATTTGTTGCAACTATTTATTATTAATCCAACTAAGAGTGTTGAATATTTCGCATTATTTTCAACTTTTCTTCTCGTTTGTTTATTTGCTATTTTGGCATTTTATTTTATTTTATTTTATTTATTTTTTTGCCAGCTCAACGCTAAAATTGTTCGCTTGTGCTTTTAATTTGAGCTGCGTTTATATTTGCTGTCTATTGTGAAGGGGGGGTTAGAGGTGGGGAGAATTATGTGATGCTTTTTTTGTGTGTTGGTGTTTAAAAAATGTTTTGTTTAGTTATTTTAGCGCCGCATGGTCAGGAAATCAACACGTCATGGAATTATTTAAAGCAACGACTTAGCCCCTCCACCAAAGCGATGATGATGATGATGATGATGATGATGATGCTGATCAAGATCATTATTATTATTATCACTTAACTATGGCATTGGGTACTTTTCATTTGCAATTTACTATGTTTAGTGGGAGGGAGAAAGAGTGGTGTGGATATATATATATAAATATATATTTATATCGGGGCTCGTTTGATTCGTTTGGTTCATAACCTCGTCTTTTAGTTTTTTAGTTCAGTTTTGGTTGATTGCAATGCGCAAAACTAATTGCAGCTGCCTGCAATTGTCCATGGGCGACGCGTCGAGGCGACAATTGCATTTATAATGAGCGGACAAGGTCGGCGCTTCATTAATGCCAAACGGCTGAGCTGATCGCCAAGCCAATCCAACTGACTAACTGACAGACACAAGCTGACTGACTGACACAAGTTGACTGACTGACTGACACAAGCTGACTGCTATGCATGCGTGCAGTCGCACAACTTTCCCGCTGTACTTCGAAGGCACCCAAAAAAAAAACATAAATTCAAAAACTGAAAGTGAAAGGCAGACAAATGTGAAGAAAACAACAACAACAACAACAACAACAACGACGACTATAGCCAAAACTAAAGATCAGATAAGTGCGCAATGTCAATCGCAAGTGCCTTATAAATAGCCGCAGCACTCGCCCACACACACACATACACACACACACACATGCACACATATATATATATATATATCTTGTTTGCATCTCTCGCAACTCTCAAATCTCAAATGCCACAATAAATAAATATTAACATGAAATATAAATTTGCCTTAAATACTTTCGTTTTACACACACTCGCACACACACACACACACACAGGCAGACAGACAGACAGACATAAACACAAATTGTAAATGTAGCTTGAAAATATTCCAAATCCAAATAGCAAATCTCGAGTTGCTTTCAATATTTTCGCATGCCAATGTAAATTAATATGCCAATTTCCATTCGATAAAGTTTAGCACATCTGTGTACAAATAGAGCATATATAGAGGGTATATAATTGATCTATTGTTAATATATATATACGGAGTTTATTTTCCTCGATTTTCGATTTTATCTGCATTTGTATAACTCAAAAGATTTGGTGTGATTAATTCAGTGATTCAGTTTCCTTTCTCCCCCCTAAAAAAACAAAAGTGCTTTTTGATTGTTTTGCAATGAATTGGCTAATCATTTCTTTGCTTAACCATCAACATTTAACTGATCAACATTAACTGTTGTCATTTTAAGCACCTGTTTTTTTTATGCCCTTCAAATGCTCGTCGCTTAATGGGGTATTTTGATGGCCAATTATGGCAAAACAGTGCGCGATTAGTCAAGCAAATTGGATCTATAAATTGGCTAACTATAATTTTGTGATGTGATGGCTCGTTCTAAAATCTGATTGCCGCTGATTAAGAGAAGGCAAAAAAAAATTAGAAAAATCCACCCACAAAATCAAATCGGAAAACTAAAAAATTACTTCCGTATTTGCACTATTGTTCGCATGTCGCATGCAACAACAACAGCAACAGTAAGTGCAACGAACAATTTGAATGGAGCCTCAATTTATATTTCATATTGAAACTCGAAAAAAAAAATAATCAATTGCAACTTTTCATTGTAATTTTCCGCTTTGCTGCTGTTCGCTTGGGAAACTACTCAATTCATAAACAATGTGTTTACTTTTAAGGGAAAATTGACTACATCAGTTTCCTGCGATTACATTTCTCCCTCTCTGCCTCTCTCTCTCTGAGTTTCTCTTTCTCTCTTTCAACAACACGTGCCAACAATTTGCGCACTTTTCGTGATCGATGAAGATCGACAGATCGTTCCGTATCAATTGGTTATATGCACTAAATTATCGAGACAGGTTTAAGAAATTCGCTAATCGATGCTTCATTATACAAAAAAAAAAAATACATTAAAATAAAAAATATATTGATATTATGCAAAATTCGTTTTATTGTGCCACACGTTTCCAAAACGGATCTCTCTTCCCCTGCATTAAAACTGCGACTTTAGCATTTGCAATTATATTGCGATATGCTTTATAAAATTTTACGATTGAATTATGGATTATTATTATTATTTGTTTATCAACCCACGAAAACGCACATTGGACCTAAATCGTTCCCCGTAGTTATTGTAAACATCGCTTTGAATGGATCCAATAACTGAAATTCTATTAATGAAGTAGTAATTGTAAATATTTCTTCAAATGATCCAATAACTGAAATTCTTTGAATGAAGTAGTAACTGAAATTTGATATGTCTCGACATGTGTTGGATTGGTATTTATTTATTTATTCAACATTTCTAATTCGATCTGTTGTTTTCATTGGACATTCTAATAGCTATTAATTATTAGTTGTCAGCCAGAAAGTTAATGTAGAGATATTATAAAACTATACTCGAAAAGACGGCTCATTTAATGCGTGACACATTAAATGGCATCATTATAATACGCTTTGAATGAATTTACGAGCACATTTGACATTATAAATAGATTGTTCATTTTATTGGGGAAGTGCTCGACAAGCTAATCTTAGATTTTAGATAATGTCCACATTAGATTTACAACTTTTGATGAGGTCGTTTTTTGTGCAACTGACAAATGCATTTGACTCATTGTCATTATCAATATCATTATAATTATCTATAGATTATAGTTTAAAGTACAGTACTGAAAGAAATTAAAGGAGGGGCAGTAAATTGGGGCAAGTTGCAGCCCTGACATTTTGTGTCAACATTTGCTTTGTTTTTGCAGTGCAACAATTAGGTGTTATCATTTATGTGTCTTATGGCTATGATTAATGGGTTTGGCAGTGGCAACAGCAGCGACAGAGACCTCATTAATTTCAAATATAGGTCAGGTCTGTGCCGAAGCATCTCAGCTAAGAGGCTAAGGCTTTTGTTAGGTCAACTCGGAGCAAGCATTTAATAAACCATCTTTTATTTGCACATATCTTTCGCACGTCGTTTAGGCTAATGGCGCCGATTTGGTCATCAGTGTGCCAAATGCGAGCAGCAATGACAACGCCTTCTATCGCATCGACTACAGTCCACCATTTGGTTATCCCGAACCGAATACCACAATTCCAGCCAGCGAAATCGGGCAGGATATCAATTTGTCGCGTGTCCTGCCTGGCAATGAATACAACTTTTGGTTGTACTACACAAATTCGACGCATCGCGAGCTGCTCACCTGGACGGTGAATATAACCACAGGTAAGTGAGAGAGAGATTTGCATTTGAAAACTCTGTTTAATTATTCGTCTGTTTCCCATTTAGCACCCGATCCGCCCGACAATCTCAGCGTGCAGCTGCGTTCCAGCAAGAGTGCGTTCATCACCTGGAAGCCGCCCATCATGGGCAAATATACGAACTTTAAGATTAAGGTCTTGGGTTTGACGGAGCCATCGCATAGCGAATACAATCGCAGTTACTTGCTGGACGGCAACGAAATGCTGCAGCTATCGGCCAAGGAACTGACACCGGGCGGCACATATCAGGTGCAGGCATATACCATCTATCAGGGCAAGGAGTCGGTTGCCTACACCAGTCGCAATTTCACCACAAGTAAGTCTCGGCCCGCTGGCACACGCAAACCCAATCGTCGCTGCAATTTCTAAACCACTAATCCAGTTCCTCAAAAATGCTCGCAAGTCGTTGACAAACGATTCAACTTTAGCTTTTAATCTTAAATTAATCTTAATATTAATACAAATTTGTTTCAAGTGTTTTGTTTTGTTTTTTTTTGAAGGGTGAAGGTCTTTTCTCCCGTTAACTAATCATCCATTTTCTTCAGATTGGTTGTGGTGTCTACTAACAGAAACTCTCTCTCTTTCTCCCAATTCTCTTTACACACACACACTCTCTCTTTCTCTGTTTCTCTGTTTTCCCCCATTTCTCTTTCTTCTTTCAACTTTTATTGTTACTTGCGGATCAAGGGATTTATTAGAGGTAACTTTAAGCTTTATTCTCACTTTGTTGTCTCCCAGTTGTTTTGTCTATTGCGCTAATAAATAAGTATTTCAAGTATTATTGAACGCCCCCAAAAGTAATCTTAACGCTTGCACAGTGCTCCACAACTCGAAACCATCCAATTAACCCAAGAATTTTGAATTTGATTTCATTGGTTTCTCTTGGTTAGATTTATCCCAAGTCCGATTTGTTTGCAGCTTGTTTTCAAAGCTATTATTTTTATTGTGACAGCAGTTGGAAGGAGCTCAACTGATCTTGTTATTATTTCTGAATTAATCCTTGATCTTCAGTTTAAAGTCTTTTCTGTTTTTATTCAGCAAACCTCGTTTTTACAACATGAAAAAAATGAGTATTGAATTGCAAGTTTGATGTTTTATTCAAGCTATCAGAAATCACATTATTTGTATTATTATTAATTAATTATTTATTGTTTATTATTAATTGGTTTAAGTTTTTAATTGTGGTTCTTGGCTGGGTCGACTTGGGGATCATTGTGCCTCTGCGTGTTGCGTCTTTATTTTGTTGCGTCTTTATCTGTGTTGTGTTTGTACTCTATTTGTAAGTGAATTCCCTTATTAACAGTGCGAACTGACTGCACACTCCCCGTTCCACAACCCCATCCATACTAATCGCACTAACCCGATGTCCTGCACAACCATTAGGTGTCCAGAGTAGTAAAGCATAATTAGTAACTCCTCCCAACCCACAACCCATGCAGAGCCCAATACGCCCGGCAAGTTCATCGTGTGGTTCCGCAACGAGACCACACTGCTAGTGCTGTGGCAGGCTCCATATCCGGCTGGTCTCTACACCCACTACAAGGTCTCGATCACGCCGGACGATGCCATCGAGAGTGTGCTGTATGTGGAGCGAGAGGGTGAGCCACCCGGTCCCGCGCAGGCGGCCTTCAAGGGTCTGGTGCCGGGTCGGGCCTACAACATCTCCGTGCAGACCGTCTCCGAGAACGAGACATCGGTGCCGACGACGGCACGTTATCTAACCGTGCCCGAGCGACCCCTAAACGTGACCTTCGATCCGCGCTACACAACAACGGGCTCGTTTCGTGTGCTCTGGGAGCCGCCTCGGACGTACAGTGAATACGACAGCTTCCAGGTATCGATATCGCGACGAGTGTTCACTGTGCCCCGCACCGAGGCAAGCAGTGTGTACTTTGACTACACCGAAAATCTCGAGCCGGGCAAGAGTTACGATGTGGTGGTGAAGACAATGTCAGACAATGTCAATTCCTGGCCAGCGACCGCTGAGATTACACTACGTCCGCGTCCGGTTAGAAACCTGACAGGCTATCTGGATGATCGCAGCAATGCTGTGTATCTCTCCTGGGAGCCAGCTGAGATCGGCAAGCAGGATAGCTATCGCATTAGGTAAGCAAATCAGTCACTCAGCTAGCAGACGAAAACTGATCTCTTTTCTTTCATTTTAAAGCTACCATGAAAAGTTCAATGGATCTGAGGCGATACCAGCGACGACGCCGCAGATGGTGCAAACAGCGCTAACGGAGTACAAACTGAACGGATTGCTGGCAGGACGACGCTACCATATCGAAGTGCAGGCTTTGTCCAATGGCATCAGCTCGAATGGCACCAGCCTCACACAGAACACACGCCCCGCGGCGCCCATAATTCAGGAGCTGCGCAGCATTGTTCAGGGCCTGAACATCAGCTGGCGGAGTGATGTCAATTCGCAGCAGGATCGCTACGAGGTGCACTATCAGCGCAACGGTACCAAAGAGGAGCGCACAATTAGCACAAATCACACCAATCTGATCATCAAGTATTTGCATCCGGGCGCCGGCTACGAGATCAAAGTCTATGCAATCAGTCATGAAATGCGCAGCGAACCACATTCCTATTTTCAGGCAGTCTGTGAGTCTTCTTCAGCTTCATTCCAAACAATTTCTTAACTTACTTTAAATTTAAAATTTAATTTTGTGCACAGTTCCCAAACCACCGCAAAATCTCACCCAGCGCACGGTGAACACAAATTTGGTGCTGCTAAATTGGCTGCCGCCGGAGGGCAGCGATTATAATGAATACGCTGTGCGTTATCGGACAGATGCCACCACCTGGGAGCGTCTGCCCAATGTCCATGAGCCCCAGGCACGCATCGAGGACATGCACTATGGAGAACGTTATCTGGTGCAGGTGAACAGCCTAAGCTTTGGCGTCGAGAGTCCCGCACCGCTGGAGCTGAACATTACGATGCCGCCGCAGCCCGTGTCGAATGTGGTGCCGCTTGTTGATTCACGCAATCTAACGCTCGAGTGGCCCCGTCCCGATGGTCATGTCGATTACTATACCATCAAATGGTGGTCGACGGATGCGACCGAGTTGGTCGAGTACAAGAACGTGACACAGCTGCCCGAGGATCGTAAGTCTGACAATTTGACAATTGCCAATTGGAATGCCTGTCATGATTAATGAGATTTCCCCCCCTCTCTTTTTCTACACAGTCAGCTCGTCCAGCGTGCGCATACCCATTGATGATCTGGCGCCGGGTCGTCAGTACAAGTTTGAGGTGCAGGCAAGCTCTAATGGCATACGCTCCGGCACCACACATCTGTCGACGCGAACGATGCCGCTCATCCAATCCGATGTATTCATCTCGAGTGCCATGGACCAGCAGCTGGAACACGAAACGCAGCAGCAGCCGCAGCAGCAGGAGACCAGCAATAGCATAATATTGAATTATACGCCGACGCCGGAGTCGAGCACCCGTTTCGACATCTATCGTTTCTCGCTGGGCGATCCACTGATCAAGGACAAGGAGAAGCTGGCCAATGATACGGAGCGCAAGCTGAGCTTTACGGGTCTGACGCCCGGCCGTCTCTACAACATAACCGTGTGGACGGTGAGCGGTGGCGTTGCCAGTCTGCCCATACAGCGTCTGTATCGCTTGCATCCGCTGCCCATTAGTGAGCTGCAAGCGACACAGCTGGACGCCAAGGAGATAACGTTGCGCTGGACACCGCCCGCCGGTGAATTCGCTGACTTTGAGCTGCAGTATCTCAGCGCCGACGAGGATGCGCCGCAATTGTTGCAGAATTACACGACACAAACGCAGCTGACGCTGCAGCGCCTGCAGCCGTATCACAATTACACATTCACCGTCTCGGTGCGAGCGGGCAGCGAACCGGGCAGCGCCATGATGCGCACCAGCGCACCAATCTCGGCAAGCTATGAAACGCTGCCAGCGGCGCCCGGTCGCGTCGAGTACTTCCAGCCAAACGATGTGCAGCCCGGTGAGATGAGCTTCGAGTGGCAACTGGCCGCCCAGGAGCAGCACGGTCCCATCGAGCACTATCGCATCAGCTGCCAGAATGTCGACGATGTGGCCGATGCCAGCAGCTATGAGCTGCCACCAAATGCGACACAGGCACGCATCGATGGCTTGGTCCCCGGCAATAGCTATGTCTTTCGCATACAGGCCAAATCGGCGCTGGGCTATGGCTATGGCTTGGAGCGTGAGCATCGCCAGCTAATGCCCATATTGGCGCCGCCATCACCCCAATCCCACATAATGCCCATCGAGATGGGGCACAGCAGTACAACGATACAGATACGATTCCTTCAGAGCTATTTCTCCAATTCGCATGGAATGGTGCGCGGCTATACCATCATTGTGGCAGAGGATGTCGGCAAGAATGCGTCCGGACTGGAGATGCCCAGCTGGCAGGATGTGCAATCGTATACGGTGTGGCTGCCCTATCAGGCGATCGAGCCGTATAATCCCTTTGCCAACGTCAGTCGCCTGCAATCAAGCATCGGCGCTGAGGTCTTCACCATTGGCAGCGCCGGCTGCGACAAGCATCGGCCCGGCTACTGCAATGGTCCGCTCAAATCGGCAACGACGTATCGGATCAAGGTGCGCGCCTTCACCGACGAGGATAAGTTTACGGACACGGTGTACAGTGAGCCGATAACCACAGATCGCGACGATGTCCTGTGGCTGGCCAGTGCTCTGGCCATTGCTGTATTTGTGCTCTGCATCATTGCCATTGTTGGCTATTATCGCTATCGCTGCCAGAGCATGCGACGCTCGGCCAATAAGTTGGCCCGCATGCAGGATGAGTTAACAGCACTGCCAGATGCTTTTATTGTGCCCAATCGGCCCATTCATGTGAAGGACTTTGGTGAACATTTTCGCCTGATGGCCGCCGATTCGGATTTCCGTTTCAGTGAGGAGTTCGAGGAGCTGAAGCATGTGGGTCGCGAACAGGCGTGCAGCTTTGCCGATCTGCCCTGCAATCGGCCCAAGAATCGCTTCACCAACATTCTGCCATACGATCATTCCCGCTTCAAGCTGCAGCCGGTGGACGATGACGATGGCTCCGACTATATCAATGCCAATTATATGCCCGGTCACAATTCGCCACGTGAATTCATTGTCACCCAGGGACCGTTGCACTCGACACGCGAGGAATTCTGGCGCATGTCCTGGGAGAGCAACTCCCGAGCGATTGTCATGTTGACGCGCTGCTTCGAGAAGGGTCGCGAAAAGTGCGACCAATACTGGCCCATCGATCGTGTGCCCATCTTCTATGGTGACATCAAAGTGCAACTGATCACCGATACGCATTTCCGTGACTGGTCCATAGCCGAGTTTATGGTCTCCAGGGTAAGTTGCAGAGTCAAGTTTAATCTCAAAGTTCGGAAACTGAAGATATAAGAATAAAAATTAACTTAAGAAAAGCAGATATTATGATATCTGATGATGATATATAAAAGATAATTAATTTATATTTATTCACAGAGACCATTTAAAACGGCTAAAAAGATCTACATTAAGTTAATATAAATTGATCAAAATATAAGAATATGATTATTTTAATATTCAATATTTATTTATATATAATATAACCATACATATCTATGTTATTGATATATGAAACAGATTTGATATATATATTTAACTAAGCTCATTTTAAATGGCTAAAAAGGTCAACATCAAATTAATATAATTTAATCGATACATTTCCTATGTAAAAATCTAAACACAAGAATATCGTTTTTAATATTCAATATTTTTTTAAGTTTGATATATAATATATCCATCTATATTGTTAATACATGAGACATATTTGATATATTTTTTACTGAGCCAATTTAAAACGACTAAAAATATCAACATCAAATTAATATAATTTGATCGATACATTTTCCCATTTCGAATAGAATATCATTTTTAATATTCAATATTTTTTTAAGTTTGATATATAATATATCCATACATATTTATATTGTTAATACATGAGACATACTTGATATATTTTTTACTGAGCCAATTTAAAACGACTAAAAATATCAACATCAAAAGAATATAATTTAATCGATACATTTTCCCTTCTCCTGAATATCAAAATACAATTTTTAATATAATAACTTTAAATTCATATATAATAAAGTCACATATATTAGTGATCTAATCTTAAGGTTTCTTTAAGTATCTACTCATATTATTTATTTATTTTTATTATTTAATATTTAATTTTTTAGATTTTCACCATTTATTTATGAATTAATTTTTTGTTTGCTTTTAATTTTAATGGTTCTTTTACGCTTCCATTTATAGAACTGCGAATCGCGGATAATGCGACACTTTCATTTCACGACCTGGCCCGATTTTGGTGTGCCGGAGCCACCGCAATCCCTGGTGCGATTCGTGCGCGCTTTCCGTGACGTCATCGGCACAGATATGCGTCCCATCATTGTGCACTGCAGCGCCGGCGTTGGCAGATCGGGTACATTCATAGCGCTCGACCGCATCCTGCAGCACATCAACAAGTCCGACTATGTGGATATCTTTGGCATTGTGTTTGCCATGCGCAAGGGTATACATTCTATTCGAATATCGAATATATAATATAGTTATATATATATATCTATATCTATATCTGTTGTCTGTTTTTAGAGCGCGTATTCATGGTGCAAACGGAGCAGCAATATGTGTGCATCCATCAGTGTCTGCTGGCGGTGCTTGAGGGCAAGGAGCATCTGTTGGCCGATTCGCATGAGCTGCATGAGAACGAAGGCTACGAGGGTAAGTTGCAATCCAACTTAAGCCCCCTTCAGACTACCCCCCTCTACTCTACTCGCGTTTCACCCCACCGCACTCTCTTCCAAAGTTGTCGTTGGTTTGGTGAACAGAGCCGTCGCTGCTTCTACTTTTTTATATGACACTGTTGACTAACGCTGTACTAAAGTTCTATACTATACCATTAACTACAGTAGTCGCTCGATACAATAGAAACTAGCCAGCAGAAATAAAAATCTTCATTTGTAATGCGTTTACTTTAAAATATTTAATTAATATTTATATTTTTATGCATACTTAAATTTTTAGTGCTGTTATTTACCATCGAGTGACTACTGTATATAGTTGTTATACATATAGACACAATACACACACATTTACACGTGCAGATAACTTTTTGGTGTGCAGCTGTTTCTGATTTTTTTTTATAAATTTGATTGTCACTAACCAAATAATTGTTATAATTTAATGATTTTCTTCTTTCTTCTCACACACACAAACACACATACACATTGTATATTAAACACACACTTATCTAACACCTCACACAAACTGCTCTCAATTGCTGAAAAACAAAAACAACATAAAATTATAAACCAAAAAAAAAAAAAAAATACAAAATTTGCCTTCAACAAACTTTTGCAACTTACGAATTCAGTGACTAAAATTTACTTAGAGCGCCACAAGCAGTCGCTGGCTGAAGGCAACAAGTTGCAAGCGCCGCCGCTGCGTGCCTCATTGGCACTCGCCGAGGAGCTGGACAGAGAGCTGGAACTGGAGCTGCAGCATCAGCAGCTGCAACCGGATGAAGATGATGAGGAGCCTGACGATAATGATGATGATGACGATGATGATGATGATGATGATGATGATGATGATGATGATGATGCTGATGATGATCAGCAGCCATTAAACAATGAGACAACAGCCACTTTGTCTACGGCCAGCAGTAGCAACAACAACAGCTCAAACAGCAGTCAGGATCAGCTACAGCAACAACAATGTGTTCAGCAACAGGCACCAACAACAACAACAACAACAACAACAAACATTTGCACTAGCACTCAATCAGACACAGACACTGAGGATGAGGATGGTGATGGTATTGATAAGAGTCCGCTTTTAGGTTTGTACCATAAACAACAACAACAACAACAACAATGTGCACCCCCAAGCAACAGCAACAATGGCAACAACTACAAGCGCATTTATTTGCAGTGTATTCTACGTAGTTGTCCATTTTTTGCAAACATTTGCTAACAAACAAATATTAAAAGAAAACAAAAATGCCAAAAGATAACATTTTTTTTGTATATAAACACAACTTGTTACTTGTAGAGTAGTGTAATTTAAAACCAAGCTAATACTAAAGTCCACTCACACACACACACACACACAACCTACACACACGCTACAACTAACTCTGGGCATGTTTAAAATAAATTAATTTGCATGATTTTGAAAAAAAAGTATTTAGAAAAAATTGGTAAAACGGAAAAGTTTATTTTAACTAAATTTTATTTTAATTTCATTATACAGATGACGAAGGTATTGCCGAAACAGGCATCTGATAAAAAAAGGCGGTCAAAACCAGAGTGAGATATAAAGCAGCAATGGAGCAAGGAGGAAAGGAAGGAGGAGAGGAAGGACGAAAGGAAGAAAGGAGGAGAGGACGAGTAGTCTATATGAAAGCGTGTTGCTGTTTGCTTCTGATATTTATAAACTTATACATATATTATAAAAATAATCGAACAGTATCTACATATGCATATATGCAATACACACACATATGTACACATATACACATATGGTTATGTTAACGAAAAAAAAAAAAGAAAAAAATCTGCCTGTGATGTGCTGGATGTGATTTGTCTACAAGTTTGGCATAAGCATTAAGAAACAACAACAGCCAGTCAAGTCGAGTGGAAGAGGAGGGGAGGAAAGGCGGAGAGAGAGGCACACTTGTTGTGAGCTTTACTCACCGACCACACACACACACACCCCCCCTCGATTGCCTCCAATCGTGTTAATGCCGCTAATTAGACCAAAACAACAGAGCGTTTAATCTTAAGTTTCAGGTTTAGCTATAATTTAGCTATGCTTTTTACTTATAAAAAAAACCACTCTAATTTTACACCTATTATATTATTATTATTGTATTGCATTCTTATAGGCCTAAAACACTATTTGCTCCTATACACGTATAGCTACTATACACACACACACACACATGTGAATGTTATATATATATTATGCTTTTTATCATTATTTTTACTTTGTAAATGATTGTGTGCCTGTATTTGTATTTGTATTATTTAACGTTAGCAGCTATTTTTTTGTGTATTATCTATTGGCTGCTAATTTCAAATTGTATTTAATTATTTTTTTTTTTAATTATACACATATAATTTTAATATAACATATATTTTTTTGTTATTAAGATCAAACTTTGTGGATTTTGTGAATATTGCTTTTGCTATTGTTGTTTATAATGTTTGTAGTACGGATTATATACGAGTTATATGTCTAGTATATAGGGGCTACATAAATATTTTAAATTTTTTTTGCCATATGATCAATGGATTTACACTGTAGTTACATATAGTCAACCAATTCCTTTTATAGTCTCGATGCTCATTTTTTTTTAGAGTGCAATAATTTTCGTATATATAATTATTTATCTATAATCATTATATGAATCAACAATAGCAACAGCAACGTTAACATTCAAATTGTCATTATAATTATATATAGCATTTATTATAGCATTCAAAGAAAGAATAAACAAATTAAACGTACAGAGTGCAAAACAAAACAAGAACAATAAACATTCTAATAAGACATTCAAATTGGTATTATATATTTATTTACTGAGATTATATTGGGGATGAGTCCAAAAATGATTGAGGCAAAAAAAATATTGGGCAAATTTGAGTTAGCCAATGCAGACAACAAAAAAGTTAACAGAGAATTGTAAATTGGAGGCTAACCAATTAAATGATAATAATTGTAACTTAAAAGACAGCCGAAAACTATGCAGCAAAATGTTGAATGTGGCAAATAAGGGCCTGTGTCAGTGCCACTAAGCAGACAACATTTATTTGTAGATTTATTTTTGAAAAGAATTATTGAGACATGGTCAGTTGAAGTCAGTTAGGATGCAGCTGCTGTGATTGGCGAGTTGAGGAAAACATTTGAGAAATCTTAATTAGCTGGTTAAACCAAAAAGAGGAGAAATAATCTGGCCAATTATAAGTCTGCAAACTGATACAACAAACAGGCCGAGAGTCGCGACTACATGTTGCAAGTTCCGTAGAAAAAGCAGTCATCGATGTTTGTCTGCTTTGTGTGTTAGTCTGTGTGTGTGTGTGTGTGTGTGAATCCGTCTGTGTGTGTCGGCATTCGCTTAAACAAATAAAGCTTGGAACTAATTGCATTTGCACTTGTGCGATATTTCTATGTAGGAAATTATATGGACACGAGTGTGTGGCAGGCCTCGTCCACCAGCAACCAGACGAGTCACGAATGCCAAATGGACTTTTCTTAAGTTTTCCCATACCCTCTAAACAAACAAAAAAAAAAAAATATAAATAGGGTATACCAAGGCTGCACAGAAACAAAAGCAAATTTGTGTACAAATTTGTACACATGTTTTTGAACATAAAATATAATTTTTATATGCATAATAAATTTGTAAATTTGCACATTTTTTTTTTTGGCATTGTTGAGCTAACTTTGGAATATATATAGAGGGTATTAAATCGCCAAAAGCGGACATTTGAGAGCGTTGCTTTTTTGCGTTTTTGGAGTGAAGAAGAGACACGTCATTTGTCATTTATCTGCGGCCTTTTAGAGTTTGACTTAATTGACTTTGACCACATTGTTGCCAGTCTACAATGCAAAGACTGAAATTGTTACGGCCAAAGCGTAGAATGGAAACGAAGAGAACTAAACTCAGCCAGCCATCATTTTTCAAGCATCTATGTGTTATGGCCAATAGCAATTGACCATAGCGCGGAACATTTAGCTTCATTACGTCAAGCCATTTCGAGTCTTGGCCTGCTGCTCGTGCTGCTCTTTCAGCACTGCAGAACCGTTTTAATTAGATGTAACCATAATAAATTAACAACAACAACAAAAAAAACAGCACTTGCCATACACATTTTGTGTGTGTGTGTGTGTGTTGATATTCTTGTTATTATTGTTGTGTTGTGCGTTGAGCGTGAGCCCAGGACACTTTTTTTGTTCCCATCAGCCAGAAGACAAATGAAGAGTCTAAGACCAAAACTTACCAAAAGCAACAATTACAAGTTCGCTGAGATTCACTGCAGTTACCGCCTTTGGTTGCTGCCACAACATACCGAAAACAATGCAACATTCTTGCGCAACAGCTGGGCAAATGAGCATTTGACATGCAATAAGCCACTTTACTGATTTTGGCCAGAATCACTAAATTCATAAGTGCCGCATAAAATTCTTTCCGCAGACTTAACCCATTTACAGCCAATGTGCGATTTTGGTTGAAAATTTGTTGACTTCAAATAATTTCCAAAAGTGTTCAAAACTTTGAAGACAAACGTTAAAGGGAGAAAAATGGCTGCAAATAGAGTATTAGAAAATTTCAAGAGAAACAGGAAAGAGAAGAAAAGTAAAGAAACATAAAGGAAAAACAAGGAAAACAATTTAAAAATTATAAATTATAGATAAAGAGAGAGAGAGAGAGAGAGAGAGAGAGAGAGAGAGAGAGGAAAAAGAAAAAGAGAGACAGCAAATATTATTCTAGTATTTCTGTAATGATCGGTTTCAAAGATTCGCATCAAGATTTCCTCTAAAAACTTCAGTTTTAAAATATGTATTTGAAATATCCAATATGAATTTTAAATTTCTACCCCAGAAATGAAGACTGATTAGGAAAACAGAATGGAACTGGGCAAATGGGGTTAAGCAGATGATTTCATTGCGGCAAGCATAATGCTGATTCAATGATGCCACGCCCAATACCCTAAGGCGCCAGTCAGATGTAGCATATGATCATCTAATGGACTGCAATTGCAATTTGATTTGGTGGCATTTAATGACACAGATTATGGAGCGATATAAGACAATGATATGGATGCGCGTCTTTTTGCACTCCAGGCCACTTGGCCGAAATATTCTGGAACTCCTTATTATTATTGTTCTTTTTGTTGTTGTTGTTGTTGTTGCAGCGGTTGCTTTTTTTGTGGCTTAAAGCTGAGTTTAACCCAGATTCGCTAGGCATTAAAGCCGAACCAATGCGCCAGCTACCATTTGACAAACGCCCCAGCGCAATGCAAATTGCAGTCAGCGACCCTACACCCCACCCCTCCTCAACCCAACTCCCACCACCCAGCCAAGTGCTTGCTCTGAATGCGCACAGCGCATGCAATTTTGACAATTTGGCTTGGCCAGAAAAAAAAAACTATTTGCGGCACGCCAATTTTAACATACACTTTCAAATCCAACTGCTCAACTTTTAAAGCAAAATTTCTACAAAATAATCATCAACAAATTCTCGATTATTGACTTTTGGCAGATATTTAGTTGGCTTTATGCAAAAGCCAGAAAAAAAAACATTTGTTTCAAGTGTATTTTGTGCAATGGTTCGGAAAGAGTATTAAAATTTTAATTGAAATCCAAAAAATAAGCGTGCACCCTACGACTTTGGAGTTGGACTTGGACTTGAACTTGCGAATTTGCTAGACGACGAATCAGGTAAACACCAACAACAACGCCAACACCAACAGCAGCAACAGGCAGCAGCAGCAGCAGCAGCAGCAACAACAGTCAGCAGCAATCAGCGGCAAGTGAATGAGCTTAAATTGTCCATGGCAGCAACTAACGAACGAGGGGGCAAGGGGGTGAGGTGGTTAGGCTTATCAAAAGGGAGGAGAGACGGAAAATGAGCAGGTAAAGCGAGTGGTTAGGGGGGTTGGGGTTTGGGGGGAGTAAGCTGTTTGCAGCTGCATAAGCCGCAGAGCTTAGATGGTGACTGCCTGGATGACTGCCTGGATGACTGGTTAGTTGGTTGGCTGCTTGGCTGGTTGGCTGGTTGGCTGCCTGCTTACTTGACTTGCCAGATTGTTGCATGTTGTTGCCTCAACGCCCTCAGTACGTTATTATGCGGCTGTTATTGTTGTTCTTATTGCCATTGCAGTTGTCTGGTCGCTCGTCTGTGGAGCATCAAGGCACTGGGGCAGCGAGGCATCAAGTTCGCAACGGGCGACAGCAACCCGCCAGCACGCAGACCCAGCAATTGACTGATATGGGTGTGTGTGTGTGTGTGTGTGGAGGGGGGGAGTACATTATACATTGGCAGAGAGTTGGACAACAACAGCAACAACAAGAAAAAAAAAGGCAAACAAAAAATTGAGAGAGTCTAAGACGGATGCAGAGCAACCGCAGTTACTTAACTTAGGCTCACAAACTCACATCAACACACACACACACACACACACACTGCAAGCAGTTGCATAGACAAGCCTCAATTAAGTTGCAATTGCAGTTGTTGCTGTTGCTGCCTGTTTCAGTTGCTGCTGTTTCTGCCGCTGCTGTTGCTGCTGGGTAGCGTTGGCGGCGTAGGAATTTTGCTAGATGCTGCCCACGCGTTGCTGCTGCTTGTTGCCGCTGCTGATAAAGTCCAAAATGATGTACTACCTTCTGCTGGTGGTTTGCTGTTTGCGTCTTAGTTTTAAGCGGCAGCCGCAGCACACACTACAGGAGCGCAGCGCGGGTCAACTGTGCGCCCAAATCTAACGCAAAGCAAAAAGATACAAATTAGAATAATAAAATATAATTTAATTATTTCTTCGACTCACACATTTTTTTATATTATTATTTATATTTATATTTATGATTAAAAACGTTTTACTTTTTTATTTTTTTTTATTTTTTATTGAAGTTAAAGAAATGGAATATTCAAAGTATAATTATTTGCGTTACTTTAACAATTTAGCTTTTTATATAGACAAATATTTTTAGATCTAGAATCTATAAGTCTGCTGGCTGTGTTTGTGTTTCACATTTCATTCCTCATGTTGCCAAGGCGTCGCACCATGTCCTGACACAGATCATCGGCATAGTTCTTGAGCTGCTCGATCTCCATCTGGAGCTCGGACAGGTCGTCACTCAGTTTGCGACGGCTAAGAATCTTCATATTGCACTTGATCCGCTTGATTTTCTGAGAGTGGATCAGATACTGTGCCTCCCATTTGTATAGCTTTTTCTCGAGCATATATTGGTAACGCTGTATGCAGAGTTGAATCTTCTCGTCAGCAAGATTGATCCACTCTTGGTGATTGGTGGCCATGGCCGCCAGATTGGGCAATCGTTTTTTGTCCTGGTCAACATGGTGCCTAATCTTGAGCAGCAATTCACGCATTGTGCGAAAATGGGCAACCATCTCGTTGACCTCACACTGGAGGCGATGATGGGCATGCCACAGATTGCGTAACTCCAGCACCTCATCGCAATTAAGCGAATTCAATTTTGCGTCCGGCTTCAACTCTTCCTTTAGCTCCCGTTTGAGTATATCTAGCTGTGTCTCTTCCTCGGGCTGCTCTATGCACTCCTTGTACTGATATTGCACTGGTTGCGGCATTGGTTGATTCGTTGCCTCCTGCTCCTCCTGCTCCACCAGCTGCTCAGTAGACACTTCTGACGGGTCAAGTTGCGGCTGATCCTGCTTGCGTTGCTTAAGGAGCAGCTGCAATTCCTCAATGCGTCGTGTCAGACAATCCACCTCCCCAGCCAGTTGCATCGTACGATCCACATCGTCTGTGTGATCCTCAGTGAACTGCTCCAAGCTCAGTCCTTGAACCTCCTCCTCCTCGACATTGTTGTCGTTGGGCGTAAAACTGACCTCCTCATCAAAATGAAATATCTCAATTTCACGGCATTTCACTTGATGTCTGTACAGATCCATATTCTCAGTCGGCATTGAGTAGCAATCCTTAATTCCTTTAAGGGTTTCATCCGAACTGCAATTGGATAAATTATTCATTTTACAACGTTTTTATTTCTAAAAATTTCGCTTTGATGTTGTTTCTACAAAATTTTAAAACGTTATGAGAAAAATCTCTGAAATGTGAAACAATTGGAATTACAGGTTGCTTTGATTCTGTATTAAAGCATTTTTATTTTGATTTATAATAACGATAACTAACATCGATATAATCGATATAAGATATACGATAGCCGTAAACAATTCGTTTAATTGCATTTTTATTTAAATTTATAATATTTTTAGTCATCGATATAAAATATACGATAACCGTAGACAATTCGTTTAATCGATAAAATCGATGACAAAAAATATTATAAATTAAATTAGAAATGCTTTTATACTTATCAACTTATTATACAGTTTAGACGTTCTTTTGACTGACCATTTGTTTAAAATTAGTTTATCGTTTGCCTCCGTCTCCGTCTCCGTCTGAATGCGCTCCTGTTTTCTTCGACTTTGGCTGATAAGAAAATTTATGGTTAGTCAGTTGCTGTGGCGGCATAATTGCGCACCCACATTCACATACACATACACATACACATGCACAGCCGCATTCACATGCAAAGCCACGGGCCAGTGGGGTTTGGCGTGTGTCTCAACTTGAGTGGAGTTCATGTCTACACGTCTCTGACTTGTGCTGCTGCCACTGCTGCTGCTGTTGCTGCCACTGCTGCTGTTGCTTCTTTTTCTCTTTGCATATGCTGCTGCTGCTGCTGCTGTTGCCCGCTGCTATGCTATTGCCTTGTCTGGGGCAGTTGACTTTGTTTACCCGCAAGTTGTAATTTTCTGCGAAACCATCAGCCGCAGAATTGCTTTCTGCTGCCGCCGCCGTAGCCGTTGCAGCCACTGATAAGTCCCGCTTCTGTTGCATCTTTCTGTCTGTTGTTTTTTTTTTTGTTTTTTTTTTTGTTTTGCAAGTTAGAATCTTGTTGGCTGCCATCTAGCAAGTATTTGTGGCATTGCAATTGGGCATTGGTTGCGGTTTGAAACTTACTTTACTCAGCGCTCCTTTGCTAATTGCTTTTCCAGATTTTTTGGGGGCTAGGGCGTTTGTGATGTGCTGCTGCTGCTGCTGCTGCTGCTCCTTCGCTTTTGGTGCTGTGCAACTGTTGACAGGCTTTTAAGTGCTGATCGCCCTGTCACACTGAGGAATTTCGCAGGCCAACAACGCAGTCATTGCCAGCAGAATGGCAATGCTTCCAGTTCCAACGAAGCTGCTCGGATTGCTCCTCGCCTGGAACGAGGGTATATGCGGGATGCAGGATTGAGTGATAGTTGTCTTTAAGCCATTTTTTGTAAATCACTTCTCAATGAGTGGCATGAAAGTTGACACACAGATATAAATAAATATTTAAGCTAATATTTTTAAGCTACTTATTTATATTATTTGTCGCAAATATCAATTGAATTTCCTTAAAAACTAATCAGAAATAAACGTGCAACGAGCCTTGCTGGTAATAAAATACTAATAAAAGCTAAATTTTTAAGATATGTCTTTAAAAATAATAAAAAAAAGAGGTAGTAGATTTTGACAGAGCATATTGAATTGGAAAGTTGGAGACAACTTGAATATATTTCTTAATATTCCGCGCGATGATTGAGTAATCTGCTCAGTACACTGTAAACAATGATAACTGCAATCTCACAGAATGATAGTGTCAATCTGTACTTTAGGGTTCTCACTAATCTGTTAGATGTTTTTTGTCCAACGCCAGTTAGGAAGGGGTCTAAGCAAAAAAAAGAGAGAGAGAGAGAGAGAGAGAGAGGGGGGGAAAAAAGAATAAACTTTACCGCTAAATCGCCTAATCACATTATGAGCGTGGAAAACGCCAATGACCAAGCATCCAAACCCCACCCAGAACTACACCCGAGAGAACAGAGAGCAGAGCAGAGCAGAACCAGTGTGGTTCATCGGACGAGCTTGTGAACTCTTTGCTAACGCTGGTCATGCAGGAAGTTCAAGTGCGAGTGAAATGGCCATGACATGTGCGATTATGAGTTATGTACACGTGGCTGCCAGTTCGACAAAAATGGGTGGCGGGGAAGGGTCGAGTTGGCTCCCAGTCAGTGTTGCCGACAAATCAACTAATAGTCTTTGGGAAAAGGAGTTAGAAAAGCATTAAAAAACAATCTTCTTAATAAATTATGTGATTTTTTTTTTGGAAGTAATATTAAATAACTAAAATATGTATTTAACGTTTAGTTGACTGCACTTTATAGCATACTTAATTTTGTCTTCGCTAGCAAGACTAATAAACCCATGCAACATGTTGGGGTGATCCCACCGAAACACTGACAACGCTGCCTCCAGAAGAAATCCAGTGGCGCAACAAGTGGTCGGTGGGCAAATAGAAAAACGGGTAGCAGAATGCAATATACATTAGATATACTTAAAACGAGGCTATAGAAAATTACGATTTATGTAACAAGTTGAAGAAACCAAGCGCATTTATTTCCGCATCTACAGCTAGGCAGCTGGCAAAAAACAATAACAACAACAACAGCAACAATGAGGCAGCAGATGAGATGAGATGCGACTGGTCGAATGGGGTGGGTTGGTACCTGGCGGGGAGGGATGCTGAATCGCTCGTAATAGTCAGTAAGTCAGTCATTCATTTAGACAGATTGACTGAGAGACGCATAGACAGTCGACAGTCGTCAGTCGTCAGTCGTCCAGTAAGTTATTAAATGTGACCAAAAGAAGTAGAAGAAAAAAGAAGAAGAGAGAGAGGAGGAAAAAAAAAATACTAAACTGAGCAGAACAGAAAGATAAACACAGAAACCGTGGAGTGAAGATCGGAGCAAAAGTTATTACATAACTGGCGCTCAGACGACAGAGCTGAGTTCCGTTTGAGATGAAAGAAGTGATTGGAAGGGGTGATGGGGGGGGGGGGGGATTGAGGAGGGAGACTAGATGAAGTAGACGTATAAAAATCATAACGCTGCGCGAAGCGTAAAAGCAAAGAATTATAATTTTCCAATCAACTGATAAATTTTTAATGATGCAACTGCGACGACGACGACGATGACGACGACGACGGCGGCAGAGAGACCTGAGGAAAATGTTGTTCAAAGTGCATGCTGGAATTTTAGATGTTGCCCCATTGCCATTGCCATCGGACATGTGTAAGAAACATTCCCATAGGTGTGATTGCTGGCGCGCAAGAACAAGTAAAACACCAAATTACTGTTACAGTCAGAGACAGCGGGAGAACACAGAGAGAGAGAGCAAGAGAGAGGGAGGGAGGGAGATGCACAACACTAGAGAAGGGGCTTAGAGGGTTCGGTTGCTTCTCTAATGCACTTGGCTGCAGGCCATTGGCATTGGCAAGCCTCTCTCCCTCTCGCCCTCTCTCCCGTTGCGGACCACAGAGCCGCCGTGATCGATGATGAGCTGATGATGCGGTTGACTGCCTCCAGAGTGCAGCCATTTCCACAAACCTCGGATGTTGATGGTGATGCCGATGCCGATGCTGATGCTGATGGTGATGCTGATGCTGACATTGTTGCTGATGTCGGCTTCACTGTCCTATGTCCGATGTCCCTTGTCCGTTGTCCCCTGTCAGTTGTCGCTTTCGCACTTGCCCCAAGTTGTTCACGACACATTTCTCATGCAAATAACAACACTGCGCCTGCATTTTGTGTGCCTCTTAGTGTATGTGTGTGTGTGTGTGTGTGTGTGTGCATTGACTTGCAGCAAACTGTCGACTAATCTGAATATGCAACAAAGGTGCTTCTGCACACATCAACTGTTACATTATGCATTATATATTTGCCTAAATGCTCAACTACAATAAGTCAATAAAGTAAAGACTTAACTGATTATGTTCTGGCCCAAACAGTATTCAAATGTTCCATATGGTTTCATCAGCTTTAGTTTTATTAAGGATGACAAAAAAACAGGGATTCCAAGAACCCATTTTCTTTACTATTTTAAATTGTTTTCCAGTCAATTTTATATCAATACTCAATTCAGTTCTCTATTTGGCTAGAATATAAAAATAATTCTTAAGTGTTAACATTTTGATTTGTATTGCAATGCGCACATAAATATGTTTCCATCAAATAACTAGGTAAATAGGCAAATCAAGTTTACTAAACGTCCAAGCTCGGATGTTTGATTTATTTGAATGCACATTTGAGCTATGACTCGCTGGCAATCAAACAATTCCCAATAGTTTCCCACTGATCGGGCCGACCCCAGACAAGCCAAAAACCAAGAGTAACGCAATATGGAAAGCACCTGCTTTAACGCTTCTTTCGCCAGCTAAAGCAGATAAACAGAGATTACCATGGGTGAGTTCAGTTTTCCATGTTCCTCAATGCTAATGCCTCTGCCTCTACCTCTGCCTGTGCCTCTGCCTGTGCCTAGGCCTATTCCTCTGCCTATTCCTATGCCTATGATATATGTTTACGCATACATCGAGTATATATTTTCTTTTGCATACCGCTTTGGCGACCGTTATTTAATAAGGAAATTTAAAGTTTATATTTTCATTTGGTGAATCGTGCAGCGTCTATGCCGGCGAGGGGCCAGTCACTCCACAGACGAACAGCGACGTCGTCTCAGGTGTCTGTGCGAGGCGCCAAATGGGCAAAGCGTATTTCATGCCGCACTCCACGCTGCACGCATACAAATTGCAAAAAAAAAATAAGTTAAAAAAAATTCTAAATGCAAAATGCAAATGGCTAAAAATGGACGAACGAATGAGAATCGTTACGAGTCGCGGCAGGTCTGCTGGTGCTCAAGACTCAAAACTGTGCATGTGTATGTGTATCGGTGTATTCGCTTGGCTTGGAGCGGTTCTTGGCCAAAAGGCGCAACGAATCGACGGCCAAATTGTTCGCACGCTTCGGCCCCTTGCATGATGTTGGCTAATGCGTTGCGATTTTCGCGCATTTTCTTTTATTTTTCAATTACTTACAACGGCAGCAGCAGAGGCAACTGCAGAGGCAGCAGCAGCAGAGGCAGCAGCAGCAGAGGCAACAGCAGCGACAGAGGCAGACATGGATTCAAAACTTGATGCTGCTATAAAAAGTTGATCGGTTTTGGGGCGGAGGATTCATCTGTGTGTTTGGATTCATCTTCGTCTCTCGATCAATGTGCATTTGTCAATTAATTGATTGCGCCTCGACGATCGGTGACTGTGCAACAATCCCAGCAACAACAACAATAACAACAATAATAACTGTCGTATTTTGCGCTTAAATATGTGCAGCTCAATTGGCCATCGGCTTGGCCGGCCAACTTAATGGCCAAGATCATCTAGCCATCTAACCAACCATTTACCAATGGCAACATCTCATCGCTTCGGTGATTGTCTTACGGTGTCTCTTTCTTGTCCGTCTCATTGACTGGCGCAAAAGTTGTTCCTGTTTCTTTGTTTAATGTTGTTTTTGCCAGCCAATGGCATTACTATGACTCGTCCCCGTCTCTCTCTCCTCCTCCTTATCCCACACACACACACACCACTCAACAATTGATTTATCATATTTGCAAGGCCGCTTGACCCATTTGCTATTACTAATTCTAACGAACTTTCTAAGACCAAAACAAAAAAATCAATTTAGCAACAAGAAAATTGAAAAGGACGCGAGTTTTTTTTTTTGGTTGTGTCATAAACAAGACATAATAAATAATAATTATAAATAATTACAAATGAACTCTAATCACAAACTCACAAAATAATGCTTAATAAAAAAGCCAAGTCGTGGAAAACATATAAAATATTATTTTTTAATATCTTATTTGATACAGATGTGTTTTTTTTTATTGCTTTACAGTATTTTATACGTTCCCTGAAATAGAGACAAAAATTTTATAATCAAGTTTTAATATTTTTAATATTTTTAAATGCATTTTAATTGACACATAATTTGTATCTGTTTAAGTTCGATTAATTAAAATGTTTTCTGTTAAGAGATGAAGTTTTTATATATGCTTGTAAAATATTTGCTCTGGTTCTATTTTTAAAAATCATATTTTTATAGAGCTAATTCTGTTAATTCCTCAAGAAAAAATTGATTAGTAATTCGCTGTTCATTTTGGGACATGATCAGTTTGATCGTATATATAGAAAATAAGCTGTTGACAATATATTTTGGTCTGTTGTCTTTTTATTTGTAGATTTTATTTTATTTTCTTTTCTTTTTTACTTGATTAAAATCGGCTTTTAAGTGTCTTGTTTATTGTGTCTCCATAGAAATCCAATGAGATTATTTAATTTGCTGACTTTTATTGAATGTAGCTTAACCAACACCACCCTATCTCCCCCCCCTCTCTTTCTCTCTCTCTCTCGCTTTCTCAATCTCTCTCCCACTGTCTATGGCCTTACAACAAGTTCTTAGAGATCTATGCGATTTGATACGATCGATACGAATTCAATTCCATTACCATTAAAATTCAAAATTCATTGTTCTTGTTCTTGTCTTTGTTCCATTGGCCCATTGTGTTAACAACTTTTATATATTTTTAATCCAAACGTTAATTTGACTGTTTTCCAAATCAAGGTTCAGCAAGGTCGGACAGAATTTGTAAAGTTTTGTCTTAATCTGTAACCAAATTCATTTGCATACAAGGAATTTGGCGCGCTTTCTTTTAAAATGCTAAAGCCTTAAATTAGACAAATTGTGTATATCGTGTATTGTAGTTTCTAAATTATGATCTTTTGATGAATTTCAATATTTTGCTGCTTTCAGTTTTAATTAGCAAAAAATATGCTAAAACAGCCAGCAAGTAAATTTCGATCAAGTCTCAATTGCATGAGATAAATAATTGTGATATATTCGTAACTGATCTATCAGATTTTGTTTCACACACACGTTTCCCAAATCAAGGTAAATCTGCCAACTTCCGTTTCCCATGGCGTCACATTTTTCTCAGTTATTTTTGGCTGCGGTATTCCGTTTCAAAAGCATCTGCGGAAGCGCCGTGCATTTTATGACCATTGTTCTTCCTCAAGTCCCTTTTTATTTGGCGTTATTTCTAACCCAAAACATGCTGTATAAAATATATAATGCCCCGCCCTACACCACTTGCTATAGCACAAAAGGTGGAGTTTTTCCTCTGCTAGACACAGGTTCAACTTGCGGTTGAGGTTCCCAGGGCAACCCTTTTGAGTTTTTGAGTTGTGCACCCTTGGAAATGCTCTGTCTGTGTCTGTGTCTGTCTATCAGAAATCTGTCACAAGGGTGGCTGCTCATCATCAACATGATCAGGTGAGCAGTCCACATCCCTCTCTCTCTCTCTCTCCCTCTCTCTACCTGTGCCACATCCTTCATAGTGCATCTGATGTTGGCAAATGCAATGCAAAGTTGGTCTTCACCCATCGATCAACACAATTTGATTCGCATTTCTATGTGTGTCTGCGACGTGGGAACCCATCACAGGTGCTGTTTCCAAATTCATAGTGCTGCTGAGCTACCGTGTTGCCGGTGAGCTTGAAATATGATGCCAACCTTCAAAATTTCAGCTGCCGCACCCCCTCCAAATACAATATTTGTTGCAAATATTTGCTTAATCTTTAAAGAAGACGGCGACGGAGTTCACAATTTTCTCGAATTTCATTTGCTTTTGTTGTTGCTGTTGGATAATTTTGGTTGGATTTTTGTTAAGTGAATTATGAAATGAGATTTGGATAAAAGTCGCAGGGCACAATTAACAAAAAATGACATGAGAGAACAACAGCAACAGCAGCAGCAGCAGCAGCAACAGGCAGACCAACAACATATGTGAACAGCATGGCAACAACAACAACAATACCAACAACAACCGCAATAATGACAATCGCACAAATCAACAAATCACGATCAGCGGTAGCAGCATAAAACTCACGATTTCTGCTGTCCGAAAAAATTCTGAAAAAAAAAAAACCAAAAAGGAGAACAAATTTTGAGCATCAGGGGAACAAGAACAGCAATATGTGTGTGTGTGTGTGTGTACAACAACAACAACAATCGGTTTTGCCCAAGCGCTGCTTGAATGAACAGCATAGCATGGCCAATGCTAGGCTGTGCCACCCAAAACGCAGTTGTATTTTATTACCAGTAGCAATTGCTGTTGCTGTAGCTCAGTCAGTCGGTCAGTCATTTGGTGCTCAACATTGCTCCAACATTGGCAATTGGCAATTGTCAATTGGCAATTGCCAAGCTCAGGTTGTCAACATTTGATCAGGGCGCATGCTTCAGTAGCTACAGTAGACTGTGCAGCACAAAAATTGTGGCCAAAATGTGTAGGCAATTTGTCAATATGTTATGACAACGACAACGGCCAACAACAGACAGCAGCAATAGCAGCAGAAGGAGCAGCAGCAGCAGCAATAGCAACAGCAACAGCAGCAGCAACTACTTCGTACACAACAGCAACATTATTGACATTAGGGCACCTGTTTGTTTGCCAACTTAAAACTATGATTACCGTTGTTGTTGTTGTTGCTGTTGCCATTGTCATAGTAGCCAGCAGCACGCGTAAGTACAACACACACACACACAGACATCACACAGACTCGTGACTGAGTCCAAAGACGCCAGCGTCGAGTTAAGGTGAGCTGCAGGCGCAGACAACGTTAATCACAGAAAAAACAAAAGCCGCCGTCCGAGGTCCGAAAAGAGAGCCAAGTGTAAGAGCCAACTGCTTGGACAACTGGCTTTTGTTTTTTGTTGCTTTTGGTTTTTTAGGTTTTTGGTCAATGAACAAGAAAAATAGATTTTCACGGTTACATGCGTCGCGGACTTTGCTATGATACAAGCCAGTACTTGCACACACACACACACACTCAAAACACACACACACACATATACAGCATCAGCACATACGACATGCATATGACATATTGCCATTAGGTAGTAACAACAACAACAATGCACCAGAAATTGTCTTGAGCAAGTTCGTTGCCTAAGTCTTTTGTTTGCCTGCAACTCAAAATCGTCTCGCTATCTTCGTTTCCGCTTTTTGCTGAACTTTGCAATGCGGATCGTAACTGTTACTAGTTTTGACATAAAAATGGCCATGTCAAAATTAGTTGCCTCATAAACAAATTTTGTTCAATACAAATTATAAATTTCTATATAAATTTATGCCAATATTTAAAATATTTATTGTGTTTATTTAAAAACAATCATTTATATAAAAAAAAAATATTATAATTTAAAATGTACCTTTAAGTTTCAAGCTGAAAAACAGAAAGTATTTTTCAACTATTAATATAAATTAATTATTAAGTAAAGAAAACAATTGAACGGCGAATTATTTAAATTAATTAATTATTTAAAAATTAATTATTAAATTATTTAATTAGTTAAGATTCAGTTTAATTCGAGAATATTTATTTATTTATAAATGTGTTTGTTTTTTGCATAAAAATCGAGCAAAACTCGAAACCAAACTTTTTCTATATATATATTGTAAAACCCTGGCTTCATATATATATACGCGATTTGAACTGAAAATAATTGAACCCTTAGGAAACATGAGCACACCTAACGGCAAACATAAGAAAGGAAGGGAGTTTAACAAAACGGACTTCCTTTGCTGCTGGCGCATCCTGAAATGCTCACAAATTCCCACGCTGCAAATGCTGATGTTGTTGTTTTTGTTGTCGCTGTTGTTGCTAAGAATGGGCGTAAATTTACACGCCCTCGCTTGAAGAGCGATTATTATTATTGTTATTGTGATGGTGATCATTGTGCAGACAGCAGACAAAACTTCGCAGAGCAGCAGGTAAAAAGGGACCAGCGACAGGTACAAATAAAATAAAAAGGACGACGGCGTACGCCCTGCTTGCCTATCCCCTATCTCCCTGGGTTTTCCTGCTGACAGTTTCTGATTGTCTGATTGTCCTTTTTTGGCAGTGCGCTCGCTTATCGCTCGTCCTTGATCCTTGAACCTAAATTGTCACCTTTTCACTTCTCTCCACTTTGTTTGTCCACTTTCACTTGCGCTTATCGCCCAAATCCAAATCCCTGAGTACCTTTATTCCCAAATCCCTAAATGGCAATTCGTTTAATGAGTCCATGAGCATTTCTAATGAGCACAAAATTGTTAGCGAAGCCAAGCCAGACCCCCCACAGTTCCGTTCACGGGCTCAGTTCAGCTCCGTTGAGCGGAAGAGGCTTCTGTGTCTCTTTTGTTTTTGTCGGAGTGCGTGGGATGTGTGAGGAGATTGAAGGGGAAGAAGCAAATATTTAATGTATATGGAAATTATCATTTAGCTTTTCAACGAAATATTACACGCCTCAGCGATCGTCTTAACACACTATAGCACTCCTTCCCCCTCCTGCCTTATTAGCTCCCCAAATGTCGTACCGAACTTCTCTTTTTTTTTCATTTGACTTGGAACTTCAGGGGGCTGAGCTGTTAATTCTGAGAACTACTTCGAAATGCGTTAAGCATAAACGTACAAAAATCTATCAACGCTTCTTTAATTAAACGGTTGAAATGCCTTGTTATACATCGCATCCAAGCTAGAGATGTGCGTGAGTCGTGCGTGAGGCGATATATATTAAATATATTATGAAATTATGAATTTTTATAAAAGATAATTCTAAAAAACAGGTCTTTGGCAAATACTTAATATAAAATATGTTTAATCTGTACATATTTGTACACACTCTCTATAAATATAGCACTTTTAAAAATACACCTCAAAAAAAACTTTTATATCTTTTTATCACGTGCACATTGCAAAACCCATGCAATAACTGCATCAATGCAACCCCTCTTTCCGCACTATTGATGGCCCATACTGTCTTGACCCAGTGAACAGCAGCAGAAGCAGACGACAAGTTTCTGGACATAATTAATGTACTTAAGCAGCAGCAGCAGCAGCAAAACCAAACCAAGTCTTGGAATCATATTTAATAACTAGTTTATAGTCTTAACCATAGGCATGAGGCATTCATCAAGTGGTTTTGACCACAAAGCTTAATAGGGCACGTGCCCTGCTTGTTAGGCCAAGCGGCCAATGTGCGGCCAAGTGGCTGCCTCTTGTGGTTGCTTCTCGTTGTGGCTGCTACTTCTTCTTCTTCAATGGTCGCTCATTGCACGCAACTTGCCGTTAAACTTGGCTCAACTGTACTTAAGTCTGTAAGGGTGATGCGAACAGACGACAGCAATATGGCATTTGACCAAAAGCAAAGCCAGATTAAGACCGATAAAGTTATTAACAACTTGTTAATATTGTTGTTGATAATGTTGCTGTTACTCCTGGCGAACGGCACTTAAATATCACAACAAGATGCAACGCAAAGAAATGCAATTGCTGCTGCACCTGCAGCTGTTGCTGATGCACAGTAAAAAAAAAAACAGGATTTCAATTATATTCATTTGCATATCAATTGAATATAATAAAAATCAGTGATTTGATTCCCTCTAAAAAAAACTCTGGCACAATTATGAGCGCATTTGTATTTGACTTGTTTAATTATGAATAATTAAATCGAAAAATGGTGTTTTTTTTTAGACCACAATTGTTTACTGTGTGCTGTTGCTGTTGCAATTGCAATTGCTGGAGATTGTGGCTGTGGCTGCAAGTGTGACTCGCATTGCATGTGGAGCAGCAGCAGCAGCAGCAGTTTGCTGTTGGCTACGGCTGCCTGCACGTTGTCTTTCAAGTATTTGTCAATTAGATTTTTAATTGCTCAAATATGAATATAGGCAGCAATAACAGCAGCAGCAGCAGCAATAACACCAGCAGCAGCAGCAGCAGCAACAACAGCAACGCATTTGCCATGACTTTGACGTTGACAGCAGCAGCAGCAGCAGCAGCAGCAGCAGCAACAGTAGCAGCAACACCAACAAGAACAATGTTCTTCGAGTTGAGTTTTTTGTTTTAGCCTGTTTTGCCTGTTGCAAACTTGTTGAGGCTGCAGTCAACGACGACGATTATTATTAAATGCAACTTAGATCGGATCAGCAACAGCAACAGCAACAGCAGCGGCAGCAACGACAACGACAGCGACAGCGACAGCAGCGAACTCGATTAAATCGAAATGCAATGCTTCTTATGACACCCTCTCCCTTCCATCCCTCGCCCCCCCACACTAAATCCCGCTCTTATCTATATTTAAGAGTTAAGATGAATCGCATGTCTGGCAACTGAGACTAGCTGAAATATTATTATTACGCTATGGCTAAAAGTGAATGATTGCCGTGGTGGGGCGCAGCTGCTGTACTTGCAACAACAGCAGCAGCAGCGGCAGCAGCAGCAGCAACAGCAGCACCAACTGTAACGCACAGCGGCAGCATGATGCGCCTCGATAGACGACGATAGATTATCAGGGTGCGAGAGAATGAGAATAACTGGGAATAAAGAACAGCCAAATAAATACTTATAGCTGTCGCTTCGTTAATTTACGAGCCATGTGAGCCAGCTAAAAAAAAAAACCAAGAGCAGGAACCGAAGCAGCAGTGGCAATATCTAAAGTTGCGACTGCTGCAATCTAATTAGCGACACACGTGTGTTTGCCTTGCCCAGCACCACATCATATTAACCAAACACATATATGTTTGCATAGTTAACTGTTAGACACACACACAGCAGCAGCAGCAACATCTACTTGCCGCACGGCCGCTTTGCTGGCAACGTGCCTCGTTAGTTGCTGCTGCTGCTGCTGCTGTTGTGGCCATGGCCAAGGTCCATGGCTAGCACGACAGCAACAGCAAAAGCAGCAACTGCAGCCGCAACGTTGCTATTTTTTTTTTTTTAGATTTGTAGCCAGTTGCTGGCCTTGCTTTGGACAGCTTGTTGCATATGTCAAGCCAAGCCAACAGCAACAACTGGCAACAGCAACAACTGGCAACAGCAACAAACAGTAACAAACAACACCTGCAAAATTTTTGCTCAACTGCCGCATCTCTGTCACAAGTCGAGTCGTTTACGTATGGAAGCAACTGACCATATAACCATCCATCTAACTATCTACATATATATATATATATATATATATATATATTTTGACTTTGGCATTAATGCTGAGATTCCTTTCTCTTTTGTAAGCACGCACACAAAAAATATCTTAATACAAAAACAATAACCGAATAGAACCCAAGCCAAAACTTACTTCATAAAAAGAGTCTAACAAATTTTACTTAATAAAACCAAAGCAATAAAAATACTGAAATAGTATTTGATTCGCAGCGAGGGATTTGCCGAAAAGTTTACAGAATGCTTCTGAAATTCTCAAAGATTAAACATAAAAAAAGCTTGTTTTGGATGCTGCCAAGATATATATTTTTTCTATTGCCAACAGCCTTTTACATTCTCATTGGGGGTATCCAGGCAAAAGAGCCCTCTTCAGGAATGTGCTGAGCAAAGGCAACAAATGCATCATTATAAATAACCAATGACATGATAAAGGGTAGAGATGAAAGAGGTGAAGAGGGGTAGACAGTTTTGGGGCTTTTCGCGGGGGCATTTTATCTTATGCATAATAAACCGCTCATAATTCAACGATTTGTCATTTTGTATTCAAATATTAGTTTTGTCAACTGATGCCACATTTGCATTTCAATTGATTCGTCTGCCACGGCGACGCAGAACTTTAGCGCGCGCCAATACCAAAGGGGGGGGGGGGGGGGGGGGAATCGTTAACAATTTACATTCACATTCACATTCACCTTCAGAGCAGCTTGTCGTTGTTTGTGTTGTTTCTTGTATTGACTTTTCACACCTTCCACTGGGCTGCTAACGAGACGCGGCAGATAAAGATATCAGTTTCCAAGACCGGACAACACTATCTGTTGTCCAGCTCTACCCAACTTTTGATCTTGTAAAGCATACTATCCGATACGTATAGAGTATCGTCGATAGCATATTCTTAGAGTTGTTAGTGCTTTTGACACTTTCGAAAAATTTGTTAGCAACGATTTGCATAATTTCACAGTAAATTCCTAATTCTATTCTATGACCGCAGTAGAAGTATCAACTCCCTGACTCCAGACCAGACAAGAACACAGCGATTCAAGCCGGTCTGGTCAGGCACTTTCTGCCTGGCCCCACTTTTATGTATATTTATGTTTGATACTTAATCGCTAATAAATACACATTCGTATTTCAAAACTGCCAGCAACGAGAACAACAACACAAATTTAAATATTTTTGAAAGGGCCCACAAATAATAATACAAAAAAAAAAAACAAAAAAAAAGTCTGGAGTGACCCCAGAATAGTTATTGAGCTGCTGTGCGACTCCTGTGGCGTTTGTTTGTTCGAAATCAAAACATTTCTCTTGAGGATTTGTTTTTGTGCTCAGCTTGGGACCAATAACCAAAGACATTTTTCACACCTCCCAATTAATTATTAGTGGGCAACCCGATTATTAAATGGGCGAGTCATAGAACCGCCTTCATTCATCACCCCAACAATTTAATATCAAAATATATATATATCCAAGCTATGCTATATATTTAAATATATACAAAGTCTTATATTTTATCAATTAATTTATTAGTTACTTAAGTAAATCAATTGGCCATGGTGTGTCCCATAAAGTTTGATATCTTTAAAGCTCATTTCCCGGGCATTTGAATCACTTGGTTCTTTAATATGTTAAACAATCTTATCCTAGAAAATTAACTTAATTTTAGCTGAGAAAGCTCAGCGACTAACTCACATAAAATAAAATGAATGATAATATTAATATATGTTTATTTGGTTCACAAATCAATATCAACTCCAACTTTAGTTTTAATCCTAAGTTCCATGGCCCCAACTCGTCATGAATAGCTGACCATTTGCAAGCTGGAACTGGAACTGGAAAATTCATGAATTTCAATTCCAACTGGAGCAAATAGATATATTCACAGCAATTTATGTATCTTAAGGTTGTCCCAAAGCAGAACCTTTTTGGCTGTATTTTAAACATTTTGATTGTCTCGCAAGCTGAAAAGAGTAGAAAGATTTTTCACTCATATTTCATGGCCTGGTCGATAGATGAATTAAGGAACGGATGGGCTTGGTCACCTGCCTTTCTCACGATCTTTAAGCACTTGCTCTATATTATTATGATATATATTTATAGCTGATCATTTTGGTTGATTTCAATTCAATTCGTTCGATTTGTTTTTTTTTCCAAACCAGCTAAGTGAAAGGTGCTTTTTCAGATATCATAATTAAAATGATGCCTTAGAAAGTTTGAAAAATAAGCTTATGCAAATATCCGACTTATAGTTGACATTTTGAATTATTTAATGTCTTTGTATTTATCCTTTAGTTCCAAAAGCTAAATAAATTTCATTTAAGCTATCTTTGAGCTTTCATGTTCATTAAAAAAGCCTTAGAATAAATAATCAATCTAATTTTCTATAGTATTTTATTATCATGTAAAAAACAGGAATTTTGTATAGTCTTTCGGACACTTTCACTTTATGGTATCCTTTGTAGAATCCTTAAAAAACAAAAATTATAAAAATTTATTTAAGTGCTATGTTTACTTAAAAGTTAACTTGATACTTTATGATATAATACATTTTTTATGGGAAATACATAATTCAGCAATCTTCATGAATATTTCATCTCAATCATTGGCAGTAAAATATGCGAGTTTAAAAAGTCGCGCATTTTAGCATTTTTATTGGGTTCTATCTGACTTGACGATGGGCGTAAATCGATTGATTATGGCTTATCGGTGTGCTAACTATATTCACCTTCTCCACTGCCTCCCTTTTCCCCCTTTCCCTCTTTCCCTTTTCTCTACATATTTCTTGCGATCGTTGATTGTTTCTTTCTACGCGTGTCTATTTGGAAATACATTATCAGTTTTTATGAGTTTTTTTTATAATTCGCATATAATTCAGATGTTGTCTGAATATCAGCGGTATTAATTTCACGCCCATATCAAAATTCAACACAAATTATGTTGGCAGTTTCGACAGCCGATGTTAATATTTGGGCCAATAAATTAGTAGCTCTTTAGCATTTGCCAAACCTTCTTAGCTGAAAAATTCACATTTCAATCAGAATCAGATATAAATAGCTTGTCGACTTAATCCGAGTAAAAGCTCAAATAACTTAATTTGTTTTAAATAAATAAAATCCATTGATTATAATTTCGGATTCTATTTAGTTATTCAATTTATTGATTGTTTAATTATTCCCATTTTATATACACAAGTAATAAAACAAAAGAGAAAATTAGGCATGTCAACCAATAAAAAAGTTGAACTCAAGATTTCTTTTACTTTTGTTCTACTTGATTTAATGATTCGAACTAACAAATATTCATCAAAATAGCTGCTGTTTGGGCAGATAAATTATATATTTTCGATTTTATTAATTTTACCAGCAATGTATTATAATTAATCATTTTGATTTCAATAATTAATTGCGTAGATTTAGTTAAACTTTTTCTTTGATGTTTGCTTATAAATAAATTTGCAATAATTTTGCAAGAAAAACAAAAAGTTTGAAGAATAGCAAACAGAATTCAAAATAAACTAATAATGAGGGGGAATTCGGAACAAAAGCTGCTCGATGAACTGGTAAACTATTTTGTAACGGTTTTAATTGTCAACGTGTGGCACACACACACACACACACACTTGCAGATAAGCAGTCAGATATCTGGTTTTCATAAGTCTATTGTGTGTGCCATGGAATGGAGTGTATTGACTCAGATTGACAGACAATAGTCCTGATTTTTATTGTTCAACAACAGTCGTCGCACTCAAAAAATATTCGTTAGATATCCGAAAAAATAATAATAACAATACATTGAATAAAAGCTTGACATAAAATTTATTATTATTTACCGATATGTTGCTTCTTTCGTCTCTCTCTCTTTGACTAAACATATCTTAAGTGCCAATGCTGTCGTCATTCCATCGATCTGTCCATCTGTGAGGCCATCTGCCTCGGTTTTTTTTTTATTTTTTATTTTTTTATTATTATTGTTTTTATTATTATTGTTTTCTTTGATCATTTTGCAAATATTTTTGCGGACGCATTTCAATTTGAATTGCATACAAATTGTGTTTGTGTGCGAATTGTTTATTGTTTGTTGTTTTTATTTTTTAGTTTTTTTTTTTTTTTTTGGTTTGTATTATTTTTTTTTAAGCTGCTATGATAGCAGCTGCGAAATGCCTAGTTTTGCAGGTTGTTGAACCTTCTCGAACGATGCTCTCTCAGCCTATCGGCCTAGTGAAATTAACAAGCGTAACATTATAAATAAATACAAAAAAAATCTAACACAATCCATGATTATCCTAATGACTGTAAGAAGAATTTGTTTTTAATTTTGATTTTTTGTGCGCTTCGTTGATAATTTCAATTTGCAACTTCTCTTAAAACTAGCACAAGTGGAAATGTAGCCGTGTGGCATGCCACACAGCCTAGCACAGCCAGCATGACAGAGGCGACAAATGCAAAACACGTGTGTCCAACTGGTCCACAGAGATCACAGTACCAAATCTGCCCAAAGCCCCACGAGCAGCTCAATTAGAGATGAGCCACACCCAAAACTGGCCAGATTTCTTGGCTTTTAAAGCTGCAAAAGGATAAATATAAATATATAATATATATATATAGATAACACTTGGCATTATTTTAAGATATTCTTTGCAAGGTATGAGATATTTCATCTACTTTAGTTTGCCTAAAAATAATATAAAATAATAATAAAAATACGAAATTTTTGTGACTTACGAATTAATTTTGCTGTATTTTGTAATGTATTTTTATAGATTGTTTGCAATTTTATGAATGTCCGCCTGATAAAAATACTACATTTGATATGTGGCCATCTCTAGAGGAGAAACATCTAAACACCGTAAACGTAGACGTTGGCAACAGTGTTGCCGCCATTCGAAAGCTTGTCTCTCTTGGCCAGCAAATTAACGCTTGATTAAGAACCAACCATGTAAGCGACCAGGCACCAGCCAACTAAGCACTTAGCCAGACAAATGTCTGGGTATGGGTATGGGTATGGGTATGGATATGGGTATAGATCTGGGTATGGGTATAAGTATGGGTATGGGGTATGGTCTGTTGTGGTTCTGGTTCTGCTTTTGCTTCTATCTCTTGGCCGACTGCCTGGCTAAGTGAATGTCCATTTGTCTGTTTTGTCTGTGTGTTTGCCTCTGCCTCTGCCTCTGCCTCCATCTCTGCCTCTGGACTGTGGCACTTTGGCGAAAATGTGTGGCTAATTGTTGCACTAAACTGTTGTTGGCATGCGTTTGACAGTCGGTCCAAGTGATGCCCATCAAATTGGCACCAACTTCAAGCTGGCAGAGCTTACAGCAAATCACCAACAGCTCCCAGCTTCATCTCCAGCAGCTCCAATTTTAGTCACAGTCTTTATTATATATATATATATATATATATTGCTCAATCAGTGACAAATTGAGTGATTTTTTATAAGACTTACAAATTTAATTTAATTTTACATTTAAACAAAACATTCCATTTTTTATATAAAACGTAAGACATAAAAATTATTCGCTTTTAACTTATTTTTTATTTCAAGTCCAGCATATTTTCCCCAAATATTCGCATAGTTTAATTTTGTTTAAGATCTCATTACTATTTTAAACCGCTTATTTTGCTAAGAGTATTCCACATTCGACTTTGGGCTTGAGGGTATTTTTCTAATTTTATTCTTTTCTGTCGACAATGTATTTTAATCGGGCTATTAAAATTCGTGTTAACACAATATCCAAATGAGTCGCATGTATAATTAACAACGTTGGGGTACTGCGACTGCTCCCCTTTAGCCCCCTCCCTGCCAACACCGCCACCTTCCGCACTACCCTTACCTCTTCACCCTCTTCATTGCGAAGTGCACCTCATTTGTTGATAATTTACAGCTGTTGTTTGATATTATTATTTGTTTAAGTGCATTTTAATTTCGCCGACTCTCACAACTTCCGTACTTCCGCACGTGTGTAAAGCTTCCGCAACTGTTGCAAGTTGCCAGCAGGATGTGTGTGTATGTATGTGTGTGTGTATGTATGTGTGTGAGTGTTAGCTACTTCATTAGCATTACGATTTGCCTATGAAATTGCCTCAATTTCAATATAATGCACATATTTTTTACTCCAGACCTCATTTATGTGTTAAGTGATATAAGGGGTGGCTAAGAGGGGTGCTATTGGGGGTGGGGAGGGGAGATGTTAACAATTAGCATTTGCCGCATCTCATTACAGCTTATGTGAGCAGTTCCGGTCAGTTTATATAAACCGCACTCAACTCGAATCAACTCAAATTGCAAATCGATTTTGTATCTGCGTATCTTGTATCTTGTATCTTTTTATATTGTATCTTGACGGCTATGCATCTGGTAACTCTCTGATTGCAGGTGCACAATTTGCAATTGACATTCGCCAAGTCGCTTGTAATTCCGAACCTTAACTGTTGTTAATGAGTCGCATAATGGGCATTAAATGCAACTGAGTCAAGTTGCAAGATAAATGCAAACCGATGCCACACTTGCCACTTGCTTGCCACTTTGGTTCCAAGTCACAGCTACTTACGTAATTGCCAAAACACTTAACATATCGGATATAACTTGCTTACGACAGACTCGATCATTTTTTTTTTATATAAATACATCTAATTAATTTCTTATGCAAGAGTTTTGTTATTCAATCTGAAATGCGATTGCGTTTCTAAGTTATAAATTTATTTACAATCGATTAATATATATATATATGGATCAGATGATATCCGCAAACATTCACTAAATATTTATTCAATTTTTAATGAATTTTATTTTTCGAATCATGTCTAAAATCAATTTAAAGAGCTTATTTAACGATTAACCTTATTTAAATATATATTTATATATATATTTATCTTCAGTTTATAAGACTAGTTTAAATTCGTTGTCGGCAAGACAATATGTCCTTTGACGTGTCAACCTTTCAAAAGAGAGACCTCAACTTATCATGCCATAACTGAAGCTCCATTTCCACTCTTTCCCCCACTTGCCCTTCGGATGCAAATACTTGACATAAGTTTGCTTTTTTGTTGCGCCAAGTTCGCTGTTGTCTTGATAAACCCTGTATTTTTTTTTTTTTTTATTTTAAGGATCCTTATAATTTAAAAGTAAGAAATAAATACTGAAAGAGAATGAGTAAGAGTATATATATTAATTGTAAAAGAGAGAGCGAGATGGAGTTGCTGAAAGGCAGATATAAATGGAATATATAGAATAAACAGAGGAACTTTGAATATAGTCGTAATACTAACAACAATAGAAGTAATACTAAAAGTAGATTGTTTAGAGATTGACTTTAAAAAAATATATAGAGTATCTACTCAACGGTTATTCACACACAAAAAATCTATCTTGTTTTTATGTTTTATGAGGTGCTTTAAAGACCGTCTCGATTCGATTTCGATTGGATGCATTGCGAATCGAATCGATTTAATTTTTTGTTTTGTTTTGTTTTGTTGTGTTTCGATTCGTTTTGTTCATTGTTGGTTTTGTGTATTTTCTTTCGATTCGTTTATTTATATAATGTATTTATTTTTTTTTGTGGCTTATTTAGCAAACAATAAAGCAATAAATCAATCAATTATCAGTTAAACGTCTCTGAAAATTCAATATGAAAGCCTTTTTGGGCAACGCATTTTTGTATTTTGGCTTAAATGGAGAGAGAGGATGAGATTGAGTGAGAGAGAGAAGAAGAGAAAGAGAGAGAGAGAGATGAAGAGTGCTGTGTATGATAATTTGTCAGTGTGGCATCTAAAGATACATAAAAAAAAAACAAAAAGTATCTGTCCGATACATATGCGAAGGCAAACGAACCCAAAATCGAACGCGGGTGCATTGCGATGACTGTTTTTGGATGTAAGCCAAAAGGCGCACTGGCGCCTAAGTAGGTCAGCTCCTCCAGCCACAATAGCTGCCAATTTGGGCGAACAAATTCCTGGCCTGACAGGCAACAGACGACGGCGACGACGGCGACGACGAAAGCAGAAACACAAGCAACAAACAGAGGCAGAAACAGAGGCAGACGGCAACGACGACGCATGCCAATTAGCCAGGCCTGGCCAAGTTGTTGGCCCAGTCGGTGAGCGCCTGTTGGTATGCAATGGGCCCATAAGTAGATGCATCTATTGTTCCACGTACAATACAATGATTTGAGAACAAGATACGAGTCAGAAGATGACGCGTTTCTAATGACAAATTAATAATTATGTATTTTTTTTTGCAATTATCCAGTTTAGTTTATGATTGATTGGTTTAGATAATAAAAGTTCTGAAAATAAATAAAAGATGTAAATAAAATATTGTATATTCATATTTATGTTACTATTTATTTGTAATAAACACAAAAACTTTTGATTTCACTTTGATCGTTTTTGTTTTATTATGCAAATTTAATGCACTTTAAATGAGATCGCATCGAATACGAGGGTGGTCTGAAAAGTTTCCGACCTGATAAAGATACAAGACATTTTTCTGATGTTTTATTTTTTACTTTTCAACATAGTCTCCTTGTAATTCTACAAACTTCTCCCAGCGATGCTCCCATCTCTGTAACCCGTCCAAATAGTACTCGGCGTTTTTCTCTGCAAAATAATTGTTCACAAAGGTGATTGCCTCTTCATTTGACGAAAATCTCTATCCTCCGAGCGCAATTTTCAGATGAGGGAACAAAAAGAAGGAGAAGAAGGGCTAGATCTGGTGAGTAAGGCGGATGGTCCAGCAAACCGTAATTCGTGCATTTTGGCCATGGCAACCGCTTTGGTGAGTAACTGTCAACAGATGAACAATGAAATTCACTTGCTTTTATGTACGAGTGCTGCCATCTTCAGGTTGAGGTCTGAAACTTGTCAGACCACCCTCGTACATTTAGAAGTAGATGAAGTTATTTGAATCAGATAATTTTTTACCTTTTTTTTCTTTCAAGTTCAACGCTATTCTTAATATTCAGCAGTAAGCCATAATTTAAGCGGAAATAATTTTTTATGTATAATGTATAAGATGCTAATGAAATGAATAAATCAGCGAATGTCCAATTTGTTAAAACTTGGAAAAAACTAAACAGATTGTAACAGGATGCTCAAAACGATCAAAATTAGGTGAAAGAAAAAAAAAATATTGTGATTTTGCTGAAGAACATTTCAAAGTAAATTGGAAGTATAAAAAAGATAAAGTATAATACAAGATAACAAACAAAAAAAAAAAGTATTACGATATAGCAACATAACAGTAATAATTTCTGGGCCCATTGCTTTGATTGCAGAGTGAACTAATCGCCGACAACAACATTTTTGACCTGAGGCCAGATTCACAGCTTAAATGGTCGGTGCGAAAAGATTTATATAACGGCTTTCGATAGTTGTGTCAGTTGAACTTTTCAAAGGGGCAGATGAGGTGGGAGGGGGGGAGGACAGCGGAATGAACGAAGAGGTGTTTGTGGCAAAACATACATCATCAGAGGGTCGCCTGCAGGGTTGGCCAAAAGGGGGCATAATTGCTTGCAAGAAGCAAAATATTTGCCAGAGCTTTGGCTAATGAACTGTTAATTTCAACAGAGATCGGTAGGGTTAGCAAGAGAGAGGGGGAGAGAGATAGATGGATATCCACGAGAAGTTGGAAAATGCTGAAGACTTAATTGTATTTAATGGACTATGTTTTTTTGTGGAATGCAAACCCATTTTTTTTTTTTTTCACTGGTTTCGTTTTTATTTTTTATTTTTGGCCCTCGATTATGCAAAGTCTTAATTTGGCTAAACGCAGCGCGCTCAATCACTGGCACATGGAGCAAACAATAATTGGTTTAAATAAACTGGGGAAAAAAAATCAAGCAGCCAAAAGCAGAACACTAAAAAGAAAAGTTAACTGAAGATCAAATACTCTTTTAGGCATTAGGTAAATTAGAGATTTATGTGAATAACACTGAATTTTGATAATAAAAATTTTAGAATACTTAAAAAAATTGTCATTTTTTTCATGGTATTAAAATAGATCTTCTCAACTCCAAATACTGCTCCTATGGTCTGCTATCTTTGGTCAAAATTAACAAGTGTTCCATATTTCATGACAATATTAGGCGACTTTTTGTAAGTGCATTGAAAATTTGGCAAATAGGATCGGCCTTGGGACACGCGATCTGCTCGCGCCAAATATTTGCACAGCGTTTTTGGGGCTGGCTTTCTATGAAATTTGCCAAATGAAATATGATGGTTTTTTTTTTTTGCTGAAATACTGCAAATATTGAAAATACGGACCAACTACACATAGTTACGAATGTATGTATATATTCAATAATTGCGATTGCCGTTGGGACAGTTGTTGTTGTTGTTGCTGTTGCTGTTGCTGCTGTTGCTGCTGTTGCTGTTGCTGCTGCTGTTGTTGTTGCTGTTGTTGCTGTTGCACCGCTCTAATGGCATTTTAATAATAGATTGCGTTAATGGCGACGACAGCCTTCGCAGAGTTCATCAGGTACACAACTGATGATGGGCTGACGGATGCCCCAAGACATATGAACAACCAAAACCACACACACACACACATATACACACACAAAAATCTTAAAAATGAAATGAAAAAATACTTAATTCTTTTCAGGCAGCGCACGTGTGACAGTTGACAGTTAGAAAGTATTGGCCAAGAATCTGTGTATTTCGCATTATTTGCATAATTAAACTCTAATACAAATTGGTAATGGGGCAAAAAAACAAAAAAAAAACAGCATAAGAAGAAGAAGACGAGGAATCTGAAACATTGTCTGAGAACTCGGTTCGTTGCCACTTTGCTGGCTAATCATGCGCATGATCGCTGCCTGGAAGAGGGAGTTGAAGCTGGTGGAAGGGGGAAGGTTGGATGGAGCCAGAAGGTGAACTGAAACTGGGAAGTGCAGTGATGACTATTTGCTGTAGTCACACAGTCTGGGAGACTGGGAGACTGGGAGACTGCCAAGACTCTCTTACACTTGACTGTATCAAAATGTTGCAACACAGATGGCAGCGTGCCTCTGCCCCTGCACACGACTAGCACGAAAATTATGATAGATTCGAAAGAACAGAACGTGCAACAGGTTGTTGCATAAAATCAAAATAAATAAAATGTGTTGGAATTTGTATTTAGTTTTGATTATTTGTATTTATATTCTGTCACATTTTTTGAATACATAAAAAAAACTGCTCGAGACTCGTGCTTTTTGGGGGGCAGATAATGTTGCAAAAACGAAACACGCCCATCTCGGAGCGGCAGCAGATCTGTGGGGATTCGACTTTGTGCTGCGCACAAATGGCACAATAAATTCCCATGACAACTAATTTAGCTGGTGGTCGGATCGGAGTTAGCGTTGCGTCGCGTCGCGTCTCTCATCTTTGCCGCCAAACGTTGCAAACGTTTGCAGTTGGCAGTTGCAGCAAACGTTTTATTGACTTTGAATGTGGCTTTGACTTTGAATTTAGCAAACTGTGCAGTTTCTTTCTTTTTGGTCAAATTATGTGGCAGCGCCTAATGATTGTCTCCATGGAGGCGACGCGAATATAAAATACCGGTCATTAAGTGTACACCAGCATCAAGTGTCAAACTGCCCAGATCAGCCCACTGCGACGCCCACAGCGACGCCCACCAAAATTGGTCGATGCTTGGCGCAAAATACAATTATTAGGTTGGAGGTTGCAGCAGGAGGTGGCAGTGGGGGTGTTGTGAGTGGTAGTCGAACAATCAGGTTGCAACTATTAGAAGCTGCCTGCCTGCCAGGGGGCTGCATACGCTGTCGCTTGCCGCATGCCGCATGCTGCATGCCGCATGCCGCAACTTGTTGACATTGACGCGCGGATGTTGCCACGTCCATCAGCTCCAGTTGCAGCTGTCAGTATGTGACCAGTGGCTATAATTTAACACCCACGCGGCAAGGCAACAAGGTGGCAAGTCGGCCAGGTGGCATGGCCCAGAAACTTACCATTTATAATCTCTTGTCTTCGCTCTGTCACACAGCACAATATTTTAGCTGGATTCCCAAATACCCTGTAATATGGATAATTGAATTTTATTTAAAATCTATATTATTTATTGAACGAAGTTAAGAATTGAATTTTGTATTAATTATTTAAGATTTAAAATTATTTTTTTCGATTTTACATCTTCTTTTTCTTTCTCTCTCTCTCTCTCTCTCTCTGTCTCTCTTTTTCTCTCCCTCGTTCTTTAATCATAAATTTAAATTCACCAATAAATATTATATTTTTATGTTGCATATTTATTAATATTAAAATTGCCATTTTAAGTTTTATTTCATTTTTTTGTATAAGTTTTCACTTATAATTTTAGCTTAAAATGTTTGCCGTGTAAGCCAAGTGGAAGTTTCGGGCTTGTTCAGCAATTTGTCAACAAACAGTCTGCGCTGGATTTATCGATAAAATCGATAACATCGAAAGGCCACATGTGTGTGTGTGTGTGCATCACGTTCGTTTTTTATTGTTGTTTGTTGTAAAGCGCAACATTTTATGGGTATGCCGTCAGCGAGTTGTCAGGCATTATAAAGTTGCATAACTGCAGTTTAGAGCACGCGACATTTTGTTTGCAAGTTTACGGTCACTGGCCAAGTTGCCACAAGTTTGCCACAAGTTGCCACAAGTTTGCCAGCTTGCCACAGTTGGCCTGCGGCAGCAAAACGAAACTGGAGATGCACATGGCTGCGATAAGGCGCTGAATTATGATTGGATGTCGTTCATATCTATCTACATACACACATACATACATATAGACGACTGTCGGGAGACGACAGCCTGTTGTATGGACTCATACTCAATAATAAATACTAAAACGAAGTAAATTGCATTTGAGCCAAGTCAAGAAAACGGCACAATTTGACAAATGAATAAATCGAAATTTTCCAAAAAAAAAAAAAAAAACAAAAGGTTTTCCTTCCGCACATTTAGCAATGCTTATAAAATATTTATACTTTTTTTTTTTATATACACATTAATTTAGCTAAGAACTTATTTATCATACTCATACTCAATAATAAATACTAAAAACGAAGTAAATTGCATTTGAGCCAAGTCAAGAAAACGGCACAATTTGACAAATGAATAAATCGAAATTTTCAAAAAAAAAAAAAAAAAGGTTTTCCTTCCGCACATTTTGTAATGCTTATAAAATATTAATTTTTTTTTATATACACATTAATTTAGCTAAGAACTTATTTATCATACTCATACTCAATAATGAATACGAAAACGAAGTAAATTGCATTTGAGCCAAGTCAAGAAAACGGCACAATTTGACAAATGAATAAATCGAAATTTTCAAAAAAAAAAAAAAAAAGGTTTTCCTTCCGCACATTTTGTAATGCTTATAAAATATTAATTTTTTTTTATATACACATTAATTTAGCTAAGAACTTATTTATCATACTCATACTCAATAATGAATACGAAAACGAAGTAAATTGCATTTTAGCCAAGTCAAGAAAACGGCACAATTTGACAAATAAATAAATCGAAATTTTCCAAAAAAAAAAAAAAAAACAAAAGGTTTTCCTTCCGCACATTTAGCAATGCTTAAAAAATATTTATATTTTTTTTATATACACATTAATTTAGCTAAGAACTTATTTATATATAAATGTATATATACTCGTATATATATGTATATATATATATTCTTTTGGTTTTATTGACTGAACACACTTGCTGCGCATATTTAGTTGTAATTGCTGGTTGTGTTGTTGTTGCTGTTGTTGCTGTTGTTGTTGTTGCTGTTGTTGCTGTTGTTTATCAGCAGCATTTTTGGACGCTTGGCTGCATTTTCATCATTTTCTTAATCAGTCAAAACAAAAGAATAAATATAAAAACAACAACAACAACAACAACAGCAACTTTGCGGCTGTGTTCTATGCGCAACTAAGTAAAGCAAAGTATAAAAAAACTTACCTCGGGTAATTATTAAAAATGCCATGCTGCTAAGAGGGGAGTGTTGGTGGTGGAGGGGGGTGGGGTTGGGCAGACTCGAGTCTCAGTTGGGTAATTAAGTCAGAAAGCATGGCAAGTGCGCGATTCTTTTTTGCCGTTCCCCCTTTCCCCTTTGGAGCACCCTCTAATTGTGCAACTGAATCCAAAATTGTTATATAACTTTTTTAGCAGCGACGACGAAGCGAGTCGCTTGACTAAAATACGATTTTTTTTTTAGTTTTAGTTTTTCTTAGCTCAATTTATTTTTTTTTTATTTTTCTTAATTTTCTAGTTTTATGATTTATGATGCTTGAAAGATAAATTTCATAAAGCGCTTGTTAACTGCGGCTGTCAATAGTCGTTCACCAAATGAACATGCCACCTCCTTCCCCCTCTCCTTCTTGCCACAGACCACCTTGGCATAAAATGCTGATAATGATGCTAGTGTCAATGCTCTGTAGCGGTGTATCTTCTTCTGCCGCAGCATGTCGAGCGTGTTCTATGAAGTTAATCTAAGCCCTCTTATGTCCCCGTTCCGCCCCTTATCTACAAAACAAAACAACAACAACGACGACATTGCCTTGGCATATTACGCATACGCTCTGTGGCGCATATCATAAGCTATTTGCAGTGGCATCCACAAATCCCAAGCCCAATCGCAATGCCCAATCCCCAAACCTACTCGTTGGTCGTGCCTCTTGTGTCTTTGTGGCGCCTTTCATGTTGCCGCTCGCGCATAAATCAATACAAATGCAGCAACAGCAGCAGCAGCAGCGGCAGCGACGCTGGCTGCGACGTCAGCGTTGGCGTTGGCATTGCGACAAACGCTACTGCGGCATTCTTGCTGATGTTGCTCCTGCCCCTGCCCCCCCGGCTGCTGCTGCTGCTGCCTCCTTTGGAGCAATGGCAACAAATTAAATTTGCGGCAATCATTTTTGTGCGGCAATCGTTGCACAATGCGCACATTTCGGCCTTCAACTTGGCAAATGCGCAAATTTGTTGATCTGCAAATGCCGCAGACAGCAGAAAGGAGAGAGAGGGGAGAAGAAAGAGTTATCCATGACAAAAGTATATAGCTGAGCGCTGACATTTGAAATCGATTTCCAATTGAGTATTGATTTATTTGACCAAATATTAGCATTTCTCAATAATGATACCAAAAACCTGTCGCATTTTCTCCAAAATCAAAAAATTGTTTTTTTTAATTTGTTTAACTCATTTTCACTTCAGCTCAACCAGTTAACAATATGGATATAATGTAAGTCAATTGGCTATTAAAAAAATGAATTGGAAAACATAATGTGACAAGTTTTAATGGCAGTAAATTAAAATAAATTTCATTAGCCGAAAAGAAGAATAAATTCAAGTCGAACTAAAAGATGTAGTAAAGATAATAATTTGAATAATTATTGGGAAGATTTCTGGAGTGTATGTGAACTGCAGATGAGTGTGTGTGCGTGTGTGTGTGTTTTAGATTTTTTCTCTTAGACTTTTCATCTGCCTTTTGTTGCAAGCATTCGCAGCTACCGTTAGAAATGAAAAGAAAAACAATAAGAAAATGCTCAACGAACTCATCAGTGGCGTCAACGGCAGCGCCGCCGTCGCTTTTGAAAAAACATTAATTAAATTAATTAAGCAACTCGTGCCAACAATTCATGCCACAACAACAAAGAGCCAAAAAAAAAAACAAAAATAAATAAAATAATAAAAAACAAATAATCATGCTTTGGCTGCTCGAAAAAAACGCATAATTAATGCGCTCAGCGCCCAGAACCAGATTAAAAGTGCGACTGCGTCTGGGGCACCGATACAGCTGTAGATTAAGGAATACCAACCCCAATTGCTATATTGTAGTTGGCCAGTGTTGAATAATCAAAATTGTTGTCTCTCGGCCATAGCCCCGCAACATCTGTGCAAGTATGTATTTCTGAACTCGCACTCGTTGCATATCATAACTCAGCACAGTTGCTGCCAGCCAGCGGCTATGGCTGATTCGGTAGCATAGATAGAGCATTTTAGTTATTTATGAGCTAGCCACAGCGGCAACAGCAACAGCAGCAGCAGCAGCAACAGCCGCAGCATCATTTGAAGAAAAACAAGGAGCAGGCAGGCAGGAGGCACTTTTCAGGCTTTCCAACTTGAGAAGATGCCGCGCAACAGGTGGCTGCCACCTGAGATTTTTGTCAGGCTAAAAAGCTAAACCGATTTTTAAAAGTGGTTTCGGTTCGTTTCCTGCCGTGCTGCTGCTCTGTAAACTGGTTGAAAATTGTTTGGCTTTTTTGCGTATTGATGAGCCAAAGTTCGTTTCAAGTTTGTGGCTTAAATCTTTTTTGCCTTGATATATATCTTTAATTGCTGTCAACCGATTCTAGCATTGCGAATAATATTTATTACATGCCATTTGTAGGCACTGAACCCATTGCAAGTGTGCAAAATTAAGTGCAAGGCAGAAGATATATATATATATATATATTAACCGATTCTGTCGATTAAGCCAGGTTCGTATTAACACGCAAACATCAAAGATTAAAAGAGCAAATTTGGAATCAAGTTTGCTTTATTTTTTTAGCAATAACTGCTTCCGTTTCTTGTTCGCAATAAAATTACATATATATATATATATATATATATATATATATATATATATATATTTATGCATAGGCATATCATTGGTTAACTAGACAAATCAGATAAGAAATACACAAGTCATAGTCGAAAATGTATTTTTTATATTGAACTCATTACGAAATGCAAGTGCATGTGTTAAAAAGAGATGGCAAGAAGATGTTTGTTTGTAATCTGCAAAGAGCACCGTTATGGCTACAATTGCGTGTACATACGTATGTATGTAAGTATGTATGTATGTATGCATTTGTACCCGTTTGTCACAAGCCAGTTCGGGTCAGTTGGCGCTTGGGAATAAAACCAAATATGCTCAGCCTTTGTTTTCTTTTTACAGAAATGAGTGCATTTTTTAGACCTGCCCACATTTGGATGCAAAGCTTAAAAAAAGGGAAATTTTCCAATAAAAAAAAATTAACAGAAACAGAAAAAAAAAATTATGCACATGTAAAGTTTTTGACCAACTTCGAGCGATCAACTGGGCCACCCCAGGCGATGATGAGCCCGGAACAATCAACACGTGCCACAGACACACAACAATTCAATCAGCATCAAAGAAACAAACAACAAACAACAACAAAAGGAGGAAAAGAAAAAAAATTTGAATTTGATATAAAGTGGCGCTTAATTGCGAGCGATTAAGGAGGCAAGAATTTCAACAAATAGCACTGGAAACAAAAAATAATGCACCGCAGGCAGTCCCCGGGTGTTAGATGTGAAATGTCAAAGCATATGGCAAAAGTTTAACGGTAAACGGTGCTTTCAGCAGATTCGGTGTATCAATCAAAAACTGACTTCATTGGCCCCGCCGGCTGGAAACAATGAACTCCACATTGACTGGCAGAAGGTCGCTTGATTATCGCATGGAAAATCAAACTCTGAAATATACCCTACAGCTGTATATCAATCAAATTGTGTTTAGAACTTTACAGTTTCAACATAGATTTACAATTATTTATTTTAATATGATTTGCTTAACTGATCTGATCGGAGGCTGCTGACACCTTTCTGCGCATTACGCCCAGGGTATATAGGGTATACATTAAGTCAAGTGCATTGGCCCAGACGAGTAAATAATAAACAATGGGTAAACCGAATTTGATTATGACTAAATGCCAATCAATTCAGTAAGTGGCACAATGTGCGCATATTGAATGCGTTGCTGCTGATTTCGTTGCCAACAAATCGATTCCCAATTCCGGATTCGTCGGCTCGAACGCCTCGACTTTAGTTTGCGAACTAATTTTGATACGTGTCGCGTGACACAATTTCCAAGTGCCCGAGAGACGCAACACAGACCAGAGGGACAGAAGCCGAGGGCACAGGAAGTGCACAGTCTTTGGAGCGACTTGTGACAAAGCAAACACAAAAAAAAAAAAGAAATACTAAAAAGCTCATAATTAATATGCACAGCGCTGGCAGTATTCAAAAATGGTAAACTAACTTCCGATCGACAACGAATTCTCAAATTTGGCAGAAGTCCCCCAATTCCCCAAAACCCCCATCTCACCCCCTCTCCACCTTCCTGTCCCATGCAGCAGGCACCTGACTGTAAGTTGATGCGCATGGCAATTGCCACCTGTGGCGCGGCTCGAGCAAACACAACAAAAACAAAAACAAAACAAACAAACAAACAGAAGAAGAAGAAGCTATGAAAATGAGTTGGATGTATAGAAAGAGAGGGGAGCAATTGAGTCAGTAGGAAAATGACAACATTGAAAAGCCAACAAATCGAATACTCTGACAACTTTTGAAAAAATCATTTGATTTGTTTGAAATAAAAAGAAAAATAAATTTGCCAAATCCTTAAAAAAAAACTTAGGTAATATAAATTAATCTAGTGTCTTACACAAACTTTAGATTGACTCAAACCATTAAAAAAAAAAACATTTCTTATTTACCAACCTGGTTGCAAAGTGAACTTGCCCCGCTGCGGCACAAAAGTCAGTAAAAACTGAGGTGAAGCAAAGACATGTCGCTGAAAGGAAATCACATTAATGACAAAATCGATAAATTAATTTGATTTCATCAACAAACTGCATAAATAAATGTAAATAAACAAATCACACACAAAGTGCCGTTATGTTAAATATTGGTTTGTTGTTTATTGTTGTCGTTGTTGTTGTTGCTGTTTTCGGCACTAGAATTACAAAATTAATTAAGATTCATCTTAATTTTTTGGACAAAATCAATAGCTTAATAAAATGCGCGCACAAATTGTGGTATTTATTTAATTTTTTATTTTATTCACCTTCAAGCCAAGTCCGTTGGTCAGGTTAGTAAAAAAAGTGTAAAATCAATTATGATTATGAGTCAGCAATTAAATTTATATTTGCATTTTGCCTTTAATACTAAGCAAAAAAAAATAAATAAATAAATAAAATAAACGATGTATTTTTTGCATTATAATCCTGATTTATTGCACCGTGTGGTTTCTGTTCTGTGTGACGTGAGCAGTTTATGCTGCAACTGTAAATCGCAAAATGTTGCATAAAGTCACATTGTCAATGCTGGCCGCAATGTGACAAGCGGATCATATGCTCAGAGATTGCAGAGATCCATCACAAATTGAATGCTGATTGCAGCCCGGAAAAGTCAATCTCGCCTGGAGTTGGAGTTGGAGTTAGAGTTGGAGATGACGAGAAAACACTGAGTGCAAGAACTTGGGAGTCTTGGCCAGCAGTTTGCCCCATTGATGGTTAGATATGCCGTTGCTTTAATTTTTAAAATTACTCACACAAGCACTCCCAAGTCGCAAACCATTTAAAATCATATTAAGAGCAGAGAGGAAGCCAATGCTTAAATACTCTTGCAAATTATATAATAATTATTTACAATAAATTAAATAACTTAATTAAAATTCATTTCGTTGTAGAAAATATTCTATATAATAATAATTTTCACACAATATCTGAACAATCGCAATAAATTCATAATAAATAGAGTATTGGAATATGGAGCAGTTGGTTGATTATGCTGTTGTTGCAACCTGGTGGTATGTCGTGTCATGTCATGTCGTGTCGTGTCCAATCTTGACAATCATTAGCCGAATTCGAAGAGGCCCATTCGAATGCAGGCAGGCTCTCAATGGATTGTGGATCATCATCATCATCATGGAGTTTGAGTGATTCTGTCTTTAGCTCCCGCTCACAATGACAGCCTCTGTCTGATCGTTCAATTGAAATAATTTTCTATAATTAAACAATTATATCAGCAAATTAACGGACAAGTCAGCGCCTGAGTAACGACATTCTGGAATCTATTGCACTGATTCAACATTAAACCAAGTCACGAGCCAATGAGTCAAAATCCCCAGCTAAAATTGAAATGCAAATTCTAGCACTCAGTTTGTTTCGTATATATAAATAAATACCTATATATCTTTGTAGGATTGAGGAATATGGAGGATTTTCGCTGCAGCAGTCCAAAGACCCGATAGACAGTCGGTCCTTATGGCTGCATAAATATGTGAGGGTTCACTCAAAATAATCTGCATAAAGACGTTGACATACAGATTCATTCAGAAGAATTCCGAGAATACAGGAAGTACTCTGAGTTAGCATCTCGGAACTGAAAACAATAGTGCTGAGTGCAGAATGGTGCATTAATCTTGATTTGATTGCACAATAATAATTTGCATTCTCCTAACGATATTATTATATTTGAAGTAATCAGTTATTATTATTATTATTTATTTGAGGTTTTGTGCACTGCGACCTAATTGATCTATTGTGCCCCCTTCCGAGCTTATAGCTCCTCCATCAACCCCAGTTCCTGGACGAATGTCAGGATCTTTGAAGGGTCAAGGGCTGCTATGTCTTCGACATTCACAGCATGCATCCCTAGGATGCTGCATCTTCTCCTGGCAAGGGCGATGCATTTTGTTAGGATGTGAGTTGAAGACTCCTCCTCGATCTCACAAAACCTGCTCAAAAGACATTTGGCCTGTCGGAGTCCCGGTGCTTCCTCCCAGCTCCGCAGTCTCCTTTGTCTTTCTTTATTTCTGAAGTAATCAGTTACAAGTAACTAAAATATATGATTTGCGATCAAAGACTATATCTATATCTACATAATAATAAGCAGCGACAATTTGCCAACGAGCATTGGAAATTTAGCCGCAACAAGCGATTTACAAGCAACGATTTATGTTACTCGAATCTTTACAATCTCTCGTCCAAAAAATGAAAAAATAAAAATGAAATAAAAAGTTAAAAATAAGCTTGTTGCTTCACCAATTTGACGTCGTAAATTTTAATACCCATCTCGGGATATTGGTGCCCATTGTGTGTACCCTGTTCGCCATAAAGATTAATCAGCTCGCAAAGCAAATTAACCAGATATTACAAAGAGTCTTTCTCTCTCTCCCTCTCGCTCTCTCTCTTGATGTATTAAGTTAAGCTTAATTTTATTTAGTCTTATTTTTATCCATACTCATCTGCGTGCTGATCGCACATGTTAAATATTTATATTATAAACATTTAAATGCATTTTGTTGCCCGCTTTTTGGTCTCGTCGAACGCCTTATCAACATCTGGTACGCCCCATGTGCAGACAACAACAACAACAACAATGCAATATATATACATTTTTTTTTAGAGAATTTTCTTGATATCACGTTGCAATTTTGGAGTCGGGTCACCTGCGTCTGGCGTGCGTATCAAATGCCTCACATCGATTAGCGGTTTGATGCGAGGAAAAGCCTTGGCGCGTGCATTGCCCCAAAACATTTTGTTGTGCTTACAGCAAGCAGGGGTGTGGCGGGGGTGCTTAGCAAAAACACCATTTGAATGCTTGCCTCGATATGTCGACACTTCAGTTGGTCAAATTTACATTGAGCTGTGCCTCAAATGCCGTTGTGTGGCCTCGCACAGTGGCAAGAAATCAATCAAAAGTTGTTTGCATTTGTTTTTTTTTACCAACATTTGCCAAAATAAATATGAAGTAAATTTTTATTTATATATATTTATTTGATTTCCATAGGCACTTTTAATTTTTTTTAGTAACATTTGTTAAAATAAGTATGAAGTAAATTTTTTTTATATATATTCAGTTGATTTCCGTAGGCAGTTTTGGTTTGTTCTTCAATTTGAAGATTTTACAAAGTTTAATAGAATTTTATTTGTTATTCAAATAAGCCTTTATATATATAGATATAATTCTGATTCGATCAGCTGATCGGTAAAAAAATAATTAAAAAAATAAATAAATAAATATTTAAAAGAAAACCTGAACTGGTGTCTCATGATTCTATTCCACTGATGAGCAAAGCTGCGAGTAGCCCACTGCACCACTGTGGCTGGCACCACCCACAAATGCATTACTTGTTCTTGTTATTTGCATTGCCAGTGGTTTGTTGTCGACTGTTGTTGTTATTGTTGCTTGTTGTTGTTATTGTTGTTGTTGCTGGAAGCGCATTTCAATTTCGAACGCTTTTCAATTTCAATTTGGCCACCCGCTGGCATTGTCACGTGTCCGCTGCAATTGTCGTTGAGTGTGGCTGGTTGTGCTGACTGTGGTTATACGGTGTAAGTGGCACAGTTGAGTTCAATCGAATGCCACACAGCAGGTGACGTCTCCGACGCGTCGTCCGTCCACGAGTTTGGCCAAGTAATTGCGCAAAAGCTCAATGCAAACGAATTGCGAGTCGGGCCATTTGCATAAATTTCACTTGCATGGAAGGAAGGAAGGAAGGCCGCACTGGGAAAACTTGCAATCGACTTGCAACCGACTCCATATCCACACTTTAAGCACAACACTCGACTCTTGGACTCAAGTGCGTAATGCTTGCCACTTGCCACTAGCCACTGGCATCAGCAGCAGCACAACAACAACAACAACAACAGCAGCAGCTGTTGTTGCAACTGTTGGCCGCTTTGTGGTGCTTTGGGTTAGTCGTCATAAACATAAACAATGATTAGGCGGCTGCTGCTGCTGCTGTTGCTGCTGCTGCTTTTGCTGCTGCTGCGTTTGATGGCTCATTAAAACGGTTTTCAGGCTGCTAACTGCCTGGCCAAAACAGCAAGTCTGAAAACTGCTTGTGGACGATCGGACTGGCCTAATCTGCCTGGCCAACACGGTGGCATGGGAGGCAACGGGGCCAACATGTTGCCGCATTTAATGGCAATTGTGTTATTAATTCACTAGTCACTGTGCAGCACAACTGTACCACCAACTGCACAATTAGAGTTGTCAACTCGAGCTGAGCTTCTATCTCTCTCTCTCGCTCTCTCGCTTTTTCTAGGCAACTCATCAATGCTAATTCTAATTTAAGTCCTTTGCAGACCAAAGTTCATCATCTGAACCAAATAATACCAGCTGCTGGAAAGCTGTTAGCCAATTCGCATGTTGACAGAGAATTTTTTTGAGTTGTGTGTTTAATTAAAATATTTTTTTTTTTGTTTTTTGCCCTGAAGGGGAATTCTCTGAGCGATGAGGTCGCTCAAGAAAAACAAATCATGTCAGAGATTCACTAAAACAATAAGCGCCAATAAGCAGACAAAGCAAATATGCAGTTAGCTTAACGGTGAAGCGTAAAGAAAAACATAAATAAAATAATACAAAAACAAAAAAAAAACAAAATCAACAAAATGCCGACACAAATAATAAAGATGCGACGCAAGCTGCCTGCCAGTTCTAAAAACCCCCCTTTCCTCCCCTCGATCGATTTGTTGTTTGTGTATTTTTTTTTCCAGCTGACACATGAACTTTGAGCTTCTTCTTTTTTTTGGGCTTTACACGCGTTTGATATTTGGTGCTGTTGTTGTGTGAACATAAAGTACCGTTTGACGCTGATAAAGACACAGGCGACAGGTTTCGCTGTCGCTGTCTGAATCGATTCAACTAACTAAATTATTCGCTCTCTCTCGCTCCCTCTCTCTCTCTCTCTCTCGATATTTCTCTAGCTGTCTTATCTTTTGTTGTGCACACAAAATATATATTTGTAACAATACAATTTTCGAATGTTTTGCGGCTTTTGTTGAGCTCTTTGCCTGTTTTTTTTGTTTCGGGACGGCAATCTGTTCATTGACACTTGTCAAGACAACACAACTATTAGTAAAAAAAAACAAAAAAAAACTCCCAATATCATCCCATAGAAATTTGTCGTATAGCTTCCCCCATTTCCAATCATTACATTTTGCGCTCTGACTTTATGCTATTTAAAGAGATTCTTGCCAAATGTATTTAGAAACAGATTGACGAAAACATCATTATCAATATCATCATCATCAATTTCAGTAGTATTATTATCATGTCTTTTATCTTAATATTATATTGTCATTGTTATAACCCATTGTTGTGTACCATTTGTGAATTATATCATCGATCTCTTCACACCAGCAACAAAAAATGAAGGGCAACTCAGGTTACATTTCTAAATTTATTTTATTTTCGAAAAAAAAAAAAAAAAACAAAACAAAATATAGCCAAATAGCCATTTCTATATAATAAATAAATTGATAATGTGAAGCTATTTTCATACCTTTGTCAAAGACGCTTTCGTATGCAAATTAAATAGCAGATCAAGCAAAGATATTTTTTCTTGGAAATATTTTATATATATGCAACAAGTGAGAAAATGTTGATGGAATAATAACAAAAAATAGATATCAATATAGAAGATTTGGTAGGTGTATCAACTCAACTCCAGAAATAAGTTTTGGTAATCTATACAAAAAAAAATATCATGTCAAGTCGAGAGGATTATTTATTGGAGCTGATTAATTTATTCTAGATGCAATAAGTTAAGCAGATAAATGGGGAAATCTCCAATTTTAAAATCCATTAAAGCGAATAGATTATTGCATATATAAATTATATGTGGATTCGGAATTGCCAAAACTTCTGCACACAGTAAACTAAATCAACATGAAAAATAATTGCATTCTGAATTATAATCATTGAATTTGAAGTTGATACTAAATAACAAGCTCGTCCAAAACGTATCGGATATTTTCCAATTTTCCAAAAGATAATAGCAACTGCGATTTTTGAGACTTTTCGACTTTTCGTTGCCCGTAATTTATGTGGGTGAAGTTGCAACCACTCACAAAATAATAATAGAAGAGAAAGAAGAATGGGAATGGCAGAGGCAACAGTGGATAGTTAGGTAACGCCCCTCACTATAAGTAGCTTGATTGCAATTTGGAAAGCCCAAATCAAGCGCTGATGGGCGTGGCCAGAGAAGCGCCTATCTAAGCGTTAGGATTGTCCATCTGAGAGAGGAGTTCGCGTTGTGGCTTTACTTTGTTGCTTGTTAGCAGCGCCAGCTGCATCATTAATTAAGCAACCAATAACGAGCCGCAGACGAGTGGAATGCTGCTGCAACATGCGGCAGACTGCCACAGATTGTTGCAGATTGCTGCCGTTGATGCTTATCGTGGAGCCGGTTCAAATGATAAAGTTATAAACGGAGCGATTTGGTCTCTCGCGTTTATTGTTCAACAAAAAAAAAATAAATTTGCACAACAAATGAAAAATTTGCGAGCGATTTTTATTAAGTTACAAAACTGCCAACGGCTATTGCCTGGCACCCCGTTTCTGGCCAGCTCTATTTTGGCCCGTCCCCGGATATAAAAGATGAACTGCTACGTTTCATGGAACGCCTTCTTAATGGCATTCGGATATTTGTCAATCGGTGTTGGGCAGCGAGAGAAGTGTAAAAAGCTTGCTAAAGCGGTTCAACCACTGCCACAGTTAATGCCAGAGCGTGTGGCAGTACATTTTGCCAGCCCATCTAACGAAGCAATTAATTTAGCTTGGCACGTTCCTCTGCCACAAATGTTGCTGCTGCTGCTGCTGCTGCTATTACAAGCTCCAGTTGCAAGCTGTTGCCATGGCAATTTGAGTTGATGTTGCGCTAAGTGCTGCCAATGCCAAAGCGGCATCATTTAAATGACGAATCAACCCAAGTCCAACCGGCTAAAAAATACAACAACAACAACAACAACAACAACAATACTAGCAGCACAACACATCAGCGCCAGCAACTTAACAACAAAAACAAGGTTGCTGCCAGTGGCTGCCACGCGCCACATATTGACAGATGCCTGTTAACTGCTGTGCTGTGTTGCATGCTGCACGTTTGCAGTCAAGCTGCTGCAATGATGATAAATACAAGAAACCAAAACACAAAACACACACACACACAACCAATCAGTTAATCAATCGCTCATCATTAAAATGTTTCAACATAGCAAACAACCAAGTTGCATGTCCACACAGAAGATCCTATTTCACCTAGAACCCAAAGTAGCATATCAACTTTTAGATATATATTTGCATATATTATAGATGCGGAAAGATTGATACATTAAAGTTCTGGCAAAAATCATGTTAACACATTTAACTGTAGTCTTAATCAATAAGTCAAGACAGGATTAAAATTGGTTTGCTTATAAATTATTCGGTTTGGTTTGACAAGCATTTATATTTTAGCCATTTGAGTAGATTTGATTAAAAGTATTTTTTGTTAGGAAATAAACAGACAGACGACTGGACAAACTGATCAACCTGAAAAGTGTATACTTAATATTTGATTAAATATTTGGCTATTTGGAATTGGTCTATTCACAAGTCTAGTGTCAAAAAATGCACCTGAAGCATTTTAGCTTTGCATTCTTCGCTAGAGCTTGCATAAGGGAGAGAGAGAGAGAGAGAGACAGACAGAGAGAGAGAGAGAGTGAGAGAGTGAGAGAGAGAGATAGAGAGAGAGCAAAGATATAGATAGAAATAGATTACGTAGTAGAATAAGAGAGAGAGAGAGAGAGAGAGACGAGGAGAGTAAGTAATATATAAACAAATAAAAATTATGCTAAATAATGTGTAAATAAAAGTGCTTGCAGTAAAAAAGTTACTCACACACATTGCGGCTAGCTGTAAAATGAGTAGGCACACACACAAACACACACACACACAACTCGTTTGTTTATTACCCCTCCCCGTATCACTCCCATACTACTCCATTGTTCCTTAAGCAGTTCACTGTGTATATAGAGAATCGTCTTAAAAACATAGCATAATTTATTTATATATATATATATACAATCTGCAAAGGTATATATACATACGAGGGTGGTCTGAAAAGTCTCCGACCTAATAAAGATACAAGACATTTTTCTGATGTTTTATTTTTTATTTTTCAACGTAGTCTCCTTGTAATTCTACACACTTTTCTCAGCGATGCTCCCATCTCTGTAACCTGTCCAAATAGTACTCGGCGTTTTTCTCTGCAAAATAATTGTTCACAAAGGTGATTGCCTCTTCATTTGACAAAAATCTCTGTCCTCCGAGACATCTTAGACATCCTTAGACATCTCAATAATTTCTGCTATCTCTCTCACTTTAATTCGGCGGTCGTCTAGCATCATTTGGTTAAGTTTGGCGACGTTTTCGTCGATTGTTGCAGTTTTTGGATGTCCCGAACGTTCATCGTCTTCCAAGCTCTTACGGCCACGTTTAAATTCAGCTACCCAAAATTTCACTGCGGTAAATGATGGTGCAGAGTCCCCATACACAGAATCTAAATCATCTTTCATTTGCGTAGGCGTATTGCCTTTCAAAAACCAATATTTTATGACAGCTCGATACTCGATTTTGTCCATTTTCACAAAAACACTTTGGTGAGTAACTGTCAACTGATTAAGAATGAACTTCACCTGCTTTTATGTACGAGTGCTGCCATCTTCAGGTTGCGGTCTGAAACTTGTCAGACCACCCTCGTATATACTATATATAGATATATCTTTGCAGATTGTGCACAAGATATAGGGTTAACCATCTAATTGGTTACTCTTAGCTGCAGCTCAGTCATTGTTGGCTCAACTAGCTTTTGGTATTTGACAGAGTCAGGGGGAGGGGCAGGGGAAGGCGTCAGAGGCACATGCTTGGCATGTTCATTTGTTCAATGCGATGCCACATTCTTAGCAAAATTCCCCCCTTAAGCTTCCACTTCCGAAATTTATGGCAACATTATGCTAATAGCCAATTGTTTTGTTTTTTTTTTCTCACCTGCAAAAAAAAAAAAGAAGAAGTAATCAAAGTAAAAGAAAACAAAAACAAAATTGTTTTTGATTATAGTACAACATTTACAGTTGAACGATGAGGCATGACAAGACAAGGGGAGTGGTAAGATGATCGCTTCATTCAATTTAAATTTAAATTCTCGATATGAACACGCACATTTCATTAGCATATTCCAATACATAGTTAGATCTGTATGGACATACTTATGAATATATATATATATATATATTGTATAGATAGTCAGCATTACGTGATGTTCCGGCCATTGTCGCTGAATGTCTGAGCCACTCACTTGACCCAATTGATTTTGCCAATATTATTGTTATTGACTATCAGGTTCTGAAAGGGAGGGCGATTTTTGTTTTTTTATTTCTTTAAGATTGAAAATGCGCAGCATTTTTATTATGGTAGATTATGATATACGTTAAAAATTTCGCATATTATTGAACAGATTTCTTAATTGGCATTTATAATGATAGTTGGATAACTGGCCAGATTAGGCAAAGTTTATATAGTCTACTCTGCGGATATTGAATCCTAGGCGCATGCGCGATGTGATGCAAAATAAACCCGCCAAAGTTTCAATGCAAATGTTTGGGCCATAAAAAAGCAGCAGATCAGCAGAAGAAAGAAGACGTTGAAGAAGAAGAAGAGTAAGAAGAAGGAGCAGCAGCAGCAGCCAAAGCATTAATAAAGGCAACAAAAATAAAAGGAGAAAAAAAAACATTTAACGCAAATTCCAAAAAGGAAAATGAAGTTGAGAGGCAAATAAGAAAAAATAAAAGGCAAAAAAAAAAACTGAAAACTGGTTTCTCCCTTTTCCTTTTCAAATACAGTTGCTTTCCGAGACGGCAGAGAGAGAGAGAGAGAGAGAGAGAGAGAGAGAGAGAGTAAGAGAAGGAGGCGAGAGAGATAAAGAGCAGCAAAAAATTGTGAGAGTGGCTCCTCCAAAAAAAAACAATATTATTTGCCGCATGCCACAGAAGAGCGAAGGGCGCACAATAGTTTAGAACTGGGAGCATGGAGCATGGAGCAGGGAGCAGGAGCCAAAGGTGCCAGACGAAGAAGCAGACGCGACGCCAGACAAGCGATTGCGTCTTGTTCTTGTTCAAACTACAGATTTGTTCATTCTTTTACATCTTCTTCTTCTTCTTCTTCATCAGCATCTTCTTCTTTTTCTTTTGGCTCTTCTTCAACTGCCTTATAGCCGCGGCAATATCTGCGAAATTCTGGCATTTTGGGGCGTGTTGAAAAATATTTGAAAATTGCATTTGCTGCACAAAAAAAAAAAGTGATTTGCTGTTAGTGTTGATGGCATTTCTAATTTCGCTGATTTATGGCCCCGAAATGAAGACGATGAAGTCGAAGCTGTAGAATAACCATTGGCTCCAGTGCGCTCCAGACTGCCAGACTGGAGAGAGTCCTCTTGGGAGCTCTGGGTCTCTGAGTCACATGACCTGCCTGAACCTGCCTTAATGGCTTTTTATTAGACTGTCTCTTTCGCTCTCTCAGTCACTCTGTGTTTTTGGACCATGAAAAATGTTTTGGATTTGCCAGTTTTGCTAACCTTTCTTCAACCTAACATCTGTCATTATCTATTACTTAATTAAAACGCACTCAAAATGCAAATCATTATACTTCACAAATAACAACAACACTTTGTCAAATATATTCGCCTTTTATTTATTTTTTTAATATTTTTCTTTCTTAAAAAAATTTAAATATTTCTGTATATTTTTCTCGAATATACAGCGGATTGTTCTGTGGCGTCTCTCTGTCAGCTTTTATATATTTTTTTTCCTGTTTGCACCAAAATTTGTGCAAATATTTACAGCCAAGTAAGTTAGGAGCACCTATAAAATTTTAAAAACTAAATAAATAAATAACTTCAACTATTAAATGGAATTTTTAGATTCAGATGAGAGACAGAGCAAGAGCGAGTCAAATACATAAAATTAATAACATCGATTAGCATGCGAAATATATTCGATATAAAAATTCTTAGGAATTTCTCAGGTTAGCTCTTCAATGTCGAAAAGAATTCATTCAATAAAAAAATATTTTAATATAATTAATAATTAATTAATTCAATTCAATGATTTAATGTGAATTCAGGCCGTTTACTATCAATTTCTTCCTACGTAATTACTACGATTTTTATTACCAATTGTTGTTATGAGAGATGAGCGATTCAGTGAATTTATTAAGAGATAATTAAGTGCCAGCACTTACATGAGATGATGCGCTACAATTCCTGGGTAGCCACCAGGCAAGCATGTTGAATGATCAGCGTAACACGAGTTGTCATTCCAAATCGGTTTGCTCACACTGCTCACACTGGATGCAATGGCAATGGATCACGCAGACAGCCAGGAGGCAGTCGGGCTGCCAGCTAATTATGCAAGATGAGAAATGGTAGCAAACTTGGTAGCAGCCGCTAACAAATATCTTGCGATCGCACAGCATTAATTGCAGTCGCATCGTCGGAGCCAATTACTCAGTATTCATATCCATATTCACTGAGTGTTTTCTCATAAATTTTACTACCGTTAAAATTAGCGGATTGAGCAGCTCCATAAATAATGTCTTATTTAAGATAAGTTTGGAATGAGCAGTGCTAACAAAAATTCTCTGCTGCTTAAATTTTAAATTTAGGACAAAATCGATTGATTGAAATAAAATATTGCATTTTAATCAGCTGCGTTTAGCTGTGTTTTTTATACTGGTTTCTCTTCAAAAATGTATAAATTCATATTGGCTATCTAAAGGCCCAATAGTTGAACAAACTGATATGAAGTTTAAGCAACAACAACAACAACAACAACATACGTTTATAATCTGAAAGCTATAATCCCGCCTCTTACTTTACACATTATAATTTACACAACACTAAGAAAATCCATCTTACAATTACAAGCTGTAAAATGTAATGAAATCTGCATCTGCGACGCATGGCGATGCTCACAACAGCTGGATCTTCTCCAGCTTTATGTCAAGAAAAAATGATTTGGCCCGTGTGTTGCAGCGGCTTCTACGGCTTCTGAGGCAAGAGGCGACAGCAGAAAGCGAAAAAGGGGCAGCAGGCAGAGCAGGCACAGAGCAGCATCGGCAATAGCCAAACCCAATGCCTTACATAGAGTCCAGCAATGAGCTCTGTTAGTCGTGTGGCAGAAGAACAAGAACAAGAAGTCGAAGAAGAAGAAGAAAAAGAAACAGCAGAAAAAATAAGTACCAAGGAAGGCCGCAGTCACAGCTTCAGCCATTGCCAAAGCCAAAGCCAAAAGCCGATGAACATCTGCGGCAAGCGAACTTGGCAAAAAAAAAAAAAATAATAATAAAAAAAGGAATCACAGTTGGGCCACAGACAACAGGATCAGGAAATTCCGGTTTTCAATTCGTTTTATTATTATTATAATTTCTGTTCTTCGTTTTTAGTTCGTTTTTTTTTTATCCATTTTTGTTTTTCCTTTTTTTTATTTTTTTTTTCTTCAGCCAGCGCCTGCTGTTTGTCTAACTTTTTTTTTAAGCAGTATTTATCACATGTTGGTAAAAAGTTAGATAAGCACTGCCCAAATCATGTGTTTTAAACTCTGGAAAAATTACCCAAAATTCAAAATTGTTCAACGTTCAATGCCTTTAATAAATCTGACATATCTCGCCGATCTGATAGTATTTTAAAGAATATTTTTTTTATGTCTTATGATTTTCAATTTAAAATTTTTGTAAAATGATAATTCTGATTGCTGAATGCTCTTACTTATAAAGAGTATTTGTTAGTCAAGTGTTGTAGTTGTTTTGCCTACCTTTTTCCTATTTGTATTTGGGTATTTTAATTATTGGCTTTGTGTTATTCAATCAACGTCAGGCGACGCTTCTAATCCGTTGAACTGGCCCACAGAAACAGGATTCTTCGCTGATGAAACATTGAAAGACGATCGCAACATTCCTGCTCTCTCTCTCTCTCTCTTCTCCCTCTCTATTTTTCTGTCTGTTGTGTTGCTCTGTTAGCCTTGCTGCAGCTTTGGCCAGGGCCATGATTCTGGCCGTGACTTGTTTGTTTGTTGGGTCTATGTTGTGGCTATTTTTAAAGCTGTAGCTAAACTGCCGCTTCCCCCTCAACCGCCTCCCTCATAATCTCTAGCACACTATTCCAAAGGATATACCGCTTGAGAAGTGGTTGGCTCTCCGCCTAATGTGCTGCCCGTTGGGTGGAACATTACGAACAGGTTTTTGGCCATTGCCATTGCCAGATCTAACAGGCAGCAGCAGCAGCAGCAGCAGGGGCAGCGACATCGACATCGACTCCGGGATGGTGGCTGCTGAATTTCTGGATTATTGATTGCTCTGGGTCTCTGGGCAAATATGTGCTCCCCCACTCCACCACGCTGCTGTCCCCTAAGTTGAGCCATTTGCATTTGTCGCCGTGGCAAATACGTATACAACGCAAGTTTCAGTGCGCACTTTGGGTAGAACTGTAGATCGATAGATGGGTAGATTGGAGAATTATTCGACATTTACATTATTTGCTCTCTACCAGTTTTGCCATTGCAATCGAATTATTATTTATTGCGCCCCGCATCTGCATCGCAATCTACAAAAAGCCTCCAAAACCGCCTGCGGGCCATTGATGTCTTTGTTTATTGCTCTGGTTTTTTTGCATTTTTTATATATATATATAAATATATATATATTTTTTTTTTGTTTAAGATCAATACAGAAAGACACCCGGGTCCAGACAGACACTGAGGTGGAAGACAGCGGCTAGCTATGCTAATTAGCCTTCAATGCGAACGAAGTCTTTTTGGCGAGTCGAAGCCGCGGTTAAAGCCAAGTGGAAGCGCCTTAATTGACAGCTAAACTTGGCCAGTTTTAATGGAAATTTGTAGAGACTCAAGACTTTGGTTTTCTGGACTTGCCACTGAGTATTCAATGGCTGGCAAATAGCTAAAATAAATGAGCCAAATGCCAATGGCAACAAAAGCTGATGGCTAACAGGCAAATCTAATTAAAGCTAATAACTCGATCGATCTTTCGAATTCAGTTATTCTGCAAATCGCCAAACAATCCAGTTCAAATAAATTCACATTGATTGATCATTAGCTCAAATTGCACTCTAAATAAATTACTTGAAATCAAAAATTTCAAACATTCGAATGCACTTTGCACCGTCTCAATTATTATTTAATTAAAATAAAATGGTAATCTAGAAGCCAAATGATTATAATCATGATTTTTTTTTAGGCTACATATAATATATGAATTTCGAATGAATTTCAGTGAATTTGGAATTTAACCTGGAGGTCAAAAAGCTGCTTTAGTTTTTACTACGAAAAGTTAACAAATGCGATTTCTCAATTGAAAGAAACGATGATTTTTTGTCCGTGGAGTGAACCGATTATGTAATGTTATTGAAAGGGAACGATTGGTTAGGGAGGTGAGACTATTGAGGCGGGCGTCAATCAAAGATCAAGGCAAACAGTTTAAGCCGCTTTATGATGTGTTAAAATGATTGCAACAAAAACCAGAACAGACTTGGCAATGACAAGCCAGCAGAATAAGAATGAGATGATAACGATGACGCGGACACTGTTGGCCAAAGCTGTAGCTGTAGCTGTAGTTGGGGAACTAAAGGCTAAAGCTGAATGCGAACAAAAAAGTCATTCGCATCGTCATCGTCGTCGTCATCGTCATCGTCATCGTCATCCTTCCCATAGACATTTGCTATGACTTTGAATCAAGTGCGGCGGCAGCTGCTTCTGCAAACGCATCATGACTTGAACTGCTGGGATTGGCAATGGTATTGGAATGGTGGCATTTGCTCTTCTTCATCTTCGAGCTTCTTCGTTTGCCCCGATAATTGATCATCATCAGTCGTTTTAATTGATCGCTTTGGCCGCATGCATTTTGCTCTGCACCGCATTTCGATTGTAATCAATCACTTTCGTGGAACTGCCACAAAGTTGTTGCCTGCTGCCTGAATGAACTATGTGGAGCTATGTGTGCGACTCCAAGCTCCAGCTCCAGCTTCAGCTTCAGCTGCAACTTCAGCTCCAGCACCAGCTCGGACTTTAGACAACCGACAACGCGACTCATCACACTTTGCTCGCACTCACTCACACACACTCACACACTCTCCCTCTCTCTCATTGCGTCTTTGAACGGGCGTTGTCAACGGGGCCTGAAAACTTCAGAATTGTCGATCGTTTGGCATTTTCATTCGTTTTCCAATCATCAACGCAATTGCGTACGTGAGCTGACGCACCAAGTTGTCATTGTCATTGTTAACTTCTCATACTGAGTATGTGTTGTATACATCTTTCTATCCATCCATCCATCCATCCATCCAACCATCCATTTATCCATATATCCAGCCCTCTATCGCCTAGTTAAATGTTGTGTGTAATTGTTGCCACAATATCGTGTATCATGCTGCGTCAATAAGTCACTCGCTGGCATTTCTGATATGCATTCGAGCAACAGTTGCCATTGAAAGCAGCAACAGCAGCAACAGGAACAGCAACAGAAACCTTAACAAACTGGCACAAAAGGTAGCCATATAAAGCTAGTTAAAGTACAACCAATAATGAGAATATAATTGCAATAACAATTGTAACAAATGTAACAAAACTGCACAAATTTGTATCAAGCATAATTGACTGATATAAAATTATATATTTATCTACTTTTTAACAACTTCCGATATAAAAATACATGAGCTGCAATTGAATAATTTGCATCAAGCAATGCAAATAAATGCCGTTTAAAAGGCGCATACTGTTAAGAGTAACTGTATAGATAAACAGTGCTCACATTTCTCACTTATCCTGTGGGTATAAAGCATGATTGTGGGGGTCCAACACACACAAATTAGTAAACAAGTGCGTTCATTAAGAGAAGAAAAAAAACACATACAGCACAAAAAACTGACACTCACTGATTTTATGCTGGGCCATTTTTCGAATGCTTTTTATGACAAATGTTATGACTAATTGTATGGCACTTAAATATTTTACGATCGTCCCAGACAAATTGGCCTCCAGCGGGCCAACAAAATCAAACTAATCTTAACGTTCTAGTCACTCTTCGTCGACTGTGCAATACTCTTTTTTCCAGTAATAGAAACTAAATAAACCAAAAATTAATTTCCTCAATTCTTTAAATATTTTTTAGTAATTTTTAAAAATTTAAATTATTTGGTTTATAATTTATTCCACAGCTAAAAGAGTTATTTTAAAAAGTGACCTGACATATTTAGTTCTATGTTTAAGAAATATAAAAGTTGTAGTTTTATTAACTTCGAAAAGAATCATCACATATAATTTTATGGTATGGTATTTATGCAGCCAGACATAAGACTCATAAAGCGGATAAGCATAAGTCGAGCCACACACATTTTATGAGACAAGTTCTTTAAAATAAATTTGACTGTCAACCGTATAGTAAAAACTGACGATGTTTCGATGTGGCAACAACAGCTCAATTTGTGTGTGGCGTTTTTTTTTTTTTTTTGTGGTTGTTTTTTTTGTTTAAATATGTGTTTTTAACTATAAATCAATAATTTGTTATGAGGCGCTTGACTCTGCTGGCCACGCTGTGTGTGCGTGTGTTTGTGTGTCTGTTGTGAAAGCAAGTTCGTTGCCTAAGTCTTTTGTTTATGAGCAAGGAAATTCAAAGGCCTTTTTGCGCTAATTTATTTATGAATGTGTGCGTGTGTGTGTCTGTGTGTGTTTTGTGCGTTGTGCTCGCATTTGAAAGTTCCAGGTTTTTGTGAAAGGAAGCGCAGTTTTATTCATTTATTTTTTTTGGTTTTGAATCATATGCAAATTGCATTATGTTGACTTTAGGATGGCCACAAATATAAACAGAGACAACAACGAAACAACTAAACAACACGACAAGACAGCGACAAACAGCAAACAACAAACAAGAAACCAACAAACAGCAAGCGGAAAAAGCGTAAATCACGCGCACCGTGTGGCACAGCTGCAAAACTTGAGCTCCCCTAAGAAAAAAAAAAGAAGCAAAAGAAGCAGCAGCAACATTGGCCAAAGAAGAAGAGGAAGCAGCAGAAGCCACTGCATAGATTTGCGCAAGATTTGCGAGTGTTTTTGGGCGCTAGAGATTTGTGTGTCTGTTGTCAAATCGTTCAGTGATTTGTCTTGGCAACGCGTGTGCATTCAATCAGCAGCAACAGACTAGGAGCAACAACAACTACTTGCAACTATCAAGCAGCCAGAAGAGTTTGCAGCCCAATTGACACTTGAGGCGTTGGCCAGCAGTTGAAGGCAGCTGCTGCTGATGCTGCTGCTGCTTCTGATGCTTCTGATGCTGCTGCTGCTATTGCAAGCAAGGCAATTTATAAACGAAATAAATTCAATTGACTTGTTTGCCGCAGCATTTACAGTTGGCAACAATTGCAGCAATGCCATAAATCGTTTGGCCAAAGAAGCCAAACGCGCGCTCGCTCTTAAGAGCTTCCATCGACTCTACGGATTGGCGGCTTGCTGACTCTGGTCATTCCAGTGGCCAAACTGCGTAACAATAAATTTTCAATGCAAACAAGTTGCAGAAAATAAAAAAAAAACACATATAAAAAAAAGGCAGACTTGCAGAAATCGGAGAGGCGACATCGTATTGGCCATTTGGCAAAAGCTGTCCCCGCTACTACTGCTACGGCTGCTGCGATTGTTGCTGTGCAACTGCAGCATTTGTTATTTGAATTTCAAAAATTATGGGCACAAATTTGTTTTATTGCCAAAGTCAAGGCGTGCAATCATTAAATGCAACAGCATGCGGTCCAAGAACCAAGCCCCAGCACCTGACCGAGCACCTGAGCACCAGCAAAAAAGCTAATGGAAGCTTTAGACTGCATCAGCTAACAGATACCCTGTAGTTTCATTCCCAAACTATCTCTTTCTCCCTCACTCTCTGACACATGCTAAAAATGGGAAGACATTTAAGGGACTTCATTAATTGACCACTGACCAGCATTAATTTGAAAAAATTTCCAAGTTTATATTGCTTAATTTCGTGTCAAATTGTAGATAAAATATTGAGACTCAAAACATTATTGTAATTTATCAGTTTCAAAATCCTTTTTCCCATTTTAAGAATTTATAAAAAAATGTTTTTAATTTTATTCTACGATCGCTTACTTACTTAATTTTTTTAAAGACAAATATAAATTTAAATCTGAAGCCCTTTTTTTTGTATATGATTTAAGCTTTAATTTATATCTATGTATAAATAAATTTTTCTTTGAAAATTTTTGATGAAAAAGAGTTATTCTTAGTTTCCTCAATCCTTTTAATTTTATTTATTTTCATTATGGATTTATTTTAAATTCTGATTTTATCGTTTTCATACATAATGTTTAGAATTTGATTCTTCACTTTAATTTGAATTTATATTTTTATTTTTTAATATTATTTTTATTTATTCTTAGTTTCCTCAATCCTTTTTATTTTATTTATTTTCCTTATAGATTTATTTCAAATTTAGATTTTATCGTTTTCATTTATTTTATTTACAAATTGATTTCTTACTTTAATTAAAATTTATAATTTTATCGTTTAAAACCATTTTTTTTTTTTTTAATTTTTGACTCTTTTAGGTGAACAATAAATAAATACCAAACTCATACAATACTCATACAATACTGGAAAAGTTATAGTCCTAAATGAAAATAGATACCTAAAGTAGACATATATAGAGATGAAGCTCGAACAACATAACATTAACATTCCTCGAATTGGCAGGGTATATAAAAATGGCCGTTTTTGCTCATTGCCTGAATTGTGCACTAAAAGCGTTTCAGCTAACTTAAATATGAGCACATCATTAGCTTAAAATTGTTACTTAGCCATGCAATGTCCAAGCAAGCGTTCGTCTTTCTAGCTTTTTGTTATTTTTTGTTGTTATTTTTGTTGTTGTTTGTTGTTGTTGTTTTGTGTGTTTTTTCTTCTGGCAGAGAACCATCTAAATTTGTTATGCTGCAGGCTGGCACCATGGCAAGCTAGCAACCTGGCAACCTGGCAAACTGGGAAGTGTTTTGTTCTAGCTTGCTTGGCGCTATAATTCCGTGCAGCACAATGTCTGATTAACACGTGCGCAAATTATAAGATTTTATGCATTTGCCACAGATATCTAAAATGTTGTACGCTAGCCGCACAGCGCTTTGAGATAAAAGCAAAAATGCTCAAACTGCCGACATGGCTGTGACTTTGGCTTCGGCTTTGGCTACAGCATCAACTGAGGCACTCATCATTTCAGAGTTATGGATGCATGCTTATGCATGTGCTGCACGCACACACATACACACAGACACACACAGACACACACAGACACACAGAGACACACACATACACACTGCAACACACCTGCGCTTGACTGAAGCGCACTTTTGAGCACTTTATTAGCGCATTGAGCCGCCTAAATATATGGCTAACCAAAATGGCCAAAATGAATGACCATGAAATACTGTAACGTTCAAAGCGTGCAGCACAACTGGCCCAAGGGGGGGGGAGAGGCCTTGCATGCAACCCATCTCAACGTGTACGTGCAGCATGTGTATGCCATGCGAGTTGTGGGGCGTGCTTTTACGGCTCCTGATCTAACTGACCTATATACAAATATCTCTCCTTCGCCATGCTCGCTCTGCACATGCTCGGACAGCAGACAATGTTAGTACTACAACAACTACAACAACTATCACTAATACAATGTTGTGTGCGATGGCTTGAAGTCAACTTGACTGATTTATGTTAATGAGTATCGCTCATGATTCACCCAGCGCCTGCTGACTTTGTATGTAAGTTCAGACTAAAATATTCCCGAGAACTTGTATTACATAATGCCCGAAGTAGAGGCTCTTAGTGGTTAACAGCGCTTTAAATTTACACGCTTGTACCTGGGCTATCACAACAAAGTTGCAGCTTTGAAATTTATGCATATACTTTCTATAAAAAAAAAAGAATGCTTGGGAAAACACACATACATACAAATATCTAATGTTTTGCTATATAAATTTAAAATTTAATTATTATTACATGCTACATTAGCATATATTATAAATACTAGGAACAAATCGTAAATTGCACCTAAAATTAAACGATTAATTGAAATAAAATAATCTAAAATAAAACTGAAATGAGTACCTAAATTAAAACGATTAATTGAAATAAAATAATCTAAAATATAACTAAAATAAGCACCTAAAATAAAACGATTAATTGAAATAAAATAATCTAAAAAAGAACTAAATTAAATAACTAAAATAAAACGATTAATTGAAATAAAATAATATAAAATAAAACTAAAATAAGTACCTAAAATAAAACGATTAATTGAAATAAAATAATCTAAAATATAACTAAATGAAGTACCTAAAATAAAACGATTAATTAAAATAAAATCATCTAAAATATAACTAAAATAAGTACCTAAAATAAAACGATTAATTAAAATAAAATAATCCAAAATAAGTACCCAAAATAACACGATTAATTAAAATAAAATAATCTAAAATATAACTAAAATAAGTACCTAAAATCAAACGTTTAATTGAAATAAAATAATCTAAAAAAAAAAACCTAAAATAAAACGATTAATTGAAATAAAATAATCTTAAATAGAACTAAAATTAGTACCTAAAATAAATCGATTAATTAAAATAAAATAATCTTAAATATAACTAAAATTAGTACCTAAAATAAAACAATTAATTAAAATAAAATAATCTAAATAAGAACTAAAATAAGTACCTAAAAACATTTAATTGAAATAAAATAATCTAAAATAAAACTAAAATATGTACCTAAAATAAAACGATTAATTAAAATAAAATAATCTTAAATATAACCAAAATAAGTAACTAAAACAAAACGATTAATTGAAATAAAATAATCTAAAATATAACTAATATAAGTACCTAAAATAAAACGATTAATTAAAATAAAATAATCCAAAATAAGTACCTAAAATAAAACGATTAATTGAAATAAAATAATCTAAAATAAAACTAAAATAAGTACCCAAAATAACACGATTAATTAAAATAAAATAATCTAAAATATAACTAAAATAAGTACCTAAAATAAAACGAATAATTAAAATAAAATCATCTAAAATATAACTAAAATAAGTACCTAAAATCAAACGTTTAATTGAAATAAAATAATCTAAAAAAAAAAACCTAAAATAAAACGATTAATTAAAATAAAATAATCTAAAATATAACTAAAATTAGTACCCAAAATAACACGATTAATTAAAATAAAATAATCTAAGATATAACTTAAATAAGTACCTAAAATAAAACGATTAATTGAAATAAAATAATCTAAAATAAAACTAAAATAAATTCAAAAGCAATTATAACTCTCAAGATTCCTATACAAATATAAGCCACTCTGTAACAAAAAAAAAAAAAAACACGACAAACTGGTGCAATTGTTAACATTAAATGATAAGCAGCTACCACTTCCTGCATCCATTCAAACCCACAGATTACAATACTGGTAGAGACAAACATTTAAACTGCCTCCAGAAATGAGGAATCAGCATTTGTAGACAACTTATTTATTTGATGGCTACTGCTCGATATTTGAAAAAAAAAAAAACAAAATAGCCAATCAAAGTGCGTTGGCATTCCTATTCTGTGGCCACTTGGCCACTTGGCCACTTCCCACTGGCTGTGACACGCCCACGTCGGTACTATATTACACCCATAGCCCCAGGTGGAATACAAAAAAAAAACAAACTGAACCAACTACTACTAATACAACTACTGCAACAACAACTATTACTGCTACAACAACAACAACAACAACAACGAGAGCAAGAATCATAGGAAAAGGCGCAAAACACGCACAAATCTATAAAGTGAGTATTTACTCAACGCGTACGCTAATTTTATAGCAGTTGTGGCTAAATTGGAAATTGAAGTTGCTTTTTTCTGTGCTTTCCACATGCCTTAATTACTTCCTATTGGCCAACATTTTGTAGAGGGCAGAAGAGGGAAGAGGGAGCAAAGCCCAATGGCAACAACAGCTTTGGCAAATTCTCAACTTTAGCAGCCAGCTACGAATTGCGTTTAGTGATTTTCAAATACACAAATACACTTTCTATATGTGTGTGTGTATGTGCGTGTGTGTGTGCGTGTGAGTGTATGTTGTGCTGTGCTGTGTGTGTTTTATGTATACAAGCCACAACATAACCAAAACACATGCCAAAACCAATGCCGAACCCATTCCATTAAGATGCAATGCACTGCGATCTGGTCATATACATATATATATATATATATATATATTTATATAAGCATATTTATATATAGAGAGAGAAAGAGATGGACAAAAGGAGGGCGACTGTGAGACGTAGAAATGTGGTGCGCGTGTTTGGTGGCGTTGCGTGTCTTTTGGCATGTGTCCACGCGAAATTGATATCGAACATAATTTTAGCAGCAAGCCACACACACAGACACACAAACACACACACACACACACACAATGCTGCCTCATAGAGTTGTTGCCACAAAAAGGAAATGGCTGAAAAATGCCAACAAGATTTGCGCGTTCATTCGCTGGATCGTCCGCCCGTCCGCTCGTCCGTTCGTTCTTTAGTTCGCTCGTCCGATCCGCTGGTGAATCGTTGCCTGCCAACCTCTGCATGTCCATGATGATAATAATGATGATGATGATGATGATGATGATGACAAGGCTGCAAGGTTACAAGTTTTTCCAGATCGGCACAGAGCCCCACTGACTGCAGCCGCCAGTTGAAATATGGACAATGGCATCGACTTGCAACATGCAGCATGCAGCATCATGTGCTCGCTGCTCACAGCTTTGTGGTTGTGCTTTGTGGTTGCAATTCGAGCACAACATTAAACAGATCGTAAACACTTTAGCTTTATCTCTTCAGCCCGTTGTTGTTGCTCTTGTTGCTTTTATTGCTGATAACGTGCCGCAGACAATTGCAATTGTTGCTGTTGCAGTTTTTGTTGCTGTTGCTGTTGCCGTCCGCCGTTATAGATTTCGTTCATGTTCAAATCAATTTGATGTTTAAATTTGCACTACAAGCTAGACACAGACACATCAGACCGACGAGTGTCGATGAATATGAGCACAAATTAGTTGAAAAATACTTAAGGAATTTCAGTTTTCGGATTATTACGCGAAAATTGTTTTGCTACTGAAAAAAGAACTTTATGAAAAGATCTGTTAAAATTTAAGTACAAAAAAAAATCGCATAATTTGCAAATTCTCAAATATTGACTTGTTAAGTTTCAAGCAAAACATTGTCTATTTTCCAAAACATTTTCTTGAAATTTTCTCAATAAATTTAATTTTATAAAAATGTCAAGCTTGAAAATTAATACTATATAAATAGATTCCAACTTATCGTTAGATACTGCGATAATGCTCAGTTTTGGATGGGTGCAAATTGCTTTTGCACCATTTTATAGAAAATCAAGCGATCTCCACTGATAACCATATTTCGCTGGCCTCTGCTGGAGCTATAGAATCACCACAATTGCTTAGTATGCTTCATCCATCGAGCAATAGAAACGGAGAAGGCAGCTTTTCGGTACGTGTTCTGCATATCGAGGCAAATAAAGCAAATGTATGAAATTGCGATTATGTGAATATATATATACGTAGGAACAATCGTATATATATGGAACTGTAGCATATAGTGTGTGAGTTATGTACAATTTGAGCGGGGGGGCAACTTCGCTTAGCTCAACAGTTTTAAAGTGGGCTCCCTGCTGCCTACTCCCTGTTCCCCCCTTTGGTGTTGCAAATTTTGCATTCATTGATTGCCGTTAGAAACACTTGGCACAAATTGGAGCAAAGGCTAATCGAATAGAGCATAAATCAGTGAATTGCCGCAAGTGCATTGCTACAAAATACCCTGTACATATTTAATTGTGGCATAAGTTTGCAATTATTTGATTACTTTTTGTTGATTTTTACTGAACTATACAAAAAAAAAAATAAATAAAATATAGGATTTTTTTTTTTGCAAAATGTAAAATATGCTCGATTTGTCTAGTCCACATTTATAATTTAACTATTGTACACAGATAAATTTGAATGACAAATGAACCACTTAGTCAAAAAACGATTAAATATTGACATATTGTTTGAGTGCTGGTTAGCCAGTTTCATATCAATAAATTATTGATACTGCTGCTTAGTCTCAACAACATGTTAACATAGAAATAGGATTTAATGCGTTTTTTTTTTTTTTTTTTGGCGATTATCTAATAGAAACATTTCGTTTGCTTGAAAATTGCAAATGTTCCGGTTCGACAACATTTTGACTAATTAACAAACCATGCTTATTGCCTGCAAGCAATTTTGCTGTTATTATTCGTTGTTGGACAGTTGGCCTGTAGCCTGTTGTTGTTGTTGACCAACACAAGACGTCACTGGAAACGTGTTTTAAGGCATTGGCAATGGTACACGTTTCCTGGCCAAGGCGACGACAATCATAATCGCCAGTGACAAATGCAGAAAAAAACGAAAGAAAAATAAAAGATGCAGTAGAAAGATCGATATGCATGCATAACAGCATTATATATTAAAAGGGTATAGTTGTATATATGTATATATGTTTGTCGGCTTTATAGCACAACTGGTATTACTGGCATACCATATTGACGCATACTGGCGTTTTTTTTTATTCCCCCCACCTGCCTCCTCAACTACAGTTGCAGTTGCAGCAAATATAACATCTCAAGTCAAGACAAGTTCTGTCTGCCAAACGCGGCTGCAAATTATTATGAATTAATCGTTTGGAATTCATAGACATACATCGACATACACATATTGAATGCAACTAACAACAAACCAAAACATCACTCAATAAAGTTGTTGAATTTCCTGTAATCGTTCAGGACAGCACAATTTATAAATTGAATTAGAAACAAATCAATTAATGCCACTGCACACAGAAAAATAAGTACAAAAAAATAAAATTAAATTACAAATTGGCAAATCTGGATACTACTATCAGTAATGAATATATAAATGTATAAACAGTAACCATTTTTCAACGATTTATTTCCTTTTATATATAAATTTCAGAAGTGCCTTCTTTAATGGATTTGCCATTTTCTGACATAATCATAATAGACATATGTAATTATATGCGTGACTAATAACCCAACTTATTCGCCTTCTTAATGTCAATATGGTATTCTAAGCTCAAATAAATTTAAATCCAAAAATCCGATATTCATTAGCGAACATGTCTCAAGTAAATCTCTAGAGGAATTTATTAGAGATCTATAGAATGCGGCAACTGTTCCCAGCCAATTCAAACCACCTGCCAAACTGTGGCAAATTGATTGCCAAGGGCAGAATAGGCACAACAAAAAAAAGCAAAAAAACAACAACAAATTGATTTTTTTTAAGCAATTGATATGCATATCTAAATCTGATCAAGTTGTCTTGTCTTGTCACTTGACTCACTTCAATTACGCTCCGAAAGCGCACTATCTACCGACACACAAAAAAGTATTGTACACAACAACAACAACAACAACCAAAATATAAAAGCAACAAGCAACAAAACGGTACAAATAATATTGAAAACGATTTATTAAGTTCGCACATTCGAAAAGCACTTGAGGCTGACAATTAAAAAGCACTCGGCATCAAATTTAGACGATGACGGCTGCTGCAAAAACAACGCAAACGGGACAAAGGTGGTAAATGTTGTCGGGTTGCGGGGGGGATTGGCAACGAGTGTGGGTCTCTCACGATTTGCTGGCTTTGCCCAGTAGGCAGCTATGGCAAGTGTAAGTTATTAATTTTTAACTTGACTCGACGATACTCTGTAATATATATGTTTAGAAATAAGTTCAAAGCGATCTTAATTTTATCTTTAATTCGTTTTTTTTTTTAGAAAATAAAGCCTTGCCTAGAATGCAATTTAAAAGTTACCCATGGAGTTATTATCTTAAATTAATTTGATTTTTCTGTACAATACACAATTAAAACCTGTGCAGGTTCTTATTGAATAAAGTTATCTCCTGGGCTTGTAAGAGTTCAGTATAAGGTAGGTTGACTGTACTAATGCACGATCTAGCTTATTGCTTTATTGACAATCGAGTATATATATATATATATCTATATATATAAAAATTAAAGCAAAATGAAAACGATTAAATTAACGTTAAAATTTCTTAGATTATCGATAAAAGTTTTTAATTGCACCACTGACACATATTTTAAAGGAAAAATATAAAAAAAATATATATATTTATTTCTACAGTTCATAAATCTCCATTACTAAAAATCGCTTATGTTATTTGTGCTAAAACTTTAAATAGCCGCATTGCTTCACCTCACACAAATTTTTAAAATAACTAAAACAATCGAGAAATAATCATTAAAGTTTGCCAAACATTCATTTTCCAGCAGAGATTAATTAATGCTAGTTGTTTAAAGGATATTTTCGGGTCGGATATTATTGATGAAATCACGCCTATTTATCTGTTTTAGGTATTTTGTTTTGCTCAGCACCTTGATTACTTATTCACATGTGTTCTCTTAACTGCGGCAACAAATTATCTGTTTAATTGTGAGAAACCCAACCACAGCAACAATACAATTTGAAATTGGATACCAATCGCATACAATGTGTCTATAACTGCCAAATGTATATGTATCTGAATGATTACTCGCTCAAGAGAAAATATATAACTGTGGGAAGACGACTTCTCAATACACTAGCAGATTTGTGTGGATTTATTGAAAAAGGTTCGAATGTCACAATTAAAAATTTCTTAGTGAAAATATAATAGAAAAAAACCCGTAAACCAATTGTTATGGCAGCTGTAACTTATCATCTAGCTAGTGCAAAAATAAAGTAAATTCTCATTGAAAGAATATGCACAATGAATGACAGATATAATGACAAAAGTGAATTACTCTTAAAAAATACACTCCGAAAAAAATGAAATAAAACGCGCAGGCGGCTGCCATTGTGGTTTGCACTCGTATTTTCATTATATGGTATGGTTATTATTATTATTATTATAAATTCGTTATTGTTTATTGTTTATTGTTGATTTTATTTAATGTATTTTGCATTAAACATTCATTAAATTGTATTTGGTACGCGTTGTGTGGGGGTCCCTGGTTGTTAAACGCTTTTGATTTATGTGCAAATTGCTTAAGCGTTTAATTAAAACGAGATTAAAAACTTGAATTAAAAAGCTAAATAATTTAATGGTATTCAATGCTATTCACACTTGTGAATACAATAACCAAATAGCATTCAAATGCACTCGGCACTCAGTTCTTGACATGGTTCAAACGGTTAAAAGAAAGTGGCAATCAGAGCGAGAGTCTGTGAGAGTCTACAGATACAGATACAGATACAGATACAGATACAGATACAGATGCAAATACAGATACAGATACACAAACAGTAGAGATGCAGATACAGTTGACCAGCAGCAATTGTTGTAACAACAATCAAATCATCGCCCCATCAGGCAATTGTCAACAACAGCAACAAGTAAAGAAAGCAAATGAAAGAAAGAACAACAACAATTTTGGACACAAAATGTTGCACAAATTAAAATTGAACACAATAATCAGCGCGACATGTTGCTGTTACTATTGCCGCTGCAATATGTTGTTGTTGCTGTTGTGGCATGCTGCTGTTGCCGTTGTCGATTGTTGTTGCGCTTGCTGGCTGTGTCCTGCTTGCCTGTTGCCTGTTGCCTGTATGTGGACTGTCATCAGCATCGTCTTCCTCATCGTTTCTGCCGCTGCTGCTGGCAGACACAAACATTTTTTTTTACCACAAAACTAAAAGCAACAGCAGCAGCAACAAGAATGGCAACCGTCTGTTGCACATGGCCAGAGCAAATGACTTTATTATAGGTTTTTAAATTTATAATCGCAACACTTACCATGCTAAACACTCCAAATTCCAGCTGGCCTGCCAACTCTCCTCTTGCAACAGCAACAATAATTTGCATTTCTTTCAACTGTTGCCACATGGAGTCTATGTGCGTGTGTGGTCAGCTTAATGACATGAGTTAAGCCAAATTTTGGCCTGCACAAAGCTAAAAAATCACTTTATGTTTGAAAACAAATAACTACCAGAAATCGTATTATTTGCAAACCAAAGTTTTCAAACTAAATTAAGTTTATTAGAATTAGTCTTAAGTAAAACCAGAATTTATTACGTGAACTAAAATATTTGTCTATATTGAATATAAATTGGCATGTCGAACGTAAATCTATAAAAATAATAATAAAAAATAAATAAATAATATAAAAATAAATAAAAACCGCTAAAACAAAGTGCAAATGAATTTCTGGAAATATTAATGGGGCCCATTTCAAATCTAGTATTATTCTAGTAATGAAACTTGCATTATTTTTAAAAATTGATTCAGCTTTAGCGACGTTATGGCAGTGGATAGCATCCCACTTGACCAGAAATTATCTTATCTTTGCATCCAGCAGGCTCCCACAAAGATATATGTATAAAGATGTTTGTGTAGGTGAGTATTTTCATAGATCGATTATATTATCAGTTCAACTGTTTAACTTAACAAATCAACGTTTTGAGCTAATCAGCTTACTGCCCACTTAAAGATCTGTTACCACCCAGATATATTTTGGGAGCTTTAAGCCGAGCAACATTCAATCCTTGGGTGTGATAATTTAGATGTCATTCACAAAATGAAGACCTACACAAATCGATTCGGAACTTGGGAGTGGCGTTGGTCAACAAACTGAAAATCGACATTCGACATTTGTTCTTTTAGAATCTATTCACAAGTTTCGAAGCTTCATTGAGACCATTTCAATTGATGCCCCACGAATAAAGCCTGCGTTGAAGATGAAGATGAAGATAATGCTGAAGCTAATCCGATGAGGCATGCACATAATTTGCAGCTTTAGTTCGTTATCAATGGAATCCATGGCGGGGCATAAGACGAGACGAGAAGAGGAAGGGGAAATATAATAAACAAAACTGAAATTCGATGTTTGAAAGTTCGGAAGTCAAATCAACTCTGCCACTTGTTGTCACCGGTTGGGGCAACAGCCTCGTTATATATTCTCTTCATATTCTCTCTTCCATTTCTATAACGATCTTTAGATATTTCGGTCTTTTAGCAACTGCCATCAATTCGCATCATAAGTTCATAAGTTTTTCTTTATCGGAAACTATAAAATGTCACAAATGCTTTTTATGAATATTTACAGCAGGTTTGGCTTGGCTTCAATCGGTTTTCTCAGCTGCTTTGTTCAGATTGTATTTTTTTTTTTGTATTCTCTTCTCTTATTATTTTCATATTTTCTATGGGTTCTGTTTTTTTGGTTTAATAATTTTTTTTTTTTATATGTTTGCCACTACTAATACTGCTTCCGCCTAATTCCGCCGTGGCTTACCACAATTGCGGTTATTCTCACACAAAAAAACGCAGTAAATTCATTTATTTTATGTAAAGCCAACGTTCAAATACTCTTTGTGTTAAATATTAATTTTTATTTTACTCTAATATATATATTTTTTTCTTTAGCCTTTTGCATTTTAGTTTGTCTGTTAAGCCTCTCTTTTTTTTGCTCTGCTAAAACTAAAGGTTAACAAAATTGGCAATATTTCTAGTTCCTCCCGCCTTAAATTGTACAGATACATCTGGCCACATTTAAAGTGTATTAAAGGCATTTTAAGTTCCTAACACTGAGCGCATCAATTTTATATCGCTCTTTTTGTTGCCCAAGTTTTTTGTTGCCACCAACTTCGACTGTGCCTCCGTCTGTGGCTCCGACAGTAACTCCGACTCTGCCATTGAGTCTAAGTCGGTTGCTCAGCAAATTTATGCGAAATTCTCGTGCTTCTCATGGCTGATAGTAGCTCCGGTTTTTTTTTTATTATTATTTTTTTTTTATTTATTTTGTAGTGGCAGCCGCGTATTAATAAATGTATGTACACACACAAATATGTATGTATGCATTATTGTGGGTAAATGGGCAGTTAGTGCATCGCATCGTCTACTGCGATAGATATAGTTAATGTATTATTAGAGCTTGCGTGCCAGGGCTCAGTGGCTCTGCGAATTTGGGTGAGGGTCAATGGGGAAGGCTTCGCACTGCCAATGCCTTTAGCTTGGTCAAGGGGCGTTGTTTCGCAGTTTTTTATTTTTTTTTATTAACGTAGATCTTTTAAATAGGCCTTTAATCTACACTGATATTACATATAAACTAAATGTGTTTTTAAAAGGGCATAGGTCTGTCAAATTCTTAATTAAATTTGTTTTATTCTTTAAACTAACATTTAACACAAAATTTCAACACAGCACAAAATATCAAAAATTAATTATGTTTATTATAATCATTTTTATAATTTATGTGCAATTCATACTAGAATTTTATTTATTAAAAATACAGAATAACTCACAAAAATTTACAAATACATACATTTTAATTGCTTACAAAATGTAAATGTTACTGGACTACAAACATGAGTTTTTTTATTCTAATGGGTATTAAGTACGAATATTAAAGTATTTTTTTAGAGCTCAGCACTTAGTAGCAAATAAAAAACGAGCGTTTCTTTACCCATGTAACATTTGATTTTACTTTCAGTTAGCCGCACAAAAAAAAAATTTGATTTTAGAAAACAAATATTAGTTGTACAAGTGTTGTCCAGCAACAATTCAAAAAATATATCCAAATTTTAAGTCAACAGAACGGCAGCTCTATAGCTATTATAGATCCATGTTTATATAGGTCGGCGTCAGCAACTTATCCTGATGGCAGCGCTATCTGTAACATATTCTGTAGCGCTGGGCGTGCTAACTGGATTTTTGGGATTTATGATAGGCGCCGTGATGCAGCAGGATGCATCGTATCGCAATATGCAATCGACTATGGCAAACGATCCATATATCTATCAGCGACGTAGGCAAATTTTCGATGCGGTAAGTCACCAACTGGCCAATGCACCTCAAATATCCAAATTGTATATCTATATATATAGCTGAGATTGATGGGACTTCCGCATGCATTATTGGAAACCGATCCACTGCACGTGACGGAGTCAAATGAAAGTGACATCAATTTATACGGTGATCAAAGTGAGCAAAATTCGGATGAAATCGATTCGGTTTTTGCCAACTATTTGAAATGGTTTCAAAATAATATGCAGGCAGTGGTAAGTTTCAAAAATTTTGCATTGGATTCAAAGTATACAAATTGTACTTAACTCAACTTTTAAACATATAAAGTTGATTGCAATATATATATATATATATATACGAATCAAAATATCTTCACTGTTTTCCTTGCCACCTTGCCACAGACCATGTTCTTCACCTTCTCGCTGGGCAATGAGACGGACCATCTGCCGGATTCCGTGCATTTAGCCACACTAATGAAATATGGCTTTCCGGGTTTGGATGATGTGCATGTCTATCGGAATTTTGTGCTCTCCTATGATAGACGCTATCGCATTGCGCACTGGGTGTGTGAGCATTTGGAGAGCGAATGTTTAAATGCGATGCCAACGGCTATTGTGCAGAAGCCAACTGAATTTCTAATCGATACAAGTATACCGCTTATATTCCGTGCCAGTCAAATGGATTATCACAATAGGGAGTGGATTCCCGGTCAGCTGGCATCGCCACACAACTATCGCTGTGATACCGGCAGTTATATTGAAACTTTCATATTGCCAAACATAGTGCCACTGAGTCAAGGCCTCAAGACAAAGTTGTGGACACGCTTAGAGGCCTATATCCGTGAGCTGACGATCAAATGCGGATCGGTATACGTATACACCGGTCCGTTGTTTATGCCCGAACGCATTACGTTCCGCAATTGGGCGATACGACATCAGGTCATTGGCATGAACACTGTGGCGGTGCCCACACATTTCTTCAAAGTGATCATCGCTGAATGCGAGGAACCCAACGATCTACCCTATATGGAGGCATATGTTGTACCTAATACCGATATCGACAGCAATCTCGAATTGAGCTCATTCATAGTCAATATCCGTGACATCGAGCACTTTGCCGGACTCAAGTTCTACGATGGAGCTCAACGACCGCAGCTGCATCAAAATATTCAAACAATTGATTCATCATATTAAGTTGGCTACTAAAATAAATACATATGCATATATATAATTATACATTATATACATAGATTCATAATACACACAGACTGCTTGAAAATTATTAAACCGTTTAAAATGCATTACTAAATGCACAAAAAGGTTTCTTCAGTTACATGTGATTTATTATAAGTATAGCAAAACTGATTTTTATACACCTATTGTAAACAAAATTAGAATATTGCAACGCATCGAAAATGACGCCTCCGACCCCTTGAAGTAAATATTTTCTAGTTTTTAAATAATGTTGATAAAACTCGGCATTTATACAAATTTCTGCTGCAGGTAGAATTGATTTCATACAATTTTAGGAACAATTGTTTGAAAGCTGAGTGTTTGTATGAAAATCTTCTTTGATCAACATTTCAGCTAAATCAAACTATCCAGTTAGACATGATATTATGCTCCCAAAATTAAAAAAAAAAAACATAACATATCATATAAGATCATATTTAACTTAATAATGATCTTATTAAGATGGTAATTAATTGTGAGTGCTCAAAAATACTTAATTTATATAAATTTTTGCTGTTTTGTGCTTAGATCCCGATTTGGTGTTTCTTGAGAAGAATCTTGTAGATTTCCGCTGCGAACTCTAAAAGCGGCAACTTATCGTTCAGGATCTTAACCCTCTCTCCCTCTGTCGAAAACTATCTCTTTCTTTATTTAATGCGCACTCTTTCGCTCTTGCCAAAAATCGGTGCATGTTTAATTTTCATGATAATTCACGTTTGTTTTTTAGTTGCTTTTTTTTGGTCTTACTTTGTTCTATACGTTGTTGTTGTTGTTGTGCTCATGTAATTAAAGTATCATTCACACCGTGTGTTCGCACAAATCTAACGGCATTTTGCTAAAATAATAATAATAAAAACACAAGCAAGTGCGAAAGAGAACGAAACAGAGATAGGCAGCAAATAACAAAGCACAAACAAAAAAAAAAAAAAACAAAATAAAAAAGTAAAAAAAGAACAACAAAAAAAAAGTCGTCGTTCGTTGCTTCCGCCGTGCGACAGAAGCGAACAAAAGCGGCCGCTTCAATGACTCAACTTTAGATATGTACAAGTCCCCCCCCCCCCCTCACGCCGACCAACCCACCCCTTAATACCCAACTTAGTAGCTCGTCCCCCCATGGGTATGCTGAGTATGCCCCAAAACCCATATCAACCCTGGCCTGTCCACGGTTGACAATTCTTTTAGTCTTTGACCTTTTCGGCACATAATTGCTGTGCATGTGTGTGAGTGTGTGTGTGTATTTGTGTGTGTGTGTACCTGCTCAAGTTTTGTCGTGCTGGACAATTAACATGAACTTTTAGCTTTGCTTAATTACGCCAAGTCGTCGTTCTTAAAATGGCGCAAAAAAAAAAAGGTCGAAGCCAAAAAAAAAAAACGCTCCAACTTGAGGTTAATTACATTTTGAAGAGCAACAACAACAACAACAACAACATAACTTAGCATAGCAAATTGAATTCGTGTTGTTGTTGCTGGTGGCAAGCAGCAAGCAACAACTAGCAACAGTGGCTGCAGTCAGTTAATGGCCCAGACATCAAGCGGCAACAACAAGCAGTCCGTGTGACAATTATGTAAATGGACAAACGCACTTCGCAGCACATGAAATTGTTATTGTTCTTGGTGTGTGTGTGTTAGTGTGTGTGTGTGTGTGTATTGTGTTGCTTTGTAATAAGTGAATTTTGTCTGCTGAAGGTCAAACTGACTCACACAGACAGACACTGACAGCCAGTTACAGTTAAGCGATGCTTTGGGGGTCAATTGCAGCTAGTTTGTGTCTTAAGTCATTTGTTTTTTTTTTTTTTGTAAATGAACCTATTAGCCGACACAAAATTGGGCAAATATGAAGAGCAAAGCTGAGCTCCACGAAAAAGGGAAATACACGTTTTGCCCATCAGAGCACATTAAATGTTGTCATTTGTGTTTCGGTGTTTCATATTGTGTATTCAAAAGAAGCAGAGAAAATTGGTTAAGCGATTGAATTAGGTTCATCTTTAATGCTCAATTATTAAAGACAATAATGAGACCAACAAATGGAAAATCAACTTGAAGAGTATACAAATATGGTAACTAAAAATAGATAGATTAAATTAAAGAAAAATTAGGAATTAAAATATGCCATACTATAGAAGAAAAAGGGAGGTATCCAATTATTATACCACATTTTACTACATTATAATATTTTAATTTTTGTATTATTTTCAAAATGATTTATCAACGCTTAAAATCGGAAGCTCATCAACAATTATTCAAGTTAAAAAACACTTAAAGTTTAAAAAAGCTGCCCAGCTGGGCTATCAGTTTGAATAATTTACGGATCCTTATTAAATTGAAAAGTTATCATTTTATCAGCTTTTTTTTTGGGCATGCGCCGCTGATTTCAAATGAAGCCACAAAGTGTTGACTCATCATCATCCATAACACATGCGGCATATATGTGGCATGCGTCGATATACAAGGGACAAATGCATTTTGTTGCATGCCTGACGGTCAAATGCAAATGAATTAAATTTACACATTTGAGAAAAGATTAATGAACAAATAAATAAACAAAAAAGAGGCGTTAGAAGCAAACCGACGATAATTTGTATTTAATTTGTTTGTTATTTGGTCATTTGTTTGTTTTGATACTGTTTTTGTTTTATTTATTTATTAGTATCATTTTGCTTTTAATTTTTTCTTTTTGTTTCTGTATTTGATCAGTCCGCTACTGTTATCGATTACTTAAAAGCGCATTTATCTTGGGGATAAGCTAGAATTCTATCGCCGCTCGAAATGGCTACCGAAATTTAAAGTCATTTGTCGTAGACGAGGAGAATTAAGTTAAAAGAGCTCTTGAAGTTAATTTGCATTACATTTAAGACACACTACCACACGATGCATAAGACATTAAATGCACCGTAATCCATCGTAGCCAGCAACAACATTGATTAGCTTAAAAAAAAAAAAACGAAACATCAATACGAATTTTATGTACCCTAATAGAAAAGTCGAAGCGAATAAAATGCAATCGAGTAAAGGGTTTTACTTGAAAAAAATAAGCATACAATTTATGCAATCTGTTATTAAAAATATCATTTTTTTTTTGCAACAAATCGCAATTATTTGAGTGGTGTGAGTAAAAAGGAAAACATAAATAAAATTATAGTCAAAAGGTGTTCCCAAACCAAGACAGACGCAAATTGTTAACTTAGCCAATGTGGCCTAAAATCGTAATAAACGTTGTCAAAATTAATACAATTTATCGACATATATATATATATAGGATCTTTAATAGGAGAAAATTAACGTGCAGCTGCTATTGATGCTTCTGGTGCGGATGCTTAGGTTGCATCAAAGTTGCAACTAGTTGCTACTACGAAGACGACGACGACGACGCCGCCGAGTCGACACAAGGCAATTAATCAACGAAATGAGTTTTATTCATTTTAAATGATCGCTTGTAGCCGGCACTGGCAACAACATCATGCCACATGCAGCATGCAGCCATGCAGCATGCATCCAATGCAATCGGCACCGTTAGCTGTCGTTTGTCGTCGGACAAACGAAAATGCCGCTGGCCACACTTGGGCAGTCAATCACCATGTTTGGATGGCCAAACTCCGTGCGGGAGAGTTGGCTGCACTTTATAACCGAGGACACGGCAAAGACTCAAGCACACAGACAAAAGAGTCTGAAGAATCGCCGTGGCGTTACGGGCGTATGCAATTTTCAAATCAAATTCGCTTTCATGCCATTTGGCCACACAATAAAAAAAAAAAAAAAACATGCGAGAATTACTTGAGACGGCAGTGCGTAACACACAGATACCCTGCAGGCAGAGCGAACTTTTTACTTACTGAATTTAATTTATTTTACAAATATTTCTTACTTTACTTATGTATTATTATATTTTTAAAATATTTTAAAATAATGGCATTAATTTAAAAGTTTCTTATCTTTAAATACTGAACTCATTTCATCTAAGAGAACATTTGTAAAACAATACGCCTCGATTGATGTATGTATGTCTATAATTGTGTATGTATGTAATGTATTCAAGCTGCTGGCAGCTACCAACTGTTGCATGCCTCCCCCTGCACACAACTACAGGGTAATGGAAAGAGCTAAATTTCATTGCACACGGCTGCCGCACATAAATTTAATAAAAGTCTGGGCGCTGCCTGCTGCACACAACTTAGCCAACTGCTTATCGAGGCTGGCTGGGGGCACCGTCCAGGCAGCGAAGAGCACATAAAAAACACACAGATGCACTTAATGTGCGCCCACCTCTTGTCAGCCGAACGCTGTCCGCTGCCTCCCCCCAGTTCCCTCCTCTTAACTGGCCACCTGACTGCTACCCGAAAAATAAATAAAAAAAAAAAACCAACTAATGGGGTGTGGCATTGGCCAGTGCAAATAAATTAAAGAGCATCGCGTGAAAAACACACACAAGCACACACACACAACAACACACAAAAGACAACAGAAAAATCCTCAAATTCACAGGCGGTGGGTGACGTGAGTTGGGAGCTGGGGAGACTGGCGGGGCAACAACTGTTGGAGGCATTTTGATTGCATTTCATTTCATGAGCGACGCGTCGCAACGATTTGGTTTTTATTTGCTTTGCAAATTGCGTCCAAATGAGAGAATCGAGGCAAATGCAGGAGGATGAGTATTTGGATGATGGAGGCGGAGACGGTAACTACAGATGAAGCTGTGGCAGAAGATCAGCAAACATAGAGAGAGACAGAAGCGAGAGGCAGAGGCCGCAGACTGAGCTGGAGACAGTGATTGAAGAAGAGACCAAGGCAAAAGACAAGTTCAATCTGGAAGCCGATGATGAGCCAACTGAAAGTGGAGAGAGAAGGAGCTGGCGGAGGATGAGGCCGAGTGCTTTATGATTTCTTATCTGTGCAGCTGCCTGCACTCTCCAAATGTGTGTGTGTGTGTGTGTGTTTTGTGTGTGCGTGTGTCATTCTTTGAGCAAATAATGGCTGCAATTACGAGAAGGTAGTGGCAAAACGCATGTTGGTAAAAATCCAAAGTCAAAGTCAAAAATCAACAAAATAAAAAAATAAAAAAAAAGAGCAAAAAAAAAAGCCAAAAGTCAACTGATTGCACTGGATGATTATGCAATTTAGCAGCTTGTAAGTGATTGTGTGTGGGGCGTTCTGTACAGCAAAAAAAAAAAAGGAGCCAAAACATGTACCTGAACCCGAAAGCGAATCTGCACCCAATGCACGGCCACGGACACGAATGCAAGGTGCAACCTGGCTGGCGGCAGCTGTGCAACGTTCAACAAAAATTCTGAATTCTGTTGCACATTTCATTTATCCTGGCATTTAGCCAATTTTCAATTTTTTTTTCTTCTTTAATTTTTTGTATGTGTGTTTTTTTTTTTTTTTTGATTTGCGCTGATTGTTACAATTTTTGTTGCAGCAGTTGCATTTTGGTATTTTCGCTTGACTGCAAATTAAAACGACAAGAATATGCAGCAAATGCTGAACTTAGAATACTCTTTAGGGCATTGAAAACACAACAAGTTAAGGATAAGTGAAATTCCTGATAACTTAAACAAATTTTTTTTAGTAAGCTTTTACTTAAAAACAAATCGAAATTTAATAAAAAAGAGAAAAAACAAATCTGCACTTTGCTGAAAATAAAGAGTACCTAAAACAAAAGCAATATTAACAACGAAACGTTGAGTTATTTTGCAGTTAAACATATTTTAAAAAAATTTCAGATTAGTTGGGAAAAATTCGCATGAAATGTTTTTGACAGATGGAGAAGAAAAGCTACTTCAGTTAGGGTATTTTCAACTAAGCTGAAATAATGGGCTGTTGCACTTGAGGCGCTGCTCAAATGAAAATAATCGCAATTTTATAACAGCTGCCGGCAAAGGAACAACAGCAACAACAGCAACAACAACAACAACAACAACAATATTAAACAGCAACAAGCAAATATTTTCAAGGTCAGCCAACGAAAATGCTGAAACAAATTCATTGAACTGAGAACGATTTGGCTTTCGACAAACATTTTGAGCAAATTGGCGACAACGCCCAACGATGACGATGACGATGTCGATGACGATGTCGATGACGATGACGATTGCAATTGTCGTTTTTCGTTGTTCTTATTGTTGTTGCAGCTTCAGCCAGTGCCGTTGCCAATTCCGTTGCACACAAACAAACCGCAAATTTATTATACACACACAGAGACAGACACACAAACCCATTGGAGTGGGCGTCCTGTCCTTGTCACACTTGCGTGATTCTCAGTTTTTTTTTTTTTCTCTCTTTTTTTTTGTGTCAGGACGCAGCACATCGTTTCGCACTTTCAGCTGTGACAAGAGACAAAACGCCCAAGAGACAAGGCACACAAAAACACAGCGGGCACTGGGCATACAGAATGTAGGGTAGCTGGTGTGAGAGATGGGCATGACGGGGGGTTGTGGGGTATGTTGGGGTATGTTGGCTGCTTTGACTGTTCATTAATCATATGACAAACGTTTTTCTTTGTTCGACTTCATGAAATATATGCGATTTCAAGCAACGGTCTGCAGCAAAATAAATAAACGTTTCATCTCTCTTACACTCATGCTGTCTCCCCCTCACTCTCTCTCTCTCTCACTCTGTGTCTTTCTCTCAACACATTCATTTTGGGGCAGAATCGACATTCGTTGTTTTTTTTTCAGATATCACTTGAACTGTGCGACTGCATTAAGCTCGTTTTTTAAGAACAGCAAAAAAGCAACAACAACAACAACAACAACAACTGATTTCAGAATGTCCTCTGATTCATTAAAGTTAAAATTTCGAGAAACGCAAAAAAAAAAAAGGAGGCAACAAAAGAAATGCAGTCAACTCAATGCGTGAAAGCAATTAAAAGATTTTGGCGTGATTCAAACATGACAAAAAAAAAACTTGAAGGCGCAAAGCTGCCAGCTTGTGGCACATAAGTAAAAACACAGTTTGAGAATTTATTTTTTAAATTCCAAATCGTCGAATTGGTACACTAAAATACTATTTTTCTGCCAAGCTGACAATTTGTGTGGCTTATTAAAATTCAATTTGCTAAACACAAAAAAAAAAAACTGCCAAGAAACACCTGCGATTGCAACCATTTTGGTTTTGGAAATGCAACCGCATTTGGACGACATGAGACATGAGTTGCAAGTTATAAGCAAGTTATCAGCTTGTGAACAGCATTCCGTGCCACACATTATTGCAGTTGCAGCAGCAGTTGCTGCAGCGTCTTCTTAGCATTTATGATTAGATGTGCCATAGTCAGCTGCCAACGTTATTGAACATTTTGCATGCAAGAATAATAATTGCATAAATATATACAATATATACAAGTTGCAAAGCTAAAAGTCGGGGCATTCCATCATTTTCAATGCAGCATGCATCAAGAAAAAGAAGAAGAAGAATAAAAAACCAAACCCGTATGCCCTGCGCTGCATGGCCATTGAGGCATGCCTCGCGATTGTTTCTGGGGTTCACATATGTATTACAACATGGGAGTACACAATACAGACACAACACACACACACACATACACACATATACAGAGCACTTGGAATGCTACACATAACTTTGCATAGTTTTATTGCACAAGAATGCAAGACTTGGCTAACTTTAGCTAACTGGCAACTCCGCTGGCTAACTGGCTGAGGGCCAAGTGGAGTGCTCGACATTTATATGCGCATCACTTAGAACAGCTCCCGACGTAGCTCAGCTCTCAACTCTCGACTCTATTATTCTTCGGTGCCCGGCATTTTCAAATTCCAAAAAAAAACAACAAAACAGCTGAGCGGAATTCATAAAAGCCAACACTGTCAAGAGACCCTAAGATAAGCAATAGTTTTAGCTATATAGTCCTATCTAAGTCAACCAACTCTCTATTCCAATACCCTGTACTTACTCAAAATATATTCTGAGAACAGGAAGTTAGTAATTACTTCTCTGAATCTTATAACTAATTATATGTATATAAATATCTCAAAAAATAAATTGAGCTCAGCAAGAATTTTAAACTGCAGCAATTTCTAAATGAAAATAATTCCCTTAAAATTATGTATACGTATATTGATATATATATATTTTTTGATTCTTAAGATTTGTTCTATTCGAGGTATATTTTAGTGGAGCACTTTTGTCGGTTAAAATCCAAATTGTTAATTGCGAATTAGTTAGAATTAGTTGACTAACTAAAACCACACAACAACTTGGCTATGACATAAGAAAATGCCTTTTAAATGCAACATTTTCATGGCGTAATTGCAAAGAAGCAACCAACAATAACAATAACAACAACAACAACTACAGCTACAACAACTACAACAACAACAACAAAAGCAATAGCAAAAGGCAGCGAAATTCACTTGAGCGCAAAAACAAAAGCGGAAGCTTTGGCAATGATCATGCAAACTGCTCATTCATAGGATAATTATTCCATGAGTTCATCATGAACAAACACACACACACGCACACACACACACACACACACTGAGAATACTAGTTGTTGTTGTTATTGTTGTGGCACCTTTTGATGCATTCATTGCGCTATTCTCCACACCAAAGCCAATGGCGTGGGAGCCTCAGCTCAGAAGCCACCCGTCCACGCCCCCTTCTCCCTTGAACCACACCTACTCGGCGGCATCCTCCGCACCCCAGTTGAGTGCATTGCATTTATAATGTTTTAATCGCGTAAAATGCATAAATAATTAATATGAAGCAAGTGCAGCGAAATGCATTACGATTACAAAGACCTAAATATACACTATAAATAATTCTTATCTCGATTAACATTAGATATTAATCTGAACACTCGGCAAATTCTATATGCATAATTGAAAAACACAACTGATTCTTCGTTGAAAAAAATAGGAAAAATAAAAACTTTTAATGGAAAAAAGTAAGAGAAAAGAAAAAAAATTAACAGAGAATAAACTAAATGAAGAGAAATTAAGAAAAAATTAATATTAAAATTTGCAGCTGATAAACAATTTAGGCAACAATGTTCAAAACGTAAAAGTTAACTTTACGATATGGCCAAGATTTATGGGTCAGGAATGGAAATTGTGCCTTTGTAAATGGACTCCGCCGGTTAAAGTTACAAAAACAATGAATATATACTTAAATTTGTGCAATGAAATAAGCATTTCATGACACAGTTTTTTTTTTTTTAATTGGAGAATTTAACAGCAAATTGCATTGTTTTGAGTTTGGTTTGAGTGTGCGAAAACATCGCATCATTTGTGGCCATGCCCTCGGTTACTACTTGACTTACTCATACGTCCAGAAAAAGTGATGTAGACGGAGAAAGACAGAGAGAGGGGGTAGGGTGTGTGGGGGCTGGAAGTGACACCTACACTGCGCACGTTTAACCAGTTTTTGTGTATATCCTTAAGTAAATAAAGCCAAAAATAAAATTCTTTGACAATGACAATGACTGAGTGGTCCACATACTCAATTCAACTCAATTCAACTCGACTCAAAACTCAAAACCCAAAACACAAAAATTCACATATAATTTTTTTTTGTGCTTTTTTTTTGTTTACGCAGTGAATTATGCGCGACTGTATATATATATATATATGCATATCAATTTGTATTAGTATCTGATATATATATATGTGAATGTATGTATATACAAGGTATTTATAGCTGTGCTGTTTTCTGTACGTGTTTGTGTCTTCCTTTCGCTGAAAACGGTAAAAAAGTAAATTTGATTCAATAGCAACAACAACAACAAAAATATTTGCTTGTTTTTAATATGTGGTTTTTATTGTTGTTGCTGTTTACTCGCTTTTTTACGGCTGCTTTTTTCCCATTTCTTTTTTTTGCTGCTTTTGTTGTTTTATGAAATTCTGCGAATTTTTATTGACAAATTTCATTAGAACTTGTACTTTGTGGGCAGCGTCACAACGGCGGGGCAAGTGGGGCGCCAAAGCGGCGGTCATCTAGTGCCTAACTGTTGTAGTGAAGCGGATAACAAAAACAAATCAAGCAAAAAAAAACGTGACATAAACAAAAGACTTAAGCAAGCAACTTGAACTGGTTGGCGCTACTGCGGAGCATTAGTGTAGGTGAGGGTCCTGTGTGTGAGTGTTATGTGCGCATTTGATTTGCAGATGCTATGAATGAGTGACAAATGCCAACTTTAATCAACTTAAGGAAAGACTTACTCAACTCAATTCAGCTCGCAATTAACTGGAATGCGACAAGGCAAGGAAACAGAAGCAGGTTAAGAAGTAGAAGAAGAAGAAGAAGACGAAGTTCATTAATCAAAATTGTAAACAAATCAGCAAGTTTGTCATTTACAAATTGAAACTCATTAGGAATTAACAGATGAGGCTGACGCATTCATATATCAAGCGAGTAGCCCCCCCCGACTAGGCACAACACTTTTCTGTGTGTGTGCGTGTGTGTGTGTGTGTAATATAACTTGAGGAGATCAAAAATTCAGTAATTACCAAAGCGTACACCCCTAACGAAAATCTACTGAATTGCTAATTTGTGTGTGTGCCTCTGCCTGCCTCTGTCTGCAGAGTTCGCGCTGTGCAGAGCAGCGTGACAAGAACAAACAAAATCTACAAAAAAGAAAAAAAAAATAAAACAAAATAAAATAAAGTAGATAAAAAAAAAACACACACACAGAATGTTGCTAGGTATTGAAATGGAAATAGATTTCAATGTTAGTGTTTTTGTTGTGCGCGCCTATTGTGCGAGATTTGCAAGAAGACCAACAACAACAACAACAACAAAAACAACAACAACAACAACAAAAACGCGCTTTAAGTGTTAAAGTTCGTGTGAATGTTGTTGCTCTTGCTGAACATCATTATCATGCCCAACTCGAACAACAACAACAACAACAATAGAAATAAAAATGTTTGCCATTGTTTTGCTTGTGTTATTACAATGAAAGCTCTTTGTATAACAATTGCAATCAAATGGCCAACAAGTGTTTTGGCCTTTTTGTAAGTATTTCTCTACCCTCCAACCCTTTTTTTCTTGTCGTTGTTGTTGTTGTTTTTGTCGGAGACAGACAGGGGACAACAACAATGACGCCTACAACTTGTCCATTTCTGGCCACAATTCCCCATTATAAAAGTTACATTGTAATTCCCAAATGCCCACGCAGTTGGCCCTAAGATTCAGATTCAGAATGAGGAACCCATTTACGTAGACCCTAACAAAGCTATGTGTGCTATTGTGAACTGAGCTCTTAATTAAGCAATGTTAATTAAATTTAATACAACCAAATAATAAATTTATATATTTTGTGTAAAAGTTCAAATCGATCGAATTGGATGATTTTTAATAATATTAAATGCTGTGTTTGCAGTTATTACAAAAGTTATAAGCCAATTTTATTTTCTTATACATATGTATATAAAAATTAAATATACTCAAAATATACGCAATATAAATACTGAATCCTTTTCATAGAAATTGAGTTAAAAACTTTTTTGTAAGAGTATTTTGAACTGCATTCGATCTTTGCAGATCTCTGTTCTAGCTTTTTCTAGCTAACCAGCTTTTGCATACTATTTTGTTAACAATGTCTCGAGGAACTGCTGTATTGGCCCATTGTTGTTGTTGTTGTGGTAGGCTTGAACTTGGCTAAGACCCCTTTTTTGCAGTCTTTACGCTTTGCGGGTTCTGTGGTGTCTTTTGTACTACTTGGGCTCCATTCAATTCCATTTCCAGTTTGGAGCACTCTTTCTTTCAGCACCTCATCAAATGAGGGACAACAATGCGCCAAATCAATGAAATGAGGAAGTAATTAAATTAAATTAAATTAATTTTGATTTGATTTGATGAGATTAACACATTACCAGATTAATTTGGGCACAGAAAGGTCCATTTCCAGTGATGATTACAGGTTTGGTTTTTTTTTATAGGATTTACTTCGTTTGTGTTATTGTTGTTTATAAATCAAGTGTAAGTGACATTGAAATTTATTATGTTTATTGTGTGTTGCTGTTGTTGTTGTTGTTGTTGTTGGTTTTTCATTTGTTGTTTTTGTATTTTAGTAGTTATTGTCTTGCTGCTGTCTTGTCTTGCTCTGTTGCGTGAGAGTTTCGCATGTTGTGCGGCAGTTTAAATAACTTGAAAAGGTAATACATACACAAATACATGCACACATATATTCATATTGTGTATAATATATATAATTATTATTCTATATGTATGTAAGCACATACAAATATTCTACATACGTTCGACTCAGACTAACACCAAAACTCAATACTCAAAAGATCAGGCACAAACTTGAGATCCACTCTGCAGCATATATCAAGTATTAAATATTTGTTAAAAAAAAAAAAAACAGAATACTACACATCTGTATTAGCCTTATATATATGCAGCTCTAGGCTATATATACATTAAATATACCCCCCCTCACTGACATTTTTCGCGTTGTCATTTGCATTTTTGTTACTTCCTGTTTTGGGGGATATCGAAACTGGCTTGCTAGCTAACTAGCTGATGTACAAAATAGAGAAAAAGAGACATTTATAAACATAAAACATATGTGAGAGACTCTCTGTAATATGCTGAGCCAATTAGAACGAACATCTTTCGATGTTTCCTAACGTGGAACATGAGTTTCAATTTTGCAAAAATTTTCAATCTGTTGCGGACTTTACGGTGGGGAGCGACACCAGTCACGCACAAACGGCACTTTTATATTGACAGGAGAGGAGAGGAGAGAGGAGTGGTGAGGGGCAACTGGGCAACGCAGAGACATTCACAAAAGCCGCCATAAAATCGGACGATGCGTGGCATTAACTTGTCTTAATGTTTAATGCGTGTGTCTGGCTGTGTGTGTGTGAGTGTGTGCGTGTGTGTGAGTGTGATTGCTGTTTTGTTGTGGGGTAGTTGGAGCAGCTTAGAAGTTAATGAACACACGATGCTTTTTGTTACTTTTCGGTGCTGTTCGGCAGCCAGAAAAAAAAAAAAAAAAAAAATTAACTTTTTTGTTCGAGCGGCCTTGGCCTTGGCGTCGGTTATTGGCTGCTCATAAACTAAAATAAAACGAAATAATTTTTTATATATTTTTTTTTCTCCAGCCTAAGCTGAAGATAATAGTAATAATAGTACGCCTGGCATAAAAATTAAATTAATTTTATTTGCCCAAAAAAACTCTCAACTAACCCGAGTAATTTAATCAAGCCACGCAATGGCTAAGTTCATCTCTCGATTCTGGCCCAACTCAATTCTATTATAAACATATCGATATAAGGCGGATGTAACTGCTGAGTTAAGTGACACACACACACACACACACATAGCACACGATGTCCGGCCAGGAAATTCACACGTGAATTGTATAATTAATTCGTTGTCGAAAAATATAAGAACAAAAACAATTCATAAAAAGCAGCAGAAGTCAAATAAGATGTTCAAATTATTTGGACGACAACACAAATAAGCTTAACGGATGTTAAAATATTAGCCATTTATGTTTGTTTTTCTATACCCTTATAGCTAACGCAATAACTAAGAGAGTCATATCTCTTAGGACAATCTGATCTGATCGAAAAAAAATCCAGGCAGTAAAAACCTATTCTTAAAAACCCCACAGCAAATACCACTTTTTTCAGGCAGCTTGAAGGCTGTTTTTTTTTTTGTAATATACATAATTTTGGTATAACTTAAACCAGATCACAGGGTATCTCTTATTCGAGCAATTTTTGAAATTTCATTTAATTGTTTTGTATGTCTAAGTAAAATTTTTTTGCTCAAATTGTGCAAGTTATAAAGTCAATTGGCTTTTAACTGTAAAGTTCTCTTTAAGCCGCTTTGCGAAATGTGTATAAAATGTATTTGCTCTTTAATTATTGGTAGCAATAGCTCAATCAATGCGATTTTGTCACCAAATTGCCAATCACAACGGTAAAAATATACTTAAAACTAACGAATTGATTCGACTTTAATAACGGTTTCTATTGGGGGGGGGGGGGGGGGCGCAATGAAAACAAGACAAAGTCACCTGTTGGCCAATTGTGATTAAGTTAGCCATAAAATGCTTAGATAGTATTAAGGGGGCAATGTACAAAGCACAAAACACACACACACACACACACACACACACACACACACAGTCAAACACACATGGTGTGTGGTTTGCTCAGTTATAGTTTAAAAGATGCCGCAAAACTTTATGATTAGCTGAATGGCAGAGCTGCATTTGAAATAGTAGTTTTAAAGAATGCTTGGCTCGGTTGTAAAAGATATTCTGGTTTTTATTTGCCCCATAGGAAAGTAACTTACCAAACTTGCTTATTCCGACATCAGGTGCCAAATTGAATTTGAACCAGAAAATAAAAAATATACGCAACATTATAAAAACATAATTAATACGAAATGTGCATGCTGAGACAGCAAAAAAACGAGTGTCAAATCAAAATAAAAATAGCTAAATATAATTATGCTTGAATATAATTAAACAAAATACAGTTATGAGAGGGGGGGAAGGGGGGGAGAATAAAATTAGTGTATAAGGAAATCAAACACAGCTCGTCTTATAATTGCTGCAATAATCATCTTGTGAGCACCATAAAGCGACTCATTTAAATGCAATTTATGAAATTGAATTACAATTGATAATTAAATTACATCCATAAAAAAAATGCCAAGCAAACAGGAATGCCATATCAAAGTGAGTACCTGATAAATAGAAAGATAGCCTCTGAGCAAATAATATTTAATATACAATAATATTTTTTTTATTTTATTTATTTTCTTTTGTACCGCAACGCTATTTCAATAAATAAATGCCATAAAAATGAGCTTGTTCTCTAAAAAGAGATGCAAACGTGTGTAGAAATCAAATATTTTCCGTTCATCACTTTTGGAGCAGCCAAAAAGCGAATCAACTAATTTCAAAAACACATCAAATCATTAGTCATTTTTTAACTTTCAAACTTATTCCCCAAACACGGATGCGTGTGTGTGTCTCGAAAAATCGCGCTTATTTATCTTATATAAATTTCGCCTTATGCCGCAAGAAAGCAAAAAAAAAAAAAGAAATAAATAAATACCAAAAATTTAAATTGAGCGTTTCCATTTCACAAGATGCGCTGCAACACCAACAATATTCAACACTGATACGACTCATTCACTTAGTCAGCTTAGTCAGTCATCGGTGACCATCGACCAGAGCCCAGATACCAGATACCAGATACGTGGTTCCACTTCAGGTCCATGGTCAGAGCCCAATTCGAAGTTATATGGTAGTTTAAGTTGGGCCAGTCAGTCAATGAACCGCAAATCTGCAGCCAAAATTGACTACAAAAATCGGCATAACTGACTACAATAATGCGCTACAGCTTTAGCAAAGGAATCAGAAGTTTATATATATCTATAATATATATCAAATGGTTTAATGCGTATAAACGACAGCGGCACTAAATATACGAATATAGCAATAATCACAACCATGAAAAAAAGCATTTCACCCATTCCACGCAACCAAACTAACTTAATCACTTAGAATAAGACCAGACCAAGACATAGCCATACCAAAAAAAAAAAAAAAATGCCAAAAATCATCAGCAACTGACAACAACAACAACAACAAGAAGAAGAACAGGAACAAAACCAACAAGAACAACAACATTAACAATTTTAACAACAGCGCCAAAAACAATTTGTGAATGAATGCAGACATAAAATAACAATAATTTGTGCAAAGAGGCAGCCACAACACAAACAACAACAAAAACAACAACGAACGAATTATTTGAGCAAAGAAAATTACTCGTATATATTCCATGTAGCTGCCAGATCTAATAACAGTTGTTATACATTCTTAATTTGGTGATTGTTACCCTCACCAAAAAGCTGACCAAAAATAGACAATGCTAAAAAAATGCTAAAATTAGCAAAAAAAAAAAAAAAAACCAAATTTACGTATAAAACGAAATAGTTTAAAGTATGAATTTGGATTTCTAAAATGATTAGCTTTACAAGACTATTGAAAACATTTAAAATTAAATTCAATTTAAAAAAAAATATATTAAAAAAAAACTTTAAAAAAAAAATTAAAATTTAGTTTAAAAAAAAAATAGTAGCTGAAGTGAAGTCTATAAATTGAAAACATCTGAAATTAAATTCAATTTAAAAAAAAAAAATTAAAATTTAGTTTTAAAAAAAAGTTGAAAACATCTGAAATTAAATTCAATTAAAAAAAAAAAATAAAATTTAGTTTTAAAAAAAAAGTAGCTGTGAGTGATGATTTTACTCAAGTGAAGTTTATTAATTTAAAAACATCTAAAATTAAATTCAATTTCAACAAAAATTAAAATTTAGTTTTAAAAAAAAAAGTAGCTGTGCGTGATGATTTTACTCAAGTGAAGTCTATAAATTGAAAACATCTGAAATTAAATTCAATTTAAAAAAAAATTAAAATTTCGTTTAAAAAAAAAATTTGCTGTGAGTGATGATTTTACTCAAGTGAAGCGTATAAATTGAAAACATCTGAAATTAAATTCAATTTAAAAAAAAAAAATTAAAATTTAGTTTTAAAAAAAAAAGTATCTGTGAGTGATGATTTTACTTAAATAAAGTCAATAAATTAAAAACATCTGAAATTAAATTCAATTTTTGAAAATATTAAAATTTAGTTTTCAAAAAAAAAAGTAGCTGTGAGTGATGATTTTACTCAAGTGAAGTCTATAAATTGAAAACATCTGAAATTAAATTCAATTAAAAAAAAAATTAAAATTTAGTTTTCAAAAAAAAAGTAGCTGTGAGTGAAGATTTTAGACAAGTGAAGTCTATAAATTGCCAAAGAGAATACGTTGTAAATGATGTGAAACAGTTAGAAAACCAAACAGTGAACACAAGCAATGGGGGCGTACGGCATGGCAAGGGGGGGTTGGCTGGTGTCAGAGACTGTGGGGAGTGGACTGTTAATTGCCAACTGACCAAATGAGCTTGGCTTTGGGTTAAAAATGTAACAGCAACAATGAAAATGGTCAGGAGCTCTACAAAAAAGACGGCTTCAACCAGAGCGCGAAAGAGCGTCGATCATTAGGAAAAATCATTTTTTTTTTTTTTGTGATGTTTTGTTATTGTTTTTGTTATTGTCTTAAAGTGACCATCAGCGACTGGGACGAGGAATGACGCGTCGCGACGATTGGCAGTGATAGATAGCCAGTCCAGCTGGAGGATGGATGGCTGGACAGCTCGATAGTTAGATAGTTGAATTGGTATTCGAGCTGAGGCCATTTGTGGACATATCAAAGCGGGAGCGGCCCGCTTTAAGTGACTAATTTATGGCCTTTTATGAGTATAGGCGATCCGATGCGATATGCGAGTGCAGCAGACCAATAATACCACACATCGCTTAATGTAATGTAATGGTAACAATCGAGCCAATCCAACCAATCCACAAATGCACCAATGCACCAATCAAAACAACGGTCATTCGAAAGTGCTGGGGGAGCCGTCTGTGGCGAGCAAGTGGGTCAGCTTGAGGGCGGCAAGTGCTGTGTGGCATAGTCACTTGGTTTGTCCACTTGCCACCGCTGTTCCGTCAAATGGGACACACACCATCAAACACTAATAAACCTTAATCAGCAAGCAATCACATGGTGCACCACTGTGGTCTATTGAACCAACATCAGAAATTTCTAACAAAAAATATTAATTTTAAATTTTAAACCAAACTTAATTAAAACAATAAATAACAAAAAAAAATACGCTACATCTTTAAGAGAGTGTAAAAAAAAATGGGTAATTTGTGAAAGTATCGTTTGATTATATTTTTGATACATGAAATATTTTGTATAATTACTCATCTTTTGACCGATTTTTACTATGTTGATCCGATCAGAAATATTTACTGCCTGCAAAAAAAAATATATATATATAACATTTTTTTTTTATTTTTATTAAATTTTTATTATTTATAGCTTAAAACCTCTGAGATTAGTTTTAATAGAAACAAACCCACAGATGGACTTATCGAAAAATATAAAATGCTAGCATCTTAATACTTTCTGAGCAAATCGATAAAGAAATAATATATGATTCCGGATTAGGAATACTTATATTTAGCGAATTTAAAAGTTATAATAAGATCATTCTTTATTCGATTTATTGCGATATTTTGCACTATACACTCACTTATGAAAACATATACAACAAGTAGTTTTTATACTAAAAACAAAACAGCAAATCTTTCTCACGTTTTACTTTTACAGTAGTCTTTTTTATATTCATACAATAAAATGCGCTTTAAGAAGGTATTTAAAAGTTCTTAAGCACATTTCAATTAGTACCAAAAGCAAGACACCTGCCAGGCAAGTTACTTTGGGGGACACACAACAACAATAACAACAAGAACAACACACAAAACACTCACAAAAATGAAGCATACTAAAATATGATATATATATATACATGTACATTAGAATATATATACATATATATTTACATATATCTGGAAGGTAAGATCGTGCAGGTATCCGCTTCGCTCATTAAGCATGCTTCATTTCTCTGGACATTTATAAACCCGGTCAGCAACTAGATTTGAAAAACTCACGAGTTGCCCAGAACTGTGGCTCCTAATCTCGACTCGTATATCAAAATATAACCGAAATACGCACACTAATTGGTCAGTAAGAACTTACATTTTTATATATATATATAATGGGGCAGGAGGAAGGTAGATATTTTAGTTGCAGCTTGCCGCATGCAAATCAACTTCTAAACACACACATTTAATTTTCTTTAAATGTTTCCATTTTTTTTGTTGAGTTTATTTTATATGGCAACTGATTTGCATTGGAACACCGAAGACAAAAGAAATGAAAACAACATATTTTAAAATATATTAATTTTCACAAAAAGAAAAGCTGTTGGGAACTGGCGCCAGGCTGGTTATATTTGACTTAAATATTTTGAAACAGTTTGCCGATTATTAAACGAAATTTACTTGTATTAAATAAGTCTTAACTTAAATGGAGACAATAAAAATATATAAATAATATACATAAATTAAACTTGGAAACAACAACAACTTCAGATCTGGCGTTCAGATTGAAGAAATTATGTGCAGTTTTAGCTGCCTTTATATTTAGTTTTTAGCTGCCTTTTGATACCGTTATCTAATGATAATGCTCGGAATTATATATTATATATTGTACTGGCTTAAATAAATTTTTATTTGATTTTCATCGACTGGTGTAAGCCCAGGAAGTGAAACCTTTGTGATTTTGCCTGAACGCAGTTAAAAAACTTTATGGCTAAAATGTGAACTGATTTAACAAGCATTTAACGATGGTCAGCAGCAGCAGCAGCTCGGTAGCTTATTTGTGGCTTAGTGACAGAAAGGTAGTTTCTAAAGTTGAGAATTAAAGCTGCTTGGGAGCACAAAAAACAGACTCTTCACACACAGAGCATGGAAATCAATAAAAGTGCAACTGACACTCAACGAAAGGGGCGCGACCCAATCAAATTGACGTTAAAAACCGCTAGAATGACAACAACAGAAAATCAAAACTACAAATAAAAAAAAAAAGTATTAACAAGATGAGGAAATGCAATAAAACTTTGAAAATCTAAAAAGCCTAAAATCTATATAAACATACTTGTTGTACTTACCATGATAATACAATGATAACACTTATGGGTTCTTAAAGAACCGCATATCAGTTACCCCATCTGTCGGAAGGGGGGACGAAACTAATTTAAATGATAATGGAAAGTGTCAAAATTCGAATGAAACTTCAAACCAACAAAATCATAAAAACCAAGACGAACTGGTAAAAAAAAAAAAAAAACACGCACACAAAGCGCGCCACAAACTTAAGTTTTATATTACAGCCAACTACTACTTTTGGAATAGAAGCTCTTCAAGCTCTTCAAGCTTGCCACAGTCAAGCCCCAAACAATTCTACAGGTTTACTTTTTTTTTATATTTTTTTTTTTTTGCTTTATTACGATGGGATCCACAACGGAAGTCATTTGTCTGGCAAACAAAACAGCAGCAGCAACAAAAGTAGCTTTTGCATGTGCTGTACTTGTCGTTGTAAGTGTTGTTGTTGTTGTTGTTGTTACTTTGATTACGTCACAAGTATTGCAGCAGTTAAAGGAAGAGAGTTAGAGGGCAGATTGGGGGGTACAACTCTAGTCACATTTGACTGGGATGAGGCAGCGCTACACCAGCTGTTGATGATGATGGTCAGCAATGTGAACGCAGTGTTTCCCATGGTCAAGCGCTATATATAAACCATATAGATATATATGTATATATATACAGCTAAGTGCGATCTGCTGAGACTGCAGGGCATAGAGAACAACTCAATCAAAGCAACATTTGCGAATAGTACACGCTCACAGCTGGGAACCTGAGCGAGTCCATTCCATTTGCTACTTGCTATTTTGCTACTTGCTACTGACTACTTGCCACACTTGCTATATTTTTGCCGTTGTATGACGCTGCGGCAAGTGTTAGCTTAGCCAAGAACTCGGATGGTAGCAACGACAACAACAATAATAGAAATTAACTTGCAAACAAACGACAAAATAAAAAAGTAAAAAAAAATAAAAAAAAAAAAAACAGCTAAAAGTCAGGCGATTAGTTGACCGTTTTGCAGATTTCAGATATGAAAAAGCAGCTAATGGAAATAGCGACAAAAGCATTCAGATTACATACAATTAGTCCCAAAGTGTTGTTTGCCAGCGATACGAGATCAAATTAGCTCTTAGCTGAGCTTCATCCAATAATTGCTACTGATTTGGAAATGATTTGGAAAGGAAGTGACTCAGTCAAACAAAAAAAAAAAAAAAAAAAAAAAAAAGTCAATGAAATTTCAAGCAAAAATTTTAATTCAAAGACATTATTATTCTACGGCTCAAACTATAATTAATATTAAGTTCAGTAGTGAAAAATATTCACTTGATTTAAATAAAGCAGCTTAGCGGATTATTTGTAGTTACTAAAAAAAACAATTATTTCAAATATAAAGTAGACTACAACTACTTAAATAATTAATTTAATTTCTATGTTGCTTTTGACATTAAATATGAATTAATATAAATATCAGTTGACATTGCATAATAATATTCGAAATATCATCGAGAAAAATCACATGAAAAAAACATTGGAGACTAATTTCAAACATAAAAAAAATTTATGTATAATGTAAGAATTTTTGATAGTGAAATCAGGCTTTAAGACTGCTATATTTTCAGGGAGTCGAACTTGAACTTTTAACTTTATTACAACCTAGCAGAGTATTTTTTGAATTTGAGCAATTCTAAAAACTTGCTAATACCTTTTAATCTGTCATATCTTTGTTGCAACTTCTTTGGAAACATTTCGGAAGTTCTTTCTTGATAGCTGAAGTGACAGCATTCAAAGTAGTTTTTCATGCAAGTCATGTTAGAATTTTATTTTATTTTTTTTTTCTTTTTAATAACAGTGACATTTTCCTATCAGCTTCAGGTCAAGTAAAATTTATGTGGCAGTTTGTCGACGGAACGCGCTCTGTTCTATTTGAAATGACATTTTGGGCATCGAAGCGACTTACCAGCGGACGGATATGGTATGCTCATACACACATACATGAGACCATATATTTCACCACTAAGCAGACTGTCTGCTTAGTGATTTTAGTTAAAAGGAAATTTAAATTTTAGCATAAATTTATGGGACTGCCGTCTCTTGATAAAGGCGGCATTCTGTGGACTGCATTATCATTTAGATGCGTTACATACATATGTATGTTTATCACTATTATAAATAGTTTAGGTATCGGCTGCCGATCAAACGGTACTTTGATTGTTTGTACAAGTGGCCAACAACAACAGACACACACCGACCGTGAAGACCAGCGATAAGAACACACTCGCACAACAATAAATAATGATCATTTGGGCGATTATTAGCTGAGAGACTTCCAATTGAGATTGCACTCTCGAGGAGCTTAATTTCAATTACAAATAAATCTTAATTGTAAAATTTAAATCTATAATAAAGATTCTAGAATTAAAACTATCTAGCCATATATTTCGTGAGGCACAGTCAATCACAGTTTAAGTCTTTGCTTTAATATTCCTGTGTTAATTCATTCATAGAAAATTCGAAAACTTGTCCACTAAATAAGAATTAACATCGTCTTGACTTAATTTTGTGTTATTTGTCTGCTTTGACAACGCAGAGACTCGGGGAAAGGTTGTAAATGCCGTCGAGATAGTAAACGATCGCATTTATCATCAAATAAGTTTTTTTTTTTTGGGTGTCATGAATGGAGCAGCACATGGCAAAGGGCCAACAGCCCAATTCGGCTTCAGCTTTAGTTTGAGTCGGAGTCGGTGAGTTGGAGTTGGTGTCGAAGTTGTAGTTTTAGTTCAAGTTTTTTGTTTCTTTCATTTCTATTCATTTCGTTCTTTTTTTTATCAATCAGACGCCCTGCGGTGCGGCGTGTTGACGTCTCTCTTATTACAAAAGCATCATTATGGGGCATTAGAGCTATTAGAGGCCATTATGTGGCCAACAGTGCCATTGATACCTTGTGGGTCCCTCCTGAGGGAGTGTCACAATAAGCCTAAACTATCTCAGCTTTGCATATTACATTTGCTAGATTTATAATGTACATATCAATATAATACCGAGATTAGAAGCGAGTGATTTTTTGTAGAGTAACAGGAAGCTGGTTAAGCAGGAAGTTTGCTATTTAGCGAATTATAAGTTAAGCGCCGCACATGACACAATTAACTTGTTGGCCAAGTGACCGAAGTTCAATTATCAAAGCGAGCTCATGTAAAGATCTCAAAGTCAGAGTTAATGTTTTTTAATTTCGGAATTACCTTGAACATTAAAAGTCAGATTCTCCAGAGCTCTCCCCCCCCCCCCTGCCCTTCTCTCGCTGGTTAAATACTGTTTGATTACCCGCGTAGCTGTTCTCAAAAGTGCGCCCCAACAACAAATGCCCTCTTGCATAATTATTGCCAAATGGTCAGCAGCTACACTAAAGTTACATAAGTCAGCAGAAAAAGAAAAAGGAAAAAAAACGCAATAAATAAACCAACAACAGTGTTCAAAGTCGAGTGATAGCCTGAAAGATGCCCTTCATTTAGATAAATTAATGAAAAAATCACTTTAAATAAAAATTTGGAATTTATATTCAAAATTTAATTTAATTAAATTATTTAATATTTATATAAAAGGGTGAAATAATTATTGAATAGATTGAAAAAATGCAGATAAAACAATTTAATCTGTGCAAAAATATAACAACTAATAACAAATAATTTCTAAGCTTGGTTTAGTCAGTAAAAAAAAAAAAACTCAGCTGAATGAATCCTCCTTATAGGAGATTGGGCAGCCTTAGGGAAACATGCTTTAAGCTCGGAGCACAAAGAAGCCCTTAGCCCGACATCGATTCTCCCATTTAGGTTAGTGGCAGAGCTATAGGCTCAGAAAAGGGACACAGTACATCTAACTGCCAATAATAATAATAACAAGTCCACAACTATGAATAGCCTATTTATAAATAAAGGGTATAAAGTCCAGTCGAAAAGAGAGGAAAATGCCTTAGGTATCTTGGCTGAATATGAGTGTGCCTATGATGTACAAGTTGCAAAGAGAAAGAAAACACTGCGAACCTACAGTAATGACGACAACAACAACAACAACAACAAGAAGAAGAAGAAGAGAAGGAACAACAAAAAGAACATTAACAACAGCAGTAACAACAATAACTTCAGTCTGTCGAAGCAGCCGAGAACCTGAACACAAAAAAAATATATATTCAAGTGAATTAAAAAAGCCAAAAAAAAAAAACAAAAGCAAGCAACAAAAAAATCGAAAATCTAAGAGGCAAGCAGTAAGTAGGAACTGAAATAAATTGCGAGTGTAGCACAGCTAGGCAATACTCTATAATTCATAATAACTAGCAAATAGTTAAAGCTAATGTTGCGAATTTATATTATTTTAAATCAGATTCTTTTTTTATCACATTTTTCAAATAACTGTGTCAACCATCTGACAAACTTTTTTTTTATAAAAATAAATTTTTATGTAATTGCTGAGGCATCAGATAATGTGCAGCTAACATTTTAGCTGGCTTTTCAGCTAATTGAAATTACTTAACGTAGCGCAACCGAATGGGCCCGAAATATTCAGACACTTAAAAGCAACCGCATGGTACTAAAACAGCAACAAGTAGTATTGGAATTGTTGTTGCTGTTGCTGTTGCTGTTGCTGTGCGCTTGTCGTGTTCAGATTCAAGTACACACACAAAAACACAGACGAACACACACACACACAAGCAAACAAAACCAAAAAAAAAAAACCGCCAAAAGAGCTACGGCGGCGGCAACTGCACGTGATACATTCATCATGAACTTGAATTTGAATTTAAAGTTTAATAGTAAATCCATTGTTGTTGCTGGTTTGCTATTGTTGCTGTTGTTGTGGCTGTGGACGTTGCTGTTGTTGCTGTTGCTGCGACCCGTTGTCTGTGGTTGTTACTGTGGCTGGCAGGCAACAATTTGCGAGCACTTGTTACCATTGTTGAGCCGGGCTCGCTGCGACTTGGGCCAAAAAGGCGTTGCCCACGGCGCAGCTCTAAAAATATTTTGCCAGAAATGTTGCAGCAGCAACAACAAATAGCAAAAATTGCTGCTGCTTAGATCTCTATTCTTTTTTTTTTTTTTTTTGGTTGTTTGTTTTTGTCACTTGCACTTGTTGCTTTCATTCAGTGTTGTTATCGTCTTAGCCGTTTATCTGCTTGTCTCTTCCTCGCTGCGTCTCTGCGCATTATTGTATAACTGTCGAGCCCAAATGGCAACGGCAGCAGCAGCCACACCTACACAAAACAGCATGATACCTGAAATGCGCAAAAACGCCCACACACACACATATGCAAAGCGTTCAACGCCCCACAACAACAACGAAAAAAATTTACATGCACAGCAAGTTTGTTGCCTAAGTCTTTTGTTAACAGAATTTTACAAAAGATTTTTAGAATTTGCTAATCGCTTGTAAATTTTATTGAAAGAGGAAAATAAGAATACTATTATTACATATAATAAATTAACGCAACCATTTTTAGTTAATATTCATAAAAATACAAAAAAAAAAAGTTTGGAATTTGCTAATCGCTTGTAAATTTTATTTAAAAAAGAAAATACAAATAATAATATTACATATAATAAATTAACATAATAATTTTTAGTTTTAATATTCATCAAAATTGAAAAGATTTTTAGAATTTGCTAATCGCTTGTAAATTTTATTTAAAAAAGAAAATACAAATAATAATATTACATATAATAAATTAACATAACAATTTTTAGTTTTAATATTCATCAAAATTCAAAAGATTTTTAGAATTTGCTAATCCCTTGTAAATTTTATTGAAAAAGAAAAATACAAATAATAATATTACATATAATAAATTAACATAACAATTTTTAGTTTTAATATTCATCAAAATACAAAAGATTTTTAGAATTTGCTAATCGCTTGTAAATTTTATTGAAAATACAAATAATAATATTACATATAATAAATTAAGATAATAATTTTTAGTTTTAATATTCATCAAGTATTGCCAATTTAGCCAATCTGTAATGAGAGTAAAAAATTGTAAATGGTAAATTAAAATTAATTGCAGAATGCAGATTGGATCAAGGATATTTTTGAACATTTAGGGATAAGAGAGATATGAGATGTGAGATATAAGTCTCTGGCCAAGACAACACCTAGTAGCTAAGGAGCTACAAAGGCGCTCCTCATCCATGCGATCTGTCCCATTCTGAGCTAACGCGTCGCCTGATTAATATGCCAAACAGGTCTTAAAAAAAAACAAAAAACTATCACAAAATTAAACAAAAAAAAAACGTGCACAACGTCTCGCAACTCTTGAAGGTACAACGACACTACGAGCAGGGCGGAAGGGGCTACCGGGCAATTCGGGGCAACCTGGTGTGGTGCGGCAAAAGTGCGCTCTTTAAATGAATTATGAATTAAGTTTTTTTTTTTTCGACTTGATGGCCACGTTGGCAACTAATTTCGACCTTGCATACAATTTTAATTAAATATTTTTTTTGCCACATTTTCGTCAATTATTATTTTATATATAAACCTACGTATAAATACATACGAGTAGTATTTTCGTATATATATATATATATATATATATACAGATACATATATTTTTTTTGACTGAGGAAAAAGAGGTGTTGACAGTGCGACGATGAGCATTTTGTAATGTGCAAGACGTGAGGTGGCCAATGGATCTGTTGTTGTTATTGTTTTTTAACTTGTTGCGGCGTGTTTTTGATGCCTTAGCTGTTGTTGCTGTTCTCTTTTTTAGTTTTTCATAAATAAATTCAACTTGAGCCGCAATAACAACATCGTTCAGTTAAATATTTAAATAGTTTTGTCATTGGTTTTAATGTTAAAGAACTATGTCAACCATTCAGCAAAAAACCAAGTTAAAGTTTTTTTAATATTAGTATACTTTAATTAATTAAAAACAAATTTTAAAGATATAATTTTAATTGGAAATTTCGATCAATTTATGGCCGCAACAAGTTACAACACAGTGTCGACATGGGCTTTGAAGGCGCATTATTTATGAATTTTGTAATTTGTCAATTTGAAACTTTTAGTTATAACGAATGACCTAAAGATTTGATGAGAGATACAATCATATATTTTTTTTTAAATATAAAAGAACATATCATAGATTTATCATTTACTGAACTAACTTAAAAAATATTATTTTTTTTTACAGAGCAAAAATTGTATTAGTTTGTGACCAATTTGTAGCAATGACAAGCAACAAAGTGGACATGGGGCAGAGTCAGAAATATATAATATAAATACTCACTAATCGCCGCACAAATAGATAAGGCTAAACATTGGCTCGTCCAAGGCGCTAAAGCTACTTTTCTACTCGGCAATCGGCTCGTTTCATATGAACGTCAACATAAATTAGCATACGTAAAACCGCAGTGCAAGCCCCTATTTCCCATACACACATAAATACACAGTATATACACATATATATATGTATATATATGTTTATTGACAGTTCATTACGAGCAGCAGCAATCAATAGACATAGTAAAATGGATTGCTGCAAGCAAGGGGAAGCAGTGGAGAGAAGTGGGTTGCCTGGGGAGTTGGGTAAGGTGAGCAAAATTCCTGCGTCAAAAAAAAGTGAAGCGTTCATAAAACGGCACAAAAAGGAAAGAACAAACAACGTCACCAACAGGCCACAGCATCTGGTACCAAAGGAAACTGAACAACTGAGCAGTTGTGAAGCTGCCCAACTGAATACAAAAACGGGCAACGGGCAACGGGCAACGGGCAACGGGGCAAAAGCAAAAGCCAAAACGAAAGATGTAACCAAAGTCCGAATGCGCAAGAACTTCAGAATCTGCACACAACAAAAAACAAAGAAGAAGAAAAAAAAAAATCGCGATGGGGAGCATTGGCAGGGCGACGTGCTGTGAGGGGGTGGGAGTGGGCTGGGGTTCTGGGCTGCGGCTTGGGTTGGATTGGGAGCTGGGTTTGCGGCTGCGCAGTCGACTTCGAGCTTGGTTGCGTCTTCAAGCGCACTTTTGCTGTGGCTGTTGCTGTTGCTGTAGTTGTTGTAGTTGCTGTTGCTGATGTTTTTTGTAGTTGCTGTTGTTGTTGTTGTCAGGCGTGTGCGCCGTGAATCCGCTATAACAGTGTTAGTACGTTAGTAGGTATACAAACTGGTAAAACAGGTATTCTGGCCGCTCTTCATTTACCTTTTTTTTTATTATTATTTGCTGCCGCCGTCGCCGTCGCTGTCGCTGTCGTCGTCGCTGTCGTCGTCACTGCTGCGAGCGCTGTTTATATTCCTTCTTACTTCACTTTACTTTAGCATTATTTTAGCAAAAAACAACAACAACGGGCCGGGGTCGGGGCCGGGGCAGCGGCACGTCGCCGTCGATGACGACAATTGAGCAAATAAAGATTAAAAAAAAAAAAGAAAAATTTAGAGGAAGAGGAAGAAAAAGAGAAGCGAAGTGAAAAACGAACAAGCAAAAGGAAACAGCGCAAGGTACGAGTAGGAGGAGGAGCACCACTACATACATACAGAGATAAAAGGAGAGAAAAAGAGCAGAGAAAGACAGCGATAGAAGTAGACAGACGGACAGACAGAGAGAGAGCGAGAGAGCAGCAAGGTCCAAACAGAACACATTCTTGAAGACTGCAATTACCGCACAGCAGACACAGCCAAATTTTATTATGCTGCTGCTGCTATTGCTAATGATGATTTCTTAGTTCATCATGATGTTGATGATAATGAGGAGCAGCCAAAGTTGTGGCTCTAAGCATAAATTGTGTGTGCGTGTGTGTGCGCACTCATGCGCAATTTCAGGCAACAACACACACACACACAATTAGAGAGCCGATAAGAACACACACACAAACACACACGCATACCTATCAAGGCAAGTTAGAAGTGACCCTGGCCAAGGTCTAGATTATTTACTAGGATTTCTAAATAGCGTCAACGATTTTAAATTATTAGAAATAGGAGAAATATTTAATTACATATTTTATATAATATTTAAAAATAAAATAAAATAAAAATATAGATAAAATGCATGCTTAAATAATATCTAAAAAAAAAAATAAAAAATAAAAAAAAACAGATAAAAAGTACTGCTTATAAAATATTGATATTGCAAAACATAGTTCATAATTAAATATACTTTTCTTGTAACGAATGTTGATTAATAATACTGTGAAATAAATACAATTAATATTATATTTAAAATTAATATTAACATTTTGACAATTCACAAATCAATTTCAAAATTAAATGCAACGCGTGACCCATAAGAAAACGCTTAAGAAATAGTTTATATTTCTTTATTTTCTTTGTATGTATAACATATGAAAGAAGAAAATCTCAGTCAGCAGGATGCTTCAATTGCTGCTTTGCAAAGTGCTGCAGCAGGACAAACAGCAGCAGCAGCAGCAGCGGCAGTGGCAGCAGCAGCACTTGCATTTGGTTAGCAGCGGCATTTGAGTGAGAGTGAAGAAACAACAACAGCAACAATTAGTTAAGAAGCGCGCGCAGCAGCTAAAAGACACCTCAAATGCTGCACTGGCAACGCTGCTGCCGCTGCTTGTGTCGCTGCCTCGACGGCAAATTCAGAGTCACAGTCAAAGCCACTGCCAACAGGTATTTGTTGCGCTTGCTCTCGCTCTCTGTGTATCCGTCTCTCTCTCTCACTCTACCTCTCTCACAGTGTGTTTCTCTCTCATTTTGTTGCTCTTTTTTTCGGTTGTTGCGCTCTTTTGCGCCGCGTGTTTGGCGCACACAGCTACAAAGCTAGCTGTAAATTTGTTACGTCGCCGCTCTGCTTGCCCATGTGTGCGTGTGTGTCACACAGGTGTGCGCTGCGGCGAATTCGCTACCTGCGCTTACATCACACGGCCCACGCATACAAGCGCAAAGTGTGTGAAATAACGTTAGTTGCCGTTGCCCTCGCACTCGCACTTGTGCTGGCTGCAGCGACACAGTGAGAGAGAGAAAGAGATAGACTTTAAGCAACAGAGAGAGAGGGAAAAAGAGCAAAAGAGAGAGCGTAGCAAAACGTGAGCGAGAGAGAGAGAGAGAGTAAGCAACTGCGGCGAATATTGCCACAATCTTATTGCCATTCTAAGCGCGTTCTAAGCGCTCATTACAAGCCGACAACGTCGCTGCTTCTTCATTTTATTGCTCATACCCACACACACACACACACACACTTACACAATTATATGAGTACGAGGCGCGTTGCCAACTATTTTGCCGTTTAATTTCGCTTATATGGTACTTATTGACGTTGCTGTTGTTGTTCTTGTACTTCTTGCGTATCTACGCGTCTTCGGAGTCATACAAACGCTAACACACGCACACACACACACACACACACACACGCACACACAGGTAAACTGTTGTCGATAATGATGAAATAAAATTCTTCAAGGGTCTTATGGGGAAACAGACTTTGGTCAAGCTAAACAAAGTTGTAATAAAATATATGCATAACGAAATATATCAGGCATATAATTCAAATTCATACACAAACAAAAGACTTAGACAACAAACTAACCCCTATAATCACAATGATTTTAAAGTGTCTCAGAATGCTCTTAATATTTAAGATTTGTTATACTTTTATTAATTTTAATTATTCTCTGTTAATAACTATTGCAATAAATCAGATTGTCTGCTATATATAAATAATATATATATATATATAAATATATATAAATAATATATATATATATATATATATTCACAAATTAATTAGTTGGCTTCTGTACGTCAAAAGCCACATTAATTGTTGTAAAATCATTTAACGTAAGTATTTTTATAAAAATTTGCAGCCAAATGCGGTTTTCAGAGTCAAGACCAAAGACATAACAAAAATAATACCCACAACAGCAACAACTGCAACAACAACAACAACAACAACCACATCCACAACAACTTTAAGCAGCTCTAAGTACAACAAGTACAAACCAAACAAACACACAAAACGAGTAAAACATCCCAACCGGCAAATGGTAAAAGCAGCAACGGCGACGACGGTGGCAACCAAAGCGAGCAACAGGCAAAGGCAGCTAAAGCCACAACAACAACAACAACAACAAGCAGCAGCCACATGCGAGCAGCAGCGACGTCAGCGTCGATAAAACATTACCTCTACCTTGACTCTGAACTAACAAGAAACACACACACACACACGCTTACACACACGCTTACGGCGAAAAAAGAAGAAGAGACGCAGCGAAAAACAAAAAAAAAAAAAACTGCATGAGAAACGTTATGTGAGCGAAATGAAGCAGCAACAGCAACAGCAGCAGCAGCAGCAGCAGCGGCAACAACAACGGCAGCAGACGCAGTCCAAAACACTCTCACTCTCTCTCGATGATCGCGTCGTGTTCGTCAGCTCAGGTGCTCAGTGCTGAGCGCACAGCTAAAACACAGTTACAAGAGCGAAAACGAAGCTGTTGCCAGAGCCGAAGCTGTGCCGAAGCGTGCGCCTTTGTTTGACGACGTCAACTGACTCACAGACGAAAGCGAACTTGAGCTCTCTCACACGCTCTCTCTCTCTATCTCTCTCTCAGTATGTGTGCGTGTGTGTGTGTTTCAAGTACGGCTTACGGTGTTTTGCGTTCATCGTTCGAATTCGCCTCTAAAACTAACTGAGTTTGTTGTATCGCTGCGCTGCTGCTGCTTCTGCTGCTTCTGCTGCTGCTGCTGCTGCTGTTGGTCGCGCAGCGGTATTGCTTGACTTTGGCCTAACTGCTCAGCGGCTGGCACCGCTTGAATACAGTAAGAGGCGAGCCGGCGTTGTGAATGCACGTGTTTTGTCGCTGCACAAAAGTCTGCCAAGCACAGCACAACACACATATCAACAATAACAATAACTTTGGCAATTCGGTTACATTTACACACGCACAACAACAACAACAACAACAAAAATCGAAAAATTCGCGTTTTAATATAATTGAAAAATAGACTACAAATAAACTGCCTTACAAATAACAGTTATTATATATAGAACACGCTGAAGCAGAAAAAAAAATCTATTAATATATTTATATATATATATTATAGAAAAAAAATAAGTTATATTTTTTTTTTGTTTTTCAAAGTGCGCTGCATATATATAACATATATTTATATATATATATATGAATTATCATATTTGGAAATTATGAAGAAACACAAAAAATTAAACTGAGCCAAGCTCAAAAAATTCAAAAACAAATCGCTGGCAACTCTGGATTTGAATTATATACAAATATAAATTTTTTTTATCAAAACGCATAACTGATAAAAGGGCAACAAAAACTGCGTTCATATTGCAACAACGACAACAACAACAACAACAACAACAGCAGCAGCCACACAGCCACAGTGATAAACAGACACACACTTGGATTAGTGTTTTGTTTACTGTGCCTGTGCCTGTGCGTGTGTGTGTTTGTGTGCGTGTGTGCCTCGTGTGTATACGTCGTATAAGTGATTTGTGCTATTTCGCGCGCGTGTATGCACATATGTGTGTGTGTGTATAAACCAATTGAAACAGCTAACTAGCTAAACTGAAATCAAAAGCAAGCCAGCCAAAATGCCGAAAATCTTTTTGATCAAGAATCGGCTGCATCAGCAGCAGCAACGTTTGCTCGAGTCACAGAATTTGCTGCAGCACAAGGCGCAGGACGATGAACGGTGCTTGGTGCCGCCACTGAGTCCCAATCGGGACAATGCGCCATCACCATCACCAACACGTACACCAACACCAACACCGACACCAATACAAAGACCAACAACACCCACACCAACAACACCAGCGCCTGCATCGCCGCAACAACCGGAACCGCAGGGTCAAGTTCAAGGCGATGATCAGCCACTAAGCTTAACAGCGGCGCCATCGTCGGCGCGCAAACGTTTCCATCATCGGCGACATTATTTTGGCCAAACGCGTCACAGTCTCGAGTTGGCGCAGGAATCCAGCGTCAACTCCAACTCCAACGCTAACGCCAACTCCGATTCCAGTTCCAATACCAATTCCGATTTGAATGTCGAGACCAAACCGAAAACAATACCCGAGCAAGTTCAAAATGGTAAGTTGATATGCCCAATCTTAATTCGATTATTTTTTTTTTAGATGTTTCAATCAAATGACTTAGGCAGCGAACTTACCCAACATCTGTTCAGTTCGTTGTCCAAGTCATTCACTGCTATGCAGCAGTCCAATTTTATTAGCCTTATGCAAATTGTTAAAACACAACTGAAATTCAGCTGAAATTCATTCAACTAAATAAACTAACGGATCAAATAACTTGCACACAACAATAAAAATAAACAAGAAATAATTCTGTTATTTTTTTTATATGAAAACTTTGGATTCTATTTTGAGAATTCTTCATTAAAAATAAACCGACTATGAAATACTCCAATACCTAAATAAATGCAAGCAGATAACAGGTGCCACAGAGCAGGGCAAGAAATTTTGATCTTTGAAATAGATTTTTACTAAGTCCAAATTTTTATTTAAAATTTCTAAAGGGAGATATATGGCTCTATCTATTTCCAATTATCAATTTTATTGATTTCTTTATTGTCTTAGTCTAGTACGTCTAGTATCATTTTAATTAGTCTGACGCGAGTACAGACCAGTAAATGTTGCAAGTTTCAAAGCACCATCTTTGAAAGTATCCAAAATAGATACGTTTATATAGACAACAGTCGGACAGATTGACGGATAGACAGCACAAAACCCATATACCTTCGCTATTAGAATATAAAAATATTGTATCAGATTTTAGGTTGCAAATTTCTGTGCTCATTTATTGCAAAAACTTTTTTTTACTTATTGAAAATTGATATGAAATAAGTGAACTCAAATCAATATATAACTTTTTGTGATTTTACACGATACAAATAAATGTGTTGCCTTTTTTTCTATACAATATAAAATTTGAAATGATATAATTTTGTGGCCAATATAAAAACCCAAATTTTTCTAGCAATTATGGCTTGCAACCATTTCAATTACAATTTGGAGTTATATTTTTTACAGTTAATTATGAATTTTTGTTTTCTGTTTTTTCAATCGGGGTTTTTTATTACAAGTTAACAATTTGAGGCATTTATAATATTAATGTTTCAATAATCTTCTCAAAAAGTACTACTGTAAAAATACCTACACATATTATAAATTTCATGCCAGAAGAATTTGTTTTTTGATTTTTATATACACCTACGAATACTTTAAGCTCCTCAGTAATTCTCGCCTACTAATTTAATAGTTATTTTGCATGTTCTTTGGGTTTCTGCGAATCAGATAGAATCGCTTCGAGTAGCCTTTTTTCGTATTCGAAATCGAGCCATGCCTTAAGGACAATTACATTTCCTGTGCATTTGTTATACTTCCAGCTCATTACGTGCTAGAATAAAAGCTGACAGGCAAATAAATGCTTATGACCATATAATAGCTACAAATCAGTCAGACAAATGCTGATGGCTATCTACACCAGTCTGGAGTTCTACAAAACTACAACTATACAACAAAAAAAAAAAAAAAACACCAAAAGCTACCAACTCAGTGTGCTTCAAGCCAAATACAAAACAACAGCAACAAATTAAGCAGCGTCGAGCGTTTGTTGACGCCCACACGACACGACCCTTGGCTTTTTTTTTTTTGCTTTTTTTTTGCTTAACTTGTTCTGGTTGTTGTTTCTGTTTTTGTATTTATATTTGTAGACTCCATGCCGAATCTTTGGCCAACATCAATCACTTTCATTGAATTGCCAAAAACGAACGAAAGAACGTTGTTAGTTCTCCATGTTTTGGTTTATTCCGGCACCTATTTGGTTTGGCTTATATAATCGTTGAGGCGGCTTATTAAGTAATTTTTGAAGACGCAACAGGCGGTCGCTCGTTTGCCCCTTGACCATGACTAAAAATAAACACAGACGAATATTCATATCAATAAATTCAAATCGTATAACTTTCTTTTAAGGGGAAGCTAATCAGAATTTTATTAATTTCTCGTTTGCGGCTTGAAAGTGAATTTTCGGTTAGGCTCTCGATGATTATACGATTTTTTGGGTAGTCGGTTTTCAGTTTCATATATACATACATAAATTTATATTTAAAAATATATATTTTTTATATAAATATGTATACAGATTTTTTTTTTTTGTTATGGTTCGCTTCACTGATTTGTTGTGCTCGCACTCGCATCAAATTCGCTGTCAAGTTCGTTGCCTAAGTCTTTTGTTTCACATGACGCGGCATCTGCGGCAACCACGACGTCTGCGTTTGCGGCTTAACTGCCCTTTGTCTTTGCGCAAAAATATCATAATTACATGTAGGAATAAGTATAATAAATGGCATAACATAGAACGTATAAAATAGAATGGCTAAAATGGAATCGTATACTTCGCTAGGGTATAATAAAGTGCCATGGAATGGAGTAGAGTGGCAAGTGTTGTGCAAGTGGATGTGGAAGTGGAAATTGCTAGTCGTTCTTGGGTACGCTCAGCTAAAATCACACGCAGCTTCTCATTACTCTGTGTGTGTGTGTGTGGTTTTTTTTTTGGATTTTCTTATTCGTTTACATACAAAAAATAATTCTAATTTATTATATACCTTTCAATTTAACAGATAAGCACAATAAGAAACCGAAATGCAGATATTTAAATTTACTGCCACAATTTGAGGCAGAGAAAGAAATCAAAACATTGCAGAAAATCTGAAAAAATTAAGAAAATCTGATCAAATCTGTGCAACAGAATTAAAAATTTTTATTTATTTATTTTGCTTATTTGATTTCTATAAGTCAGCATTTTCAAGAGCTCATCTCTGTTCGTTTTAATTATGATAATGTCTGGTTATCTTTCTTTTACCTGAACCACACTGTGGCAAAACACACACACACACACACACACACATAAATAGTTCGTTAGTTGTTAACGTTCCTCTTGCAGACCTTGCAGCATATACTGCATTACGGCCTGGCTCAGTGGCTCAGTGGGCTCCGTCTTAGCGGTGGTTAGCGGCCAAGAACTTCACACACTTGAACGCACACACACACACACACAGGCAGACATGCATACATATATATTTTATATATATAAAGTTAGTTAGCAATGGGCAAATTATATAACAATGTGAGCAGCGCCCAAGCCTAAGAGATTTGCCTCTTTTGACCCAAGCAAAAGTACAAGTTGCGAGCAACTCGAATGGGCAGTAAAACAAATGGGTAAAGAAGATGAAGTAGAAGCAACAGCAACAACAGCAGCAGAAGTGGAAGTGGAAATGGCCAAAGATAGGTAGCTAGCAAAAGTAGCAGAAAACTTGCAGCTAGTCAAAGATCATTATGATGATGTGGTTGAAGACGATGATGAAGATGATGATGATGATGTTGTTGGGGCTGGGATGCCGTTTCGCGCAGTGTGTACATAAGGCCATGTTGACTTTGGGCGTTGCTCCAGCGCCTGGGCTCAAGCTGAAGCTGGTGCTGGAGCTGAGGCTGAGGCTGAAGCTGCCATTTGTCCAAAGCACAAAGCACAAGGCACAAGACCAAAGGCAAAGGCAAAGTCAAGGCAACAGAAAAGTGGTAGAACCAGTAAACAGGCAACAGCAACAGCAACTCCAACAACAACACACACACACAATAACAGCAACAACAACAGCGGGCAACACGATTCTTGGCAAGGGCATGCCACACGAGAGATGTAGATGGCCAGAATAGCATCTAAAAAGAACAAGAACAAGAACAAGCAGCGTACCAAAGCAAAACTGAACGAAGCCCAAAAGGCAGCCGTGTCTCAAGTGCAACACATAATGATGTTGCTCTTGCTGTTGCTGTTGTTGTTGTGTTGGTGTTGCCACGGCCATAATTGCTGTTTGCCAGCGTCTGTGATTTTGCTCCCAAGCCCAACCGTACACACTCACACACACGCGTTCAAAACTTACCCTATAAATATACATATTGCTCGAGTCTATAGTCTTTTAGTTCATAAAATTATCTCAACTGTTGCGTGCCGCAAAAGTTGCAGCCATAAATATTCATACACGAAATATATACACACATACATATATGCCTACATATGTACACATATATGCGAAGTGCGACCTTAAGACAAGGTCTGTTGCGCACTTACTATATACTTTTAAAAAATTCCTAGAACAGCAACAGCAACAACAACAACAACAGCTGCTTTTGGCTACTGCTGCTACCCAAAATAACTGCCCAACTTCCTGTCGCGTTCAAAAACTGCACAATCGCTTTTTTAGCCATCTTTTTCATTTCATTTCTTTCTGCGGGGCACCCAAAGTAAAAGTCAATAAATTCAAAGGAAATTCATTGATAAACTCACCGCGATAAGTCAACATTGCCCATTTAGCACTTGATAACAACAACAAGAACAACAACAACAACCAGAGGCCATGGCAGCTGTTAGAAGACAGCCAATTCAAGTCAAGCCGAAAAAATAAAAAAAATACTATTTAAGTTCAATTCAGTTGACGCACACGCAGATGTTACAACACACGGCCGGAAGTTAGCGAAAGGTTGCAAAAGTTCCGCTGCCTTCTGGCCAAAGCCCCTCATTCCCTTCTCTACCTTTAGCCCTGTACCCAATCCAACGGAATATCGAAGTAAACTAATTTATAAACTGAAGCGCATAATTAACAACTGAAGGCAGCCCAAATTATATTTCACATAGCTAGGCAAGAAGAAGCAGGGGAAATCGCTGTAATTCTTCTGACAGCAAAAAAAAAACATTGAATATTTGATATTTAATATTTATTCATATATAGAACTACATATATATTTATATATAGAACTACATATTATGTTCACAGTTTTAAGTATAAATACGATCCAATAATCACTTTGTTGCACATTTTTTAATCTTCATTCAAATTAAGCTTTCTTTTTTTAATCTTAATTCAGTTCAGCAAAAAGTGTTATTGGGAAATACTTAAAAGGATAAATCAGCAAGTAATTTTTTGTTGCTAGCTGGACAATTTGAATTGTGCGATTCTGTTGAAAATTGATGGCAAGTTCGTTGCCTAAGTCATTTGATTTTTTTTTATTTTTTTTTATTCTACCTTTCTCTGTCTCTCGTTATTTTTTCTGCACTCTGTCTGGCATTAGTTTTTACCTGTTGCCTGACTGATAAACAATGCAGTCTTCTACCTGTTTAAGGGCTGACTCGCCCGACTATCTCACGCTCACACTTACTCTCGCCTGGGATATGGCTCTGTCTCTGTCTCTATCTCTATCGCTCGAAAAATCACACAAAACAGCAAAAAAGAAGGGGAACCAAAAACCAAAACCAAAAAAAAAAATATATTCAACAGAGATTTGACAATCAGAAAAACGAAGTGAGAAGCAAAAGCAAAAAGGGCAAGAATCCTGCGCACACACACAGGCACAAACACACACACACACCAGCACACACTGTGATAAAATTCAAAGCCGAGATTTATTTGTGCAGTGAATCAACACACAACACACACACACACACACACACATGCCCAGCGAGAAACTGGTCTCAAGTGCTGCGCTCGACTGCGTTCCGCGCTTAAGAATAAAAATACACTTTTTTTATGTGTTCGCTGTGTGTGCGTGTGTGTGTGTGTATTGGTGTGTATTTGAAAAGAATAAAAAAAAATGTAAGAAAAAAAAATATAAAAATAAATAAAGAATAATAATAAAGGAAGCGTGTTTTTTTTTCGCTTCTTCTGCCTTCGCTGGCTGGGCTCTCATTTTGGTATGCGATGACGACGCAGCAGTTGGAGCTCAAATACCTGACCAGAGGCCTCGCCTCTGGAGACTTCAACGACTCACGATTCTTTAACTCTCGACTCTGTCTTTGGCCCAGCCCTGTGCTGCGTAAAATATGTATGTGTGTGTTTGTGTGTGTGTGTGTGTATTGATTGCACTGCCTGGCCCATGGGCCTTTGTGTGCCCCTGTCCACGGCCTTTGTCTCCCAAGTCATCTTTCAGTTTTAGCATGAAAATGCATTTCTTGTGCAACAGCAGCTTCTCCTTCTTCTTCTTCTGCTTCGGCTTCTTCTTTGCCTTCGTCTGCTTCTTCTTCTTTTGCTCTCTGTTATCGGTTTTTTGCTGTGCTTCGTTCCCTGGCAGCAGTCTTAATTGAATTAATGCCCAAACAATTGCCTAGCCAATAGCGCAAAACAGTTGATATGCAGCCAGTGCCTTAGGGAGGGGGGGGGGGGGGGGGGTTCTGACTGCAACTACACAATACCAATACATATGCATACATCAGCAATTGATTTTCAAGCCTTTGTGCTCTGCCTGGCGCACATGGCACATGAGCAGCTACATCCACATTTGGCAAGCTCTTTCACACATTTAGCTGCGATTTTGTGCTTAAATATCAGATTATTTTTGCTCTATTTATGTGCAAATACAAAAAATATATATATATTTATATATATATATATATAAACATTTGTTTTGTACGAGACTTATTTTACATATTGTCACATTCTCAGCATTTATAGCCAATCTCATTTTGTACGGTTTTATTTTCTGGTTTTGTTTATCTGTCTGTGTGTGTGTGTGTTCAGTGTCAATAACTTGTAAATTGTTTTTACTGTATTTTGAATTTCAGTTACTTTATTGTGTTTTCTTTTCTGTGTGATATTATTATTAAAAATATGCAAACTTGTTTTTGCGGTAAACCACAAAAAATTAAATATTTCCATTTTATTTTTGTTTTAATATATTTGATATTTATACAAATTTTTTTTGTGATTGAAACACGTTTAACATCCCGTAACCAAAACAACAACACACAAAAAATAGAACTTGTTTCCGTTTTATAGCTGTTGTTGTTGTTGTTGTTATTATTTTTAAAAGTTAACTGTTGTTTTGATTAACGAAAATGTCGAACGAGTTTCGCATACCACGTGATTTAGAATTTTAATTTCGATTCTTGATTTCCAATTTGATGACACTTGGGGCTTAAAGGTTGACAGGTTGAGAGCGAGACAGAAGTGCGAGAGAGAGAGAGAGCGAGAGAGACAGAGAGATCTTGAAGAGCAAAATATGTGCATCAATTGTTGATTATAAAGCTGCTTGAATACACATGGCTTTAATAATCTAGCATAAAATATATATCTTGATATGACAGGCAATTATATTAAAAAGTGAATGTTGTCTGTTTAGTATTTCAATATTTAATAATTAATTAATTAATTTTAAATCACAAAATTCTTGGTAAATAAAATTCTGAGCTGAGCAAGTTGCACTTACCCACACACACACACACAGACACACGCAGATAAATAATTTAAGTTTTGTTTTCATTTAATTCACTTTATTACGTTTAATTCAAGTGTGCGAACTGTATTATTATTCAAATTTCGTTTGTGGCTGCTGCAATTACAATGCAAATTGAGTAAAAAAAAAATACTTACATAAAATTGCATTGTTTAAATAAACATTAAATGCATTTAGTTATTGACAAACACAAATCATGGACCCGTTTAACATGACTTATGGCTGCTAAATGCTAAACAGTTTCCGCTCTGACTAATGTCAATGTCAAGTGCATTTCGATACGAAATCATCAAGGGAAGATGTAAAAATAATACTTGTTAAAGAAATTTAAATAATTTATATTAATTAAATGCATTGTTTGTTGAGTTCTTTGTTTACAATAGTTTCGATGCATTTACCATATTTAATAATTGCAAGCATTGTAAAAACTAAAGTGAAACAGTTGAAGATTCCAAAGAAATTGTCATGCATTGTCCGACAGCAGGTTTATATCAGATGATGGACAACAACAGCTATTACAGCAAATTAATGACAATCTCAATAATGACACACACATGCACAGGCATGCACTGACATGGCTCTCCACATAAACAGATTAAACAGCTCAGAAGCTACAAAAGCGGTTGCATGCATACCTACACCTACATGCACACACACACACACACACATATATATATATATACATTTATACATATACATATACACATGTAATGCACACACTAGTGTCATGTATTTTCAGGTCAGGGTTGACTTGTGACTGACTAAATGAATGAATGAATGAATTGAATGCATGAATGCGCCCCACCAACTCTCCCGCTCTCGCTGCATATGTGTGTGTGTGTGTCTGGTTGTATGCGTGAGCCCGGCTAACTAAAACGTTGACAATTTGTAGCTACATTGTATGCACCACTTTGAGCTAACCCCACACAGCTCAAGCTCCCTCTCTCTCTCCCTCTCTCTCTCACACACACTCACTCTTTCGCAACGCAGTCTCAACTGGTTATGCACTTGACAACAATAACTGTGTAGATGCGCCCATCTCACATTTAACTGCAACAGGCTGCCTCATTAGGGCCATATTGTTGACCAAAAAACGTCTTCTTGTTTTTTGGCAATCTCTAAAATAAAAAAAAAATTAAAATTAAAACAGCATTTAAGAAATTGGAATTTTATTTTAACTGTGAACTTCAAAAAAAAAAAAATGGTTACGCATTGTTTTCATTCGCATTGTTTCCTTTCGTTTCATTTGGTTTTATGTCGTTTCGTTTCGCATTGGGCGAAAATTGTGTAATTTTGCACATCAATATTTGACCTATGAATTTGTGAAATTCGTATATGAAATTTGACTTATTTTTTGTCGACAAGATTTACATAAAACGGCAGTTTAAATATTATAGCGCATGATGTGTCATCCGGCGCGAATGAAAGCAAATGAAAGTCAAACGTTTGTTCGACTAAACAAATACCCTAGAAAAATAATTGGCATAGATTCCCAACTTAATTCTGGTAACGTATTCCCCAAAATGCTGATGTGTTAATAGCTGCTGCTTCTCTTCTACTTTGACAAATTTAAGTGCAGCTTATTATTTGATGACTATCTTTGGATTATGTCTGATTGTATAGACAAGGCGTGAGGCATCGTTTTAAGTGGCCATAACAATCAGTTAGTTAAATTGCTGCTAATTTTATGTACAAATCTTTAGCGCAACGGAATTGCCCAATTGGAGTTTCCGAGTGCTGTGTGTGTGTTTGTGTGTTTGCTTGACCACACCCCAATTGATTCAACACAAGGGCGGCAACAGCAATAGCTGTCATATTGGCAATGTCAGTAATTTTAATTTCAATATCAATACCAAGTTCGTTGCCTAAGTCTTTTGTTTTCTTCAAGTGAAATTTGCACAAAAAAAGTGTAACAACAAATTAAAAAATTGAAAAAATTAATATTGTTAGTTGAATGCTTTCCATAAAGTCGCTGAAAAAAAAACCAAAATAATAATAAATAAATAATAAATAATTAAAACTTTAAATTTAATATATGTTATTGATAAATTTAAACCTCTTGAAATATATATTACCTATGCACATATATAAATATTTTGTATGCCTTAAGAGGCAAGCACAACTCACACACACACACACACACACAGTCACTCACAATGATCAGCAGCCGCAACATACATGAAATTGAGTAAAGTAAAGAAATAAAAAAATCTACCGGTTTTCAAGGTTAGGCGCCGCTTTAACTGTATTAACAGCGGGCCGTAATCACAGCAGCCGCAGTCGCGGCAAGAGTTACGTCATAAATGAACGACACACACAACGGCAGCAACAAAAAAAACAACAAAAAAACAGCAACAGCAACAGCAAAAGATGGCGACAACTTTTGTTGCGCTTGTTGCGGTTTTGGCTCATTTCATTTGGAAGCTGATCAAAAAACAAAACGAAAAAAAAAATGCTGAAAAACTGAAATCAAAACTGCAGCAAAACAAAAAGAAAAAAAAATATAAAATAAACAATTTTACGCATAATTTAATATTTGTAATAAAATCCAACGGAAAGAGTGTGACAGAGATAGAGATAGCAACAGCTATAGCTTCATTTATATGCATAATGTTGTAAGTGGGAGTTTACTTAATACAAATTTGTAGCTTGTTGTTGTTGTTGTGGTTGTTGTTGTTGTTGGGATGCTTAACTCGTTTCCCATTGATTTCTGTTGGTGGCAATAACAGCGCTTAAAATGTGGGTCAAAACTGGTAGGTAGACCGCATAAAACAACAACAAGTATGTATATATATGTATAAATATATATTTATGTATATATATATATATTTAAAATGGGTCGCCTGCATCATTTCACATGTTAACAGTTAACAGCAACAAATACTGCAAATTGTCGTCCGTTTAGCAATAAATATATAAAGGCAAAAACGGCAACGAATTAAGGCGAAACGAAGCGTTGCTAATCATGACGATGTTCATCATAACTAAATTCTGCTAATTTCGCATATATATATATATATACTTCATGTATGTACATATATGTACAAGTATTGACACATATGTATATGTGACATAAAGGCTGATGCTGTAATCATCATCAACGCCTGTAACGGTTGAGAAGGTCAACCAGCTGCAGTTTTTTTTTTTTCAAGCAGCTCAACTGAAAATACCTGATTATCAATTAGGCAAGTGCATTCATTGAATGGCAGTCAAGTAATGTTTTCAATGCTCAATTACCCCTTGCTTAGCCAGGGGCCAGTTGAGTCACACATCAAAATGAAAACCACTTTGAACCTTTTTTTTTTTTAGGATTCAGGATGAGAAATATATTTGCACTAACTGATTCAAGCTCAAATTGTAATTAACAAAAAAACACGCTGTGTAATTTGAAAAGTCATTTGGCTTGGAACTGAATGTGGTTACTCATTTGAAAGTTATTTCAATTCCGATGCGAGATCTCTTTTGAGTTTTTGTTATTCAATAACAAAAAACAAATATACAGCTTTCAGTTTCGGTTGCTGTTCTAAATGAAAACTGAGTCAGTTACTTGACAGCAATTTACAGCGCATCAGCAGCAACAACAACAACAACAACAACAATTGTTACAATAGCTTTGGCAGAGACAAAAGAGATCGAGGCCGTTGTTAACAACAAAAAGTGCAACAAACTGTTTAACAAAGACGCGAAAATCCAAAAGCAAACAAAATAAAATCGCCCGAAACTAAGCCGAAACGAAACTTTTGTTTGAAATGGTCAACGTTTTAACGCAAATGCGTTAAATGATTTGTTGCTGTTGTTGTTGTTGTTGTCATGCCAAAAACTAAAACATACAAATTACAACAATTGGGCGAGGAGGCTTTTTGTCTCTGTAGCCAGTTACTTAGTTGGCCCGTTGTAAATGTTAATGAGACATGCACGAGGCGGCAGTTCAGTTCTATGACTTGTATGCGCAATACGACGACACACACACACACACACACACACACATGCTGTATAGGTTGAAAAGAGGTTGCACAAACAATATTTGTGGCGCTCAAGCAAACACATTTCAGATCTGTAGCCTTAAAGATGTTTAAGGATAATGCTTAAGTCAAGAATCTGTGCATCAGGAGCAGTAAAACAGTTAGTAAAACTTTTAAGCCTGGCCAATAAGACACCTTTTGGAATATAAAAGCACATTTTGAGACATTTGAAAACCATTTAGAAAATGGGCCATCCTCGTAGGTGCATATAAATTTAGCTAGGGTACAATTATGGCAATTGGCAATAGACTTATAGACGTATATATTGGCATTAGCAATTAGCATAGACACACAACCACACACACACGCACACACACACACACATGACAGTCGGTCAGTTAGTCAGTTAATGAGTTGCGTCTCATTCAGCGCTTATTGTTTGCATTTGTTGTTGCTTTTGCAGTTTTGCAGCAGTTGCATTGTATTTTAGTAGCTGTTTAGCATGCTTCTTTAAACAACTCACATACACACACACACACACACCCATAAACACATATGCACATATACACATACATATGTAGCAATTGCAATAGATATTATTATTGTTGCTATTTATTGTTTGCTGCTGTTGCTTTTTGCAACTAAATGGTAAACAGCAAAAGTCATAAAATTTAGGTCAACGCATATAATATATTCATTCTAAAAGCGTCGCACACATCTGTCTGTGTGTGTGTGTGTGTGTGTGTGTGTGTGTGCAAAAGTATTGGTCACTTTGAAGCGTGTCGAATTAGAAATATGTTGACAAACTCATTTGCGTTTTGTTTGCCTGTTGACTGCTGCTGATGTTGTTGCTGTTGTTGTTGTCATTTTGCGTGCCTCATTGTTTGTGCAACGTGCTTAACGGAAATGCATTAACAATTGCGATAGCCTTTAACACACACAGCAACACAATTGAGACCTTGCTGCTCAAGTATCAAACGCATTCACAGTTCACATTCGTAGGACGCACCGAACTGATCCCTTAACCATTGGTTGTTCAAAATTACAAACAGCTAAATGTAAAATTTCAATTTTTAACTCCCGGTTTGGACATCAATAGCATACCTAAATGCAATGGCATTTACAGAATGCAAACGAATAGTCCCGTTGATTGCATCCGGCACAGGGTATACAAAAAAAAAAAAAAAAAAAAATAGCTTAATCGTTAGCAAAATTAAAAGCCTGGCCACTTAATAAACAATGTAAACGAGTTAACGAGGCGAAATGAAACAGAGCAAGGTTAACATTGACATTAATACCGCAAAGAACAAAAAAAGAAAAAAAAATCATATATATAAAAAAAGCAAACCAAACAAACAAACAAATTGAGGCGCATACATAGCTAGAATACAGCGGCAAATGGAAAAAACAACAAATACAACAACAAAAAAACAAATATAAAAAAGGCAAGCAACTGTAATTAGCAGCTGCACAAAACGTAGCACATGTTGTTGTAATTGTTGTTGCACATGTTGTTGTTGTTGTTGTTGTTGTCAAGCATGTGGTTTGCAATTTAAGACGCGCTTTGAGCTTGAAAGCTGACGGCAGTCAGCAGCTGAGGCCTTAGATGCGAGCGAAACAACTGGCAATCTTGGAATCTCGATTCTTCAATCTCGATTCTTCAATCTTCAGTCTTCGGTCTTGGCATCGCCAACTCAGTGTCAAATCACCATCTGCAGCTTCGAATCTATCGAGCAATGGCATTTGGATGCTGTCGATAAATCAACACACACACACACACACACTTACACGCATACATATTAGGTGTGTGTGTGTGTGTGTGTGTTGTGTATGCACATACGAGTATTTCAACTTGCATGTGCGCTGCAATTTTGACCTTGAAAAGCGGCGACAACAACGCTGCAAACAGTTAACAATTTGTGTGTAGGCCGTATGTTTATCGAGCGAGAGAGACAGCGAGTTGGAGAGGAAGAGGGAGGGGTGCGTGTGTTGGGGCTGACTGCAAGGCTGCTGTGTCATTCAATTTGGAATTACTGGGTTAATGTTAAGTTAAGCGTTGTATTAAATCTTTTCATTTGTTTTTTTATTATTGTTTTGAGAACAAAAGACTTAGGCAACGAACTTGAAATGTGCAGTAACATAAACGAGAGAGAGAGAGCGAGTGTGAGTTGAGCACCTGCGATGTGATAATCAGTAATTATGCAATAGAATCTTTTTTTTTTTTTTGGTTATTATTCATTTAACAATAATTTCAAACCAAACTGATTTCGATGAAGTTTTTTTATGCATTAGCCTAAACATAATACTTACATATAAATTTGGGTATGGTTTATGGATCACGTTGATTCTGACAAGCGATGAGCGGCGGCAACAATCAAAAGTAACAAATTGCATCAAAAATTATAAAGTTGCCAAAAAGTAACGCGTCGGCATTTATAATGTATAATTTATAAACCTCCCCAAAAAAACATGAAAAAAAAAACAAAAAAAAAATGGAAAAAAAAGAAAGAAACAGAGAACCAACCAAGAAGATGAGCAAGCAGATGATGATGATGATGATGATGATGATGGAGCAAGGCAGTGGCAACAGCAAAAACAAGATTAAATTTGACTTGGCTGATTTGAGCGCATCGATAAACTTAATTGCATGGCACTTAATGCATTTTAAAGTTTGCGCCCGAAACCTGAGAACACCACAGAGTGTGCGTGTGTGCGTGTGTGTGTGTTCTGTGTGTTGTGTTGAGACTAATAAAGACCTTGGAACGGCCCCTTCGCCCTTAGAAATCGAACTATCAACAGCTGCCCCGAAACTCGAACCCAAAGCGATTAACAACAACAACAAAAAAAATACCCCAAATCCCAGACAGAAGAAAAAAAAAACTAAGCTATAAGCCTTTTTGTTGTTGTTGTTGTTGCTGTTGCTGGGGCGTTAGAGACAAATTCATTTAAGCTTGGATCGCTTAGGCAATAAATTTATAGACTGCCCTCAAGCAGTTAGAAACCGAAGAAAAACAGCTTAAGCAATATGTAAAAACGAAAAACAAAAAAAAAAAAAATAAGGTAAGGGAACAACAAAAAGGGGGAACAGGATCACAGATATCAAATGTGGACTGGCATTAGAATTGCTAAATGGCAAAATAGGGGCGCTGTTTAAGCTTTTACACACCAAGCAGCAGGAGCAGTGGCAGGAGCAGCGGCAGTGGCAGCAGCACTACATAATTTGTGGCACCCGTGGCTGAAAGGATCGTTGCAAAGGATAGCTGGATTCGCATTAGGTCATTTGGTCAGGAAGGCTGAAAAGCACCTGTTAGGCGTCCTGTGCCGGTGCCTGTGCCAAATGTGGCCAACACAACTTCCTTTCATTCAAACGGATGCATTCATCAATTTGGCAGCCAAACAGGAAGCCACAGACTCTGCCTCCTGTTTCCTCCAGCTCTTAGTTCTGGCAAATCATGCGCCCAGTCTTTGACAAGGGTCGAGCATCTGCCACGGCCAAAACAAAAGGTGGCCCAACAACACACAACAGCAACCACGCATAAGAAGTTTGTTTTGTTTTTAGTTGATTTTCATTTTTTTTTTTTTTTTTTGTTTTTGTTTTTGCACATTTGAAAAAACGCACTTGTCATTCCGTAGCGTGATCAGCGGATCAAAGGAACCACTCCACGTACAAGCGAAATTGATTAGCTGTCGGCTAATCGCTGACACTACCTACCTACCTACCTCCCCTCTCCCGCTTCCTCATCTCCTTTCTCTGCGGCTGCCTCAATTTAGCTGTCAACGTTGCGTGCTTTTCATGCTCTATTAAATAACTGGACAAGTGGGTGGTTTTTTTGTTGTTTTTTTGGGTGGAGTTGCAAAGATATTTTTGGATTTGTTGTCTTTTATTTTTAGTTGGGTGTGCCTGGGTGTGTGTGTGTGTGGTTTGAGTTTGGGCCCATTACAGTGTTGCCGATTAGTTAAGATGTCAACATTTTTGCCGGTTACAATTCGATGCCTTTGGGGTCAGGGCCAAGACGTCAAGATGCCAGCTGTAGTTGACATTGTTAATAAAGCGTTTATAGGTTATGCAAACAAAAAAAAAAAAAAAGAAAAGGTGCAATTATTCCATGAGTTGAACCGACTAAAAGCCATTAAAGAGTTGCTGCTAGGAATTAAAAGAGATTTCCTAAGATTCCAAGTTGCTCAGCTGGAGCGATGAAAAGCGCTTCAAAATATATGTGCCAAGACAAAAAAAAAATGTACGAAAAGAAAACGTAACTTAAAGCACTTATGTACATATGAATTATTCAATGGCATTGGAAAAATATGGCAATTCTGCTTGCATTAACCCATGGCAAAAAAACATTTAACCCTTTTAGATGAGTTGGTTAAGCACACAAAATGCGACCCTTGAAGCTGCTCATATTGTCTATATCTGTCGATGTGTATGTGTGTGTGTGTGCGTCTGTTCTTACGTTGTAAGCATTTGCATGTGTGTAGTATTTGTGTGGATAATTTATATATGGGCAGAGTCGCTCAACGACGTGTTCAGCATTTGCAATGGCACAGAGAACGCACAGCAACAACAACAGCAACAACAACAACCGAACGATGCTTAAACTAAGCTTTGGGTATTTTTTATTTATTTATTTTTTTTTTTTTTTGGTAATAGATGGAAAAGGCAGCGAGGAGTGTTGTCATCCATCGTATGTACATGCCGGGAATTCAACATTTACACACATATGTACATATGTATGCATGTATGTTAGCTAGAGAATGCGTTTGGAATTTACCTCCACATAAACATAACAATGACAGCAACAGCAACAGCAACAATAACAGTAATAATAGCATCCGCTAAAAACAAAACAACAAACAACTCATCCACACACATACTACGACGTATAAGCGTCGTTTATGTTTTAGTTTTAAAGCTGTGGGGGGGATTACGGGGGGTGCTGCCCAGCTGTTTGCGGTGGGCGGCTCATAAATAACAAAACACACACACACACATACACATACATACAAACACATTAACACAACACCCGCATAGGTATGAAATGAATGAAGAAAAAAAAATAAAAAATAAAATAACTAAACAGAATAATTTTGTCTTGGAAACAGTCGAAGATGGAATACACTAAAAACGACTTTATTATAATAACAGCCGTAATCCTGTCAACGGAGCTTTCAATTGTAATGCATATAAAAAAAAATTATGTATTTTGTCACATACAAAGCATATTATTAAATATGGCCAACACTGTTGTATAGAAGCATTAAAAAAAACCAAAAATGTAGAAAACAAAAAGACGCAAAAAGTATTACAAATTCTAGGCAACAACTACGACGCTTTGTTATGAACATTAACATACGCACACATATTCACACACACACACACTTACAAGAACAGCAAGAACACTTTTGATGTATTTGCTTTGATTTGTTTTATCGCTTATGCGTGAATGTGTGTGTGTGTGTTTGTATGTAAATAAACAAATATACATACTTACATAGATATTTCGCTAAGACGCATTTTGCGCTAGACAAAGGAAAAGAGCGTAAAAGTAACGCGAATATTTTAAAAGTTCATGCACACGCTGCGACCGCAGACAAAAGAAACGCATGTTAATCAATTAGTGTGTAAAGGATAAAACGTGCATTGAACTTAACTAGAATGTGAGAGAAGGAGGGCGATAGCACATAATCTAAAAAAAGAATGATAGCGAAAAAGAGTTGAAATTAGTTTACAGCATGCGGTGCACATACATATGTATGTGACTATGTTTGTACTTTCGTCAACTTGAGTTCTAGCTGCTTTTTTGTTGTTGGCGAGGTCAACGTTTTTTTTTTTGTTAACTGTTGTTGTCGTAGATGCCAATTGTAATTCATTTCCTCATAGCAAACAAACACAAAACAAATTGAAACAAACATATGATATATATATATATTCGCATTTCACTATGTATTGAACGAACATATGTATGCACATAAATATTTGTGTAATTATAAAGCAATGTACAATTGCCTTGACCTTAACACAATAAAATAAATTACACCAATTACAACAACCATGCTGAAAAGCAAAAGCAGTTTAACAGCTCGTTATGCAGTTGATCATGTTAAATTCCATATATGTGTGCAATATATGTATACACATATTCACCTGTATGTAGAACAGTTTACAGTTTGCAGGCGGCTTAAGTTGGCAGATCGTCATTACGTAAGTAAATGGGCGTGGCATTTGCATGGAATTCGCTAGCACACGTCTCCATTACTAGATAAATTGCGGACCCAACATTTTAGAGTCAATTTAAATATAAACGCTTGACAGCTGAACTTGGCATACGAATTTAATGAATTAAAAGCAAATTAAATACATTTATTTTTATGTGTGGATATTTAACAGTAGCGAAATATGCGTTTAAATAAGTTAAAGCAGAAACCCGAAATAATTAATTATGCTAGATCATTGTGGGTGGAGGGAGTTTGGAAGGTTAGAGGGGGTAGACTGCAAAACTAATTCAACGTTAAATGTTAAATGGCTGTAAGCCCAAGGCTATGCTGTTAACTGGCTCAGACGAGGACTGTTAAGTGTCATGCGACAGTTAGAATTTACTAGCAGAGCAGCGCAGCCAACTGAGCCGCGCACTGCTGGTGTTGGTGGCCATGACCAACAGGTAGCGCCAGCGTCAGCACTGCTCGTGGTGTGCGTGTTAAGCATTTGAAATTGCACACACACACACACACACACGCTCGTGATACCACATGTAATTATTATTATTGCGCGCTTTGCATGCAGTGAAAAATAACTGTTTGTTTGTATGAACATATCTATATATATGAGGGTATGTAAGTATGTGTGCATGTGTGCTTATGAAGGGCTAACAACAACGCCCACGCACACAAAGTTGTTCATTTACAAATGCCGATGCAATACAGAAAAACTGCGCACATACACACAAAGCAATTGTAAAAAGCCTTGATCTTGATCGCATGAGCGTAATACATACATTACACACATAAATATATATTTATATATATTTATATACATCTACACGTACACAGTTGTCGCAACAGCGAGCAGCAATTGTTGTTGCTAATATTTATTCTACTTGATTTAATTTGATTTGCAGCCAAGACAAGTTTTTTCAATTGTTGGCCTGCCTTGTCTTTGCCCGTTTTGACGACGCCGACATCGAGGGCGACTGCAAACAGCACCTCGCACTTGCACTTGCTATTCTGAAATTTCTAACTAACACAATGGGTGGCCAGTCTTAAATTTTTTTTCCTTTTTAATTTATAACACATTAAAACAGGGCACAAAATTATTTCGTTTTTTCTTTGAATTTTTCATTGCACGTTATTCGTCGCAGAAATATGCAAGACAAAGAGATTTATATGATCTAACATACTAACATACTGTGTGTATGTACGTACATACATATATATATCAACTATTATCCCATTTCTTAGCATACAGTGTACAGTCATATGTGGCTCTAATTTAAGACGAATTATTATTTTTGATTTTTCTATTGAAAATAAAGGTTGCGATAAATATATTTTAAACATGACAATTTCTGAGAACAATTCCAAATGTATGTATTTTAATTTTTACGAAGAATTGAGAGACGAAGCAGAGCACTCACCAAGAGTGTGTTGGTTGCATTTTCTGTTTCTTATCTGTTCAACACTTTCACACACGTTGTTGGTACATTGTGGTGACAGTGAAGTTCAGCACTTAAACAAATCGGGGCTTCTTCAAAGTATTGAATTCATTATTAATATGAGTAAGATATTTTTAACTGAGAATTTGAAAGCAGGTTTCTTGTCTCAAATGAACACAAATTATTGTATTGAAAAGTTAGAAACTTTTGGAATTTTTGCACTGTGTATCGGCACTCTCTTGTCTGTCAAAAAACTGTTATTGTGGTCACTGAGTTTTTCTAAGTAACTGATCGACAGTGATCCAATAAGAACACAAAGAACAAGTCACGCCAGAACTTAGATACCCTTGCAAGCCACACATCTAATTAACACAGAAAAAATAATATGAACATGGCTCATCGACTCGGCTGGTGAAGCTGATCAAGAATATATATGTATATATATATACAGATAGCTATGAATTTAACGTTCAAATAGCTTTATGTATGCATATATTACATGTTCAGAGACGTCTTCTTTCTTGCGTTACAAATTTGATGACAAATTCATAGTACTGCTACTGGGGTTGAGATGCATATGCATAAGGCTATTTAAGTGGGTGCATAAAGGAGATGCGCTCACAGTTAAGAAATAGTCGTCGGGACGAATGCACGGTTTATTATCTACATTTTTCTTCGATATCAGTTTCGACTTTCTCTGACAAATTTATTTTCTCGTCCGCGTTTCGCGATTATTTAGTTTTGCAAGTTTGCTTTTATGTCGATTGGTGCAAATGCATATGCAAATTCAGAATGTACTCGAATGTAAAAATGAGGGGCACAGTATAAATGCACAAATTACATCAATACCAAATACATTATAAACGTTTTTAATGAGTATAACTCTTATTTATATAGTGAAATATTAAGAGAAACAAAGTGCAGAATTGTTGAACACATTGTTTTAACTTAAACAAAAAAACTTCAGATATTTTTACTGACCGATAATTTCATAACTAACTGACGAAATTTAAATACGTTAACCTCATCTTAATTGAAACAAAATTAAAATAAATAATTACATAATAGACAAAATTATATATTTTTTTTTTTGGGTAGAGTGACTTTGCCCCCTGCTTTCAAAAGCAGATATAAATAATAAATTAACCATTAATATTGAGTAATTCACTTTAGCTTTCTGCATTTAATTAATTTATTTTTTCTCTTCATTTTTTTGCAGAAAAATATGGTTGCTTAACGCCAGCAGAATTGTTGCAGCGTTTAAGCTGCAACAGTATCAGCAGCAGCAACAGCTCCACAGCAGAAACCTCTACCACTACCAACACCAACAACAGAACACCTACCCCACCCTCAACAATCACAAAAGACTGCGACGAAAATTCGTCAACGGCAGAAGCAGAAGCAACAACAGCAAAAGCAACAGCAACAATAGAAGCAACAACAACAAGCAGTATACCAAAAGAAATTGCATACAGTCCGACTGCGCCGCCAGCTGAAGGCGACGACGTTGACGTTGACGTCGACGTTGGTCTTGAGACACCAAAGTCCCGTTATTACGGCTCTGGCGTTGTCCTAACGCAGGCGCAGCGCAAAGAATATCCGCTTGAGCGCAACAACAAGAACAATAAATCGAGCGAAGTTGACGCTGACGTCGACATCGACTGTAGCATTAGCAGCGCTAGCAGCGTTAGCAACAGCAGCAGCAGCAACAGCGATGATGACGACGATTCTGAAGACGGCTGCAAGCTAATCGTTGACGAGAAGCCTCTGCTGCCCGTCGATCAGCCGTTGTCGCTTCGCATGCGTAGCACACCACCTAGTGCCGATCAGCGACCCAGTCCACCGCCGCCCCGCATTCCCGCCGTACGCTGCAGCGTTATACAGCGTGCTCCCCAGCGAGAGACCCAAGAGCAACACCAACAAGAACAACATCATCAGCATCATCATCAACAGCAGCGTGAACGGGAATTGTTATATCAGTGTGAGCGTGAACTGTTATACCAGCGTACACTTGACCTTGAGCAGCTAGGACCTGAGCAACAGGAGCCGATCGATTATCACGTTCCGAAGCGAGACAGCGATAGTGAGCTGAACGCACTGCGACTGCAGCGAGCGCGACGCGAGAGCGTGCGAGAGGCGCGTCGACGCAGTAGCTATTTGGCAGCACGAGTCTTGCAGCTGAATCCGCGACTTGTGCGCAGTTTGCCCGGCATTTTGGCAGCGGCTGCCGGACACGGTCGCAGCAGCAGCAGCAATTCCGGACAGGGTTTTCAAACGAATAACGGTTTTAGCGGCAGCAATAGCGGTAGTGGCGGCAGCGGTGGTGGTCAAAACGGCAGCAGCAGCGGCGGCGGCGGCGGCAGTGCTGGTTCACCCGGCAGCGGCAGCGGCAGCGGTGCTGGTAGCTTTGGCAGCGGCGGAGGCGGAGGAGGTATGGGCGGCGGTCGTGACGGTCGCGGCAATTACGGACCAAATTCACCGCCAACCGGCGCCTTGCCACCGTTTTACGAGAGCCTAAAGAGCGGCCAAAGCGCCGACGGCCAAGCGACAACGCCCACTGGCAATGTGCAACAATTGTTGCACAGCAATTCGCATTCACAGTTTCTCATACAGAACGCCGCAGCAGCTGCATATATAATGTCCAATCAGCAGTATAACAGTTGCAACAATGGAACGGGTGGCGGAGGAGGTGGCGGCGGCGGCGGTGCCGGCGGAGGAGGAGGTGGTGGTTCAGGTGGAGGTGGAGCTGGTGGAGTTGGAGGAAATGCTGCTGTTATCGATGGTAATAACATTTTGAACTTTGCCAGCGGTTTGGGCAACTCTAATTATAATGACATCAATTCCAATTCTAATTCCAAATTTCATTGCACAAATGTGACGCATCCCTTCTATGGTGGCAATCCATCAGCCTATGGTATAATACTCAAGGATGACCCCGACATTGAGTATGATGAGGCGAAAATCGATATTGGTACATTTGCCCAGAATATCATACAGGCAACAATGGGTAACGTTGGCAGCGCTTCCGGCGTTGGCAGCGGCGCCAACAGCAATGGTTTCTCGGCGAGCGCCTACGAAGATGCGATCATGTCCGATTTGGCCAACAGTGCGGCAGTGGCGGCTGCAGCAGCAGCGGCCCAGTGTCCAAATGTGGGTGGCGGTGGCGGAGGAGGGGGTCCGATCGTCGTTGATCCCCTTCAATTTACGGCAACCCTGATGCTCAGTTCGCAGACGGATCACCTGCTGGAGCAGCTGTCGGATGCCGTGGATCTCAGTTCGTTTCTGCAGCGCAGCTGCGGCGATGTCAATGGCGATGACGACGACGGCAACTCGACCAACAACAACAGTCCCCATCATCGCCACGAATATGAGCTGGTGTCGACGCCATCTCTGACGCCCGACTCGGATGCGTTGTCGGTGTCGGTGTCGGTGACGCCGCATGCTGTCCAGCTGGATGCGTTGCATGATAATCTGTTGACGCAGCTCACCAACAACATGCAGCGCAACAGCAACGGCAACAACAACAACAACGGCAACAATGGTTATGGCGCTCAGCAACATGCTGTTGTTGGCAACAACAATATGCAGCAACATGTTGTCAATGCGCAGCAGCAACAGCAACATTTGCAACAACAACAGCCGCCACCATCGTATCAGCATGCCACGCGCAATTTACTGCAAATGCAGCAGCAACATAGCAACAATAATGGCAGCAACAATAGTAGCAACAACAACAACAACAGCTACCATCAGCAGCAGCAGCAGCTCGCACAGCAGCAATTGCTGCAGCAGCAGCAGCAACAACAACAGCAGCAACATCACTCACATCACCACCAGCAACAGCAGCAACATGCCTATCAGCAACAAAATATCTATGCACAACAGCAGCAACATCATTCACAGCAGCAGCAGCAACAACAACAGCAGCAGCAGCAACAACAACAACATCATTTCCATCAGCAACAGCAGCAGCAACAACATCCCTCGCATCACTCACAGCAGCATGCGCACCATCATCAACACCATCAGCAGCACCAGCAACACCAACAACAACAGCAGCAGCAACAACAGCACCATCACAATAGCCACAACGATAACAGCAATCTATCGTTGCCTTCACCAACAACAGCTGCTGCTGCTGCAGCCGCTGCTGCAGCCGCTGCGGCAGCTGCTGTTGCTGCACTGCGACCCATGTCCAGCAGTAGCAGTAGCAGCTCTAATCTGCTCGATGCGAACACAGCAGCTGTTGCTGCTGCCGCGCTGCTCGACACAAAGCCGCTCATTCAAAGCGTAAGTTCCATACAGATACTAAAGCCTATCAAATGCGACACCGATGAGCCACCAGTTGAGCTGGTGGACGTAAATTATCTGGTGCTTAATAACAGCACCAGCAGCAGCAACGACAACAACAATAATAACAATCTTAGCAACAATTGCAGCACCAGCAACACAGCAACATTTATAAATAGCGAAAATACCACTAACATTATTAGTGGTAGCAACATTTGCACCAGCAACATTTGTATAAGCAACATTTGCAGCAGCAACATTTGCACAACCTGCACAAGTTGCAACAGCAACATCACTAACATTACCAGCACCAATAATAATAACACCCACATCATTAACAACAGCAACACGAATGTTAACAGCAACATTATAGCTCACAACACCAGTAGCAACATTAACCGAAACATTATCAGTAATAACAATAACAGTAAGTTACGCGGACGCGCCAAAGCCGTCGCCTATGGCTCCACGATGGTCACGTTCGTGTCGACGGTGAAGCACTCGTTCGAGGTGCCCGCCCAGCGACATGTGCATCGCACCACATTACGCTCCTTGGCCAGTGCAGCGGCTGCAACCGCAGTCGGCCTGTTGCCACCATCGCCCACCGTTTCGGTCCTCAACGAAAGTAAAATGCTACAGCGTCGGGTGAGGCAGAAGGAAGAGAGGGTGTTGATTTATATATGCATGTCATTCGACTCCGTTGTTATTCCTCCTCCTGGCTCCTTGGAATTTTACAAATTATATGTTGTACATAAGTTCATTTGGAATTTATTTAATGTGTATATCATTTTTTTTTTTTTTTTTTAGGCATTTAAAAAATACAATTCTAGCTCAGTTTTAAGAGTATTTTTTTTTTTTTATTAAATTTAGTACAGTTTTTTTTTTACTATATGCATCAACTTTCTGAAATTTTTAAGTAACTATAACTACTAACCCCTCACACACCATCATCACTTTGTTAGCCCATGTTTTGTTGTATGTTGTTGATTGTTTTTTTTTTTTTTTTTTGTGCTGTTTGTCGTTTTTGTATGTTTATCAATTTAAAGCAACATTGTACTAATTTATCATTTATATCTTATTACCACGTCTAGTTGGGTCTGCCGCCAGATTTGCAGCTGGAGTTTGTGAATGGAGGACATGGGATTAAGAATCCGTTGGCCGTGGAGAATACGCACGGGGGCCATCATCACCACCGCATACGCAACATGGATTGCATCGATGATCTCAAGCATGGTCACCCGTCGCAGCAGCAGCAGCTTCAGCATCACTCGTTGCAGCAACAGTCGCTGCAGCAGCAGTCGTTGCAGCAGCAATCTCTGCAACAGCAGCAGCAACAACAGCACTCGCCCCAGCAGCAACACTCGCCGCAACAGCAGCAGCAGCAACAGTCGCAGCTGCAACAGGCTGCTGTTGCCGCACAGCATCATTCGCTTAGCCAGCATTCACTTAACAATAACAACAATAGCAACAATGGCAGCAACAATCGCAGCCATCACAACAACAACAGCAGCAGCAGCGTAAGCAGCAACAGTAGCAACCACGACGACTCCCTCTGCCCGAACAACAGTGGGGCCGAGGATGCGAACAACAAGTTCGTCTGTCGCGTCTGCATGAAGACGTTTTCGCTGCAGCGCCTGCTCAATCGCCACATGAAATGCCACTCGGACATCAAGCGCTATTTGTGCACCTTCTGTGGCAAGGGCTTCAACGATACATTCGATCTGAAGCGGCATACGCGCACCCATACAGGAGTACGTCCCTACAAGTGCAACCTGTGCGAGAAGAGCTTCACGCAGCGCTGCTCACTCGAATCACATTGCCAGAAGGTGCACAGTGTGCAGCATCAGTATGCGTACAAGGAGCGACGCGCTAAGGTGAGTCACAGTCACAAATTCAACGCGAAGCTATTGCAGACAATTTTACAATTTAAAGTGGGGTTTGATATGGCTTAACGCAAACTGAATTATTTGCTGCTAAACATATTTTAAAATATTTCGTTTTTCCTTCTCTTTCTGTAGATGTACGTTTGCGAGGAGTGCGGTCACACCACATGTGAGCCTGAGGTTCACTATTTGCATCTGAAGGACAATCATCCATTTTCACCGGCGCTGCTGAAGTTCTACGACAAGCGTCACTTCAAATTCACGAATTCACAGTTCGCCAACAATTTGCTCGGCCAGCTGCCGATGCCGGTGCATAACTAATTAGAAATTAGATATAAAGATACATAACATATCTTAAAATTAAACATAAGCTACTACCACTTCTACTAACGGAAATCGTACCGTAAACGCAAATTCAACTTTAAGCTGAAGTTTTATGAAAACTGCCCCACGAAAATGGAGAGATTAATGTTATGTATATGTATAATAACATATCAATATATATATATACATATATACATTCATATATATTTTCGAAAATATATATTTATATATAGAGCTAAGGATAGTAGATTTGTAAGAGAAGAAAAGTTTAATTTTTAGTTTAGCTCAAGAATTTCATTTTCAAGCATTTTCTTCGTCCTTAACACTTTGCTGTGCAAACAAAAAAAAAACAAATCAAACACAAAACAAACAAATTAATTGATAACATTTTTAAATAATGCATTTGTTTAGTTTGATATCGGAAACAAAAACTGACAATTTTTAGTTCGTAAGTTGATTCTTGGCAAGTTCCAAAACTAATTTTATGCTCTTAGTCAAAGTTTTTTTTTTTTTCATATATATAATATTATATATTTTTTTTAATTTCAACACTTTCGCACTAAAAATTAAGCATAGTTTCTAAAAAAAAAAAAAAAAAAAAAAATGCTTTAAGCAAACAAAACAAATATTGAAAAACTATCGATTAATGAACGAATAAGTTTTAGTTTCTTTAACTCTCACATTCTGAATATGCTGTTTACTGTTTTAGCTAAATGAACAAGCTGCAAAACCCTTGCATTTATTTACAAAAGAAAAAAAAAAGGAAAAATATTTACTTATTTAAAAATATATATAAAGTAGTCCAAGTACTTAAGCTCTTAAGTTTACACAATATACAAATAATATTGCATCGTACATATTATTGTCGTACATTTTCGAAAAAATGCAATTATAAAGAGGCATAAACACAAAAAAAAAAAGTTGAACAACAACATTGATGAAATGTAAGAATAATTAGCTTATAGAAAGCAGTCTAATAATGTATGATTAATTAAATAATTAATTAAGATGAAGAAAACTCTGTATGGTAAATAATGATGCTGTTCATAAATGAAGTCAAAGCGCAATACACGCACACAAACATTTGTAACATATCTTAATTATTATGTATTTGTAAGGTAGGTACACACACACATACACTCCACACCCTCAACACGCAAAAACGCACACACATTTATTGAATTTAGTTTAATATTTTATTTTAGTTTTTGAATTTTTAAAGACAAAATAAAAATGCTGGAGCAACCACCAATTTGTACTGAGAACATGAAACAACAAGAATATTATAAAAAAAAAATAGTATTCATTAAGATTTCAACATTTTATATATATTTTAAATATATATTGATATATATATATATATATATATATGATAAATATATTTATATATATATATATATATGTATATGTTGATTTGTTTAAAAGTCTTACTTTGTTTGTGAACAGCATCTTGGGATGATAAGCTGAACTGAACAATCATAACAATTTCATATTCTTTAACATATTGAGGTAACGAGTTCCGTACAGTTATCAACTACAATAAACTTGTAGATTCCCCTTCCCTCTCACACACAGTAAAATAATATACAAATTTTTTTTTTGCATAGTACTTTAAGCAACAACGGGTTATTTGTGCAATCACTTGGTGTTGGTATAAAACAAAAAAGGAAAGAGTATATATATATATGTATATATATATATGCATATATACATATATATATATGTGTATTTAAATAACTATAGTTCGTATGTAGAAGCAGAAGCGGCTCACTGACGCTGTGCCTCAAAACACACACACACACGCATAACCTACACATTCACATACACAGACACACACATAATTATTTACATATAGTTTATATATCACTAAGCTATAACAAATAGTTAACTTTCTTCTTTTCTTACAACTTTCTATTTAGATATAAAACATAAAACTCATACGAAAATTGTAATTTATCTATATGTGTACACACACACGCACACTCACACACATCTACTTAATATAATTCTATGAAGGAACAGAATATTGCAAATTTTTATTTAATTTTCATTTGTATTTTTCAAGTACACTTGTCAAAATTCGAATTAAATACCAAGTGTATCCAAAATTCGTATAAGAAAATTCATTTAATTAGTTTTAAACACATTTTTTTTCTTAACATAATTATATGTATACTATATAAAATTTATGAAATGCAAAATATATATAATAAATATTGAATATTACAAAAACGAACAAATCTTTTATTTTTACTCGAACAGAAAATTTTCATCTGTCTAGCTTTAAAAATCCTCTTGATAAGCCAAGACGATTTATGCATGGATGTAACCATTAGGAATTTATAACTTTGAAGATTAGCTTGCGAATTCCTGGGACAGAACAAATTAATATTATTGTTCCAATAACATTCACCGTATCAACGATTTGTCTAGTAGGATACCTAGCCAAATACCGTTATCGAAGTATAAAAACCTATTAAATTTCCATTACAATCAAAAGTCGAGTTACAATTTTTTTTTTCAAATGTTTTCACTTTATTTATTTTGCTAGTTTTCATTATGTTTTATTTTCAGTGTTTTGTTTGTTTGTATTTTATTTTTTTCAATTTTTTTGTGATTTTGTGTTTTTTTTTGTATTTTTTTAAAATATTTTTTTTACATTTAATTACTGACATACACACACAGACACGGAATTACAATAAAAACTAAATTTTCTTTTTTGTTGCTTGTTTCACATAAATTTATATATCATTTTTTATTATCAAGAATTGTAATATATGTATATTGTTGTTTGTTATATTTTATAATAGAATTTGTGTTTAATTTTTTGTGTGGAGCTGCCATTCATTAGTTAAACTAAATGCTTCAAAAATTCAACTATTCAAAAAAAAAAAATGTGTAACAAAAAAGGTTTTCCAGTTCAAATATTGTAATAGATTTTTTTGTAGATTTTGTTTGAGCAAATTAGGCCAATTAATTTTTTTTATTGTAATTACATAAATTTACTATAACTATATTTAGTTAGATTTAAATTTTATTTAATTTCATTATAATTACATTGATATGAACCACGCGAGCGCCCTCGGCAACAATAAGAAAATCAAACACAAGGTTTTAAAAATATAGTTTTGATATATATATTTGTTTTTAGTATATATAATGTGTGTTTTTGTTACATATATATATTAAAAATAAAAGCAAACAAATATTTTTACAAATTATAATCAATATATATTTATAAAAAATAAATTAATTTGCTGCCTTTGAAATGTTAAAAACTTTATGCAAAATATAAATATACATTAATACAAAAATAAAAAATAAACATAATAACTAGGAAATAATTGTATTAGATTAACTTTTGTTGTTTTTTTTTTTAATATATATTTTTTTAAATAATATAGTATTAGTCTGTAAATACGTATAACAGCAGCGCGAGTTTTGACATGGTTTTCTGGCCTTCCGTTACCCTACCTGATATATATCATGTTTATATATATATATCTATAGATTTTTTTATAATTCTTGATTTTTAGTTTTACACACATCGATTTATTTTATTGTTTTTAATTGGTAGCTTACTTAAAAACTAACACTAAAAACAGACACATTTTCGTTTATTTTTGTCATAAATTTTATAATATCATATTTAAATAAAAACTTACATATATATATAAATATATATATATATATTTATAAATATATATATATATATATATACAAATATATATATGTTTGTTTTTATTTATATATTTTAAGATAATGTAAACATTTATTTTTTATATGTTAAAAATGCTTCTAAAAATTGTTTACCATATTTTTGTTTTATTAATTGTTTTATTGTACACGCTACACACTTAATTGGTTTTGTATCTTTCAAAAAATTTGTTTTGTTCACGTTTTTTTTTTTTTTATTTTCTTTTTGTTGTTTTGTATAATACTGAAAATACGACTAGACATTCATAATATATAAATATGCTTTTGCTTTTGTGTTTTCTTTATATATATAGTACATATATATATAATATATTTTTTATTTATTATATATATATATATATTTCGTGGGCTTTAGGTTTTGTTCAGATTGAAATTGTTCGGCTTGGTTTGGTTACTTATATATATATATATATTTTTTTTAATATTTCTCGAAAATGCTCTTAAAAAACTTCTTGTATTTGGATCAGTTTAGGCGCTTCTTTCCGCGATTTGTTTTTTTTTTTCCAGTGTAGAAAAATAAGTACAACATAAAGATTTTTTAGAAAAGTTTTGACAAATATTCATAATAAATTTCAACAAAATTCAAGTTTCAGGGTTGTCGACTTTGTGCTATTTTTGTTTTTTTTTTTTACATTTTTCTTAGTATTTTTTAACAACAAATTTTGTTTATGTTTTAGCTGATTTAAAAATAATTTTCATGCTTGCGCCTGTCAATTATCAATTGTCATCATTAATTTTTATAAATCTTATGCCATTAAAAACAATTTTATACGTTAATTTTATTATTATTATTATTAATATGTAATAGAAGTATATGCGATTTTTGTTTGTATTTTATATATATACGTTTTAGTTCGAAACTACACATTTAATTAAATGTATGTATGTATATACTATTTGTATGTGTATATATGAATAATATTATTATTATAAATTTTTTATTTGTATTATATTGTTTTTGTTTTTAATTTTAAATTTCAAATCGAAGACGTGTCAATTTGTGATTGTGTAAACATCTATGTTCAATTGAATTTTTCGTTTCTTTCCATTCACTAATATTTCATAATTTTTTGCTTATGATATTACATCAATATTGTGTTTCTTTTTCATTCGAAATTTTGTTAGGTACATTTACTTAAGAGAAGAAAAACAAACTGAATATAAAATATTGCGCTTCGTCTAATGTGAGTTCTTATAGGGGGCATGGCGTTACATTAGGGGCGGGCACTGTTTTTTTTTTTCTTTAATTTTTCTTCTTTTTTTTTTTAGACTATTTAGTTCTCAAGTTTTCCCATTTTTTTGGGTTAAAAAACTACACAAAATGTTAAATTAGCTTTCAAGTACATTTTATTCGACTGACTGTGTTTGTGTGTGTGTGTGAGTGTGTGCGTGTATTTGTACATATTTGTATGTATGTATGTATATGCCTATAAAGTTCTTGTTACGCTTTGTTACCATAATTGAGTTTATTTTTTGTTTTCCTTTTGTTTTGTTTTTTTTTTTTATTGCAGAAAAATTTGGCATCCAAGCCTTATTTTGTTTTTTAAATTTCCAGGCTTGGTTTACACTTAAAAAATAGTATTTTTCCCCATTCATTTATAGTATTAAAGTTAAGGTGTTCCTTTTGCTTTTGCTTACGAGAATTTAAGTTTTTGTTTTTTTTTTTTAATATAATACAAAAAAATTTGTTCACTTTTTGTGTGCGCAGTCGTTGAGAATAATCTTCTTGTTGTTTATTTTGTTTTTGGGTGCTAGAATTTCGTAGATTCATTGGCGTTTTTTTTTTTGTTTTACCATCCTTTTGCCCAGGTTCAAGTATTTTGTGGGGTTTGCGGGCGGGGCTTTTGTAACTGTGTCTGTGTGTGGGTGTGTACAGTGGGGCGAGATAAAGATTTGTTTCTTCATTATTAGTTTTTTTTTGTTGCACCACTTGGGTTTTTCTCCTTTTTTGCTAGTCACAGTATATAAAATAGATTTCATATACAAAATTAATGACATTTTCTTTTGTTTGGTGTATGAATTATTTTACTCTGTTTAAAATCAAATGTATTTTTAACTGTGTGTGATCAGAATACCGTCTGTAACTCGATATATTGTTTGCTCTTTCTTTCTCACTCACTCACTCTCCCTCTCTCTCTCTTCCTCTGTGTGTATGCTAGTGTTTGCCAGTTCATAAAATTGAACAAGTATTTGAGTTTTTCGTTTAAATAAGTACACATTCAATATTCTGGTTAAAGTATATAATCGATTCTTAACGACTCTTTAACGATTTCCATAAAATGCGTAGACATTTAAAAACCCTATACAAGTAGTTTCCCTGATTGATAGTCTTGAGCCATATAGACAAGCTGAATCGATACCTCATATATCAGTCCAATTATTTGTCTATATGTTAACTGATCTTTCAGTAAAGCTATTTTAATGAAAGTTGGTAAAGTTGTAAATTTTTTTCGCTCAAGACACTGCATGTAAGGCGGAGCCAACCGAACCGGTTCACAATATTTAATAGACGACATAGAGGTGATAATGAAAACTTTGAGCTTATATACGAACTGTTTTTTTTTTTTTTTTTTATTTATAGGTATTTTGTAGCCAATTTGAAAATCTAAAAGTATGTATTTAACGCTCTTCTATCCATGTATTCTATAAGTATCTTGGCATACCTGATGATTGTACTTTCTCAATACATCGGAACATATCTGTAGTCTTTGAGGAATAACATTATCAAACATCTGCCTCTGGTATACAAAATAGTAAAGTTTTAAAAGGCCGAATAATTCTCTAATTATATTGCTTGTCTGAGTATTCCGCTAATGAACTAAGCATAATTTGTACATTAAATCCCATATATATATATATATATATATGTGTGTGTGTCTCAAAAGGCAAACCTGTGTTTGTCTTTTTGCATTTTGCGCTGAACTTGCATTAACAAGCCGTCATTTAAAAAGCAACTTAAGACGGTGCGGAAGACATTCAAAGACTACACATGTTTCTGTATGTGTGTGCGTGTATGTGTGGGTGTGTGTGTGTGTGTGTGTGTATTTTTGAGGGTTTGTGGAACTAGTCTAGTTGCCACTGCAAGTGTCTGGCATTAGATGTCACAAGCATTCAAATATATATAAATATAAGTGCAGTTGTGTATGTGTGTGTCGGTGTGTGTGTGTGTGTGTGTAGCATTGCTTAAATGCAACAATGATCATTAATTTAATGCTAGCATAACAAATAAAAGTTAGACAACAACAAACATGATTATGCTTAATTATGCTTTTTAGGCGAAGCGACACTAAAACGTTTAAGAATGGCGCAACAAAGTGGAAACGAAAAAGAAACATTCCATATGTATTTATATATACATATATATATAAATGTGTTTGTGTGTGTTCAACTATTAGGCTAAATTTGCAGCTACATAATAATTATGATAACTATATTTCATATATATATTTGTATTCGTTTATTTGATTTTTTCTTTTTTTTCAGGCAGGTCCCTAAAAAAAAAACTCAAATTTTGTAATTGTAAAATAAAAAATTGCGTCCAATTTTTATGGAAACGAACATTGAGATAATTATGTTTTTGCTTCTTTTTCATCTTCTTAGTTGTAATAACTTTATTTTTGTATATTATTTTTAACATTAAATGCTTTGAATAAATTTGTTATTTTCAATTTTCAAAGTTTGCGCTTGTTGCACGCATCGTTTTTTCCATATTGTTATTTTTTTTTATATATATATATAAATATACTTTCCTTTGTACGTACAATATGCTTAATGCAATTTTGTTTGGAGTAAAAATACATGTTTCCAATAAACAGAATTGAAAAGAATTCAACCGATGCAAAACTTAGCACAGCAAAACAAAACAAACAAAAAAAAGTTAGTTAAAAGAACTTGCAAAATTAAATTTCATTAAATGCAAAACATAAGTTTTTATATATTTCTATATATATATATGTATATATATATATATATATATATATATGTATATATGTATATATATATATATATGTGTATATATATATATATATATAAATATATATTATATGTTTAAAGATCATAAACTTAACTATAAGTTTGTTATAAGCTAAATATGTATTAATGTATATGTATGTATGTATGTATGCGTATGTATGCTTATGTATGCGTATGTATGCTTATGTATGCTTATGTATAGAGTTGCGTAGGTGTAGGTGTGTGTGTGTGTGTTTGTAAAGCGTGCCCTCGAGCTTATGACTACGAAAAAAATAAGTGCTTATATATATATATATATATATATATATATATTATTAAACAAATAAGTAGCATACATGGATTCGTATATGTATGTGTTTTTTTTTGTTGCGAAATTAATTAAAAACTATAACTTAGCTGCTAAGTAAGGAAACCACAATAATTTCAATTCAAGTTTTAAAGCACATCTTTGAAGCTTTTTTTTCTCTTCTTCTTGTTAAAGTTTATAGTTAGATAATAATACATTTTCTTTAATATTAATTCGAATAGTTGCAGGAGTTTTTTGAGAATTGCACATAAGATTGAAGAAAATATAAAAGAAAATCCTTTCTAATCTCTGCGCAGTAAACCCTCGAAATATTTAAGTTAAAAAAAATGACATCCATATCCAGTTAAATATTTAAATATTATTTTTCTGGTCATTTTTTTTTTTTTTGTTTAATAAATCGGGGATATTGAATGTTCGGACTTAAGATGCGAACAATATCTCATCGATATTGCAAATTTGTATACGTAAAATCACCAAAATTTGGCAACGAACTGTTTCACAATTGTGAGAGTCTACTGCGACATATAGCAGTGATCAGCAGGAGGGATTGAGTTTTGTTACAACATACAAATACTGGCAAAAGGGTTACTTAAACGAAAAAAAAAATATATATATATTTGAGAATTTTGGAACGCGTTTCCTGATGATCTTTTGATCGAGTTACACAACTAATGATGCATTTTTGGTTTCGAAAACAATACAGTCAAGGAAAAAAATACGTAAATTAAATCAATACTGAAAAAATAAAAATCAAAACGCAAACAAAATCTTTTAGATACATTGCACGCTCCAATGACAGTGTATGTGTTTGAATTCGTATAAAACATATCCTTCTATTTCCCTTATGTTCACTTCAAGGCGTCTATATAGGACTAAGAATATATATATATATGAGAATATGCAAAAAAAATAGTGTTAACTATTAGCAAAAAGCAAGATCAAAGCAAAAGCTAAAAATTTATATAAAAAAAAAACTTGCATTAAAAATACAGAGTAAGCAGGCGACAGAGATAGTTCAATCCAAATAGACAGAGATAGAAGATAAATAAAAAAATAATATTCTGTAGTTATTAATTGAAGTAAAAGTTTTTAAACAAGTTTTTGCTTATGCAACAAAAGACAAACGAGCTCTGTACGAAGATACACGCACTGAAAGAGACGAGAGATGTTGTGTGAGCAAGACAGATAGATAGACATACAGACACTGTGAAGACGAGTGTGTGTGTGTGTGTGTGTGTGAAAGAGACAGACTGCATCATTCTCATACATTTTAAAATCTTGTATGTTTTTTTTTTTGTTTTGCCTTTTTCAATTATATAGAAACAACTATAAAATACAGTTACAAATACGTTTTACACATCGATTTAGTTTAAGATCACGTTAAGATCACGAGCGCGACAGAGATAGCAAATTACTATACATATAAATATACATATATTTATGCATATACATGTTTCCAAAAAAAAAAAAAAAAAAAAAAACAATCTGGCAATATATACACATATATCTATATATCTATATATGTATATAAAGGATAAGTTGTGTAAGTATGTGTGTGTGTGTAAATGTGTGTGTCTGTTTATGGTTTTGTGCGTCAAGAATTCGAACTTGTTGCTGCTTCTGCTGCAGCTGCAGCTGCACCCGTTTGATGCATTTGCCCCCCTTTTTTTTATCCTTAGATGTCAGCCTTGTTGTACATTTCATACGGCCGCACTTAATTGTAGATAAAGTTGGCGGCATCGCAAAGTGCATCGCTGTCATCATCGAATTTGCTATCCATGCCATAGCTGCTGGTGCCGCTGCCATAGACCCATTCCTTTTTAATGAAATCGACATCGGTGGTAGATGATGAGGTATTATGCAGGCCACCCAGCGAACTGTGATCCAAACGAAAATCATCGTCATCGTCCGGATAGAGCTGTACGGGTATTGTGTCGGGTATCGTGTGCGTCTCAAATAGATTACCATATGGCGGCAGCGAGTGATTCAGATCGACATGATGATCAACCAGATCGCTGTCAAAATTGGAGATGGGAAATTTCGAGCTGGGCGGCGATTGTGGTGAGTGCGGCACAACAGAATCCTCAAACATGACCTCCTCCTTGATGAACATGTCGTTGGAATTATCGACGGACCCCGATGAGTACAGATTCGGTTCGACTTTGATAATGGCCGCTGTGGCCAGGGACGGTGATGATTTCTCATCGTCATCATCATCATCAAAATGATTGTGATGATGATGATGGCTTTGATGATTGTGGCTATTATGATTGTGACTCTGGCGCTGGCTCTGGCTCTGGCTCAGGTTTTGATTATGATTTTGATTCAGGTGCTGTTGTTGCTCCTGCTGCTGCTGCTGATGATGATGATGCCCATTGGATACAGCACGCAACTGAGCACTGGTCTCGTCCTCATCATCATCGTCATCATCATCCTCGTCGTCCATATCAGCCAGATGTCGACGTCGGTGGTGGTTTCGGTGGTTGGTTCTCTGCTGTTGCTGTTGCTGTTGCTGTTGCAGCTGATGAAGTTGCGTTCCAGTCACAACACGCTGAGTGCTACTATTGCTCAACTGCTGCTGTTGCTGCTGTTGCTGTTGCTGCTGTTGCTGTTGCTGCTGTTGCTGCTGCTGCTGCTGCTGTTGATGATGATGACTCCGAGTACTGCGTATTATTGTGGAGCCACCCAGCGCCGCCGATGAGGCAATTGACATCGGCACACCCGTCGCCTTGGATACCAGCATGGTAGAGGAGGAACATGATGTGGATGACGATGAGGGCGACTGCGCTGGCGAGCCAACTGAAAAGCAAATCAAGCAATCATTACAAAAATGTCTATGTTTATCTATGTCGCATGTATAATCGCATATGTTATATCTACCATATTTCCTATAGATATATTTATATACATTTCTATATCTGTAAACGTTTGGCAAATCTTCTCAATTTTACAATTTGCTTTCGTATTTAATAAAATCATGTCTAAAATCATTCTAGACTAAGAAATTGCCTAAAATGATAAATTTGCAGGTTTTGTGAAAGCAACGAAAAAATCCTCAATGCATATTTTGGCATCCTAAAAGATGCAGCATTCAAAGACATCGACACAAGAAAGATTCTAGAAACTGTTGGCTCAGCAGGGGGCACAAAATACTTAAGGAGTCGCAGTGCAGTTACAACAATTTATGAAATACAAATTGATGTAATCTGTGATGTACAATTTATGTATATAACGTAGGCGAGCCTTTTTAGTATTGTAAACCAATTTTAAGCTAAAATTTGCTTCACTTTGATGGTTTTAGAAGAGAGTATTTCTCCAGCTGCCTAAATGACTCAAATGTTCGCTAATTGTTGCCATCTTGTGCTGTTCTTTTGTTTTTTAAATAATAATAATAATGTTATTATTTAGTTAATTATTCACTTGTCTCGTCGTTGCATGCCACATGCCACTTACACTTACCGCCCGTCTGCTGGACGACGCTGGTCAGCGCTGGGCTAAGCGTGCCCGTTGAGTGTATGATTGGCGTCTTGCGCAGCATCTGCTGTGCCAAAGTGCTGGCCGAGGTAGCTGTTGCTGGCAGTGCAGAACTGCAACTGTTGCTGCTAATGCTGTTCGGATTGCTGCTGCTGATGTTTATGTTGATGTTGTTGGTGGTGTTGTTGTTACTGTTGTTGTTGTTGTTGTTGCTGTTAGTGGTGGTGATGCTGGTTGTGGTGCTGGTGTTGATGTTGTTGTTGATGATGTGATGGCCATTGCTGGTGCCTGCACCGCATTGTATGACCTGTGTGTGCAACACGTTCGAACAGTTGCTGTTGCCAATTGATTGATCTGTCGACGACGACTGCTGCTGCTGATGTTGCTGCTGCTGTTGTTGTTGCTGCTGCTGCTGTTGCTGCTGCTGTTGCTGCTGCAGCTGTTGCATGTAATGTTTAATGACAAAGGTGCGCGCAGGCGTTCCAGCTAAAAATTGTTGTTGTTGTTGCTGCTGCTGCTGCGATTGCGGTGAGCTGACTGAGGAGGAGAGCGGTTGCGGCGGCTGTTGCTGCTGCTGTTGCTGTAGCGAGGCATTCGAAGAGGACCCATTTGAGGAGTCTTCGCCGGTGGTTAAACGATTATTGGTCAAGTTATGAACAGCCCTCTCAGTCTCCTCATCGCTGACACCCGACTGATCCTCCATTTCCACATCGTGCGGCAATGGCAGCTGCAACTGTTGTTGTTGTTGTAGTTGCTGCTGTTGTTGTTCTTGTTGCTGCTGCTGCTGCTGTTGTTGTAGTTGTTGTTGCTGTAGCAGACTTGTGGCCGCTTGTTCCAGATCCGGTTCCAGTTTGACAATCGCTGTTGCTGGCGTAACAACAATATTGCTATTGCTGCCACTGCTATTGCTACTACTGCTGACGACAGCATTGCTGGGTGCGGTGGTTGTGGTTGCAGTTGTTGCGGCAACAGCGGCGACTGCAGCAGCAGTAACGGCCACAGCAGCGCCACCCTTGGGCTGATCCCGCTGATGCACCTGCATGTGCGTCTGCAGCGATGACTGCGTATGCAGCTTCTTCTTGCACACCTTGCACTCAAACGGAAAGTCACCGGTGTGCGTACGTGCGTGAATTTTGAGATTGTAGCGCTGTCCAAATCCCTTGCCGCACACATCGCATCTACAAATGGACAAAGCACACACACAGATAGAGAAAGTGTGTAGATGTTAGAGATGAAAATATCGATTTTTTTTGGGTTATACTTACTTGTGCAGCTTAACGCCCGAGTGGAGCTTGGAGTGGCCGCGCAGCGAGGCGAGCGCACTGAACACCTTGCCGCATATCTCGCACGTGAGATTCACATTCTCGTTGTGTATCTTCTTGTGCACCTTGAAGTATTCAAAGCTCATAAACTCCTTGTGGCACACCTCGCATTTGTATTTATGCCGCTCCGATTGCTGACCCGTATGCACGCGCATATGCTTTATGAAATTGGGGCGAAAGCGTACGATACGCCCACAAATCTGGCACTCGTAGGGCTTGCAGCGTAGACAATGCTTCTCATAGTTCTTCAACGATTTCAACACCATGTTGCAGATAGCGCATTTCATGTTGTTCGCATGCCCGCTGCGATGGATGTCGAAGAGTTCCTTTGAATCGAATTTCTCCACACACTCCATGCACTGATAGCTGGTCGCCGATGATGCCACCACTGTGTCTGTGGTGGTCACTTGTTCAATGGACTGTTGTTGTTGCGGTAGCTGCTCATGCTGCTGCTGTTGTTGCTGCTGTTGCTGTTGCTGTAGTTGCTCCAGTTGCTCCTGCTGCTGTTGTTGTTGTGCTAATGCCAGCGCCGTCATTTGTTGATCAGTGCTTGTGGGCGACGAGGAAGGAGCAGCAGCAGCACCTGCTTCCGATTCAATTCCAGCTGTAGTTGAAGCTCCAGTTGCAGTTGCTGCTCCGGACGCAGCTGTCTGCAAGATCAGCTGTGCAGTGGGTGCGCCCGATGGCTGCACCACATTCAGCACCGTCATCGGATTGCGACTGATCACAGCCGCTGTGGGCATGCGTACATATGTTGCGCCCGCCAGGCTGCTCATTGTCGCATTGCTTATGTAGACGGGACGACGTTGCAGCTGCACCAGTGCCGCATCCGAAACGGGCACACTTAATGGGGCACGCGCTGTGTTGCCAACAATACTGCCGTTGGGTAGCACCAGCTGCTGTGCCCCTGTCGCATAATCCATTTGCTGTTGCAGCTGGAATACAAAAAAACAGATTTAGTTGTTTGAATGGTTGATTTTAAAAACAATAATTGTTGCATAGTTAAATTAGTAACCAACATAAAAATATTTCGAGCAATTCAACTAATTAGTTATCCTCTAAATTTAATTTATTGCGTTAGTTTATTTCGCAAAGATTCCCAAGTCAAATTGGAAATAATTAAAAGGAACCCGATAAGCATTGAAATATTATTTTTTTAGATTATTGATGCTTATCCCAATCCTAGAAAAGTCTAATCTTGTAAAATATATAACTAATAATCTTAAGTAAATCCTAAATATGGAGATTAATTTAGCTGCTTGAATTATTAATTATATACCTCGAGTTGTTGTTGCTGTGCAGACTGTGACATTTGTCCATTCTCATCCCGCTGATCCTCTTCATCTTCGGGCAGCTCTTCCAGCTCCTGTTTGACCTGCTTGTGAAGATGTTGCTCTTGTTGCAGCTGCTGCTGTTGTTGTTGTTGCTGGTTATGTAGTAGGTGTTGCTCTTGATGTTGATGATGATGTTGCTGCTGCTGGTGGTGATGCTGGAGATGATGCTGATGCTGCAAATGTGTCGCCGTTTCGGGCTCCTCATCAGCTTCGGCTGCCTGCGCCTCCTCTTCGATATCTTGGAGATTCTCATCGTTGAGCTCGGGATCCTCTTCCTCCTCCTCGTCCTCTTCCTCGTCGTCGTCATCGAACTGTTCGTCCTCCACCTCCTGATTCTCCACCTTGATGTCGCTGATGTCCATTACGCCAGTGGTTGAGCCATTTTCCGATGTTTGTATTATAACCCGGCGACCATTAACCATATGTTGTTGTGCATGCGGCTGATGTTGCTGTTGGGTGCGATGTTGCTGCAGCAATAGTTGCTGATGTTGATCCTCAACACTCAGACTGTTGTTGTTGCTGTGATTATTATTATTATTATTATTATTATTGTTAATGTTATTATTATTATGGTTGATGTATGCGGAAGCGCTGTTTGTTGTTGCTGTCGTTATTGTTGCATTTGTTGTTGTCGGTGGGTGGTTGTCGAGCTTTGCTGCCGTTGCCATTTGGAGCTGCTGTTGCAGCTGTTGCTGCTGCTGCTGCAGATTATGATGATGACGATGATTATGATGATGATGATGATGATGATGCTGCTGTTCATCATCCTGCTCCATGGGAGCATCTTGTAGTATAAATTCGATTTGTTGCGATAATGCGCTATCATTGATGGCAATCAGTCCGTCCATATCTTTGGCGGCAACGTTGTTGTTGTGGTGTTGATGTTGGTGCTGGTTGTTTTGGCTTGTTGCTGCCGATGCAACGCCGATGCTGCAGCTGCTATTGCTGCCGCTGTTGCTATTGCTGCCACTGTTGCTGTTGCTGCTACTGCCGGAAAATAGTGATGGCAGCCCGGTTGCGTTGGAACTAATGCTGCTGCTGCTGTTACTGTTACTGTTGCTATTGCTGCTGCTGACGCTGGCTGCATTTATAACACTGCTAAGGCTAGCCATCCTTAGAATATTATTTATTAACAACAGCAACAATGCACAAATAACAGGAACAACAACAACAACGACGACAACGTCAACGGCAAACAACAACAATAATCAAAGCTCCAGTGGGGGTGTGGTGGGGGTGTGGATAGGGATAGAAAGTGCGGAGGTGTTGAGAGTTTTTTCTCTCTCTCTCTTCCTCTCTATCTTTCTTTCTCTTCCTTCCCCTATCCAGTTCTTATTCGCACTCTCTCTCTCTCTTGTCGTTCTCGTATTCTTGTATTTTTCTGTAGTTATTGCACGTTACAGTGCTGTTCTTCTTCTTCTTGCTTTTGTTTTTCTACCTCTACTTCTATTCTATGTTCACACTGTTGCTGTTGTTGTTGGTGTTTGCGATTTATTTATTATTTGTGTGTTATTATTATAATTATGATTTGTGTAAATATTTTAAATCACTTATTTTTCATTGCATCGGTCAGTCATGCGGTGCTTTTTGCTGCTTTCCACGCGGTTGCGGCTGCTGCTGTGACGGCGACGCTTGTTGGCGCTTCTGCTGCTGCTGCGGCGGCACATTCGCTGTCTTTCCACATTTTTTTTAGCTGCCGTTGCTGCTGCGCCGCTGCGGCCAAAATAATGTCGAATTTTTCTTCTTCTTTTATTTCATTTGTTCTTTCTCTTTTTATTTTTAGTTTTCAAATATGAATCTTTTGTTATTTTGTTTCTTGTTGTTGCTTGGGGTAAAAGACAATGCAACTGCTATAGGAAGAAGAAGAGCCACTAAAAGCGTTTATTGTTATTGTTATTATTATTATTGATTTCTTGTTTGAATTTTTGTTCATCGAGCGTTTGTGCACTTGCTTTTGTTGTTATTTTAGACAATTTGTGCGAGCATTTTAAATTTACACATATCTATAAATATTTGTTCACATTTTGTTTTCGTATTTATTAAGTAAATGCGTTTTACAAATTCATTTGTTCCGTCTTCTCTTCTCATTTTACCTCGCTCTCACTCATTTTGACTCACACACACACATACACATGATGAGACAACAGGCGCACACATACAATGGCAAATACGCGCGCGTGAACAAAAACAAAAAGAAATTAATTTTAGCTTTTCCACAAGTTTTTCACATTTGTTCCATTTTCATTGATTCGATGATTCTGCTTTTATCTCACACACATATTTTGACCTTTTTCCTTTTGCCTCTGCACGCTTTTCGCTCACTGGTGCTGCTATAACTTCTTCTTCTTTATTTGCTTGCGCCTTGTTCTTTAGCTTTGCTTTTAGTTTAGTTTAGTTTAATGTTGCCTATTCCTTTGCGCCCTGTTCCCGTGTCGTTTTTCACACACCATTAAAACGTCAAACTTGAAAATTTTCGGTTATTTTTGGGTATGGAAATTTGTGTTCTTTTTATTGCTTAGTGTGATTTGGTTTTGCGACGCGACCGACGGCAAAGATTAGCGGCTGCGCTGCTTTCCTGCTGCTGTCAATTTGCTTTGCTCCCCCGCGAGCATTCTTTTTTTTTTTGGTTTACCGCTGCTGCTGCTACTGCTGCTGCTGCCCTACACTGATACAAAGAGAGCCATTTTCAATCTTACGTTTTTGTTGCTGTTCTTAATTTTCGGCCACACGCTTTTACACTCACATTCGTTCGTGTGCGGCACACAGGGTTGCTCACAGCGACAACAACAGTAACAGTGTTGCCAAACGTTCGCCGGCCGGTGTTGCGCAGCGCTCACTTTGCGCAAATTTAAATCAACAAAAAATTCTAACATATCATAATTAATATTTTTCATATATATGCGAATAAAAGAATTATGGAATAAAAAAAATAAATAGCCTCGTATAATATTGGCAATTATAAGGGAAGCGCTTTTTTGCCAATGCTTTTCTCTGCTTCTGCTACTTTTCGTTGCCTGTTCTCTTTTTGCTTACACTTATACGTCTTTGCGCACACAGTCACACACAACACACCCACACATACGGAGACGAATAGCAATTTATAAAGGACAGCGCGCTTTGGCCAGTGTCGCTATTTGACTTCTTGCGCTCCAAAAAATTTGTATATTTTGAAAAACGAAAATAAAATTATAATTTCCTAAACTTTAATAATAATTGCTCAATTTGTGAATTTTCGAAATTCTTCAAAAATTGTATTTAATAATATGATTTTCGAAACATTTTTTTTTTGCCTAAGGCGCCACTATGTAGCGTCACAAGAGGCAGAGTTGCAAAAGCACAAAACGCGCAGCAGTGGGCGACAGACAGAGAGATAGAGAGAGGAAAAGGGAGATAGAAAGTAAGTAAGAGAGCGGAAAGTATGTGGAGCGCAGAGCCGTTTAATTTGGACAGTTTTTGAATTACGGCGCCGCTGCTGCTTCTGCTGCTTGTTATTAACACTCCAAGAGTAGCAGCAACAACAAAATCAACACACACATCACCTTTGTTCGACCGAGTCGTTTTTTAGAGGGTGGTGTTGCCATTATTGGCAGGGGGTGGTGGTGGTGGTTGTTGTTGGTGGTACTGCTGCTGCTTTCTGTTGTTGTTGTTAAGTTGTGCCTGGGGCGGGGGCATTGGGGGTTGAATTTTGTGGCAGCAGCCGTCGCTGAATTTTACTCACACACACAGAGTGATTGCAAGGGCGCAAATTAACACAATATAAAAACAAATGAGAAATCAAATCAAAAATTGCGACGCTGTGTTTACATATAATGCCGTCTGCTTTAACTATGGATAACTGACCCCCTCCCTCTACCCATTCACAATCTCTTTTGACAGCTCGACTCTTGCACATTTGTGTTATGTTTATAATTTTGCCATCTCTTGCGCGTTTATTTTGGCACTGTGCATGAGATTTTTGCTGCGTTTTCATTTGCTCTTGGCACCTACACAAACACAAACTCAGTCTAAACTGAGACTTAGCGTTATTTTGGGTTTAATAAGTTGTTGTTGTTTTGGTTTACGATGATTCGCTTGCACTTACACTTAACATCACATTTTTATCACTTATTTTGATTGGATTCGGGGTTTTTAATCGTGTTTTGCAACAAATTGCTGCATTAGTTTTGTGTGTTACGCAGTTTAGGTTAACGTTGCGCGTCGTGCGTTACGTTACTCGTTTTGGGCTAACTTGCGCATTTTGCGTTGCACACGCGTGTTGTTATTACGTTACTCACTGGACAACGTTTCGTTCAGTGAGCAAAGCGGCTCACTTAACGAATAAATTGAAATATTTTTTTTATAAACAATTCTGGAAAAGCTATATCTTAAATTTTTGCTATTGTATAAAAAATATAATAAATGTTTCATAAGTTATAAATATTATATTGGTCTCATGAGGAGCATTTCAGGTGTAATTTAAATAGAAAACAACTTGAATTTCGCCAGAAAAAAGTATATAGTTTATTGTATACGTATTGTATAAATGTATATTTCTCTTTTATCAAAAATGCAATTTTCGCCTAAAACTACACAATAAACTTAACATTTAATTATCTCTGCCATTGATAAGAAACAGATCCAAAATGAAAACGCTTCCAGGCTACAAATTATATATTATTATCATCTTGTTATTTATTCTGAAAGACTCAAAAGCAATATTTATATGTTTATTATGTCATGTTGCGTTTGCTATTGTTGTTTTTGTTGGACCGTTTTTTTTTTTTTTTGCTGGCAGTTTGCAAGTTGCGCTTAATTTTATAAATATAAATTTTTTAGAATTTTTGTTTAGGGTCGTAAACGTTGTTGATTTTTTTTTAGGACTAAATAAATACATGCTAAGTTTTAAATTAATTTTAAAAGTAAGAAAAAAAATAAAAAAATATTGTTTGCTTCGTTTGTTGGTAGAGGGAAAAACTGATCTTTAAATAGTTTTTTCTCCATTTTTTTTCCCCCTTTTTGTATATATGCCATGCGATTCGAAAACTAAATTAGAGTTGTAATCATTGATTAAGTGTTTCTCAGTTTATGGGCTTGGAGAGGTGCAATGGAAAGGTGGATGGCCTAGGGTCTTTTACAGATTTTATTGAATTTCTTTTCTGGTTTTCAACTAATTTGTCATGATTTGTGCTAAATAGTAATAATAATAATAATTATGAATATAATCGAGAGGGAATCTTTTCTTTCTTTTACACTCTCTCTCTCTCTATCTGTCTGTGTCACTTGGTTGATCACTTGGCGCGATCGTTCTTCGAGGGTTCCACCTGTTTGGCAAACTCGGTCATCACATCCTTGTAGATGACCGGATCGAGATTACGTCCGAGCATATAGATAAGCCACCAGTCGCCAATGTCCAGGCGATTGGAGAGCTTACGACAGGTCTCAATCGATATCATGCGATTGCGCGCATTCAGCAGTCGCGGCCGGAATTTGGGCATGAAAATGATGCAAGCACTGCAGGGCAATTTCCAAAAATTAATTAATATCAAAAACAAACAAAAATTTACAGCTGTCAAAGTGAGCAGTAAACAGTCAGCTGGTTAACAGTGTAAACTGCTTATCAAGCTGTGCAACATTGCAAGCAGTGTACCACGTACGTGCAGCGTTAGCCAACACGGACACTGAACTGCTTGCCAACTGAGACGAAACTTTAAAATAAGATTTGAAATTGGAAAACTCACCGATAGATCATCAATCCAATGAGCAGCACAAGCAATATCCAGTACCAGAACCAAATGAACACATACGTTTTCTCATTCACAATATTGAGCGGCAATATGCAGAGGGAGTCGTGTGTCTGCAGTGATCCGCCAGCTCCGTATTTGTGGAAGATGCATTTGGTGACACGCGGAAATACATAAACCATCGGATCGACACGCTGCTCCTGCGGCACATCGGACAGTCCCATTATGTTCGTGCCATACGATAAGAACTCGCCGTCAAAGAACCGATTCATCAGATACATCTGCGCCACAATATTGAAGAAGCACAGCATCTCACACACCCAATAGCGAATGGCATACATTTTATGGCGCTGTTAAAAACGAATTCATATTAATTATTATATCGATTTGCTATTTGCTGATAATTTTTTTTTAGGTTTAGCTTACCTTCACATGTTTAATGAGATAGTCGAGCAAAGCATCGCGCTTCGCCTCCTTCTCCTCGAGCGTGCAGATCGTGATGTTCAGACCCATCACAATCATTCTCATCAAGCCGCCCTCAAATTTGTTCCACAGAAACTTGGGCGTATAACAGGCCATGGCCTAAAAAAAAATTATTAAAATTGATAAGAATTTGAATATAACAAATTTAAAATAAAATATTAAAAAAAAAAAAATAGCTAAAACAGCTTGAATGTATTAAACAGGTTTCTAAAAATATCAAAATTAATTCTTGGTTATAGAAATCTTAAATCTTAATACAGAAACATTATATATTCTAACCTATTTTTTTATTTTCTTTTTTATTAATATTTTAAGCATTAATTAACAGTAACAGAAAATTAATTCAATAACATAAACATAGAGATTATATTTGCTATGTGTTTACTGTACATAAGTTTAGTCAAATTAAGAACGAAAAACAAAGCAGAAAACTAAGCTCAAATGTTGAGTCTAGGCAGGTTGCACTGTACTTGCGCAGCTAACAATATGCTAGTTGAGCAAATAAATAATTCATAAATAGTAAGACAAAGAGGCTTAAACTTGAAAATTATAAAGTTTGACTTTCAAATTTGGAGATTTTAAAGTTTTCAAGAATTTTGTTGATTTTGCTAATTCTATAGTTGTTGTTGTTGTTGTTGTTGTTGTAGCTGCTTGTGTCAGTTAGCAACTCATTAAAGCATATGAATTCTGAAAAAAATTTCGCAAGTTGTTGTTGTTGTTTTTATTGCTTTCAGTGTTTAGCAACTGTTGCTTTGCTTGATTGTTTGCGTTGCGTTGCGCAACAGGCACGCAATCATGCTTGATTGAGCATGCGTGGCAATACGAAGACCCCTCTCTCTCCCCCTCTCTCTATCACTTCTAAAAAAAACAACTCTCGGTGGCTGCCTCCCCTACCCCGTCTCCTTCCCGACACTACCCAGCAACAACACTCTCCCTCAAACTCTCGCTCGCATTCAATTAAACTTGATTAAAGTACAGCTATGTGCTGGCAATTGAGACAGCGAGCAAGAGCAGGGGCACGAGTACGAGTACGAATATGAGAATACGCAGCCGAAAAAAATACGTAAGCAAATCAACGGCATTAAGCATTGCAGAGGATGGACAAAAAGAATAAAAGAAAATAAGAAGATGAAGAAGAATACAGCTCGTTTTGAACTTACCTGAAAGAAAAGCACAAAGCAAACCCATTGATAGTAGGTATAGTATTTTCTGGCATCCTTGTCATTGAAATCATTGGCAACGCCAGGATGTGCCACTTCGCGACCGACCTGTTCAAAATAAAGAAAATATAATTGGTTATTATTTGAATGCGTTTACACACAAAACTATTATTAAAATACTATTGTTAAATATAAAAATGATATGAATATTACTTTGGTTTGCTTAACTTTCGACATTTGATCCTTAAAAAAAGGATGCTTGTACAGACAACCATCAAAACTCAACTCTTTTTTATTTTGTTAATCGTTTTTACTTTGCCATGAGCCAAAAAGGGACTACAAATACAGCTCTCAGGCTGGCGCACTGCAGCTTTTGTGCCTGCCTCCTTTGAAAGATTGAGGTACTTTGGATGGGGGCAGTGGTATCTCTGCAAAGGTATCCTCATTTCCTGCTTATGCTGTTGAAATATGAAATCCGCTGTCTACACTCCCTCAGGGTATTCAATTTTTGTGTCGTTGTTAATTGCTTTGTCTGATATTGTATTTTTGGGTCACACGCACAACAACAACAACAGCAACCGGCCACGCCCTGTTTATAATTGACTTATAGCCGCAGTATTTATGAGAGTCGGCTTTGCTCGAGTCTGCAGCATGTATTACACGTCTCATCCGAGTGAGCCAACAATGGACGTGATCAGCCAACGTGAGCACATTCTTCTGTGCATTTTAATATTAAATTTGAAGTTAATTTCATTTTGAGACTTTGGAATTATTTAAAAAGTCTTAAAATAAATAATATTCAAGCTATTCACTGCCTTTGTGCGTCTTATAAAAGTTTGAAAAACTTTGGAGACTTATTTAAGAGTTTGACAATGCTTGTAGAGTTGGCTTCTTCTGAAAAGATTTGTTGCATTTCCCTGTTGAAGCATTTGGAGCCTAGTGAGCAGTTTAAAAAGTCGACAAATAATATATATTCAATTAATACATCGCATAATAACAGTTGATACACTTTGGAGACTTAATTGAGAGTGGACAAATCATGCGGATTTGCCAGTTTGCCAGGACTTTGAACTTTGGAGACTTACCTGACGGTTAAACGCATCCGGCATGGTAAACGTACTGTGTATCCAGCAAAAGGTATTCACCACATGCGGCGGAATACCATTCACGATGCAACTGATCGGCTGGCCGACATACTGTGTGGCGGTGATGATCAGGCTACATGTGAGCAGCAGTACCGTTGTGAAGGAGTTGTGCAGACGGAAGACCGCATTGTCCGTCTGGATGTCCTGCCACTTTAGGTAGCTCTTTAAGCTACCCAATAACTTATACATCTTGGCACAGTAGTAGCGTAATCTCGCACAAAAGTAGTTGCGGGCACAAGGGACAAACCGAGTTGTTGGTTAGTATTTATAATTAATATTTGCTAACAAAAGGTTAGCGGGCAGTGTTGTAAAATGTCAGAATTGATTTGTTTCCTTTAATTCTACGGTTCGCATTCTTCATTAATAACAAATGTTGTTCCCCTTGTTGCGATACATATCAACATCAACTGCAAATAGATTGAAGAACAGAAAGTTATAATTAGTTGATAAATAATACTATTGATATGGTAATATACAACAAACAATACGAATATAAATTGAATTTAGATTTTCCGGAATTATTCAATATTGATCGATTTGACAAGCTTAAATTAAAGTTCATGTAAGATCTTGAGGTCAAAAAAAAAAAAGAGAACATTTAATGAGTTTCTATGTAGTTTCTAGTAGCTGCACAGAAAAGGCCTCTGCTGTTTGAGTATCAATTGAGTTCGTCGGTTACATTTGGTTGATTGGAAAACGTGTCCAGTGCCTGATTGAAGTGGGCCGAAAAAAAAAGTTGCGCACATTTGCTTTTATTGTTTTTTGTTGTTGTTGTTGTTTTTTTTTTTTGTCAACTTGTCAACGCTATCTGAAGACAAACACGAGACTCTAGCGACTCTGACTTGGGCTACGTTAAATTAGCGTTTACCGGAGGGAGAATTACAGTGGGTGGGGAGGGGGGGGGGGACCTGTTCTTTTGTATATATGATTGAGCAAGAATATAAATCAACTAATAGAATCTGCAGACAGCTTCAATTTCAATTAAAGGCAAATGCGCTGCACTGAGCGAAATTGATGCGCCATCATTTAAATTTAAATATCCAATTGGCATTTGTTCCACTTGCAAATGCCATAGCTCCATGCTCAATCCATACCAGTAGGTTGAATGCACTCGCCACTCACTTGATGCCAGCGATCTTTATACGCTTGACCTGGTCACCAATTAAGTCCCTTTCCCTTTCCCTTTCCCTTGCCCCTGCCCCATTCATACATTACAATCAGTTGTTCATTTTGTAACTTCTTTTGGTGGTGTCTGCTGATCTGGCAAACCTTCCTAATTAGCTTGGACCCACTGTTCAGTGTTCCGATGATTATTAGATTTGTCTTTCGCCTCTTGTCTGGCAAAAGTTGAAATTTCTCATTGAATAAAAACGTTTACTTTTATACTTTTATACTTTTCCTTTTCATTGTATAGATCAATTTGAACTTGTACAAAACTCATATTTAATTAGAGTAAAAATAATTTTAATTTGTATTAGTCAATATCGAAAAAAGAAAAAGCATTTATTGAAATTTTATCTCTAGAAATATATAAAATATATTTCGGATTAAGTCTGAAACTTTCTTAAGTTATGTTTAAGATCAAATACGATAATGCAATATAGAAAATCGCTGAAGGCTGTCCGTATTTGCTTGCAGAAAGAGTTGCCTGTTTATGTTCCTTACCAACTGCCCCTTTTCTAATTTACCCTTCTCTAGCCACTTAAAAAAGCCACTTGCCCCCTATAGTGTTGTAGGCATCACCTCAGCACTCCCCTCCACGACAACTGTTGCACCCTCTAATCCAATGCTTTCCTGTTTATTCCGCACGCTTCGCTGGCTACGATGAAGGCAACCAAACTGCAGCGGCAACAATTAACGACCGCAATAAACAGCAGGCGAACAATGACCGCCACACTGCCCCAAACCGCCACCCGCAATCGCCAACCTCACCCTCTCCACTCGCCCACCCCCTTTTAACGCCACACACACACGCTGTTTTCATTGCCAAGGCCATTTGTAAAGCATTCTTGTTTTTTTTTCATTTTTATTTTTTACGCCAGAGCAAAAGATATGTGCAAAAATAAAAAATTTCTATGCACAAATTGAGAAGTGATGTATGTATGGGGGGTGGGGGTAGTCTCAAGTCTGGGTAAGGAGGGGAGGGGGGTATAATGATAGTGCAGGTGTCGCATTGCAAAGGTCGGCACAAATGTATTAAATGCATTTTACGTGCCTGGGCAGAAATAAATGCTCGGTTTCGCCGATACCCTGCAAAGATGCAAATGCTCAAATAGGATATGCTTAACGTGCAGTCTAAAGAAAAAAAAATAAAAATTAAGATAAAGAATACATTTAAGAGCTCTAATATAGATTTATATACTTGTTAAATATTGCATCAATGTATTATTTACATTTAACAGGGTAGCGGGTAGTTAATCATTTTATTTTTCTAGCATGATTTGCATCGCTCTTACTGACTTTGCCCGTTGTTGCTGTGGTTGTTGTCGTTGTTGTTTGCAATTAGAATGTGTACAACTTTATACGTTTAACCTTAACACGAATACAGTCAGACTTGAGTCAGTGAGATGAACCCACAGATAAGCAAATAGGCAGACAGACAAACACATAGTCAGTCAGTCAGTTAGTCAGTCAGTTGTGACGTCACAAATGCATTTGCTTAATTGCATTGACAAATGCAATTGTTCTATTGGCTTCGTTGGTAAGCAGCTGCTACTGCTGCTGCTGCTGCTGCTGCTGCTGCTGCTGCTGCTGCTGGCCAAGCGGAAGTTCTTCCTCCTGCCTCTCTCAAAAGTTACCTTAATATCTCTCTCTCCCTCTCGCTTTCATACTTTCTGTCTGTCTGTCTGCGCCTCTTTTTGTTTGGCTACCTTCTATGACTCTGCGCTGCCAGCTGGCACCAACTTTAATTAGAACTAGCGAGGGTTGTTCTGAACGTAAGCAGGTATTAGCTACTTTTAACGCATGTTGCAGGCAATATTTACTTATGTCATTGAATTTGTCATATATTAGTCACACTTAATGGCACTAGCAGTTGGTAGAACAGTTTGTATATTAACTTTTATTCATTTCAAATAAAGTTTCGCTTCTAAATGTAGAATAGCAAAATGTCAATATTTGGAAATATATATGTGAAAGGTTTTTAGGTTTTTTATGAATAATATAGTAATATATTATGTAGATATTATAAATAGTACGCCTTGAACCGCCCTCTCTCCTTTGATTCCTGGTTCGTATAAACCACACAAGTATGGCGTGCACATAATCAGAATAGGTACTAAGGGAGACAGACCGCTAAGAGAGACCGGTACACGAGAAAAAAATAAAGCAGAAACAACAAAAAAACACAATGCGTCGCCTCTGTAAACTTTCAATTGACCATTTCCGTTGCTATCACGGGATGGGGAAAGGGCTGGGAGAAGGTGGAGATGCGAGCAATGCGGTACAAATGAGAATCATCTTTTAGACAGAGCAACTACAGATGATAATAAAGATGCCGCCCATTGACGACTCATAACATGTGTGCGAGAGAGAGATAGAACGAGATGCTGTGTAGGTAGTGGAAACGCTATTAAAGGCAGATCATGAGTATTTAAAATGATGCATTAAAACATTGGCAGCATGACAAAATGGGAAACTGAAGAAAAGAACCAACAAAGAATCATTCGCAAGGGGTTCAAAAAATGCTGATGAATTCAAATATGAGAAAGGATACAGTTAAAGCAAAGTTTTATCAGTTAGCCGGAAAGCTGAGTGATTCAGCTGGTTTAATGCTTCTATTATCAATTCACATGGTTTTGTTAAAAGCAAATACAAATACTACAATTCTCTTATGTTTTTATGAGACTTGTTAATGACGAGTTTTGCGAAATTCTAGTTTCGTAATAAATTAAGTAAATAAAATAACGATTAAATTTGATGAAAGACATCAGATAAATGTGAATAAAGTTGTGCTCACGATCTTTGATGAACTTATTCAAATTGGCATTGACACTGTTACTAATAACATCAGCTTAGGCAGTTTATTATAAATGTTAAGCATTGGTTCCACTTCGTCCCACCGATAAGCTTGTCCAATCTCTAACTGTTTTTCTCGCTCTCTAGCTGTCGCTGTGATTCTCAATTAGTGTGACACTGTGGCGCTCAATGTTAATAATGTAGTAGAAATGTGACTTACGCGAAATACCGAAATCCCTTGCGTTGGTCTCTTCTCTCGCTCTGTTTCTTTCTATGTTTGTTGTTATTGTTGGATGTTCGTGTCACAGAAACAGCAGCAGCAGCTGAAGCTGAACTTTCATTGTAGCAAATCAGCTGCCAGGTGTGCGTTGTTGTATCTGCTGATGTTGTTGTTGTTGCCGTTTTGCTTGTCGAATTTGCATAAGCAGCAGCGGCGCACTCACACACAAATGCGTCAGCACACAGACACTGAGTAACAAGGCAGGTTCTGTTTAAATGGGCTGCTGTGCGCCGTTTTGTTCTTGTATGCTTTTATTGTAGGAGTTTGTTGTTCTCTTTATACTTTTATTTCATTAGTTTTTCATTGTTGACAAAAAAAAAGAACATAAATGTTACTGTTTTGTATCGTTGTCGTTTTGTTTCTGGATATGTTGCTGGTGCGTTGAACGCGCGCGCGTCGACGTTGCAGTCGCTGCGGCCAAACACGCGCAACTAAAACTCAAAATAAAAAAAAAAATATAAAATGCCGCGCAACTAAAACAAATAATACGCGTTCAATCTGTGTGTATCTCAATCTTCAACTGTCACCGCGAACAGCACACACATAAAAATATCAAAAAACATACATATATGTTTATATATTTTTTTTTTTATAAATACATACATTAATATATGTTAAATCGAGCAAAAATGAACGTAAAACAGAAGTAAAATATAATTTTCGTTTTAGAGCTCGCTTTGTGCGCTGTGCGCTCCGTACGGAATGGCTTTTGTAGTGAGCAGAGCCCAGCGCACGCTGCTGTCGCCGTCGACTGCCGCTGCTTGGTTTCGTTTTCGTTGTTGCTGTAAAAATACACACACAAGCTCGCGCGCTATGCTCGCTGTTGCGCTCAAAACTGAATGCTCAACATTTTCAAACGCAACTCAACTCGGCTTCAAGCCGCTCTCTTTTACGCTCTCTGGCTCTTGCTCTCAATCTAAATCGCTTGCTTGCACATGTACAGTGTGCGTGCGCGTCTTTTCGTGTGCATGTGTGTGTGTTCTGCTGATGATGTTCGAGTCGTTTTACAGCGCCGCGCTCTTTGAGTATATTGTGCGCTTGTGAATTTTTTTGTTCTTATTTTTTGACTACTTGACTTCTTTTTGGGCTTGACTGCGGTTTGAGGGGGTCGCGGGTTGCTGTTGGTAAAGCTACATACATACATACGAACATACATATATTCACTTTTAATAATTTTTTTTATTTTTTTGTTAATGTTTCTAATTTCATGATGCTTTCTTGTTGTTGCGTTGCTTTTTTTTCGTTTTCCTGTCTTCAACTTCAAGTCACGCCAATATGGTAAGATTTGAAAGGTAAGGTTTTTATTTGTTATTGTCCAAGCATATTTTGTTACCATTATTTTTGGGCGTTTTTTTTTTGTGCGGCAAGAAAAAGAACTTGAAATATAAATTGTGATGAAATTAACATTTTATTTCATGATTTTTAGAGCAACGCCAGGCAACTTGGAACGATAGAAAGGTGAATCTAAACTGATGATCTATATATATATATATATGTTTACAAATATATATAAAATTCTAGCTTACGTTTATAACATCTTAGACGTCTTTCTTGATCTGATTATTGATTTGCATAATCAGATACTTCGATTAAGTAGATATAAAACGTAATTTATGCTGTTTGCCAACACTGTAAGTTGAGCTGGTAGTGCAAACATATGTCGCGCGGTGACTGGCAACGTGATCCGATACACGATTTGTGTTAAGATTGACACTATCTGTGGACTGCGGACTGGGAGGGGATTTGGTCTGACATAACATGGACACGTACCGGGCTGGTGCTTCATTTAGCCAGGCAGTTCATCAGTCATTCAATATGTCTGCGATCGAATTACAGTTAGGTTAGGATAGCCACAGTTGCGGCAGTTGTGGAACACGATTTTAACCACATTTACGGCCCAAAACTGCGCGTGTTCAACTTAAAGTCATTTATAAGGTTTTTATGTTGATGTCTGTATGTATGTATGTATGTATGTATTTATATATGCATGTATTTATGTATGTTGGTGCATGTACCCATCAAGGTATCCAACCCTTTGCCCCACATGTGGTCATATCATGCGGTGCACTCTTAAAATTCATTTTTTTTATGTATGTACAGTGAAGCTCTGGCCCCTCCCCTCCCCCACCCAGCACAACTTTACAACTTTAAAAAAAAGAAGGAGGGGTTACACAATAGTTAGGCATCCCCTTCACGAAAAGCTTTGTACGCCTTTGAATTATACCCAAAAAATTTGTGTGTAAATGGGTATGGAAATATTATTTTCCATAATTTTTTGTTTTATTTTAAACTTTATTTAATTCATTCAATAATAAATAAATTAATATAGCATTCTGAGATTTGCTCTGATCTATATAAAAATATTTGATACGATCAAAAATTCTCTGTTTTTTTTTTATCAAATAAAATTCATCTACTGATAAATAAAGCTATGTAAAGGGTATCTAAAGGCCTGGCACACTTTGTTTGCACTGTCTTCTTCTGCTGACTGATTGTGGTTTTTTTATGGTACGTCTTATAAAAAACTGCGCCACTTTCGAAAAACTGAAATAATTCAAGTGCGTTGTCGTTACGATCTTGAGCCTGACTTATGTACAAGTACATTTATATATATATATATATATATATATATATATATATATGTGTATGTATGTATATATATCTGCCTTTCACTCTGCCTGCTTTGGTCTGTCTGTCTGTCTGTCTCACGTTCTCACGTTAGCCGAGGAACAATTCGATAGCTGGCTTTGTGGGTGCTCTCAACCAAACGTGACATTGATTTATGAGTGTGTTATTGTGTGTGTGTGTGTGTGTGTGTGTGTGTGTAAGTGCGTGTCTTTTAGGCAGTTTGCATGCCTTTCGATTTGGGCCAGTTGTAAATATGTCATTATTGAGGTTTTTTTTTTATCGCACAAGCATTAATCGCATGCTTCCATCTCTAAGTACAGTTTCACTCAATGAATTCTCACTCGGCGCTCTCTCACTTGATATGTGGCATGCAGCTGCTGCTACTCAATGTTCCTGTGTTGCAACTTCCCTTTATGGCTGCTTCGTTGCTGCCTTAACGTGCAACGCATGAGGACTGAGGGGCGTGGGCAATGTGACGCGACTACAGCTTCCTTTTTTTTTGATTCTCACTCTGTCTCTCTGTACTCTGTGTGTGTGTGTGTTTGTGGCCAGCAAAAGACATGCTGCAACGTGGCATGTGCCGCAATGTTCTCCTCTTTTTTCAACAACTTTGTTGATCAAAGTTCACATTTCAAATATTAACAAATACGCAAAGCAGCTCCAATTTCAATTAAGTTACATATATATATATCTATATATATATATAGTACAGTCCGTACTATAAGTATGTGTAAATGTTCTGCCAGCAGACACTGTACTTAATAGCATCCCTTCAAAAATTGAAGATCCCCTTTTAGGTTCTTATCAACATTTTACTAAAACACCTGAAGAATTAGAGATACATCAGATATATATATATTTCATGTTATACCATTAATCTGGGCTTTGGTATAACCACTACCCGATGTGATTTTTAGTTTACCGAGATTTGAACTAGTCCTAAAAATATTATTAATAATTAGATTTGAAGATTATATAGCAATAGATTAATTTCAGAAAGTTTACATAAGGAATACAAATATATATTCGATAGTTCTGCATATTCTGCTGATTATTAAAGTAATATTTAAGGTATTCCAATAGTTCTATTCGTATTCTCTGTTATATAAGAGATATCGCTTAAGTGCTGATGGATTAGTTGATAATCTGTACGTAAAACAAGTCTCAAGTACCTGCTATCCACAGTGATCTTTGATGAACCCAAAAACAAGCAATATATTTTAAGTGGTAATTGAGATAAAAATATACTGACTACTTGAGATGAAATATTAGCTATATTTGTATTGCATTGTCGCAGATTGTTAAATGTTGTCGTCAAGTGCGCATATATAATACATATATATATATACTATATATGTAGCTACAATGGGATTAATTAAACGCTTTATAAGTCTTAGGTTATGGAATCGACAGAAATGCCACGCTTTCTGATACAATACACCCATTTATAACTACACAAAAGAAAATTTTTCAGCAGACGCGAATAAGGAAAAAAAAATTAAAAAAGTTTTAAAATTAATTTTGAATTTCGATCTTAAAATGTAGTCAGCAGATTAATTAAAGATATTAATGGCTCCTTGTAGACTTACAAAAATATATCGAAATATATATAAATATCAACATATATATCTTATATTATATATATATATAAATATATATATATATAAATAAATGAAATGTGAGCAACTTTTTCTGATTTCACAGATGATGCTAAATATGCGAATATTTTACAATTATTGTTGCTACAATTAAAATCGTATAATTATAATGATTCATTTCATGGGTGACTGAAAAAAGTGCTTAAAAACTTGGATAGAAAGTTTCTGAACAGCTGAACAAACTCGCTTTGTTGCCTCAAAACGTTGCACATCTTGCAATACAAGAAATTACGGTTTGATTAAGTTTACTGGTGTCTCTTGAAGATTGAGAAATGGCTGCACTGCACACCGAATGCCATATACCACATGCCACAAACAACTACAACATGCCACATGACGAACGGACTTGTAAGTCAGAGTCGAAGTCTGGAATGAAGTAGGAACCATAAAATAAAAACTTGATGTATGATTGTGGCTCATTGTGGATCGTTTCAATTACAGGCACCGTGTGGGTTTTTATTTTTAAGGCTTGGCCCTGTTTGCTGCCAGCCAGTTGGCCAACTGGTTGGGTGGGGGTCGCAGCCGGCATGTGGCGGGAGTTAGTGAGTGGGCATTGGCTACAGCAATGGCTCTGGCTATGGCTTTGGGTCGGCAAGATCGTTGACAATGCTGATTTGTTGGCTTTTGGTGGGTTCCGCAACAATCCGTTGTCAAAAAGCGACTACAACCGACAACAACAACAACAAAAAGTGGCATTCGCCTTGTTTGTGTGCATGTGTGTGTGTGTGTGTGTGTGCGTGTGTGTTTGCTTTTGTCTCTGTAAAGTTGAATGGCCTCGTTTGTTTCTCTTTGGCTCAACATTGAATAAGAACACAAGAATGACGACGCTCTGCAGCCAATTCTAATGGAATTCCAATAAGAGCTCAAAATGGGGAGCCTAAAACAATCAGTATGTGTGTGTGTGTGCCTGTTTGTGTGTAAATACCTGTTGCCTTGTTGGATTTTTTTATTTTTTGTTGCCACGCAACAAGTTTTAGTTCAAACGTTAATCGATAAACGATAAGCGATAAATGTGCCTTCGCTTCGCCAGGGCGCCAGCAAAAGGATATACCTTCTACAGCTGATTGCTAGGGCTAGAGTAACAGAGTCTAAGAGCAACAACAACAACAAATGCAATCACAACAGGTAAGAGCACGCTAGCAAGTGAGCGTTACACACACAAACAACCTAAGACGCGCTCTCTCTCTCTGCCTACTAACAGAGTGGTACTAGCTGCTCTCGCTTGGAAACGAACGGAAACGAAGTTAAAACAACGCTTCAGTACGAGCTTGGCATTTGCTGACTACGCCGACTTTCGTGTGTCTGCTATTGTGTGTGTGTTGCGTATGTGTAATTTTGTGTGTGTGTGTGTGTGTGTATGTGTTTGCTGACTTGCTTGCTTAGTTAGTGCGTCACTTGCAGCCCCCCCTCTCACCCATCAAGCTAGTCAGTCAGTCACATTGTGCAATCAAACAGAAAAGGTAAAAGGAAAAAAATGTCAATTTCGCTGCTGCCGCTGGCTGCGCTGCTGCTGTTGTGCTGCTGCTTACGCTTCAGCTGGGCCATCGAGTGTTACGTGTGCGATGCAAGCGATACACAAAATCCGTTCCAGTGCGGCGAATATTTCGAGCGTTTCGATCAGCCGGACATTCAGCCGCAGAACTGTTCCAGCGTCCATGGGGCTACTTTCTGTGTGAAGCATGTGGGCCGCTTTGAGGGCGGCATCGGTGCGAAACGCTTCTGCAGCTCCAAGGATCTGGGCAACTATTGTGACTATGTGCGCAACAAGGGCGATCGCATGGACTATCGCAGTTGCATCTACACCTGCGACACCGATGGCTGCAATGGCACCAATCAACTGGCCATCGGACGCTGGGGTGTGGCGTTGACGTCGCTAATGCCTCTGATGCTGATGATCTGGCAACGCTGCTAGTAGAGAGCTTGCGCTTGCCAGCCAGACAGAGAAAGAGAGACAGAGCGAGAGAGTGTGTTGATGAAAACAAACATAGCTTTGTTAACAAAAAAGTAAACACAAAAAAAAAACCGAAAAAACAAACAAGTGCAGCACAGAGCTGCCGTCGTAGTTCTTGATTACTGATTTTCATTTTATATACTACATATGTAATTATTAGTTTTTTTTTTTTCGCTAGTTAAGTTTTGTAGTTTTTTAAGCTGAATAAAAGTAGAGTTTCTCACACAAATTTGTCAACAAACGGCGGCGTGCTTCATCTGCCTACGCCCATGTAGGGATGGGTTGGTGCGTGGGAGGGGGTGGGTTGTGTGCTTGGGCAATTTAATAGTTTTTGCGGCAATATTGGTTAATCTACAGATCAATATCAGTCGCAGTCAAAGCCACAATAACTGCAACTGTGACACACATTTAAACGACTTTGCATACCCTGTGCAAAGCAAGCGAACTGTGAAGGGTATTTTAAATGCAGCTCGATCTTTTCCGTATATATAGAATCCACTAGATAAGATTTCATTATTTGGGATGTCGTGCTTTAATCATGAAAAGGAAAGGAAATATTATTTATTTATTATATATTTTATTATATTTACAAAACTTTTTAATTTGTATAAAAACCAGTCTAGTTGAGATTTTGAACTTTATAGTTTGTGTCACTTCAGTTGAAAGATGTTGCCACTGAATTATTTATCAAAGATGATGTTAAAAATACTTAAATCAAAATTTAAATGCTTAGTTATTGTCGATCATCTTTAGATCTGGTATAATTAGCACAAAAGTATCTTTTATATCTCTACATAAGCAAAAACAATTCTAGTATTCTAGATTTGAACACAGACAACTATTTAGCTAATACTTGAAAGTTGTCGTTGTTTTTGTTGTTGTTGCTTTAGTCGCCTTGAATTGTCTTACGATTGACGGACGACCCTCAATCGAATGGATTGTAACCTGTACGATTGATCGGCTCATCAATAAATAGATTGATATTGACATTTCATTAAGCGAAAACCATTTAATCCGCATTTCAATTTGGACGAGTTCTTGATTAAGGTCGAGATGACAACCTCGCCTGGTTTCAATTATTGCCTATACATATAAATTTGTTTCGGGGCTTTTGAGGTTGGAATCGCCGCCCACGTTATGCCAATTCCAATTCCAATGACCAGTGCCCAGTGCCCAGTTCCAGTTTCAATTCCATTTACAGTTGCGTAATTGTCTAAATTGAAAACGCCTTGAGGCGCTATCATTGTGGCGCTAATTTGAGTCTCTGCCTGGGCGGACAACGCCACCCAAAAAGATCTTCAACATAAATACAGGCATACGCATACACACACCAACATACACACACACACATTGACTCTCATCACAGACATTCTATATATAGATGAAATTTCAGGTTCTAATCGAGGCTACATTTTCGCTTGTTGCTTGTTATCGGTTGACAGACACTTTTGACTAATCTAAAACGTGTTCAGCAATGGATGCTTCCCAGTGTTTCTCTGGCACCGAGCTCTTCAATTGACTTTTATGACATGGTCTCATCAGAGCAATACAAAGAAATACATCATATCATGTTCATCATGTTGTTTATGTTGGAAGTGAGCATTGCCCTCTTAATGGAACGCAGCCGGAATGTCTAATGATCATTCAAATGGTATCCAAATTTATATATATATATAAATATAAAGGTTAAACTTCAAAAATTCATCTTAAAAAATAGGAAATACGAATTTCGTGCGACTGAATGAAAGTAACAAATATTTTATGTTTCGGCTCATTAGAACCAAATATGATATGAATATCATTTGAAATTAACTTGTATAAAGAGAGAGTTCAGTTTCCAGCACCAGCTCAACAAATTGAGCTCGCAGCTAATCAATTTGAGCGGCGGACAAACGATCTTTAATCTCCGATCTTACGTCAAACCCAGAAGCGTGTTCGCAATTTCGCAACAAATGTGCGGCCCACAGCAATTTGTTTTTGGAAATAGAGCCTAAGTAAAGCTGATAAGCTGATAATCTGTAATTAGCCAAAGCGCGGATTTGTTATGTACAATAATATATGGTATACCCTGTAAATGTAGGAAATGATAGCAGAGGCATTTAAAAATAGATATTTCTATGGTGTAAAATAAAAACTAAATAAAATAAACTATATTAATTTAGCAGCTGTTTTTTATTTATTTAATGTTAAATTAAAATTCAAAATTAAAAAAGATTAATCAGATTTCTGAGCGAATATAAAAGCAAAATAATCCAAATTTTTTTGTATATTTTGGGAAAACCCAGAAAAAACCAATAAAAAATGAGATATGATCCACGAGCAAAAATAATGTTTTAAACTGAGTTCTTAATTACAGAAATGGAAGACTCTGAATTAATTACATGATATAATCTGTTTGAATCATTACAGTGTAGTCGAAACGGTTCATGCAAGAAATATTTTGTAGTATTAAATATTATTAGTATTGAGAGAAAGTGGAAAAAAGTAACGAGAATGTTTAGAGTGGATTATTTTATACTTTATACCATTTGGTGTGAAAATGTAATACAAGTTAGAACTAACAGAATAAAATAATAAATTAGCATTAATAATTGTTAAAAGCTACAATTTAATCTGGGGTTTATAAAGCAGTTTTATATGAATAACCAGTTAAAGAAAATTAAGCAGTTTTAGTTTTCGTTGTGTTGCCAAATTATAATTTTTTGTAATATGGTAAAAATTAAAAGAGAGTAAAAGAAGAGATTAAACGAAAAAGGACTTTTGTGCAATATTATTTTTGCTGCCTTTATTTAATTGGTATCTAATAGTCGAACATGCCTGCCAAATGACATGTTTATGTTTATTCAAGCACATTTTATGAAAAGGCGAAGGGGTCAATAACATTTGCTGATACGTTCAGACGCTGTGCGAGACGAGAGGCAACAAATGGAAATAGGAGTCGAGAGCATTTGGGGGATGCAAGTTTTTGAGCCTGAAATGGGAAATGGGAGAGGAACGGCGACAGCAGCTACTCAAGGTCATTGCCAAGTGCCACTAAATGCAATGCAAAGTTTCACAACATGCACAAAGATTGAAAAGGAGGCGCAGCGACAGAGAGAGAGAGAGAGAGAGGGAGAAAAAAAACAGAGTGCGTATTAATAGAAATGCAGACAAGACAGACAAGTCATAAAAACGGAAATAACAAACATTGCGAGTCACATTACAAAAATCTAGAGAACCCGACGAGCACAACAAACAAAAACTCAGTAAATTTCCGGACGATAAATGCGACGACATTAGAACGTGCCACATGTTAAACACGCGCACACACACACACACACAAGTAACACACAAACAACCCTCGAATTTGAAGTTCTCAGTTTTACTCCCCCTCCCTTAAGCCGGGAATCGCTACGATTTGGTCAAATACGTAAATTCCCGAATGCATTTTGCTTCCTGGAAATCGCTACGAGGTTTTCACAAGGGTCGCTTCTGGTTTTTGGCTCTGTTACGCTTTCGCTTCCTATTCCTGTTTCGCTATTGTTTCGCATTTGCTTTTTGCTTTTGCATTTGCCGTTTCCTTGTTCGTATCGCTGGTGCAAATTGCGTCGTTTGCTTTGTTCAGTTGCTTTGGGCTGCTGCGACGTCATTTTAACAGGGTTGCAACCCCATTCCGCTTGATCCTAAGTCACACACACACAAAGAAAGAAGGAGAGAGAGAGAGAGAGCGCGAGAGAGCGCAAAAGAGCGCAAAGTAGCGCACAGTTTGAGTGAACTCTCTCTCGAGTTGAACTGACCTAGGCGCTATACAGATGTGGATGGTATTTCGTCATTGTCCTAGCCAGGAAACAAAGACACAAAGGCAACGCGGATGTGTTCCGCTTAAATCCCACACTAAATGCGAAATAAAGCCAAACAAAGAATTTTCAGGTTTTGTTTAACTTGCGCTAAACTTGTTGGAAAAAGGAAAAAGCTCTAAAAATTTCACTGCCACAAAAGAAAGTTGAAAGTTCAGAATGCATATTTGCCATGAAGGTTTTTACTTAGTTTAAGTGGCAATATATTATTTAGATTTTTGTCCAGCATAAGCTAGAATATTGTAAGTGATTCTATCTGCAATGTTTGTGGCAGTGTCTCAATTCGTAACACGTGGCTGAATTGGGGCCAAGCATTGCTAATAAATCGCCATAAATGTTGCATGAGATGCAAATTAGGTGCACAGATGGCACAATTCAAGCCAGACGAACAGCATGAAAAAAACAAACAAAACCAAAAAAAAAAAAAACATTTGATAATCCGTACAAATTAAATGCAATTGAAATAAATTTTTGCATGCCAAGAAATTGGCAAAGTTTGTGCTTCATCTTCGTGTGGCGGGGCATGCAACAAGTGTGCCAATTGCATAAATTTATTGGCAACGAATTCCGCGACAAGCCACAGGTCGCTGCAGCAGGTCCACACCACAGGTCCGAGCACATCCCCTAACCCCACACACAATATCACACTCATCCCCATCCCCATTCTCATCTCCATCCCCACGCCGATCCCCATCGTCAACCCCAGCGGCTAATTGTCGCCTGGAGCTTGTTTCGCTTGGCTGCCACAGTTCAAAGTGTTAATTGCCGCATAAATTTTGATAATTGAGGCAAATTGTTGTCTCACGCCCCCTTCCCCTTACCCCCCAAAGGATTGCAATGAGCCCAGACAAATATCTCGTTGGGGCTCTATGAAAAATTATAAGTGTTTTTTGTTCCATCTGAAATTGATGCACCTAAAATGCTATAGAAAAATTTGGCATATTTAAAGATTTAAACTAAATGACTTGAAAATTAACTGATCTCATTTAAAGTGCATTCATTTTATAGATTTTCTCTGCGAACACATGATTAATTTAAGTATGACAAAAGTGCAACGATATCAAAGCTTATTGGCCTCAAAAAGTCACGTTAGAAATGCCAAAGAGTTGGTTTTCTCTGTCTTTTTGTTATATATATTTTGTTGTTATTTATTTAAGTTTTTTTATGTGTGTGTTTGTTTTTCGCCCATCTTTGGATGAGTTGCCGGTTATGGAACAAAGTCCGACAAGACAGCTCAATACGGGCCCAAAGAAACCTGTCACACCAGAAATAGCATGTTCTTTGGCGACGATCTCTTAAATATGTTAACGGTCATTCACCATGGAGAATATATATATATATATATATATATACAAAGAGAGAGAGAGAGAGAGAAAGGGAAAGGGGGGAGGCAACGAATACAATGCGAAAAGAAAACAATTCGAGTTCCACACAATTATTTATTGTCTGTTTTTTTTTTTTTTTGATTTTATTTCAAAAGAGCCGTTTTCGACGTGCTTTGTCCGAACTCTAAAAAAGAAAAATAAAAACTAAGAAAAAGAAAAAATGAAGTTTACGAAATGAATTCGAATAAATAAAACATCACTTGATATGCGAAACGAGAACAAGACAAGTCTGAGTATTTTCTGTATTTCGACTATGTCACAAATTTCGTCGATTTCAATGCCCCCCAAAGAATCCAATCCAATAATAACCTTTTGATCAGTTTGCTATTCTCACATTTTGGCATTGAATTCATTTCGAAAGTTTAATAATATGGAAATCGTATTTTTTTTTTTTAAATATTTCCACTCATTTTGCATTTATTTTTAGCGTGCATTGATTTTATATATGTCAATTTAAATGCATTATCAGATCAAGAGGCATAAATCGGTTAAAAAAAGGAGTTAATTTCAGCTGCTATTTTTAGATACAAATCGAAATCACTTCGATTTAAAAAAAATATAATTTCGGTTGCCTTTTCCTAGTTTTTCTAGGGTATTCAAATTGCTGTATTCAAATGTTTTTTGGTATTTTTACAATTTTATTTTGTTCCATTAGCTTAACTACTTAGAGCGACAGCAAACACATGTCGAGTGTCAGCCGCAGGTGGTCAAGGAGAAGGAGGAGGAGCAGGCGGAGGAGGAGGGCGATTGTGTTAGCTGCCTCAGGCTTTAAGGCAGACTTCAACTCAGACTCAACTCAACTCGTTGGCATTGACCGCAAAAGCAAACGTAAGTTAAAAAAAATAAAACAAATAAGAATTATTATATTAAAAAAAAGAATTAGAAACGCAAAGATTTCGAGTGAGCAACAAAATGCGGTTAAGTCAAATGCTCGTCAGCTCGGCCATGTCAAACATGGCTAATATGGCAAATATGGCCCGCTAAGCAGGTGTCATAACTAACTGGCAATTACACGTCTACTTTTATGGGTTTACCGAATATTTGATGGCTTCTCGTTTTGGCCATTTCAAGTGTCACATGTGTCAATTGTCAAGACAGTTTATAGGCCAAAAGCTACAAATTGCCATCCAGTCCATAAAAGTACATTTGCGAAATCATAACTTAGGATCTGCTCAAGTTTTATGTTGTTTTTGAAAGTAGTAGAATATCACATACGATATCGGTGTATAACATACACTCAGAAAAAATCCATAAAATTAAAGGAACATTTCAAAATATATAAAAGTATGTCTTCATTTTAATTTTTAACATGTTTTATTTTGTTTTAATATAATATGTAAATATAATAAAATACTAGTAAAAGAAAATAATATTTATGGAATTGCAAACAATCATTTTTAGAAAATGGTAATAATATTTCACGAGTTTGACTTAAATGAAAATAGAAATTAAAATAAATTAATGAACTAAGTAAAGTAAATTTATGTTTTTTTTTTTTTACTTTTAGGAAATGATGTGGTTAATAGAAAATAATATTTATGGAATTGCAAGCGCTTATTCTTAAAGAAAAAATATTTTTGAAAATTTCCCGAGTTCGACTTAAATAAAATTAAAAATTTAATTAAATTATGAACTATGTAAAGTAAATAGTGTTTTTTTTTACTTTTAGGAAATGATATGGTATATAGAAAATAATATTTATGGAATTGCAAACACTTATTTTTAGAAAAAAGATATTTCTGAAAATGGTAATAAAATTTCTCGAATGAAATTATAAATTTAATTAATTTATGAACTATGTAAAGTAAATTTGTTTTTTTTCTTTTATTTGAGCAATTTTTAGGCTCGTTCGTTGTGGCAATTCGGATAATATTCCTGCTTAGCTTGTGGAGTACCCTTAATGCTATCTGTCCTCAAAGAAGCGAAACAAATCGTGTAAATTTGAATTATTTCTATGCCGCTGCGCAATTCGACGACCCAATTGTGAACATGAGATTTGACCCAAAGTCAAATCTTTGATATGCGCATGAAAACCACAGATGTGGGTTGCATGTGCCACGCCTATTGCGTCGCGTGTCAATCGAAAGTGGGTCAAACCACAGTCCAGATATGTAGTTAACCGAAGCCAGTGTCAAATCCAAAGTCAAGATAAAGTCAAACCAAATGTTCGACATGACGTGGAAGGCGTCTTAACTGTTTCAACTGCCACGCCCTAGCAGATCATACAGATCAACATATTTGATTGTTGGTAGGTGACTTGGCTTAGCCGGTTTAAACGCTTTTTGTTTGCATTTCAAAACTGGCCTCAAAGCAAGTTTCTTTTCTTTTTATACATTTTTTATTTTCTTTCGGCTTATTTGAATATAGATTTTGTTATTGAAACCCGTTCCAGATCAAGGCCAAAAAGCAAAAGAAATGAGAACTTAGCAATAAATATATTTTTTTTAAAAGCAAAAAAAAAAAAATAACACAAAAACATTTAACGACTAAAATTAATTATTAAATAAGATGTATAAATTAAAGCGGTCAAACGAGCTGCGCAGCTGAATCTTTTGACGTTTCGGCTGCTGTGGCTGCCACAGTGACACCTGTTGCCGCTCGATGATGCAACAGGGGTGCATCCACCGTGTCCAGTGCATCGAGCTGTGGATACTTGCCGGATTGCCCGGAACTGCCCGTCGCAGCTGAGCGCGCTCGATAGTCATTGATATCGTTATCGTGTATCGCATCGTTGGGAAACTCGCTGGCCAGATGGTAAATGACCTTCTGGAACAGGAACTCCGATAGGTTGGTACGCAAAAAGTACAGGAACACCCAATTGGAGAAGTTGCATTTCTCAATGACAGCCTTAATATCCGATTCCTCCAGTTTGCCCGGCTTGGCCCAGTACAGCGACCATTTGGAAAAGGTGACGCTAGAAAATGGAGAGAGATAAATATATATATAAAAATTTTGATTCAAATAAACCCAAACTGATCCATTCGAAATAGTTTGTAAAGTGAACGCGAATTGATACATAAAACCATATAGATTTGATTGAATAGATTAAATTGATTTATGGATCTAAAATTGTTTCTACTTCTTTTGAAACCAGAAATCGTAAAAATTAAATAGATATATAAATTAATATGGGAACTTTTTAATGCAACTATTTAAATAAGTTTAATGGGTATACGAAAAATAGATGAATATTGAGAGAACTAATTAAATAACTTACTTTTTGTAGTAGATGAGCGTAAGCAGGCGCCACAGGAGACCCAATATGGTCATGGCCAACAGAAAGGTGTACCAGAACCAAAGTATAGTAAATATCTTCTCATTCATAATATTCAGGGCCATGACGCAGAGTGTGTCGTGGTTCTGCAGGGAACCGCCAGCACCATATTTGTAGAAGGTGCACTTGGTTACCTTGGGAAAGACGACATCGAGTGCATCCATTTGATCGATCCAACGCTCGCGTAGCACCTTAATGCCCAACGTAAGGAACTGATGGCCCAGAAAGCGATTCGTCCAATAGATTTGGATGCACAGATTGACCAAATTGAGCAGCTCGGCAAAGACAAGATGTGCGCCCCACGATTGATTCAGTCGCATGCGATCAATCATTGTCCTGCGTATGTTAATCACACGCTCCTCGGTCTCCGCCATGGATGGTATATTCAGTTTGCCAATCCTCATGCTGTCATTCTTCAGGTATTTGGTCAAGCCCACCATGCGCAGACCGTAGACCAGTGCCTTAATCCGTCCACCCTCCCACTTCTTCCAGGCAATGTGCGGCAGATAGAAGCACAAAGATTGACCAAACAGAAAGAATGGCACCCACTGGTAGTAGGCGTGTCGCTTCACTTCATCCTCATTGGCATTGTAGGGTCCAATTCCTGGTTGAAAAATGGAGCCACTGTTTAGCGCCGAATTGTTCATGTGACGCACCTGTACAGTAAAACCAAAAAAGAGAGATCACATTGAGATATCATTGGTAATATTATTATTATTGTATATTGGGATAACTGATCTATTGTACCCCCTATTTGAGCCTATAGTTTCTCCATTCATTCAACAAATTAATAAATTTGATTTTGTTTTTGCTAGTAATTCACTTTTTATTTCTTGTTCTTCCTTTTTTTTATCTTTCTTTATCTGCATTTTCGTTCGAACTTACCACTGTAAATGTGGGCGTAAAGAAGCAGAAGGTGTTTATAACTGGGGCGACCACGCTATCGGATATGCACTGTATGTGTTCGCCAATATATTGACGAGATGTGATCAGCAGGGTTGCCACCAGCAGCAGCACAAATGTCATGCGATAGTGCAGCTTAAACACAATATTATCGATAATCACACGCGATAAATCAAACTTGAGATATTGCCTAACCGAACTGAACGTGTTCAACATAATGCCAACTTTCTAGCTAAAAGCTAAACCCAGTCGAACACTTGAATATTAGACCATATGCAATCGAGTTGTATTTGTTTTTGTTTTTTTTTTCTTTTTTAGGATTGTGGGATTTGTTTGCGAGCAGCTCCTCGAATCGTGGCTGTTTTCTTGCCAACGAACTGCTGAGAATTGAGGCAGTTGCCGCCAGCCAATCGAGCGTGGCGGAGTTAACTTATCAACCTGGCAGAAACCCCCCTCGCCATGCCTTGCAGCACCAAATGTGCCACGATAAGATAATATTTATAAAATCAACAAAGATTTAATTGAGTTTAACCCATTTCATTTTTGGTTCACATAAATATATATATATATATGTCTTCATACCCTGTTAGAGCCAAAAACTTAGAAGGGCTAAAACTATTAGCTTTGTTTTAGACGTTTGTAATATCTCCACAATTTCACTTTCAGTCGAAATTGTTTGAATTTTTTGTCTGTATTTAAGCCAATCAAAGGGTAACTTGTAGTCGAAAATGCCAGAAAGTACGACCTGTATACAAACCATAAGCAGAAAGAGAAAGAGAGGGAGAGAGAGAAGGGGAGAGTTCTAGGTTTTGAGGGAAAATGGCCACTCAGGCAATGTGCTCAATAGATAAGCTTTCCTGATTCTTGGTACTATGCAAGGCGTCCCAATAGAAGAGAGTCTTCTCCACATAGGTGAGTAGCACATGAGTTGAACAGGATTGGCTAATTTAGATCACCCTCGATTTAACTCTCACTGGAACCATTGATAGACCTCTGAATTCTGTACAGTTATCAATCCAAATCAGTGCGAGGAAAAACTTCCTGACGAATAGAGTTAAAGAAAGAGTTCAATTTTTAGCTTTATAATAGAGTAATTTAAAATTAAAAAAAATTCTTGACTTTATTGATGAACAGAATTAGGGATTAGTTATTTTTACCAAGAAAACATCTTTAAATGTGGTTTGGCGAAAGAGGTAAACCAGATGCATAACTGAAAATAGAGAAAATTACCAAAAATGGTTTATTTTAGTACACTTTTTGATAGATATATTAAATTTTTTATGGCTGCGCTAAACATAAGACGAAAATAAAAATGATTAAGAATCCAAAGTATGTACTGAAATTTGCAATATACCTATCTAGATGATCTAGTGATTAAAATTTTCATGTGAGTAGTCATTATGAGTCTATAGCCAAAAAAAGAAAAGTGACTTCAGCTATAACATATATATAAATATATAAACGAGTTTAATCTGAATCATATAAAACAGTTGTAACAGTAAAGGTTGTTGAGATTAGGAGAATTGCAACTCCATTGAAATCAGCTGTGCAATTGACCCAGTTGATGAGTGCCATAACACTTATCACGGCTTCAACTTGGACAATTTGTTAAAAAACATTGATAGAGACGCAGTCCCGGAGATTAACTATGGAGCTGCTTGGTCGGCGACAACTGTTTTGTTGTCGGATCTTTGGATCACGGCTGGTGATTATTCAGCTTTTTTTATTTTTTTTTATTTTTTTGTGTTTGCGTCATGATTGATTCATGTTTATCTGGAGTGGGCATCTACTGTGTTATCTGACATGTAGTGAAACCAATTAGCACAGTGCCAATGCGCATAGTAATATCTGAATTCTTAGGCAATATATGAGGCATTTTGCTCTACACCGGAATCTAAACACAGGGCCAGAATGCGTCAATGTCAAACAGGAGAATCCAAGTGTTTGTGAGAAACCAATATTTGGGCAGATAGCAGAATCAACAAATTGCCGACAAATTATCTGTCAGAGACAATCTCAGCCTGTCATTTCACCTGTGTCAACTTTATTTATTATGTTCGTTTTATTTTTTTTTTGCAATTTATGGAAATGACTATTTAGATCCAAATACACGAATGAAATCCCCTGATTTTTGCTATCTATTTATTTTTGACTGCATAGTCATAAATAATAAACTTTTGGCAGAATCTGCATCTCAAATAATATGGAATTAATAAATCAGTTTGTGTCACATTTCTGGATTTATTGTTTCGTATTTGAATCTAAACTTAACTGCTGAGTTTAATATATACATATATAATTTTTTTTTTTTTGAAAACTTACTTTTATTTTTATCTGTGACTGTTTGCATGTTTATCTTGAATAAATTGTTGTTTCGTTATCGCTATTTGAGTTCACTTTTTGTATCTATATCTTTGTATTAATAGCTCTAGAAATGACTGAGAATCTGCTGTTTTGTTTATCTACATAAGTGAGAGTCTGAGAGTCTTGACAACAAAATTGTATATTATATATATTTACTACAACTGAGTTTGCATCACTTTCCATAATAAGATCTTCATCTGTATACCTCTATCTTAATCTATATGTGTTTGGTCATTTTTAAAACTAAACCCGTATCTCAGTTTTACTTATCTGAGTTATTTGGTTGCGCATTACTGCTTGGCCTAGGTGGCAACAGGGACATTAAAATAATCGTCCGACGGATAAGATTGGCCTTGTTCATAGTTCCCGATAGAAGCCAGTTATGTATTAAATATGCTTAAATAACATTTATTATTTTTGCTAGGATTATCAAATATTTTAGTAGGTTGACTGGTTGCCCACGAAATGCCCTGGCCAGATAAGAAACGCTGCTCAGGCACAATGGTCCCACAAGCCAAAAGAAATTCACAAATATTTAGATTTTGACAGTAAAAAGAATGTTGCAAATTAATTAATTGCATCTGATAGAAAATTGTTTATAGATTCGAAAATTTCGAAAATTAGATTACTTGTTTGTGTTGTAAATTGTTGTTTTAATAGTTTATATCGAAAGTTTTGTAAGTTTCCCTAAACCTGGATAACAATTTTTAATCACTTCTTCTGGATCCAGTTGCACAAATAAATAATATGAATTAGTATAATCAAAAACTAAAAGTAAATCTAAGAAGTGAGAACAAGGATTACAAATTGATAAATATTTTCAAGACTATTTAAATGTTTTAAAAATCCCTTTTTTATTTGAAAATTTAATTAGAAACACTCAATTGGAATTAAGAATCCCAAGTTTTGGGGAAAATACTTTGTCAATAATAATATGAGTTTTCCATTGCGCCCATAAACTATGGCGAATTTCCAAAATTAATTCATTAAAATTTTTTTGAGTGTGAATTGCATAAATCGATGTTTTATAAATTCATTTATATTATTATTTTAATGTCCCCTGTAACAGCTGACAACTGTGAAGATATCTTTATTATTTTAGGAGGTATGATTTTTAAGAAAAAAAGGTCAAGTCACTGTGCGAAGACTGATAGTTTTTATTATTCCTTTCTATAATTATTTTTAGTGCTATTGATATTTATTATTGCTTATTTCAACATTTCAAATTTAGTTATCGTCAGGTGCGACAAAGTTCATTGATTGATCGACGTAAGTTGCAATGATTGCAACAATGTCCAATTACCGCGCTACTCCCCTGTGCAGCCCCCTCTGTGTGCATTGCTGTCGTTGCTGCATGTGTTTCATAGTTGAATTAAATTACAGGCGAAATTTGAATACTGCCAGACACAAAAGAAATCGAAATGCAAAAAAACCATTCATGCAAGGCATGCACAAAATTTCGAAACAACACATAAAAAAACATATGCAAGAAAAAAATATACAAAAAAAAAATAAAATTGAAAAATATTAAAAGCACGTCCCAGATACAATTACAATAAGCTTCAACAAGCGCCAGCAAAATAAACAACAAACTGTTTTGAAAAGAACGCATTCGCAGCACTTGCAACAAGATCTGCTTCAATAGGGAAAGTATTTTCAAAACTAATTGAAATAATTGCACAATGATCCACAAAATAGCGAAACAGGTGGAAAATGCTAAGCGAGTTTGCTCGACTAGCAGATACCGTTTTATCTTTTTTTTTTTTAACATTTTTTATTTATTTATAAATATGAACTTCATGAAATCGAAATTCCATGAGTCAGTTGATAGTAATAATATTATCAAAAGGTAATGGTAAATTTTTCTTTGAAAATGAATGTTATTTTTTTCTTCGGAAAACTTAGTGACAATTTTATTAAATGACGTATTTATAAAATGTTGACTAACTTGGCCAGAAAGCACAATGCGATAAATCACCAAAAAAAAACTTTGTCGTTGGCTCGAATAGAATGTAAATATAATCATTTAAAACTACATAAATTTGTATGCATGTTATGTTGTTAATAATAAACATTTCGTCAAATTCTATTAATATTTATTACGCATACAACAAAAATTTGCATACGTAACCGTTGTGAAGTCATCAATAGTATTTAATTCTTTTAACCCATATACGATATGAAATGTACAAACGTGAAGTTGTTGGAGAGGTGTGGTGGGGGGGGGGGGGTGTCTTTGTTTACCGTTATGCATGATAAAGTCGCTTTTGTGCCTTTGAAGTGTGCATATTGTAAATGGAATTTAAAAAACGCCAATAGACCAAAAAAAAATAATTGATTAGATTGGGCATTAATATAGATATAGATAACTAATATATATATATATATATATTTAAATACCTACGCACATCCTATAAAAATTGAAATATTTTATAGCTTAACCAGCTGCGAAAGCTGCACGGATGATTGGGCAGTGACTCAAATGTATCACCGTAAAAATGAGTTGCCATAAAAAACACCAACTACAACAAAGAAGTGAAACTATCTTTGGAAGCTTTTAAGACCTGACGCAGTGAACGGTAATTTCGGTGAATTCGCTATGAGTAAGCGATCAAATTTCGAGAAGCATCGCATTTTGAGTTCCCTCCATACTTGCCACTTCCCTTCTTCATGCAACGTGAACGATTGAATCATGCTAAAATGATAATGTGCCGAAAAAAACAACAATATTAAAATTTAAGTGTCACAAATTAAATGCCATAATTGAGCTTGACGATGGGTTACCCTAAATCTAGGTGCTATACATATTATTATGGTTTTTCCAAATTTCCCTATATAAATAAATTTGATTATATTTGATATTCTTTAACTTTTAAACACACTCTGAGATCCACTTGAACATGGCTATAATGCATTGGCTGATGATTTTTAACACCTAACTCAATCTTCGGTAGATTTGCTAAGGCGCAACATTTTGAGGAATGGTGCGAAATTCGAGTAGCGTCAACCCATCAATAAAATAACGAAACAACAATCCCCACAAATTGAAACGTTTGACGCTTTAACCAGTTCCCTCACCCCGTCTTCACACATCTTATAAGCGATATGATCAATTACGTCAGCCAGTTTTTTTTTTTTTTCATCTGTCGGTGCGGCTATTTGTAGCCAGCGGTCAACATCATCGCAAACAAGTGCTATAAATTTGGGCCATCTAATGGATTTATGACCGTTCGACTTGAGTAGGCGTTCCAAATTAGTTATATCTATGTTAAATATTATACGTTGTAATGGGCTAACCAATATTAATTACTAACAAATCGATATTTTTTGTTAATGTTATATCATAATAATCTCAATTTTTATATCTATTTGCAATATTGATATCTGAATTTCTTGCTATTAAAATTTAAACTTTATCCGAGTTTCCAAATCTGTGAATAATATATATCGAATTTAATCAACATTATTTTACATTTTTATAATATTTCGATTTATAAATATTTATGTTCTTTCATATTTTTAATCGCATTCATTTCGTTACCAGCGATTTCTTAAAATTTCGAAACGAACAAAATTGATAAGTTTATAATTTGCTAGGAATTTGATTTAAATGAAGTGAATGTCCAAAGAAACTCTTGAGAATTGTAAAAGAGCAGAATATTGGGTAATACAAAGCACTTAAAGCGATTGTTACGAGCTTCGATAAGGATCGGCGAGAGACAGAGATGGATGGAGAGGGGGAAAAGATAGAGAGAGAGGGAGGGCCTATAAATTCATATAAAACATTGGTATTGGCGTTTAATTTGGAATTAAGATAGTAAGTAAGGTGAAATAATACAGCTCGTTTGTATGGTCGATAGGAACTGGCTAAGCAGTTCAAAGATTGAGTATTGGTCGCACATAAAGAAGACAAAAAGACCAAGAAACGAGTGTAACAGGTAGTCAGCCGGTTTCGACAAATATATGTAGGCTGTACACACACACACACACACACACAACAATATACATATTACTATATGACTGTGTATGTGTGTTAGCATTGAGAGGTTTTATACATAAGGGCAAACTGGAAAATCCATTGATTGAGCGCTTAAATGAATCTATCGATGCCACAGATTGAAAGCATAACGAAAGGTTAAAAGATACACGTATAGATACAGAAACACACATACACATACAGATACAGGTAGGTACGCATGGGCAGTCAGGTAAAAGAAAATTCAAAAACTCTGTCATTTTTGTAATTACTGGCCATTATCAGACGACGCGACAGGTAAATAACAATTTGAAGGCAAACATCAGACAGTGAAAGCAGCGGCGATAAAAATTTCTATGTGTCTCCGACTCTTCTTCTTCTTTACATCTATACGTACCGCTGCGACACACATAAGCATATAAACTCACACACATGTATATATGTATATATATATATATATATATATATATATATGCTTCTATGTATCTGGCAGTAACTTGTTTCTTGTGCATTGTGCAGCCGATGGACTATGGAGTGAAGATTCCACTCCACACTCAATTGACGAATTCCGAGAACTCTTCGTATTCATCTGTTTTTTTTGTGTCTTCATCTTCGTCTCCGTCTTAGTCTCCATCTTCTTTATTGAGCGTTACATAAATAGGTGCAGTTTACGCTTAAGCGTTGCCAGCATGTTGATCAAGTTCAAAAAATGTTGAGTTTAGAATTGGAATCTAATTTTTAAGTTTGTAACAATTTATCTGATAATATTTTCTGTTTTAAATGCTCAGCAGCTGGATACTTCCCGGTATATGCAATTACCTATTTTTATTGTACTTTACTTGTCTAAATTCGCTTAACTTCTTATCGAACTTGTAATATTTGTTAATGGGTTTTATTTCGGGTATGCTTAAAAACTTACAAAACTTTATAGACAGTGTTGTCAGTCCAAAGCCACTAATATGTTAACGGCATTGCCAGACTATGGTAAGTTAGCTGATCTTTCGGTAAGTGTGCGATTGAGAAGCGTTGCCAGATGTACAGCTGGCAGCCAAAAGTGTAACTGCATTTGGCCACAAATTCGTCAACATATTCATAGATGTTTGCTTGTATGTGTGCACGCATACATGCATATGTGTGGATGTGTTTGCCATAATAAAATGGCGTCATTTGAAGAGTGGCATCACTGAGTCATGGGCACCCTTTGCTTATTCAAATGCCACTTGACCCCACTGCCGCCCTCACTTACCATCACTTACTACCCGCTTTTTCCTATGTATGAGTGAATATGTGTGTGTGAGCCGACTTAAGAGACGCGATTCAGCTTCCAGTTAGCGCTTGAGTTTTAAACGCGGCTGCTGGTGCCTCCACTAAATCATGTTTATGGGCAACAGTTTGCACTCTGCCAACAGCATAAAAAACAGGTCTGACTGCAGAAACAAAGGCGAAGCGAGTGCATGTCTCTCTCTCTCTATCTGACTGTGTGCGAGTGTGTGTGTGCACTCAAAGCGCGCACTCAACAAGATCCACCCCAAACATAAAACTTACCTGGACCACAAGCACGAACAACTCACTCTCTCTGGCGCGCTCTCTCTCAATCTGTCTCTCTCGCTCACTCACTCACTCATTCGAATTCAGCATGCACACATCTATGAAAGTGACTCGAGCGCAAGAGACCTGCTTGGCTTCCCTCTCTCGCTCACTTTTTATGCTGTATGAGTGTTACGCTCTCTCTCGCTGCCCGCTACTCCAAAGTTTGGGCTCAGTTTGAATTGTATATTCGAAGAGTGCGCTTAGTGCCCGCTGCTGTGACGGCGTTTAAATACAGAACCAAAATACAGACAAAAACTGTCTGTTATTATTTTTTTTTTGTGTGTTGCTTCTTGTCTGTCTATTTGTCCGATAAACAGCAATAGCAACACATGAAGCAGCAGCAACAGCCGCAACAACAAGCACACCACGTTGCACGTCGCTCAATTTAGTTGTTCTTCCTCCTCCTCCTCCTCGTCTTCTTTTTTTTTGTTTTTTTTTTTTTTGTTGTCGCGGAGAGCGTCGTCGACTCGAATACACTCGAGGGAATTTCTTCAGATCAGTTCAGCACGGAGCAGCGGCGAGTTTGAGCCTGCACAAAACAGTTACGGCTCATTACGGACCGCCAGATGCATTCTATGCCCTGGCTGCATTCTCAAGCGTTATGTTGGACAAGTGACGTGTGGCCGCAGCAATAAAACAATCAAAAAAATAAATAATAACAATCAACATAATTATTATTGAACAAACAAGAACTGCAATACCAATCAATCCAATCCAATTCAATCGGAAAGCAAAGCCAATTATTATTTTTTTTTTGGTAAACATATCGTGTTGTCAATTGACCGACTAAAGTGCGAAAATGTTTGATGTATTTGGCTCCGTTAAGGGGCTGCTGAAGATCGATCAGGTGTGCATCGACAACAATGTGTTTCGAATGCATTACAAAGCAACGGTGATCATATTGATCGCATTCTCGCTGCTGGTCACCTCACGCCAATATATTGGTGATCCGATCGATTGCATTGTCGACGAGATACCACTCGGTGTGATGGACACCTATTGCTGGATCTATTCAACGTTTACTGTGCCGGAACGTCTAACTGGCATCACCGGACGCGATGTTGTCCAACCTGGCGTTGGCTCCCATGTCGATGGCGAGGATAAGGTCAAGTACCACAAGTATTATCAGTGGGTCTGCTTTGTCCTATTTTTCCAGGCCATATTGTTCTATGTGCCGCGTTATCTGTGGAAATCATGGGAGGGCGGCCGACTCAAGATGCTGGTCATGGATCTCAACAGTCCCATCGTGAATGATGAGTGTAAAAACGATCGCAAAAAGATACTCGTCGACTACTTTTTAGGCAATCTGAATCGTCACAATTTCTACGCATTCCGTTTCTTCGTCTGTGAGGCACTGAATTTTATCAATGTAATTGGACAGATCTATTTCGTGGACTTCTTTTTGGATGGCGAATTCAGTACGTATGGCAGCGATGTGATCAAGTTTACCGAAATGGAGCCCGACGATCGTATCGATCCAATGGCAAAGGTGTTTCCAAAGGTCACCAAATGTACATTCCACAAATACGGTCCATCTGGCGGCGTTCAAAAGTTCGACGGACTCTGTGTGCTGCCCCTGAATATTGTCAACGAGAAGATCTATGTGTTCTTGTGGTTCTGGCTGATCTTTCTGAGTATATTGTCGGGCTTATCGCTTGTCTACCGCATCGCTGTCGTCGTTGGCTCCAAACTGCGTCACCTGCTGCTGCGCGCCCGATCACGTTTGGCCGAAAGCGAAGAAGTCGCAACGGTGGCAAATCGTTGCAACATCGGTGATTGGTTCCTGCTCTATCAGCTAAGCAAGAATATCGATCCATTGATCTACAAGGAGGTGATATCGGATTTGTCGCGCGGATTGGGTGGCGGTAGTCCTCAGAAGCAGCGTTTCGACCCCTAAATACTAAAACGAAGAAGAGAAATCGATGTCGGAGATGGAGTCTGAGTCGGATGCGGAGTCGGAGTCGGACCTGGGCCACCACCTCCTGTGCTAGGCCGGGCAGCGTGCCAGCGGCCGTAAGTTGAACAACCCCCTAAAAAACCAATCCCAACTCACTCACACTACACACCCTGCCAGCAATTTTAGTAGTAACACACGGACATACACACACTTACACATTTAAATATATATATATATATATATATATATATATATATAAACGATCATAGCTAACGACCTGTAGCTGTTTTACAGAGTCGCTCTCGGTTTAAATTTGAGTTAGGGCAAGAACGAAATATATAGAAAGAGAGAGAGAGAGAGAGAACGAGAGAGTGAGTCAGCGAGAGAGCGCACTCAAGAGTTGTGCACGCCACAAAAGACACTTAGTTATAGCTCATAGTAAAACCCACTAGTTCGTAAATACTTTAACTATGTAAAGCCAATTACAGTGGCCGCTGGCAAATTGAAGTGCTTGCAATTCGGTCATAAATACAAATGTTCTATACAAGAGACAATATTAATTATTGTAAAATATAAATATAATATGTTATAGTTTTCCAACATGCAGCACACACAATTGTTTTAAATCTGAAGATGACAAAATAAGAGTTTTTCATTTGAGTCATTTAATTTGCAATAGTATTAATTAACAAGCGTCCACTGTAACAATTTTTTTTGGTCTGTAAAATTTGTATGCTTGATTTACATTTATTTTAATTATTAGTTTTAATTATTATTACTGTCTATTTTTTTATACATAAATATATTATTTTGCTTGCAAGAGACGAATTATGTGCAGACGCACAACAAACAACGAAAATATCAATAAATGAAAATACACACAACATAAGAAAAAACACAAAAAAAAAAAAAATAAGTTTTGGTTTGAACCCAGACTACCCACGCGCTTTTTACAGCAGCCTTTAGCATAAGAAGAGAGTCTTACAACAGAAAGAGAGAACGACAGAGAGAGGGAGAGAAGTAGAGCAAAAGAGAACGGGCTCACGCATTCGCCCAAGCACTGCTGGTCTTACGCGTTGATTTAAGCGTAACGCAAGCAGCCAAAGTCGCCTTGTGCCCATGCGCAAGCGAGATGTCAATAGCGACAGCTACGCCTGCGCGCTGGACGTTATAGCTGTCCGTCTCGCTTGCACACTTCAAGCTACATTCCAGTCTTGGAGTTTTTTGTTTAAGTTTGTCGTCGCTGTAGCTGCTAAAGTTACTGAATCTGCATGGAAACTGGTTTGACCAGCACCAGCGGTAGGAGTAACTTTGGCAAGGGCGGGTTGGTGGAGGAGGGTAATTGGCCCAAGTTCAGGGCAAACGCTAGGGCGCATTTGCCAACATGACAAATGCTGTGTGCAAAAAAAAATAGTTGCGCTAATTAAAAGAAACTCCCAAAGAGAGTTGATCGCGTGACAAGATTTGACAGCTTTTCCATACAGTTTGAAAAGGCCCAAGGAGGCTAGCCACACTTATCACATTACTGCTCCAATAAACTATCAAAGTTAAATGTGTTATATTTTGTATTTAGCTCTTGCGTTTATTTGCTTATCAATTTCGTATAATTTGATATAACTAAAAAAAATCAAATAAACTAAAATTTACTGCTCATTTCAGGGCATTTTCTAATCAGCAACAGTTGCCCAAGTGCCATGCTATGCTCTCTTTTTTCGTCGCTCATTCTTCTGTCGCTCTCTTTCTCAATGCGAATTATAAGTTGGGCCACATATAGTCCCGTTTTTCGTCTAGCCCCAACTTGTCACTATAACGCATCTTATCTTATCAACGGTCTCCCATCCTCTCTGCTGCTCCGCCCGCTTCACTCTCGCTTCAGGGACACGCAACACCAGTCGAAAAAGTAATCGGGCCTCTCTGATAAGGCAAAATATACTGAAACGAGAGATGCTGTTGGCCAGCTAGCTTGATGGGGTTGTCTGGGTGGCGGGGCGGCGGGGTCGTTGTCATGGTCTCATTTCAAATGAAAAAGTGTTGTAATTGGCACACACACTTCTTAGATCACCCGAAAACATTTCAGCTTTCACACACACACACACACATTTACTCTTAAGTTTTAATTAATGCTAGCATCTAAAAAAAAAACAAAAACAAAACTTATCTATAAAAAACACGCTAATTATTTTAGTTACTTTTTTTTTCTCTGTGTACACACACTTCAGTTTTCTACATAATTTATTCTTACGACATTTTTAGAATAGCCACTTAACCTTGTAAATGTCTCCAACGTTTTGTTTAAGTACCTGAGATTTGATATCAATACAAACAGTTCAACAATTGAAATCGCCCTAATCACGAATAGGCCTTTTGTAGGCCTTTAATATAATGGCTATCACAAAGAAAACACCGACAAATATATATACCAATATATATATTTATATTTATATAAATGCATATAAAGATAAATAGAAACGATCTGTGACCGCCAATTTGAGGTATGAATGAATGGGCCTCTCCATAGTTATTTTCATGTGCTTGTAAAACACACAAAACTGTCCGGCTAAATGTTCACGGAACAACCGTGAATGAGTATTCAGTATTCAGTATTCTGTATTCTGTATTCAGTATTCAGTTAATTGAAAACGAGAAATGAGCCAGCCTTCAACAAGCGTTTGACACGCGAAAAACGAAAATGAAAATGTTAATGAAAAAACATACAAACCGAGTTTTTAGTATTGGTTTTTGTTGTATTGTTGTTGCACGCACAAATGAGTGCCTCAAATATTCACAATACTCATTCAGACTAATGAAGAGTCTCATTTCTAAAGAATTGTGTTTTTAATTGTAGTAATTACTTTCAATTAGCCAAAGACTGCCAAACAATAGAAGCAAACATATCCAAGATAATTGCCATTAATAATTGTGGCAAGGTTTGGCTTGAAATATCTAAAAAGCAAGATGAACGAGAAGCAGAGCTGACAAATAACGTATACGCCACGTTGGTCATGCAATAGCGATATACATAAAAGGAAATATATATATAAATAAATAAATAATAATTATTATTTTTGTTCATTTACTTTTCTTTAGGTTAGATTAATTCATAGATTTCTTTGGTTGCATTTAGTTTGTCTAATTTTCTTCATCTCTATAAACGTAATTTCCTAAATTTGATTGAATTAATAAATATGTATTAAATTAATTTAATAAACTCTTCTTTTTTCCCCTCTCTTTTCACAGTTTCACGCAGCCAAACTTTGAAGAAAATGATGAAAAAATGATACGAATTAAAACGGGCGTTTGCCTTTTGAGCTAATGAAGACATATCAAATGAATTCCATGGTAACCGTTAATGTTTAACGTGTTTTGAGCGATTTGCAAAACGCGTGAAAACTATTGCAACAGTACTAATCCACCCACCCACCCACACCAACACCAATACCAACAACCACACCCAAATCTCTTCATATAACACCAAAACCCACCTGCCCACTTTCAACATCTCCTCGATTAGGCAGCTGTTTGGAAGCCAACGACAATCATTAATTGTTAGTTAATAATTTCACATAGGCTGCTAAAAAAGTAACGTTTAAAATAACAGGAAATAAAAATTAACAATAAAAGACGAAAGACAAAAGTAAAGCATGAAAGACAACAACAGAAACAAGAATAAAAAAAAAAACAAAGTGCAAGCATTTTTTATACACTATATTTTTTTCTGTATTGAAAAATATTTTTTATAAACCATACATACACTAAATGTAAACCATACATAAATGATAAACCTATGCAAGTATCTACAGACGCATAATATATATATATATATATATATATATATATATATAATTAGAGATACATATATACATATATATATATTAATGATGCAAATGCCACATGCGATTAATATTTATGCTAAGAGTTGTGATCATTGATTAAGCTGTTTATAAAATTTATAAACAAATTGAATAATAAACAAAAACAAAATATAAAAAAAAACAAAAAAAAAAACAATAATTTACGCCTAGTAAACAAGATGAGCGATGAGCTTCAATTGCAAATGCCAACAACAAGCACAACAACAACAACAACAACAATAAAAGCAACAATAATAATTATTATAAATATATATATATATATATATATATAATTTATAAAATATATTAATTAATATTATTATACAATGATAACCATTTTATTAAATTTTTTTTTTTGGCAAGCGCCCTTATTATCAAACATCAAAAATAATAATCATTATTTTAATTCTTATCATATTAAAAATTTACAAATATGTTAGCAATTTTTTCGCCAGCAATTTAGCCTTTTTTCCAATTGCAATTTTTGTCATATTTTTTGTAGCATTTATATTTTAGTTTTAAGGCCATTTTAGTTTAGCGCAATTTTTTTTTTATCTACAAGCATGAAATAAAAATACAAATAATATTTATACAATTTTGTAAGCAAAAAAAAAATAATATTTTTGTATAAATCATACATTTTAGCTATATAAAATGAAAGACTCAAAAGCAATATTTAAAAACAAAAATAAAATGTAAAAGCTTAAAAAAAAGAAAAGAAAAGACAAATAACCAACAACAGCTAAAAGATATATATAATTTTATTATATGTAAGTGAGCACATTTACAAGCCAGCTTGATAAATATATATATACTTTTAAATATCGATTTATAGATTTATCGAGTGTGTAAATGCGCCACAGGCCGTAAGCTAAGTTTTATAAAATCCATATTATTTTAAATACGATTTTTGAATAAAAAGGAACAACAACAATTACGAAAAACAAAACAAACAAATATCAAAAGTATTATATCATTTCTAGTTCCTTGCCTATCTTATCTAATTGCCCCTCCCTCCCCCCCTTCATAATCTCTATCTACACATCAGACGCAAAATCACAAGCAAACAACAAGTGAACCCAAAACGTGAACCTCAACTTTAACCTGGGAATTCTGGAGAAAACCGTTTGGATGCATGCAACAAGCAATAAAGTTAACTAAATGAAAACCAACAACGAGTGCGGTGAAGTACAAAATGCTCTTCTATAGATGATAGATCTCTTGATATATCTAATATATTATATATATATATATATATATATATATATATATATCTATTTGGCATCTGTAATCTTTTATTCACAACAAACTACGAGTAAAGTGTGATGAAGCTAAATGCAAACAGCGCATCAAACGAAAAAATTCAAAGGCTCAGATTTGTTTGCGTTATACGTAAGTACAGTAAACGCTTGTTACGATGCATTTTTTACTTTTATCTTTCTATTTCTCGAACTGCTTTATGGAATGGAATTAAATGTTTACTATCTCAAATATTTGTTAACTGGATCACTTTAGTGCATACAAATAGTTCACTATAGCGTTTATTTACTGTCCCATAAATGCGGTTTATGTGGTTCATTATGCAGTCTCTATGCCTTTTCAAATGCACGATAATCCTACATAAGTTGACTTATCCCTCGAGCATTTCCTCAAAGTTACTCAGTCTCTGTGGTTGTGCGTTGCTTGTTGTGTTTGTTGTGTTTGTTGTGCCTTGTTTGAGTTGGTGCCTCAACAAATGCCAATGAACCGACTCGCATTCGTTGCACAAGCGCTCGCTCCGAGCAGAGGCGCACTCGTCCGCGCATTCGAGCACGTGGCAAGCAATTTTTTTTTTTGTTATTGTTGAGTCAACGTTTCTATATCTGATAATAGGAGACCTGTAGACGACTACTTCTACAGCCTCCCATTTCAGCATTGCGAAATCTGAGTCCATATTCTTGGGACCATCACATCATATCGGATTATAACTGCAACACAGGCATAGTTGTCATAATCTTATGCCACTCGTGCCATATATATATATATTTTTTTTTAGATATTTGTTTACGCTTGAACAAAACGTAGGTCAATTTTTTTCTGAGGAACATGAGGCAGACGAAGCCAAGACTTAATTGAAAAATATACGTTTACATTGAGTGTTATTTATTTCATTTTATAGTAAACATAGTAAAACAAATAAATATTAGTAGCAAAACTATTACAAATATTTAATTAAGTGCGACCAGTTAAAGATTGATTTACGTTCAATCCAGCTTGATAAATTCACACGTAGCGCAATGAGTAAAAAATTGCAAATATTTATGACGCAAAAAGTGCAAACATTTGATGTGGAAAGTGTGTGGTGCAGGTGCAAGAGGCATGTCAACTGGGTGCCACGAGTGCCACATTGCAAGGTGTACGTACGAGTTGGATTGGAGCTAATTCAGTACAAATGTATAAGATGCAATCCTAGTTGCACTCAAAGTCTTGCAACATGCTTGTCGAGCAAATTAACATAACAAATTGAATTAAAAATTGCAATTCTCCAGGCGCGCCCTCAATAAAAAATAAATAAATAAATATGACAACATAAGAAAATGTGAAATTCAAGTGGGTTACGGAACGATTAGGGTCAACCACAAGTCAGAATATGCAATTGGAATGTGAGAATCGCCCACAACTTGGGCAATTTATGAGTATTACGATTATTACAAAACACGGCTAAAACAAGGGTCGAAACAGCAATTGAGAGCCCAGGAAATGCCAAAGTCAAAGTGAAACAAATCACTTGATAAATGCACAAATTTTATTATATATTACTCAAGTAATTTGAATTTGATTTACTTATCACAAATTTATCTGAAAGTGTTTGCGAAAAATTTGTAATTGCCTCATTTGGAGGCTTTTAAGAATGAGTTAAAATAAAATTGTAGTGTAAAAATGGCAGATAATATCTCTATATATCTGTGCAATTTATTTTATTTTGCATGCACTTTGAATGACCATGAATATTGCGTAATTTGCAAAAAGTTCGCATCAAACAAAATGCCGCATCAAATGTCAAATAAATTGTAATTCTAGTTTAATCTAAACAAACGTGTTGCATAAATGCGAATCAACACGGATCATTGGCGACCTCTGGCGACCATAAATTGCATAACAGCCACAAAATAGTAGCATGTGTGTATGTGTGTGTGTGTGTGTATGGGTGTAAACGATATGTGCTTAATTTGCAACACAATTTATTTATTTATTAAACAAAAAAAAAAACAACTATCAAAAGTTGCTTGTCTATTTTTATTTTTGGGGGTTCGTCTTTTGTTTTTGTCTGTTCGTCAGATTTATTGTTATGGTTTTTGTTTTGTTGTCTTTATTTTTATGCTGAAATGTAAACAAAACTTGACGAGGCGGCTCTGAATTAAAGCACAGCTGCCAAGTTTTTCACAACACTTGTTGTTATGAACGCCGTCAATTTCAATTTATTGTTGCTACAATCAGTGGGCAAATTTATCACATTTGCCAAACCCCCGAACAGAATCATGAATTTGCATTGTCACTGTCATAAAATGTGTCATTTTGCATTATTAGCATCAATAATGCTATATTTATGCCTGTTAATATCCTAGAATCTGAAATGATTTACATTTGATCAGTTTGATCTTTGGAAATATTTAATACTTGCCAAACTGCAACGATTTAAATATGAAATTAATTGATAAGCATGGAGAACTTTTTGGCTTAGTTATCAACAAAGTAATATAAATAAAGTATATATATTTCCAATAACTTAAAAAATTTAAAATTGTTTGTTAATTATTTACAGCTGGCTTTACCCAAACCTTTCAAATAAATGTGTTAAATACTCTCAGATTAATTATATATTTTTCGTTTCAAATATTTATTTGAAATATTTCCATTTTCATTTTCATTTATATAAAGCAGACTAAAAATAGTCGACAATTGTTAACAAAAATGCTAAAAAAAAAAAATCGAAAAATTTAACTAAATGAATTTTGGAAATATTTAATACTTGCCAAACTGCAACGATTTAAATATGAAATTAATTGATAAGCATGGAGAACTTTATGGCTTAGTTATCAACAAAATAATATAAATAAAATATATATATTTCCAATAATTTATATTATTATGTTCGTCATATGTAAAACGGTCACAAGGGGAAGTGGTTTATCAGCCTGCAGCTCATCCGCCTCGTCACTCGAGCATTTTGCTCGAGGAATGCGGATTAATCAGTGGCATTTGCCTCTGATTTGTAAGCTTTTAAGTAATTACTCACTAATCCCAAAATTATCAACCGAAATGGGAACATTTAAAAGGTTCTCAATTATTTTTTTTTAATTTACGTTAAATTTCAATAGTTTCCTCATTGTTTTACCTATTATTTGGGATCATTAAATTTGTGTGAATTTCTTCTGTCTGTCTCTAACTCTATCTATCTCCCTCTCTCCTCTCTCTCTCTCTCATTCTCTTTAAGCGTATGCCTGATTATTTTCGTGGTCATACGATAAAAAATGTATTTTGTTGTTCATAAAACGTTATCATTTTTATTATCATTTGGCATCTAAACAAATTAATACATATATCAATCAATTTTAAACACATTGATTAGCATAGCACAATGATTGATAGACCAATAAACCTTAGCACTTCAGCCCTCCCCCTCATCATACAGCCAGTCATCGTTTTCCTTTTGATATTCGGCAATTGTTTATCAACCGTCGCCGACTTTGTATGCAAATCCTCATTTCACATTTTTCGTTTTTATTTAACGCTTTTGTTTATAGTGGAACAACTTTGTCGCACAATCGCACAAATTAATGCACAATGAGCAAGCAGCCGTGAGGGGCGTTGTGGTTTGGCCTGCCACAAAATGCATGACCCTCCCCCCACCCCGCCACCTTCTGCACGTTTCCAGTTTCCAATCACTGACTGGCTGTGCGACGACCTCATTCCAACAAAGGCGTTGACTGTACGCAGCGCAGGGCAAAGTTTTGGCTTTTTTTTTTTTAAGTTTATCAAATCATAAACATATGTTGAGAGTTACACTTTCAAAAATGACCGATAGACATACATATGTATATTGTGTATTGCATATTTGGCCATTTATATATATGTCGTCTCAAAACATTCTCTCTCTTTAGCAATAAATTGTGGCTCGGCTTCTGCGGAAGTTCCAATCGTTTTTAATGAGCCTTAAAGCGACTTCATCAACTGACCAGCTTGGAAAGAGCTGTCAGTGCTTGACTCAGACTATTTGCAATCATTGTAAAAAATTTTTTGTTAATTATTTGCAGCTGGCCTTACCCAAAACTTTCAAATAAATGTGTTAAATACTCTCAGATTGATTGTATATTTTTCTTTTCAAATATTTATTTCATTTTCATTTATTTAAAGCAGACTAAAAATAGTCGACAATTGTTAACAAAAATGCTGAAAAAAATCAAAAATTGATCAATATGAATTTTCAAACTATTTAAACTATTTTTATTTTTTTTTTTTAACAATTGTCGATTGTTTTTAGTCTGCATTAAATACAACATATAATAAAATTTGTTCCATTAAAAGTTGTTAAGAATCAAATCTCTTTTTAGATTACGTTTAAATCCGTTAATTAGGCGCTACACACCTTGGCAACACTATGTTGTAGCCATTTATAAATAATTGGTTATTATAGGGTATACAAAGCCCATCACGAGAGGCGTTGGCATCGTCTGTCGCTGCAATTTAGCGTGTGGATTTCCGCTGTCTACACTCATGTGCCCCTTTTTTTGGGTTTGTGTGTGTGTGTGTGTGTGTTTGGGGCACAATCAGCGTTTTTAATTAGACAGCCAGATGCTTATTAGACTTTGGATTTTGGGCAACGGACTCATGTTTCTGCTTCAGTTTCAATTTCGTTTGTTTTTTTTAGGTTTTTAGTTTTAAATGCTTTGCCAGCTCAAAAGTTGACGTTGGCAATTTTGTGCCTGTTTATTTTTTGTAAGCGATTGAACAAGAGCAGAACAAATTGAAGCTGAAACATTTGCAAGGTACAACACCGAACAAGTTGCATAACTGATTATTAAACAAACACAAATGCAATTGCACGATTCGTTGTGCATACATAGAAAATACAAAGACAGATATCGAAACACAATAACAAACAAACAAACAAAACAAAAAAAAAAAGAGCAGCAAAAGAAAAAACAACGACACAAAAATTTGTTGCTAATGACAAATGCATGTTGTCGATAACAAGATTTTGTCGAATGCCCTGCAAAAATGTGGTCAAGTGGCTTAGTTAACCGGTTTGTCGTTGTGCCAATAATATATTGAATTACAAAATTAACAAAAAAAAAAATATACACTTTACATAACTGAGCACAATTAATTGAGTACAAAATAGAGCATCAGAAGAAATTAGAAAAATTAGCTTTTTGACGCTATGCAGATGTTAATGGATTTTATTTGTATAAAAAGGTGGAAAATAGTTTGAATTGTCAAATCAAATATCAGAGACTATATAAATCGTATACAATGAGAAATCAAATAATATTTAAGGCCATTCATTTCTTATCAATAACTTAGAGTAAACAGACATTTTCTACAAACAGAGTGGTGCAACAAGCGCGGTGTCTTCAACAGCAATGTGGGCGTGGCATGTCTGTTGCATGCACTTGCATTTAGTTGAAATCGTTTAGCACTCGGCTAAAGTGTTTAGCTCAGTTTGCACAGCATATTATGAAAACGGAGCATCCACTGGGTGGGATTGTTGAGTTGGGTTTGGCCGTTAACCAACTGACTAACAAACTGACTGACTGACAAACTGATCTGAGTTATGAATGAACATGATAAACACTCTATATATATGCAATAAAATATATATTTATAAGTAATAAATAAGAAAAACCCTTCTGTTGATTCAGCTGAAATCCCCATAAGATTCGATTGAAATTTGGCTTGTTTGCGTATAAATCAATTTTGACAATCAAAATAAATGATTACAAAAATAAAATTTAATTTCATTGCTTAAAAATTAAAATGAGTTCCAATGAATTGAAAGCCATTAAAATCTTAAAAACTGGTAATTGTTGCTTGAGTTTTTCAAATGTCAAATGTAAGCAAATACATTGCTCTCTCTCTCTCTCTCTCTCTCGCTCTCTCTCTCTCTCTCTCTATCTCTCTTCTCTCTTTGTGAACGATTTCGTTAATGACCAGTCAGCACTTTTTTGTATATTTATTTCACACACAATTATCTCAACACTTGCTCGCCCATAATTGCTGCGGGCATTTAATGAAAATAAATTTAAATTAAAAAAAAAAAGATCTAACAAATGCTTGGAGAGTGTATATAGTATTTATGGAGAGTCGGCATCTTATAAATATTAATTATAGCTCAAGTATTTTAAGCCAATATTAATTATCAGAGCAAAAGCTGCAAGTTTATCAAATATTTATTGTTTTCTGAAAGCAAAACGAATGACTTATGCAACGAACTTGCTCGATAATGAGCATTTATGTGGGGCTAAGACAAAATTTGAGTAGCAGCATGCCACATGCCGTTTGTGCTTCAACACTAATTTTGTGTTTTTTTTTTTTTGAGTGCAGCGCCTTTTAACCTGTAACCAAAACGTTTCCCACGCTCGCAATTTTGAACTTGTGTGGGTTGCTGGTTGTGTGTTAGTATCTCTCTCTGTGTGTGTATGTGTGTGTGTTTTTTTTTTTTTGTGTGTATAACATTCTAGCATTGAGCTTGGACACAGGCGTATCCTACGCGCTGCTGGCGCTTGTTGGCTACCGTTGCACGCCAGCGCACCAAATTCTTTAATGCTAGACCCAACGCCAAAAGCCAGATCAAGTTGCGGGCCACAAAACCGGTTGGCACAGTCGAAAAAATGCAAGCCATTTACTAGACTACACATGATATATATATATATATATATTTGGCTACATACACATTATGTGTGTATGTTGTTGTGCGGCTTGGCCAGCGAAAGGAAAAAAAAAAAAAACAAAACGAAAAACAAACAAAACAAAAAACAACCCCAATAAAAAGAAAACGAAAAAAAAATCAAGTTTTGCATTTTCATTTAAATTTATTGCCTTTTGCTTTGGCTTTGAGGTTTGTTGCCAAGCAGCAGCCCAAGTCGAAGTCATACTGGACTTGCAACTTGTTTGCCAATCAAGTGGCGAACAAGATTCTGCTGCAGCCAGTTTTAAATATGGCGCTGCACACACACACACACACAGAGACACATAAATACATAAAATAAGTTTGCATTAAACATTATTCAGTTTGACATATAAACATATAAAAATGCAATTTATGCTTGATGAGAATCGGCAATTTACAGATTTATAAATATATCTGTAAGTGTGTATAAAAAGAATATAGTTCAATGAAAAGATCATATATAGCTAGATCATAGATAGCTAATTATATCATATATAGATAAATATATCAACGATAGCTATTTTTACAAAACACGCAACATTAAGTCGAAGCTCAGATGGCTAATAGAGAAATAATTTTTTGCTGCGAATTGTGTTTTAGTTAAATGTTAATCAAGAAACAAAATTATGATTTGATGAAACATTTTAATAAAACGCCCACAACTCAGAGATTGTGTTTGTGTTGGGCACACATAGAGTAATGTTTTTTCTTTCAGAGATTATTCGTTAAAATAATTCATAATCGAAATAGCAGTAGAGTTACTAAAAGCGATCATTTTCTTTTGTTTTTTTTTTTTTTGTACACTTAATTAAAGCTGTGAGGAAGCGCCTGGCTCGGCTGGGACGTTTGGGGCATGCAGCTACATGCGCACCTGGAATTTGCCGGCTTTGGTTAAATATTTGACGCCCTTGAAGGGCTTATATTTCTCGCCATACAGGTCCAGCCGATTGACCTTCAATCCAGAGACGGCAAGCTGTGAGATTTGGAATTGCACATTGATGGACGGATTGACATCAATGTTGGTGCTGCCAGGCATTAACGAGACCTGCAAACAATCAATCGCATTTAGTTGTCGGTGGCCCAAGTGTAGAGGGAAATCAGTTGTTGCTTACCGAGCCACGAATGTTGGGCAATTTGGACGCATCGACGCGTCCGACATCCCAGGAAAGTATTTTGCTCACCGAATCGAAGGTGTATTTACCCTGATTGGGCGTTAGCACGCAGTTCAACACACAATTGGGCATCGTCAGCTCCAACTTCACTTTGTCCACCGACCGGCCAAGTGTGTTCCGCGGCCCAATTGTCAAATCGAGACGACCCTGTTCGCCGGTCTTAATGGAAAAGTTGTGCCGTATATAAATGGGTATGGCGACCACAGACTGCGAACTAATGTGATACGACATCAGCCGAAAGTTGCCATCGGGCGGTATGAAAGAGAGCAAGCGTTCCGATTCCCAGCGCTTGAAGCGCACGCACGGATGAAACGAGACGTCATCAAAGAGACGTGGATTCATAAACGACAACGTCAGATCGGGCATGCCTGACAGCTTAATGCAGCAGTCGATCTGAAGGGTATCAAATACATATATATATATATAGATAATTATATTTTATAACATTGTATATATCCATATTCACAGTTGGACAGCAAAATATGTGTGAAGATAATGATGCATATTTTGAATATCATGTACAAAATATAATTACATTCACTCATTTATAAGTATGGCAAAATAGTGTTCTTAATGAAAATCAGATCAAAAGTTAAGATTTTAAATAAATTCATTCAAATAAAGGCTTAACTGAGCCGTCAAATAATATGATATGAACCAAGGACGGGTTCTGAGGATACTGGAGAGGAGATAGTCTGTAAGCTCTTATATAATAGAAACAATTAAGAATTGCAAAGTTACATTAATCAAACGATTGATCAAATCTTATACAATTTCTTTGGTAACGAAACGTTACAATAAACCAAACATTTGCCAACAACTTGCATCCATGTGATTAATTGGCCTCTAAACTATTTTACTGTACAGATGTAAATATATATATATATATATATGTATATAAATATATTTTCACTTACATGACCCTGTATCTCGGCAAAGACCGTGGAACCGGATTTGTCAATGATGGCGTCCACCTCCTCGATGACATCAAAATAGGCCTCGTTGTTCGTATAACGTACGCCGCTGCGTCGCCAGGGAATGGCCGACAATTGGCCCGAGGGCAGCGTGGTGCTGACACTGCAAGCGAAAGGAGAAATAATTTTTAGTGTTGGCCGAGATGTGAACAGATTATGTAACAGCTGGACGAACTTGCTCTTGCCGGTGACTGTGTTGGCGATGGTGCGCAATATGTTTGGCGGCTTGATGAGCTCCTTGAGTATGTTGCTCTCGGTGGCAAGGGGGAAGCCATTGTCGAGCATTTCGTCGAGCAGCTCATAGACGACCACATAGTTGTCCTTTATCACAGACTCGGAGCAGTCGCCGAAATAGTCCTGGAACGTGTCGACGACGCGATGCAGAAACTCAATGACGAACAGTGGCGGCACCTCCTGCTTGCAGGCGGCCACCAGAGAGACGCTCTCCCGCTGCACCGTTATCAAATAATAGTGGGGCGTGGCAATGACGGGTGGAACATCCTACAAACAAATAAAAAAAAGAAAACTCATTTTCACTCCATTGTATGCAAACGTGGCATGCAACTTACGTATGGTGCGGCACGCTGCGCATCGAGAAAGTATTCGCAAACAGAGCGTGAGACAACAGAGCGCCAATGCTTCTCCAGAAAAACCTCCCTTTGTGTGTGGTAGAAGTTTGTTATTTGCACAAATGAATTTTTTAATTTGCTGCTCGCGAAATTTGCAACACAGCTGGTAGCTGGTAGCTTGTAGCTGGTGTTATGCTGCTTACCCGCTGCTATTGACTATGAACAGGCTGTGTATCATTTTTTGTAATTTACTAACTATATACGCATATGTTTGAATGTACAAACAAATTGTTTACTTGTTGAACAAATGGAAATACTAAAAACACAAAGTACAAAACAACGTAAAGTTAACAGAGCGATTACATTTGGGGAACTTATCGATTAGCGATTATTCGTAGGGTTGCTTTGATGTTGAGTTTGCCACATTTACCAAAAGGTGTCGCTGCCAAGCTTAAGCAAGTGCAATTGTGACAAGAGCAGCTGTAATCCATTTGCCATTCAATTTAATTTTAAATACCGCCACATAGCATAAAATGTTGTATATAGTACATCCGAATATAGATCAGCCCATAGGCATAACTAGGCAAAGTGGTTTGGCTTAAGATGTATGAAAAATTACTAAACATAGCTCATTGCACAAAATAAATTTGTTATGTTACATAATAGTATTATTAATAAAGTAATCATAGAAATTTAAATATATTTCTAAAAGTTTTCATAAATCATCTTTAAATCTCCAACAAAAGATGGTAAAGATGGAAAAGAGTGACCTTACTTTGAAAATACCTAATGAAACAGTTTGGTATTTTTAGATGTTTTTTTATGGCACCCCTCCATACTTTTCGTAGCTTTCACAAATGAAAACAAAATAGAAATATATTATCGATAGTAAAAATTAAATCAGGTGTAATTAATTAATTACAGTCAAATTCGAAATGCCAAGTCGATCGCTTTGTAGGTTACGAACACACCCACACTTGAATTTAGTTCTCGTGCGCGCCCAACTCCTTTCTACTGATTGCTATCGACTCAAGTAAAATACCAAAATGTCCTGCTATCGATAGGCAGATAGCTGTGAAGAAGCTGTTTTTTCAACACGCATTAAATTTTGTGCTGGATATTGTTTATATTTATTGTGTGATCAAAATTCGCCAAAAATATGCAAACGTTAAGCAGTTTGACGATTAGCCCAGCAATGGACAGCGATAGGGGGCACCCTCCCGGCAGCAATACTCGCGTCCAGCCTGCAAATTCGTGTTCACCCACTGGTTGTGGCAGTTCTTGATGAACAAATACGCCCGCTCCTTGTGGCAATCGTGGCCCAGCGTCGCGCACACAATATTCGCCGAATTGGGTAAATGCTGCACAATCTGCAAGGAAGCGACAAATGATATTAATGAACATAAATTGTTTACAATCTGCCCTGCAACTAACCGTCTCCAGGCATCTGGTCTGGCACTGCTTGCGTCCGATGGCATTGCACGGATACATGCGATCCATTTCGGTGTGAATGAGCGGCGTCTCCTGCAGACCGTTCTGTATCTGCGAGGAGAGGAAGACGCCACAGGTGCATGGCACCTGTGCCTGTGCTTGTACTGCATTCGAATTCGGCATCGGCGGCGACTGTAATGTGTTGTCCATGCTCGACGGCGTCGATGTTGTAGTGGTCGTTGTGCTGCTGGTGGAGGTGCTGCTACTGCTGCTAGTAGAGGTGCTGCTACTGCTGCTGCTACTGATGTTGCCCGTCTCCTCTGCCAAGGTACTGCTGGCAATACTTGTCGTAGCTGTCTCCATGCTGGATGTAATCAGCGGCGTGGTATTAATAATAATCTCCACTGGCCAATCCATCTCTGTTGTGGGACTGGGAGTGCTGGTGCTGCCGATACTTGAACGCAGCTTTAGACGCCTCTCCTTGGCGGCGGATGCTGCCTTGCCATAGAGTGGCTTCTTGTAGGCAATCTTGCTGGCATTAGCCACAAGTTGCTCACAGGCAAAAAGTGCTAACAAAAGCGCTAGGATCAATCTTAATTTAATCTCCTGGCAATCTGGAATTATGCAATTATGTATATATATAAATATATATATAGAGTAGACTGTACAGATAAGTTGGATCGTATCTTACACATCTTTGTGTTTGTTCAGCTGCGGATCTCTTTCTGTTTGCCAATTTGTTGAGTGTTGCGCATTTTATGCAACATTTTCGAAAGCGTCGGCACTTTTATGACATTAAATGCATTTCCATGAAGTTCAAGTTCATCAGCGCGTACTTCGATATATATATATACATATACATATTTGTATATATGCAACTGTATCTGCAGAGTTAGGTTCATTTAAATGTGGGTCAGGGCAATTAAATAAAAGCTGCGTTTGAATTGCGTTGCATTCTCAAAATTTATTTTTTCCTTGATAAACTATATCTTTGTGTACTTGAGCAAAATCACATCGAAAATATGTGTTATATACATAATAATATATAAGTTAAAACCAAAACAAAGATGTCCTATTAAATTATTTACATTTAACGCAAAATATGTATATATAAAATAGCTACTTATAACGTTATATACATTATCGTATAGCTGTTCGAGTAGTAGTCTGTTTTTAAAAAGGAAATCTGAAAGAAAATCAAAATTTAATTTTCATTCGATATATCGTTTAAAAAGAAAAAAATACCATACAAATTCTTTGCACAGGCTGGCAGCACGCGGTTGGCTGGGTTATTCTGTGTGTGACCATAAGTCGCAGACTCGTCAAAATTGACGGTTTGTTTTTTTTTTTTTTCGTATTGAGTCAATTTGTGTACGCTATAACAAAATTGGGTTGTAAAACGCCAATTATCAAAGCTTATCAAATCAACCCACCAATTTAACGTACAATAAGTGCACACTCGCCGCAAGCAACACGATGCCGCAATACATACCGATCAAGGGCTACAATCATCTGCAGGATGAGCTGAAAGTGCAAGAGAAATCCAAATCCCCCATGTATTTGTATTTCTTTGGCGAGAAGGATAGCAACGGCCACAGCTGGTGTCCCGACTGCGTAGCCGGTAAGTGCAAATACACACACATATATAATAGATATATGAATCATATTAAAATATATTTAATTTGATTGTACACAGTTGAGGAGATCATAAACAAAGCATTTCGTGAATATGCGCATCCAAATTCGCTGATCTACACCGTGGACGTTGGCAATCGGGATGCCTGGAAGGATACCGTTCACAACAAATTCCGCCAACCGCCGTATTCCTTGAAGAAGTTACCGACGCTCATGCGCTGGAAGGGAACGGAATGCCTGGTCGGCGATGAGCTAAAGCGCGACGATTTGCTGCGGCTCTTTTTCGATGAGGCCAAATCGCAGAGAACTTCGGCTCAAAAGTAATGCCAACAAATAAATAAGAAAATCTCTATTACTATTTTTTTCAATTCTGATTAATTAAACTAAATAAATTAAATTAAATAAATTAAATTAAATAAAAGCTGCGTTTGAATAGCGTTGCATGCTTAAGATTAATTTCTTTCCTTAATAAATTATATCTTTGTGTACTAGAGCAAAATCACATCGAAAATATGTATTATATACATAATAATATTTAAATTAAAACCAAAACAAAGATGTCCTATTAAATTATTTACGTTTAACGCAAAATATGCATATATTAAATAGCTACTTCTAACGTTATATACATTATCGTATAGCTGTTCAAGTAGTAGTCTGTTTTTAAAGAGGAAATCTGAAAGAAAAGAAATTCAAAATTCACAGCCCGCTCAAAGTACTTTGAACTGACATTAAAACTCGATATATCGTTTAAAAAGAAAAAAATACCATACAAATTCTTTGCACAGGTTGGCAGCACGCGGTTGGCTGGGTTATTCTGTGTGTGACCATAAGTCGTTGATACGTCAAAATTGCCGGTTTCTTTTTGTTGCGTATTGAGTCAATTTGCGTACGCTATAACAAAATTGGGTTGTAAAACGCCAATTATCAAAGCTTATCAAATCAACCCACCAATTTAACGTTCAATAAGTGCACACTCGCCGCAAGCAACACGATGCCGCAATACATACCGATCAAGGGCTACAATCATCTGCAGGATGTGCTGAAAGTGCAAGAGAAATGCAAATCCCCCATGTATTTGTATTTCTTTGGTGAGAAGGACAGCGACTGCGTAGCCGGTAAGTGCAAATACACACACATATATAATAAATATATATATCACATATATTATTTTTTTTTAATCTGATTGTGCATAGTCGAGGAGATTATAAATAAAGCATTTTGTGAATATGCGCATCCAAATTCGCTGATTTACACCGTGGACGTTGGCAATCGGGCTGCCTGGAAGGATACCGTTCACAACAAATTCCGCAAGCCGCCGTATTCCTTGAAGAAGTTACCGACGCTCATTCGCTGGAAGGGAACGGAATGCCTGGTCGGCGATGAGCTAACGAGCGAAGATTTGCTGCGGATCTTTTTCGATGAGGCCAAATCGCGCTTCGGTTCAAACCTAATGCCAATAAATAAATAAGAAAATCTCTATTTCTTTTTTCTCAAATGTGATTAATTAAATAAAATAAATTAAATTAAATAAAAGCTGCGTTTCAATAGCGTTGCATTCTCAAGATTAATTTCTTTCGCATCGAAAATATGTATTATATAAATAATAATATTTAAAATAAAACCAAAACAAAGATGTCTTATTAAATTATTTACGTTTGACGTAAAATATGCATATATAAAATAGGTACTTCTAACGTTATATACATTATTGCATAACTGTTCGAGTTGTAGTCTGTTTTTAAAAGGATATCTGAAAGAAAAGAAATTCAAAATTCTCAGCCCGCTCAAACTACTTTATACTGATATTTTCTCTCGATATATCGTTTAAAAAGAAAAAAATACCATACCAATTCTTTGCACAGTCTGGCAGCACGCGGTTCGCTGGGTTATTCTGCGAGTGACCATAAGTCGCAGACACGACAAAATTGCCGGTTTGTTTTTGTTGCGTATTGAGTCAATTTGTGTACGCGATAACAAAATTGGGTTGTAAAACGCCAAATATCAAAGCTTATCAAATCAACCCACCAATTTAACGTACAATAAGTGCACACTCGTCGCAAGCAACACGATGCCCCAATACATACCGATCAAGGGCTACAATCATCTGGAGGTTGTACTGAAAGTGCAAGAGAAATGCAAATCTCCCATGTATTTGTATTTCTTTGGCGAGAAAGACAGTGATGGCAACAGCTGGTGTCCCGACTGCGTAGCCGGTAAGTGCAAATACACACACATATATAATAGATATATGAATCATATTAAAATATATTTAATTTGATTGTACACAGTTGAAGAGATCATAAACAAAGCATTTCGTGAATATGCGCATCCAAATTCGCTGATTTACACCGTGGACGTTGGCAATCGGGCTGCCTGGAAGGATACCGTTCACAACAAATTCCGCCAACCGCCGTATTCCTTGAAGGAGATACCGTCGCTCATTCGCTGGAAGGGAACGGAACGCCTGGCCGGCGATGAGCTAAAGCGCGACGATTTGCTGCGGCTCTTTTTCGATGAGGCCAAATCGCAGAGAGATTCGGTTCAAACTTAATGCCAATAAATAAATAAGTAAATCTTTCTTTTTTTATATTGTGATTAAATGATTTTCAATTTATACAAACCGTAGTTCGTGACACGACACGCGCTCAACTCTGATGGAAAGAGAGCGAGAAAGAGCGAGAGAGAGCGCGTAACGGTTGAGTTGGGCTCAACAGCAATGAGAAAAATACACCAACTCAACTTTCGACTCAACTCAATTGTTTAAGACTCGACTCACATATTGGGTGTGTTAGGTGGGGTGGTGTTGGAAAGGCTCGTTTTGCATGCGCCAGCGCCAGCAGCAGCAGCAGCAGCAGCGGATATTGCTAGCGAACTTTGGCAGCCGCAACCTGGCGGCTTTAGCAGCGTCGTCGGCGTTTTATTAGCACGCACGTCGTCGGGCAGGACGAATCGTATGGCGCGTCGTCAACAGCAGCACCAACAGCAGCAGCAGCTCCATTACCAGCCGCCGTCGCAGCAGCAACAGCGGTAAACATTAATACGCTTGCTGCTCGGTATTTTTTTTTTTTTTGGTTCCATTTCGTTTTGTTTTGTTTTGTACGCGACGCGTTCATTCTGTTTACATGCTTACCGTTGCCGTTACCGTCATATTAGCGCAGCATTGTTGCTTTACGTTCGTCCCGCCGTCAACCGCAGCCGCAGCCGCAGCGCGTCTCGTCCTGTGCGTGTGTGTTCTTCGCTCGACAAACAAATAATGTGCATAATAATAAAACAAGCAACAGTCATTAAATATTAGCCAAATCAAATGTAGGTAACAATGCTACAAATTGCACACACAAACACACACACACACCACACCACCCACAGAATCCGCGAGTGGGTAAAGTTGGTGTTGCCGGGGTTGAAAGGCGACTGTTGCGGTTAGTTTTTGGTAGACCTAAACAATTTTTGTGAAGCCTCACGGTCGAGTCCGCATCCCTGATAAGCTCCACCTTCTTCCATTAAACCTGCCCAGAACGTAGTCAATTTTGGGCGCTGTATTGATTTAAAATAAATAAATAAATAACTGTTGCGCTTTGGCCAACCCCTGCAAGAGTACCCTTTGTATATATACATATACATATACAGATATATATATATATGTGTGTATACACTACTTATTTTTCTTCATCTATATGTGTGTTTGTGTGTATATTGTGTTTTTTTTTTTTTCAATGAAAACGCTTGTTCATTTGACGGTGTGGTGCTAATAGAAGAAGTGCTTAGCAAAAAAAAAAAAAAAAAAATACAAATAAAAATAATATTAATCACCAAAAAAAACATGATAAACTCGATTTGCCCTTGAATATCATAACGATCAAATGGACGAGTACTGCCGGGTTTAGTAGTACAAATATATATAGCATGGAAATCACAAAAAGTGGATAGTATTGATTGCAATGTCACGATTAAAAAATAATTTGTTTGTTAATCTTAACTAGAGCAGGGAATTCTATGTTATATATTTGTTTAATCTTTAACAAAAATGTTCATATTAATGGGAGTACAAAAAAAAACAAAAAGTTTTACTTTAATCAATTTCTGTTAAAAATTGAAGTTTGGTAAACTTTAAACTAGAGAACAGTTTAGAGACTGAATGTTTCGATTACAATTCTGGTTTGTAAAGTATAAAAATCTCGGTAAATATTTCGGTATTTTTTCAATTTTTTTTTTGGGGTTTTTGGTTTACAAAAATGTTGTAAAAAAGTTCGAGTTGGTCGAAACTTTCTGTAGAAATGTCTATTATTCTTTGAGAAAAAATATAAATAATCAACATTGGTTTTTTAAATGTATAATGAAATTGCGTTGTCAGCATTCTGGATGGTAAATTAAATTATTTTTATTTTGTATTAAAAATATGCAAGTTTTCTGGCACATCAGGATCAAAGTATTTACGAACAAGCGGAATATGGGAGTAAATGAATTGAAATTTTCAATATAGGTTCTCCGACAAAAACACGTCGAGGATTATGATATTCCACTTCGATGTTTTGGTTTCGATACGATCTTTTCCAGACAAATAATATCAATATAAGTTTTCGTATTTCTCTTGCCATTCTGATTTTAAATTTCAATTGGTGCGCCTCCGATTCGAATTGGAATTCCAATTCTTCTTTCCATTTCCTAACACATACAAATAATTCAAATATTCTCTTTTATTTAAAATCAAAATTAATTATAATATGCATTAGAATCGCATAGTTTAATTTGACATATTTTCAAGTTGATAATGTTATCGAAAAATTGTATTTTAAATTTATGAAGCAAGTTGTAACTTCAATTAGCTAATGAGTGTTGGTCTGAATGAATATGAGTGTACTCAATACTCAAACAACAGACTCTTTTTTCTATTCTACAGTATCTTCCGATTTTCGATGTGTATGTGTTTGTGTGTGTGTGTGTGTGTGTAAATCTGTTAGTTATCGAATCACCTTGATGTTGTTTCTTGGCCAACAATTTGCTGTTCGACTTGCTGTCAACATTGCTTTCGCATTCCAATTTTTAGCCCCTGACATCTTTTTGGCTCATTTAGAAAATTATAATATCGAAAATATAAAACGAAATCTATTCGCTTGCCATTTTTATTTTCTTTAGTTGTCTAGAATGCGATTGTCGTCGTTGTTGTTGTTGTTGTTGTTTTCGTCAATATATTTATTAATATTTTTTTTTTTTTCGCAGTCGCACTTTGTCAATTAAAAACTAAAAATTCTTAATGAGCCCACGTAACAGGCCAGACAAGACAGGCAATGGACTTGGGTATGGAATAGGGTTAGTATTTGTCACATGACAAAAGGGTGGTGGAGAGCTGGCCGGGGGGGGGAGGTGTTCTCTATAGGTGCTATATGTTCCCTCTGTGGGGGCAGCACTCAATGCGCCAAAATCAGCGAAATGTCATTAAAGTGCTAATAAAAATTTGAAAAGCAAAGAATAAATTAAATTAAATTAACGATTTCAAAAATAGCGCACACATTGTGCATAAACAGATGATGGGTTACTTATAGGCAACGACTGAACTGAAACCACACAACACACACCTCACACACACACACACACACACATGCAGAGGCATATATACTTAGATGGTTTGGATATAGATTCAGTCGTGCATGTGACTTTTTGATATTGGATTTGCGAACTGATCATTTCAATGCTCAACTTTTTGCTGCCTTTGTTGTTGTTGTTGTTTTAAATCAGCTAACGCGATGTTGATTAGCAACACACACACACACACATACACGTACTAAATGTTATTGTGTGTGTGTGTGCGATTTATAGTGTCATCCAAAATCATAATTTATTAATAATTTTTATACAGTAGCGGGTGTATCTGCAGCAGGTGTGGGTGTATCAAATACACATGTATCTGTGTATCTGTGTATCTGTGTATCTATGGCCTGAGTAGCTGTGCGCTTTTGTATAGGTTTTTTTTTTTTTTTTTTTTTTTTTGTTATTTAATTGACGCATTTAGTTCACAACGACAACAGAATATTTAGTGCATATATCATCAACAAATGCCCAGTGTGTGTGCCTGTGTGTGTGTGTGTATCGCATATAACTAACGACAACTGAGAATGCAAATCAAAAATTCACAGCTAATTGTTGAACACAGTCCAAAATAAGCAAACAGCGAGCAGATTATTAATTTCCATACAAATATCAGCATTATTATCATTATTATTACTATTATTATTGTTGTTTGAGATCTTTGCATCAATGTGTGAGGTATGCGAATTTTTTTTTTAAATTTACGCCTGATCAAAATATTTTTTAAAATAAATAGACAAATTCCATTTTGCCCAACATTTCACACATTTCTTTTGCATTTCTCGATTTCATTATTTGTCTCCGTTGACGTAGCAAAATTAATGCTTGATTGAAAAGAACACAAAAAACAAACAATTTTATTATATTTATTTGTGACTGCAAAAATGAATAAAAAAAATTATTAATTAGAATAAATTGTAAAATTTAAAAAAATTGAATTAAAAGTATTTATTGTGGAGTCAGGCATAATAATAATTTATTGACTGGTATATAAAAAAATTAAGTTTGAAATTGGAGCTTAGAATGTAGAAAAATACTATACCTAAATTGAAAAAAATACGATTTTTGCTCGAATCGATTAAGATTTTCTATTAATATTATTATTATTATTATTGTAATATGTAGAGATAGAGAGGAACCGTTAAGCTGTACTGTGAACAAATGTTGCTTGTCGGTTCAGAGATCAATTTAATCAAGTTAAATCGGTTAACCGTAAAACTTGGATTAAGGGTATATTAAAATCGTATACCTATATTATTTTAACTTGTGGATCGAATTTCCACAATGAAAGTGTACTGACGTACTTACATTGATCTTATAACGAAACATCAGTTTAACTTATCACTTAGCATCTAGCTGAGCCTTGGTCATCAATCAATCAATCATTAATCACATCAGTTGGAATTTATTTGTACAGATGGCAGAAGCGATTTTTTTTTTACTCGTGTGACAATCATTGAAATCAACAAAGAGTGGAATAAAATGGAATTATTTATTTATTTTTTTTGGAAACTGTGTTGTTAGCAACTAGTTGATAACTCATAACCGAATGGGGATATGGGAGACTGGGTCAGTTGCCGCTGATATCGCTAGATATCGGGAGAAGGCCATTATGTTATCACAGCTGTGGAACTTGGCGCTGACTCCTGCTGCTGCTGCTGCAGCCGCTATCTGATAAGCGTTCCAAACGGACAAGCCAAATGTCGACAGACAGCAATGGCAACAGCAACAACAAACAAATGCCGACGTCGACATCGACGTCGACGTAGCTAATGACGACACAAGCGGCTCGCGTCCAATTTCGCCAATTGTTTGGAGCTCGCAGCGTGTGCGAAAAGGGCTTGGGGCGTTGGATTGGATGTGGTTGCTTCATGTGCGATGCGCTATTTGAAAATCGTTAACAACGTCAGCACAAGCAGTACATGCAGCAGCGACGTCGACGCCGATGCCGACACCAACATCGACGTGGACTGCGATGCCGAAAGTAGTTGTTAGCGCAGCGTTAAATTCGCAGTTACAGTTCGCAGTTGAGTTGCGACGGCGACGCAGTTCTCTTCCCACATTGCGATTGGATCGACGACGACCCGGCAGTGCGGTGCGGTGCGGTGCGGTGCAGTTCGGTTTGCTTCGGTTTGTTAGTCCGTCTGTTTGTTTGTTTGTTTGGTTCCGTTGTTCTGTCGACGTCAGAGTTGCTTTTGTTATTATTGCTGTGACAACGGCGCTGACAGCGTTGCTGTTGATGTCGCAGTTGCTTCACTTTGATTTTAATTATAATAACAAATAACAAAAGCATGCAAGCGCATCGATCAATTTCGTTTGCCTATTTATATAAATATATATATATAAATACATACATATATTTATATATATATGCATACAAAAGTATAATGTTGTGGTTCGCTGCGAGCCGCTCCTGACTAATAAGCACAGCAACATTTAACAATAGCAACAACAGCAACCGCAGCATACTCACACACCCACACACATATATATACATATTTGCAAACATATAAATGCATTCAATATTAGCATCAGCAGCAACAGCAACAACCCCAACAGCATCAGCAAAAGCAGCAGCAACAGATTGATCGCAATCGAGCGACAGCATCTGCGCTACAGCAACAATATTTGAGGGTCGCATCGTTTTCAAGAGCGCTTTGGCTGTTTCGTAGAAAATTTAAAGGAATGGCAAATAAACCTGGGAATAGGTGTTAATTCGATTCAACTCAATAATTAAGCTTATTTAAATATATTTAGTATAGATAAAGGCAATGACACTCATAATGAAGAATAAATCATTTCGGTAAAATTATGCCTTAGAAAGCAGGCAATAAGTTTGTATTGCATAACAAAGTTTTTAGTTGTTATTTGAAAACTATGTAATTCTACATTACAAATTACTGCATTCAAGTCGAAAAATATTTGAAGATAAATATTCAAGATATTTTGAAGTAGTTAAAGGCTAATTAAGATGTGGTTTTTAGTTGCTTTCTCCAATATTCAACATGAGTTGTGACTGATGATTGTTAAATGACAAAATCATAAAAAAAAAAATAGTTTACATTTGCTTTGCAGGACATTCAAATGTCGAATTAACTAAATCGTCATTCGAATTCGAATCTCAATTCGGATCTCAATTCGAATCTCAATACAGAACCGTTGATCGTTTCAATTTGATGCGCTCGATGCCGTCGCTCGACAAATTTTACTGCTCCGTGTTGTTTCTGCTCGGATCGGTTCGGATATGCTTCGGTTTTTGTTCGGTTTTTGTTCGCCACTCTTTTCCATTCGAAATTTGTATTATTTTGCGTGTATGGTTAAAATCGCGTCCATCTCTGTGTTCAACAGAATAAACACACACAAATGAGTGTTGCTGTTGTTGTCGATTGCTTTTGCTGTTGCTGCTGCTTCTGCTGCTGTTTCTGATTCTATGTTGTGATTGGGCCGACCGTCTCAATGGGTTTTCTATTTCCAATTCAGTTTTCAATTCGTGCGGTCCGAACCAGACCAGCGGCCAGCTAATTCAGTTCATTTGCCGTCGCGTTCCGCTTCAGCAATTCGTGTGCAGCGATCACAACTTAGAGCAGATATTGTGTTTATTGGCTCAAAGTGTGTTTTAAAACTTTACTTCTTTCACCCCCTCCACCATCACTCCCAAACGACATACCCTTCCGATCCCTTGCCAATGATTAAATTATCCTTAAAGTCGTTAAGATAATTTGATTTTTAGGAAGTTGCGGATTCCACTGAAAAACATAAAATTACAAAAAATCGCGCTTGCGATCATTGATTGATTTCAATTACGATTAGCGACGTTTCCCAACTGTGTGTATGTGTGTGTGTGTGTGTGGCATAATCAGTAACTGATTTAAAAATTTTTGTGTAAAAAAAAGAAAAGGAAGTCAAAGACAATATATATACATAAATAAATATTTATTATTTTGTTGCTGTTCTTGTTGTAATTTTTACTTATTTTTTTTCTGTGTGTTGTGCAAAAAAATAAATACAAATAAAAAGAGGCAAAACGTAAAAAAGTAATCACAAATCACTGCGATAAGCGGCTAAAGCGGCAATCGCGGCAACAGCAGCAGCAATTACGGTAGCAGCGCCGCAGCTGATAAACAACGGCCGAGGTGAGTTAAAGCTTTGAGTTAAACTCAATGGTAATTTGAGTAGGGTTGACCTGAGTTGAGTTGAGTTGCGTTGCGTTGAGTTGAGTTGGGAGAAAAGCGAGGCGCCTGCGTCGCGATGTAATTCGATGACGTCGCCGTTACAGGAAAGGCTGACAAAAGCGCAAAATACAAAACAAAAAAAAAAAATTGCGCACAGGGAGCGGCGGCAATTTGAGAGGAGCCATTTACAAGAGAACAAATCGAGCACAGCAGCAGAAACAACAACTACAATGACAACTAGCACAACTACGGTTACAGCTACAGCCGCAGCTAAAGCTTTACAAGCAGCCAAAACAAACAGCAACAACAGTAGCAGCAGCACTGGCAGCGACAGCGACGTCAACTCTACAAAGCATCCGTGTTGAGAATCAGTGCAGGCAACCGCAGCGTAGTCCTAGGCCATGTGCGGCTAACATTATTTTGTTGCCTTGGCTGCGAGAACAATTTTGAAACAAATTCTTTAAAAAATAAATATCAAAAAAAAAAAAAACTGACTAAAAAGAAAAACGACAAAGAAATAAATGTTAACCAACTGAGAAAAATATTTGAGTTTTTTTTTGTTTGTTTGGTGTTGTTAATATTTTATATTTTTTGTTGTGTGTGCGCGTAAAAATGTTGTGAAAAATATTTAAAAAAAAACTGCTTTAAATTATGAGCGCGGGCCTAATTAAAAATGCCATTAAAATAATAATAATAATAATAAAACAAGAAAGAAAATTGCAAAAAATAGCACTTAACAATATATTTGTATGTATGTATGTATGTACATGTATGTATATATATACATATCTACATCTATAAATACACATATGCACAAATTTAAATTAAAAATATATCAGAATATATATTAATTCAAAAAGCGGTGTGCAAAAATTTATAAGAGACCGGCAGGCAACACGCAACAACAACTAAAACCACACTCGTTGTTATTTCGATGATGATGATAAAGTGCAGCAGCAGCAGCAGCAGCAGCGGGAGCGGTTAAAAGCGGCTCGTCAGACCAAAAGGTAAGTGACCTCCTTGAACACCAACACCAATTTACTCTCCAAAATACGCCAACTATAGCAAAAACCAAAAACAAAGACAACAACTGCAAGCAACCAATAACACCAACAACGGCCGGCAATTAATGTTTTCGATGTTGTTGTTTTTATATTATATTATATTGCATATGCACAGGGGCCGGCAGCTGTTGTTCCTCCTCGCTCATTGAGCAAATACAACAACAACAGTAAAAACAGCAGCAAGGACAACAACAACAACAACAGCAAAAGCAAACCTAACGGTTAACAGTAGCAAACAGTAGAAGGCAAAAACAAAAATTGTCGGCAAACAATTTATTGAATTTTATTGCTTATGCCGCCTGGAAAGCAGTACGCCTGCGCAAGATAGAGAAGAGAAAAAGGAAGAGCGCAATTGAGCACTTTGAGTTAAGCTAAGCTGACGGTAAGCTCACGAATTTGTCGTCACGTGTCACGACTCGCAGGCTGAAATTAAATTGGTCAAATTTGCATTGATTTCAAATATTAGTTTATTTCCATTATAATTTATTTATTTAATGTTTGTGTTGTACTGAAAAAATCAACAAAATAAATAATAGCTTACAGTGATCTTATTTGATGTTTGTAACAATTTCATTTATAAGTGTTGCATACATCCAGGAGATATGAAATGTTTGCTTGCGCTGGCTTCTCATTACTGCTTGAGCTGCTGGCCATAAAGTCACTCAGCCACACACATTCACTCTTTCTCTCTCTTTCATTTTCTTACTCCCCGAGTAGAGCTCCGATTTTGAGCATTTTTTGCTGCTTTCGAGTTGAGTGCTTTTTGTGCAGACTTTTAACCGCTGCCGCTGTTGCTACTGTTGCCGCGTAATCTTAATCAGCCAGCAGCCCAAAAATTCCAATATATGTTTAAGAACCATGCTCATCCAGTTACATCAAAATCTACTCGTATAAGACAGTCACATTCACACACACACACTTACACACACACAAGACAAAGCCAGGCAGTGTTTTTTTTATGTGCGCGTCTTCGTTTTCTTTTCCTTTTGATGGTATTCCATTTTTTTGCTGTTTATTTTTTTCGGTGCTCGTTTGATGGTCGCGTTTTACGATGCCTTTGCCAGCCATTCTTTCTTTCCACTTTCGTTTTTGTCTTTTCTTTTTTATGCCAAGCACTCTTTTGTCTTAAGCAATAACCCAATACCCCTGCTGTTCCTGCCCCCTTTTTTCTGCTGCTTGCCCTCCAATCGCATATAAAGCGCAGCAGCAGCAACAACAACAAATTGGCGCCATTAATTCAACTGAAATAGATACCTGAATTCTTAAGGCTTAAAGTGGTGCAGGAGACGCTATTGCGTGTGTGCCCCTCATTTGTTGCATATTAGTTAGTTGGCATTAAATCACTTTAGCTGGTTAGCTGCGTTATTGGAACGAATTTGAAATTGGCAACACTAATCACACACTCATCCTCCAAGATATTAAATAATATTCCATGTTGGAAATAAACCACAAAAAATTGTCTCTCATTGAGAGGAATACACAATGACAAATATTTAGCAGGCAATGGATGCAGCAAGTCCATGCACCAGATTGCCTGAGGTACAAATGGTTGTTGATTTCAGCAGCAGCAGGATTGAAGCCTATGTTAATGATGGGATTGTTGGTAGTGGTAGTTGCACCAGCTGTAATCCAATTCAGCAGTTGACCACTCTGATTCACCAGGCTAAGGATACTGCATAATAACCAGTTCAAGTCAAGTCATTATTGGAGCAGAATAGTCTGCAACTCTTCTTGCCGAATGTCACTGAAATTTAGACCTTGTTTGTTAAGCTAGCCACAAAACAAGCTAAAATAAATACTAAGTAGTCTTACCACATTGGCAACTTGAACTTTATGCTATATTAATTTTTGAAAATTTTGGTTTACGTTTGATTCATGACTTTCTGAAGAAAACTCTGCTATTTGTTTGTGCGAGCATAATTCACACACACACACACACACACACACACACACACACACACACACACACACTACTGCAAAGTCTTAATATACAGAACACGAAAGAGAAGAAAACACAACAGGAAAATGGAAAATGTTGCCTAAAACTTTTTTTCTTTTGGTTTTATTTTTATTTTTTTTTTTATTTTTTGTTGTTTTTAACAAAGTTATTATTGCTTTAATTTCGAGAGTCAGTTGAGTTGAGTGCGTGGCAAAGTTTGTTTTAGGGGTCGTCGTGATTTCGCTGCACAGTTTTTGTTTCTTATATTAACACCCTGAATCCAGGCAAGTTGCTAAAATGGTTATACTGCAGTAGGTCTAAAGTATGTCTGTACCCTTACTGTATATATATATTTATTGATCAACTTCAGTAGCCAAGTACCTCTGAGGGATTTTGAATATTTTCCACTTCAAAATTATAATGTAAGTTTTTGAATACCACCAAATTTATCTCATGTTATCGATAACTTTTAACATTCATTGCATTCTAAGGGATATATCTTCCGGATATAATAAAAAGTGCATCAATATTGGCTAAAAAACAATAGAAACATCTTTTAATTATATTTTCTATATATACACATGAATATATACTTATTTGATCTATGATTGATAAAGATTTCTCAGCAGGGCATATGCTAGTCGAGCGCTCTCGACTATAACGCTCCAACTTGATCCCTTCTTCGTTGTTTCTTATTGGTGTTGTTGTGCTTTAAATTAAAAAGTTGATGCTATGTTTGGCACGGGCAAAGTTGTCCATTTTGCATTAGGGTGATAACAACAGTGACAAGAACAACAACAACAACAACAACAACAACAAAAACTGCACCAACAACAACAACAACAACAACAATAACAACACATGTGGCGAATCTGTGCATTACTTGATTCCCATCCTTTGGCATTATCTACAATCCCCCTAACGCCGCATGCCTCACCCCCCCGCACAGTTTTGCCTTTTATTTATGCTGTTGCTGCCTCTCAAGTTTAATATGTTCCCCAAGGGCCTCATTAGTGGCGCCTCCTGCCGTCAGCTGCCACCTAATATAAAACATTTGCTTTGCACTATTTGACGTCGTCGCTTTTGGCCTGAATTTGGTTTCTTTCTGCTTTTTACTTGCTTCTTCATCTTCATTTATGCCACTGATTTTTTTTTGTTGTTTGCCACAAGAACCAAACACAAAAATAAAACAAAAAAAAAAAAAAACCCGAATAAGAAAACTTGTCAGAATTGAGATTAAGGTTTTACTAACTTTAAGTGGACGGCCTAACGAGCGTTATTATTATTATTATTATGGGTTTTATTCATGCACAAAGATACCAAAAGAGAGAGAGAGTGTGAGAGAGAGAGAGAGAGAGAGAGTGAGAGAGAGTGTGAGAGGAAAAGAGGCAAAGTTGTTTCATTAGTTTAAATATTAAATTATGCGGAAATTGTATACAGAAATTAAAGACTCTTATATATATATTATATTGCGAATAAGTCGATAACTCAAAGAAATTAAATTCCGAATTTCATTAAAGTAATTAATGCTAGCTATAAGGAATAGTTCTATGAAAAAGATTTCTTAATAGTAACAAACACTGAAACTGACAACAATTGTGAAAAGAATAGAAAAGCTACAAATTAAATAAACCAACACCATTTGAATTCTATTAAGACAAGAGACAACAAACAGTTTTGTTCACTTGGGTCCTTGGTTCATCGAATAAATTGATGCTTTATTCACTACGAGCTGGGCATGCAACGAGAGCAAGGGGGGTGGCATGCAACCACAATTTCTATTGTTTTTGGACCGCAAGCGATTGGCTCTGGATGCTGCCGTTGAATGGTGAATGCCGTTGACTAACACCGACCACACCTTGAAAATTTGATATGTTGTCAGAAGTTGTGGTCTTTATCCAGCATTGATGGCCAAAACCCTGCACACCCCCCGCTTTGGCTTTGATTCGTCATTGTGGTCTGTCTTCGAGTCGAGTCTTTGAGCATTGCCTGCTTCGAGGACTTGCGCTTGACAGTCTCTATTTAATCCTTGTTGTATCAATTGTTACTTACAATTAAACCGATTAACGATAGTTATCGATAAGCTTGGCTTTCCTGTGTTTGCTAAAGTGCTAAACTCAATTGCTGGGCTTACTTTTCGCACAAAATCAACAACCAACAACAATAACAACAATAAAAGCAGTCAAAGTTTTGTGTGAGTGGTCTAAAGTTAAATTAATGGGCATGGCAGAGTTCATTGTTTAAATTACCTCCGCCTTCGCCGGCGCCCCCTTGCCAACCGCCTTCAGTCTCTGCCTCAAAATCGCACATATACTCTGTGTGTGTGTGCTATGCCACACCCCCAAAATTTAATGTCTGCCCTGGCATTGGCTTATTAAAACAGTAAGCTGGACAGCCTATGCAAACATCAACAGCCAACAAACCAACAACAACAACAACAACAAACAACAACAACAACAACAACAACAACAACAATTATAAGCTGACTGGATGGAAACACTCGGCAATTATTTGCATACAACCGAGCGAGTCTTAGACAAAGCAGACTTTATATATGACATTGTGTGTGTGTGTGTGTGTGTGTGTATGTGTGTTTGTGTGTGTGTGCTTGTGTGTGTATTTGTCTGAAAAGCGCGTGAAAATGTTGAGTATGCTGCTGGCTCTCTACTCAAATGAAAACAACTTCAAGTGCTTTAAGTCAAGCATGTTGCAGTTAAATTATAACCTGTAACAGGGGCATAATATATATATATATATATATAAACAAATATATATATATATATGTACATAAAACAAGTAGCAACAGAGAGGCAGCTGCCCCGCCTGCAACTAAACTTTACATCGATTTTACCATAGTCGACTGAAAAATTACTTTATTTTTCATTCATTTTATGTATAAATTTCTATGAATGATTTTTAAAGCCAACTTTTACACTGAAAATTATTTCCACTTTTTACACAGCTTGGAAATTATTTTTATATTTATATTTATTTATTATTTTTACACGACTTCTGTGGCATCGATGTGAAAGTGTGAAAAATTCTTGAAGCCACTTGAAGGACATTTGAAGTCCTGTGGTATTTGGCAGGAATTGTGATAGTAGAAGCTGCTACGATCTGGAATTCCCAGGATGGGGGGATGGTGCTTCGAACCTGCCCGCTCTGCTGTGGAAATGTGTAAAGTTCTTGGCGCGGCACAGACCGCAATAGGCCACAAGGCGAGACGGGCCAAAAGGCACCTTTGTTGCTGCTGTTGTTTGTTCAGGCTTGCTGCTGGCATTTAAAGTGATTTAATGTTTAGCTTTTGCTGGCTGAATTGCTGGCCATAACGACAACGACGACGACGATGATGATGATGATGATGGTCGTCGGGGGGTTGTGGGGGGAGAGATGTTCATGAATGCCCAAAATTACTGGCGAATGCTGCGCATATTGGGCATAAATCTATTCAAAAACAAAGCCTGCATAAGCTGTGCGACAAGGCTACTGATACACACGAGAATAGAGAGAGAGAGAGAGAGAGAGAGAGAGAGAGAGTGATGCATAGAGAGAGAGAGAAAGACGAGGATGAGCTAGCGAATATTCGCTGGAAAATTTATGCCACAGGTGTTGCAGCTGTTATTTGGCTTCACGGCCAACTACGTCACAAGTTAACCGCAATTTAATACGAATATAAAACTTAATATGCCTTTCGATCAACTAACTACCCAACCAGATATATATATATATATATATATGTAGCACATGTGTGGGGCTTAGTTAATCGCATCATTCCATTGGCATTGTGGCACACACCTAAAATAACCGTTTAACTATTCGCTGCACAAAGCTGATTAAGGCCAACTTTAACTGCTAACGAAACTTTCCACTTGGCCTGCCACTAATTGGCAAATGCTGGCAAAAAGTCTGCAGTGGCACAGTAATTGCCCGGCTCAAACGGTTAGTATCTAGTTTGAAAAACTTTGATTGATGATACGGCAGTCGTCATCGCCGGAGAGCCAGAAAAAGCCACACAAAAAGCAGGCAAATAGTAATTTCCCGTTAAGCACTTTATTCTTGCTTTAAGTATTATTCAGCAAAAAAAAAAAAAACACTTTTTCTAATTAAGAAATTTAAAATTTGTATATTTATCTAAATCGAACAAGACGTCTTCCACTCACAAAATATATGTACATATTTTTGATCAATATTGCGAACAATAAATTGAAAAAAAAAAAATGTTGATTGTAAAATTGCATAAATTTATGTTTGTTTTTGTGGGAATGTGGCAACTTATAAAAGTGATTCAATAAAAAAGTTTGCAGCATCTGTTAACCAATTGAAAGACGTAAAATGCAAATTGAACACAATTTTTGCTAGCAGATTGAATTAAAAAGTTATAATAAAATATAGCATGAACAAATATTTGAAATTTGTGCGAACATTTCTACTTTTTTTTTTTTTTTTTTTGTCGAGTTGTAAAATATTAAAATGTGAAATGTGAAATGTGTTTGAAGTGCATTCAATTTGCTGTTGACAGTTGCATTTTGAAGTTGTTTGTGTTTGTTGGCCATGTTTTCATCATGTATTCAATGTTGAAGTACTGCACAATATTGATGTAATTTGTGACATGTTTGCTGGCGACGACGGTCTGCCGTATGTGTGTGTGTATGTGTGTGTGTATGTGTGTGTGTGTGTGTGTGTATTTTTGCTGCAATTAGTTGCTGGTATCCATTTATGTGGGGCACGTATCACGAACATCAAATGGTGGCAGACAGGCAGCAGCAACAGCAACAGCAACAGGATCTGCAATCAATTGCTCTAACAGGCAACCGTATTTGATATGTGAAATTTGATTACGGATACGCCTACACTCAGAGAAAAAATTGTGTTAATTTGGTGTACTCTTTGTCATAATAAAATTAAATTTTTTTTTTAATTCGCTGCGAATTTGTCTTCAGCTAGAGACTCAGTTATTTCTAGAATTATTTCTTAACGAATTTTGTGTGAAAAAATCTTTTTTAAAAATAGACTCTTATAAATATGTATTTGCCTCGTAAATAATAAAAAAATTATGAGAAATGCAATGTTGATTTTTTTTTTTTATTCAAATATTTGTATAAATAATATAAAGTTTGTGATATGCTCAAAATTTATGTGCTTGCAAAAATTCAGTCATTCTCAAAATGAGAAATTAAATTTTCTTAAAAAAAAGAAGCAAAGTTTATTTTGATAAAAGCAAAATATATAAGAAAAAGCTGTGGCTTAAGAAAAGCGGAGCTGAACTTGGATATATATATATATATATATATATATAGTAAGAAGATTTTTGTCAATTATAACACAAATTTTTGTTTGAGTGTACTCACGCTGATGTGGCTCGATAACAAAGTTATTGAAGCAACTAGTCAAGCTGACCCTCAAGTTCGCCCTCAGATAGCAAGTGACAACAAAGCAACAGTAAAAGCAACAACAACAACAACAACAACAACAACAATAACATTAAGCAAATGTGGCTGTCTTGCGTCACGCCCAATAAAGGTTGTTGTGGCTCGTATCACTAATACCAATACAACTCCCACTTTGAGATTCCCTTTCTACACTCTGCTCCTAATTTCGCCTGTTGTTGGCTGCCTTTTGCCACTTTTGGCTTTTGTGCTGACAACGTATAATTTCAATTTATTTAGCTTCCAATGACAACGCACAAAACGTTGAGTGCATTTTGTATGGTCTTTGGTCCATGAATGTTGATGGCTTGCGGGGTTTGCTGGGGGAGGAGTGGAGTGGAGTCGTTGTTGGGGCAGACGCTGAAGCTAATTTCGATGTTGATGTCAATGTCTGCCGCCAGCCTTTGCTGAGCGCGCACTTTTCAAGGATTCTTCTCCAACTTTATCTCTGTTTGCCTTTGTATTTGCGTTGCTCTCTGTGTGTGTGTGTTGTGTGTATGTGTGTGTGTCTGTGTGTGTTGTGTTTCGAAACAACAAGTCAGCAGAAACGCTGGCGAAATTGGTAAGCCAGAAAAACTGCTCAGTGCCACTTGGCCCTGGCCAAAATCAACAAGTGAAAATGCAAATGTGATTATTTATTAAGCGCTTTAAATAATTCTCCTTCGCCTTTCGCGTTTCTATATAAATTTGTTGTTCTTGTTGTTGTTGTTGTTGTTGTTGCTTCGCCGCATCAGTTTCAGTTTTTGCTATCGCTGTCCTTGTCACAGTCTTTGCCTTTGATTTGCCTTGTGGCAAAGAAGTGGGCGTTGGAGATGTGTGCGCGTTGGAGCGAGATGCGGGGGGGCGGGAGGCCAGAGGCAACAGGTAACAGGTAACTGCTTACAGCTAACAGGTAAATAACGGGCGACGAAATGGAAATTCATAGCAGGGCCAACAGCACAAAATGCAAAAACGTTTTTGTAATTGCCAACGCGCGTTCGTCTTTTGTCTGTGCCACTTTACCGGTTTCTCCGCTTTCTCCAGCCAACCCCCCCCCCCCCCCCCCCCCCACACCTTGTGCTAGTCATGTCCTTGCTGGAGCTTGATTAAACGTCAATAGGATTAAAGCATTTAAGCATTTGCTCGCTTTGGTTGCCATGCATAATTTGGCTTCCAAGGAAGCAACAAAAATATATAAATATATGAAAATTCGACAATTAATTGCAATGAGAGCTTTGAAAGGATTTTGTGAATATTAAAAATAACAATAGTGCTGAAAAACGCACTTTTCAATTCACAATAATTAATTGTATTTAGTGACTGTGCAAAAGCATTTCTGAGAATCAGTAATTTAATTTAATTTGTGTTTTGGTTTTTTAAGGCTGGCTACAGGGTATCTGTTAGTCGGAAACGCACTCTTGCTTGCAAAAACATTTAATTTTTTTTTAATTGTAAATTTTAAAATTTTTGCTGTGCGTCAGCAAAAAAAACAAACGTCTAAAACTAATTTTGTTATCTTCTTTCTGAAATGTTACGAAATTTCCAAGAAAACTATTACAAAATTGTACTTAGAAATTGTTTTACTCAGTATCGATACATTATAGATATATACATATATATATATATATATATATATATATGTATGTACATTTCTACGAAAATGTATTGATTAAGAAGTCAACTGCTGAAAGTAATTTAAGCCAGTTCGAGCAATAATTTGGCTTATTGCCCCACTCAAATCAGTAATTTGCCGCAGCTTCTTTTGCCACTGATTTGTGCAATTAAAATAGAGATGCCTCATAAAATGCCAAAGATATCAAATGTTGTGAGTGAACGAGCCAATCTATTTTTATTTACTATTTATGTTGTCCATTGAGATAAAAGAGATATAAAACTATTATTTCTCTTTAAAAGATATAATAAAAAAGGGAGTTTTTTTTTTTTTGTTTTGGGCCACTGTTTTTTCAGGCAAATTTATTTCTACTGCTTACTACCAACACTAAGATGGCTGCCATATTTTTAGTGAGCCGGGAAGAGAAGGGGGGGAGGGGTTGGGGCAGGTGTATCGTCGCATTGGTGGAGCTGTGACCAAATAAGCATCATTAAGCGCTTAGCAGGCGCCTGAAGTGGTTGGAAAGTGTGCCAGCATCTTGCCTTATTGCCAGCCCTCGCATCCCTCGCACCCCTCATCATCCTGTATATTCTCAGCCTGCTTTTAGCCTGTGTGTGTGTGCAAAAAAAAAAAGAAGTGATTTTTTTAAGAAATTTCAATGATGTCATTGTACCGAATATGGGCGACAGCTGCAGCCGCCGGCCGATTTCATTTAGACGCCATCCCAACTTACCAAATCCGCTTAGAGCTGTGGAGCACAGACAAAAACGGTCGGTGAAAGGGGGGTGGATGCGGGCTGTAGGGCGAAAGTAAAACGTTTTTAAAAAAGCAAAAACGTGTCGAGCCAAAAAAAATATTGCGACAAGGTGTTTGTAACGCAAATGAAGCAGAAAGCAAAGAGTGAATGACAAATACATAGGAAAGATGGGACTTATACACACACACACACACACACACACACACCGACACACACACACACACACACACACACACCCGTACGCACTTAAGTGTCTTGTGCTGCTCCTTTTTGCTCTGCGTACCGCATTGGCAGAAAAGTTCCCGTTCCCGTTCCCGTTTCCTCTCCCTTTCCTGTTTGCCGTTCTTATTCCCCTAGGCAGCATAATGAAAGATAATGAAGATGGATCGGATATCAAAGAAATATTTGTATTACGTCTCTATGGAGACATGCGAATTAAGCTTGCCACACGCCACATTTGGCCAGCAGCTGACCAGGCCACAAACCAAGCCAAACACTTCAATCAGAATATTCATTGACCAAAGGGCATATTTTAAATGATAAAAAAAATGTTAAAAAAAAAATATTAAGTTGTTGTAAAAAACGAATTTTTAAAGTATGACAAATTATTTTACATGCATTTTGTTATATACATTTCGAATTAATTTGTTTGTAATTGTTTTTATTATCGAATCGATTGTGGCGCAATTCCCAGCGGAACTGCGATGGCCTAAATATGCCTTACAGATAAGTCACATTCAGTGACTGCAGCGCGAAGGGGCATGCCACAATGGCCACTATTTTAACTATGGTCTAAGCCAAATCAATTCGACTTGTGATGCTGATCAAGAATATATTTTATATATACATATTTTATATGTTTGTAAAAGTTTTCTTCAAGTTGTTACAAACTGCCTGGCAAAATGCAAATACCCTTTGCGAGTCTATGCAAATTGTAGGTGATTGGATAGGTTATAAAGAATGATGTGAGCCAACTCAGACATTATGTTTCATATCGATTGGCGTCGAGCAGGTGAAAAAAAAAGAAAATATCGATTTGAACAATAAATAGGGGAAAAAGTACTTTGCATCTACGTCGTAATGAAATGAAATGAAATGAAATTTTTGCTTAATGTTGATCTAATCTTTTTGAATCTATATCTATTGACCTGGAATTCTTTGGAATTAATGAGGGCAGCAATTGTACTACTGTAGTTGAAATAACAAAAACAATTAATTGTAAATGACAAAAGGCAATTAAATCAGCATAGCTTATACAATCTGTAGATTTATCAAGTATATATAATATATATATATACAAATTTGTATTGTGGGTTTATGCCGAGACATGTGTAACCAATTAGCTGCCACAATATAAAACCAAATGATCTTGATTGTCTCGTGACCAATACATGCACACATGTGGCATGTGGCATGTGGCTTGTGGCATGTATTGGCATTAGTTTAATTGTCAATAAACTTGATTGGATGGAAAATACTGAGACAACATTGCATGCCACGTGTTATGGCTTGTAAATTTCAATAATGAAATTATATCAATTGAATTAACTAATTACACGGATGAGTTAGATTGGGGGGCACTCCCCCCCCCCCACCCCCCCGACCTGGGGGTGGGGTCCGGTTGGTGCGGATGTAAACAATTCAAGCAAACAATAACAATTCCGGCAAAACTTTGGCCAGCTAAAATGCCACGTTCTCGATCAGGTTTTCGGAAGAGTTAATGTGGCAAATTAATTTAAGTGTCCTTGTCCAAGTACAGTAAATCAATATAAGTACAGTAAATATAAGCAAGTAAGTTGAAGACTTTCGTTTCGGCAATCAACCCAAATAAATACATTGAAATTGAATTTAAGATACTTTTTTCATTCATTTTAATATGCTTAACTTGCTCAGATGATGCCGCACGGGGAAAAAAATATTTCCGTTTAATTTAAGTTGTTGTTTCTGTTTTTTTTTTTGAAGGTGACATTCAAATTTATAGTCTTACATCGCTTGAAGATGATCTATTAAGTGAAATACATCAAATTTGAACAAAAGAAAATGATAAATGGAATATTTTTAAATTGCTTTGGCAGCAGGCTGGCAATTTTCGATATTTTAGGCATATTTTTATCACTTGAAATTTAGAAACGGAATTGAAATTCGTAATACTTGCGAAAAAACAGTTTTTATTAGATTATATAATAACATAATGGAGTCGAATACCGATCAAAACTTGAAATTACTGCATAACATTTACCGAAACTGAAATAAGTTTTTTTCATTTAGAAAAAATAAATTTTAAATCTATATATATATATTTTTTGCAGTGTAAGTTTAACTGCATATTCTTTGTGCTCGACTTGTTATTGCCCTGAATTAATAAGTGCATAGACGAAACGAGCCAGGTAAAACTTAATGTATATATATATATATATATATATATATATATATACTACATACATATATATATATTTTTTATATATGTATGTACTTACATCATTTCCATCTGGCTTTCACTGTGCTTGTTTAAAATGAAAGGCGCTTTAAGCCTCGCATTTCCAATGCCAATTTATTCCGCAACAGTTGGACAAATTTACTAAGGACCTCAGCTCGCGCTAAACGCAGCACGAACCAGGACCAATACCAATACCAATACCAATATCATTTTATATTCACATTCATCCTTTCATGGACATCCACATCCAATTCCGGTTTTTGATTATGTTGAATCTGTCTGCTTAAGCAATTTTGAGCCCGCTTTTATTCAAATCTACATATATATGTATAAATAATAATATATAATAATATACGTAATATAGATGTATATGTGTGTGTGTAAATATATAACAAATTTGTGTGCGCTGCAATTTACTATAATTTAATCTGCACAGGACTTGAATTAAGCCACATTTAAGCTACAAGTCAGTTCCACTGCAGCAGCTGCAGCAGCAGCAATTAGCAAGTCAATGTGGCAGAAAAGGTGTCAACAGCTGAAGTTGCAGCTGCCACAAGACGTATGCCAGAAAGTGAATGGTTTCATGAGATTCGTAATTGGTCTTTGGCTCATCTTTTGTTAAATCAAAATGCAAAATGGAACTTGATTTCTAACATGAGCCGATTACTGACTGCCCCAAAATCAACATTTGACTCAAATTTATTTATTTATTAGTTTTTATTGAAAGTGTTCAACAGTTTTAAATATTATGAAGAATTTTGTCTAAAAAATATTTGTTAGATATAATAATAATAAATATGCCTTAAATATAGTTAAGAATTTTTTATTATTTATTTATAACTATATTCATAAACATTAAAAACTTTCTAGTTTAGTGCGATTTTTCTGACAATTGACGCACTTTAATTTTGTGGAGAACATTTGGTTGGTCAAAGTGGCCAAGTAATATTAATGTAAGCAAATATACAAATGGATCGTAAATCTTTTCAACTGGCGTGTTTTATTTTTAGATGTTTTTGTTTTTGCCAGTTTCATTGAGTGGGGAGGGGGCATGCGGATCGTTTTGTTTGTTAATTGGTTACGCCCACAAAACAACATTTTCAGTGGCACAAACATCAACAAACACACAATCCACACTCAGATGTGCTTAAAGCATTTTGCAAAACTGTACGTTGAACACAAAATTAGCGGCCTCAAGTTAATTAAAAAAAAAAAAAAAAAACCGCTCGGGACATGCAACAAGTTGACGGCTGGCCATGACGCACGAGAATTGCGGCGATCGCATCTATTGATAGAATTTATGATTGCCATTGAAAATGTTGAAATTATGAAAGCGTTTGTGATCATCTCTGTATATTTATATACATATATATATTTATGTATGTAAAGACAGATGTGAATGTGAATATGAATATTCATGGCAATGGCCTTTCTTTGTCATGCAACGTAAATTTATTGGAAACACGTTGCCAGACGCCAATAAATGAAACATAAATTCGAAATGTGACATATATATATATACATACATATATTTACACACACATATATATAATACATTTAGTTTTTCACATATATATATATATATAGTTGTGGCATATAAGTGGACTGCCTGAGATAAAATCCAGAAAATTTATTTTTAATTGACATGTTTTTTGATTTAAAAATGTGATATTCTGATGCTGACGTTGAACCAAAATCAACATTGTTGTAAAATGCTCAGAAAACCAGTGATTATATTTCAAATGTTGCAAGTTAAGTTTAATTAAGTTTACAGTTTTATCAAAACGCAATTTCAAGAAAAAATATATTAATTCGTTGCGAAGATTGATTAAAATGGAAAATAAATAAAAATATTGCAATAACTTTTCTTCCACTGAACGCACATAAAGCACATAAAGTTGTGGCAACTTGAGTTGTGGCAACCTTTTCTGCTTGCCACAGTTGCCTCCTCAAGCTGCATTTTGTCGTCATTTCAATTTGCAATTGAGTTAAATGACAAATGCTGCTGCTGCTGCTGCTGTCTATAAAGTCCTGCTCTCTAACATGCGGCGTCTCTTGAGGCATGGTCATTTCAATTCGCCACACAAACACGCAATGTGACCAGACTCGTCAAAGCGAGGCATTAACGGTGAGTGGTTTATAGCAATTGCATTTAATTGCGAGCCCCAGTGCAATTAGTCAAAAGCCAAAGGCCCACAACAAGCACAAAGGTAGCAATACCAACAACAACAACAACAACAACAACATGTTAACTTAACTAACTAATGCAACACGCGAGCACTTAAAATGTTGCCATAAGTAGACATGTAATGTAATATGAAGTATCCCCACTTTGCTCAACTAAATTGCCTTCATCATGGCCAGCAAATTGTTGACCATTGCAAAACACATAGCGAACCACATATTAAACCACTTTTCTTAACCAGCAAAGCGAGCAACTATATCGAACCACACACACACAAAAACCATTGCAAAACACATAGCGAACCACATATTGAACCACTCTGCTGAACCAGCAAAACGAGCAACTATATCGAACCACACACACAAAAACCATTGCAAAACACATAGCGAACCACACATCGAACCACTCTGCTGAACCACCAAAGCGAGTAACTATATCGAACCACACACACAAAAAGTTTTTATATCGAAACCACAAATCTAACCATGCAACGATCCACAACTTGAACCACTCAACGATCCACACACACACACACACCGAACCAACATGTCTGTGTGCATCATTTGTTCCAAGAATGGTCAACGTGCCACAAATGATATTCTGTTTTGTTCTTTATGTCCGTTTGCTACCTCGCCAATGTGGCAAGGATATGTGGCACGCTCAATAGCTGAGTCAAAGCCCAGCAATAGTTTTCCAAATGAATACGAAATGAGCAAGGTCACAGGGTACAGTAAACACACGTTAAGGCGAACTAAGGAACAGCAACGAATATCGCGAATAATCAGTGAGGCAAATTAAATATTTTGTTGCCATAAAAAAATTTCAAAGATTTGAAAATAAAAAAAAAACATTCTCAAATTGCTGCAATCGAGTTGAGCTGATCAGAAAACATATGTTTTAAACTTAATTGGAATCGAAGTGCTTCTGGTGAGTGGGTAATTACTTAATGGCTCATGTCGTAAGCTATCACTTTGCTACATTGAAATCCATTTTGAAGTGCTTTCAATTATTCAACATTACTAGTTGCACTTAAGCAGTGAGCACTGTAGAACGCTATCTGCTCAAGCGTTCAATTTGTTTCGGCCCGAAGCGCGGCGCTTGACAAGTTTTCTTATTTCCTGTTTATACCCTGAACTCTTTAAAAATGGTTAAAAAGGGCATACGGGTTTTGTGCATCTATATATATATATATATATTCTTGATCTGGATCAACAGCCGAGTCGATCTAGCCATGTCCGTCTGTTCGTCCCCGTTCGTTTGTCTGTTTGAACACACAGACTAAAAAAGCTATAGATTTAAAATTTGGAATATAGGTTCACGTATGTCCGGCGCAGATGGAGTTTGCTTTATTTTTATCGATTATCGATATATTTCAATTCAAAGCCACATTTTTAATGGCAGACTCTTCGAATTTATGTCTATTATAAATATTTGCATATAAATATTAAGGTATGTATGGAGGTATGTATGTATGTATGTAGGCATGTATGTATGTATGCTCGTGTTTCTAGGGATCAGTTTGGGCTTGTGAATAAAAAAAATTTTCCATTAAAATAACAATAGATATTTAACAGCTTGGTTTAGGGTAAATTGTAGTCGAGCTCACTCGTCTACAGCGCTCTTACTTGTCTCTTTGTTTGTATGTCGACGTCTTCTTTCTAGTTAGAGTTTCGGAAATTGCAACATTGAATCCACAAAAAAGAACTTGAACGCGACACACGACATTTGCCACAAGCATACACACACACACACACACACACACACACACAAACACGCGCACACACAGCTGGCGATGCTGAGCTGCTTACTGCTCCTGCTCCTGCTCCTGCTCCGACTGCTTATCCAGCAGCTGCTTAGTTAACTGTGCAAATATTGGGCGCGACCAGGGCCAAAGCTGAAAGCAAACCAGATTTTCCATTGCCATGTTGCGCGTAAAAAAAAATAGGCTACATATGTGCATATGTATGTATGTGTGTGTGTGTGTATGTGTGTGTATTGACTGTTAGTCCTGAATTTACCTTGGAGTCGGCAAGTGGTTAAGCAAACTAGTTTTGTAATTAAATATTTGTTCTTCATTTAGGTAAAAAACTTTATTTTTTTTACTTCATATGCCAAAAGTAATGTGAATAAAAATTTAAGTTAAACGCGAATTTTTTCCACACTTTTTTGCGTATGTGTTTTGAATAATTGTCAGTTGATGTTGATCAAGAATGTCAACAAACATGAAGCTAATGTTGCCTTATCTTCTTCTTATCTGCACACACATTATTATAATTATTTTCATTATTATTTTCGTACACTTCGTGGAGTCATTTTGGGAGCAGTTAATTACATTTTCTACTTATGTTAATGCATTTGCCAGATGCCTTGCAATACGATCCCTAAGGTTGAGGTTGAGGTTCAGGCTAATAGCACACATAAATACAAATTGTCGTATCATATTCCAAAGGTTCCTCTTCCTCCTCCTGCCTTATCCTCCGACATTGAAGGCATCTCAGAATCTTTGTTAGTTGTTTGCCAGATGTTCCTCGTAAATCATAGTCACCAGATGTTTAGAGGATAATGATGATAAATATATTAAATAAAGTATTTGGAATTTTTTTTTTTTTTTTTTATTATTTTCATGTTCCGGTTTGACACAATCATTGTTGCATGCTACAAATTTAAGTGCATTCAATGGCAAAACATGTTCTGGTTCACAGTTTTATTCTGCGTGGTTGCAGTTCGTTTTGCATTTTTCCTTGTATTGGAAGCCAGAAGACACGTCCAACTGGCGGTCGCAACGTGCCACAACAACAAAAAACAAAAAAAAACATTCAGCTTGCGCATAAATTGCCAAAGGCGTTGTGGGCGTGACAAACACAATTTTGCTATTAGTTAAAAGGATTTTGATTGCAATTAGAAAAGGCACTCTGCTCCGGTGCGGTGACCGATGAGGTGTAGAGCCAGGGGAAGTGGAGCAGGATTGCAAAGGGAGGAAAGAAATAACTATGGCCGTGTCTCAAGGGGATGGGAGAGGGGGGGAGTATTGGATTTGAGGGGCACGTACGCGTTGCGGTTGTCCACTTCCACTTTGCCATTGGCCAATGACACAGATTAGCCCACAAATTAACCAATTCAATATGCATGACAGAATCAATTGCATATTTCATGAGGCTAATGCGCATTTTACCATTTTAAGCTTCAAAAGTAATCGCATTAAATGTCCGCCATTTTGATTATTATATTCCTATTTTTTTCTTTTTTTTCTACGATTTTTTAATTTTTGCTTTTAGATACCTGCTTTTCACACACAATGTTCAAATTGGTAAAGAATAAGAAATCGATAATATCGATAAATGTAAATAGATAAAACCACATTTTCTTCTGTAAAATTATTAAAATAAAATTATTAAAAAATAAAAAAATTCCATGTCAGAAAAAAATATATTAAAATAATGTAAATCATAATTATAAAAACAGAACATTTTCTTTCGTTGTTTTAATGCTGAATTTACCACGTTGCAAGGTTAATTGCTGCCGACGAACGTCAAGTTTCGCTATATATATATATATATATATATATATATTCCGGTCACGCTAACATCCGTACCCACCTACCCTTAGCCACACAAATCGCTTAACCATATTACCCCCACCATTTTAGAGCTAGTATAACCAAATTCCGTAGGGAGATTATAATAATCCGTTTCGAAAATTGGTGAACAGTAACCACAAATGGGTGGCATTGCCTGTAGTTGCCACAGTTATGTAGCAAGCTTCAGCAAAATTTAAAAGCAACAATCTTTTGAGTGCTCGATGTTTTTTGTGTGTAAAGCAGCAGTAAAAAGCACAAAATCGCTAAAACAAACACAAATTGTCGCTTTTGGAATTGGCTAAAAAACACTAGTCAGGTGCTTAAAATGTTTATGTTTTTTTTATCAATGATAAACTGTGTTATTTGGCGGATAAACAATAATTAATCAACTGAACAGTTTTGCTTCTTTTCTTGTTTTTAATATTTAATTCCAATCAGAGCATTACTGTTTAGTTTAGTTACAGAATTCGCTCGTCTGTTTAATTATTAAATTATTATTAAACTTATTCTTATTTTATTTTCATATATATATTTTCTGGTTTGAGAGATATGCATTTAGTCCAAGTGTACAACAAATAACGTTTGTATTATTTTTTTGTTTATGTTATTTATATTAGAAATGCCCGGCGCAGATTTGCTGTCCGGACTTTTGCTTTACAGCTACTTCTCCAATTTAGTTTCTTTGATATATTTAAATGAATGCATTGGAAACAGAATTTGAAGTCATGCTCCATAAATTTGTGCCAACTTAGGTATTTATATTAAAAGTTTCGTTTTTTTTTTTATAAATGAGTTGCCATTAATAAAATTATATGCGAACCAACTTATTGATTTGGTAATTGTTCACACGCCCTGTTGCGGCAGAAGGCAGACGGGTGGCGGCTTGGGGGCAGCTACGTGGGTGATTCGAGGGAAGTGGTGGGGGGGCCCTATTAATTTTAGAGGTCTGTCGGGGCTTCGTCAGTGTCGCGGCATTAAATAATTTAGAGCATTGTGTGTGGTTATTGTTGGATTTTGTGGCAGCCTTAAAGCAAATATATATTCAATTTAAACACATGCAGGAGGGAAATGACAGAAAGAGAGAGAGAGAGAGTGGGTGGGTGGGAGAGCGACAGAGAAAGAGCGTAGTGTGTATTGCGTGCGTGGCAAAAAAGAAAAACAAAAACAATTTAATGAAAACAATATAAATGCTGTTAAAAGCGTGTGTGTCAAAAATATTCATATATGCCTTTCCATATACAGCAGCGGTCAGCATAATAGTACACCTGCTCAAAAAGACATATGATATTTTTGGTAGAACTACTTTTAATTTATCTTTGATTCGTTCACTTAATTTCTTTACTTTTTAATTTAATTTAATTAAATTTTGTTTACGCTAAATGTTATTTGGGTCGACAACTCAAAGGCAATGAATTGGTTCCAAATGTGTTTTTGTATTCGCTTCTTTTATGATACTAAATCAAAAAATACTATGAAACTGGTTCTTCAAAAAAAATATTCAGTTTCAATACTGAATTTCAATTGTTAGTAAAAAATAAAATATACATTTAAGTGCAGCCGATTACCGAAATAATTAAAACTGAGCTGATTTCTATAAAAGTTAGTTAAATTCAATAGTAAAATATTTTAATTTTGAAATCATTCCAAATAAGAAGATGAAAAATTCTCGAGTTAAGCGTATTGCTCCTATTATTTTGACCGCAACTGTGTAACATATACATATATATAGTTTATGGTACAGCAATTTATTTGTTAAATTTGTCTCTCAAACGCTGTGGAAAACAAATCGCCAGCAATTACACAAACGGCATATTCCATCTAAACGTGCTACGTGCCGCGTGCTGCGTGCTGCGTGCTTCAAATGAATATTGAAGAATGGTGCTTCAAGTCAATCGCACCAGTTATTTGATGGATTAATTGTTTGCCGCCTGTGACACCAAAGAGTCGTCAACGTGGCGCATGAGCGATTTTTAATTAGCTGCGCTGTGACTAATAAGAAGAAAAAAAATACGTACATCAGCAAAAATTAAAAACGATGTTGAAAAATATAATGTTTTTTTTTTGTTGTTTTTTGTTTTCTGTATTTGGGTTGCTGTGCCCGTGCTCTTCAAAATGTAAACAAATTCTTTTAGTTAACAAGAAACAATTTATGTGCTTTTCGCCATTTGTCGGCGCCGCATGGCGAAACTTATTTGCATTCTATTTGGTGCCGTCGTAAATTTTGAAAATAAAAATAAAAAAACAAAATAAGCCAAAACAGAAAAAGAAACCGTTAACATTGTCATTGCTATTCAAAGAAAACAATTTTTTGATTTTTGGCTATTTCATATTTTTATTGCCCGCTGTGACAGCAACGAAATATGTTTTATATTGTTATGGCTTAATTAATGCGCTTCGATCTGCGACATCCTCATTTCATCTTTGTGCTCCTCCGCTGCTTCGGGGTCATCATCATGTATCTTACAGGGTTTGATTAATGTGCCTTCTGCTTTATGGCTTCTTGTGGCATCTGCAGGTGTGGCATGATTGCCGTCTTTCTATCATCGTTTCATGCGCCCCATTTGGCAGCCGATGAACAACGCAAGTTCTTCTCCTACTTTTTTTTTTTTTTTAATGTCTAGAAACAGATATAATCTGTAAGAGCTATTTATTATCGTACACAATTATTTATTATTCCAAATATTTTTTTTAAGAAAAATATAATACTTTAATATTTAAATATCTAAGTTTTAACAGAAACAAAATAATATTACATATATAAGACATTGGTAATTACAATGAGCTAATTAGCCAAAGTAAGAACTATTTCTCGATTCTCTAAAAAATATATATCTGTAAAATCATGCTATTCCAGCCGAGAGAATCGATTCCATATTCCTTAAAAAGAGCAAGAACTTATATTTTAAATTTCAAGTCCCCTTTTTTTTTGCACATTTTCAAGTAATAAGGGAAAAGGTTTAAGAGATTGGCCCGAAAACATTGTCGATTGTTGTCTGTCGTCTCCATTTGTCTCCAGCTGACGTTGAAGCTGTGGCACAAGTTGTAAGTTGTCAGGCTCGTTAGCGAAATGGATCCAGATCAGATGACATTTGACTGGCCGTAATCGAAGAGCCATTTTTCCATTTTATTTTTATTTTTGTTGATATTTTCTGTGCTTTTAACCTTCTGCCATTTGAGCCTTTGAAGGTGCGCGTTGAATGGCTTGTGGCGCATTTCGTTGTTGCCACTTGAGCTCGAACTTGCCTATGGACGCGCTGAGTGTAACTGAAGTATTTTCTTTTGAATTCCGTTCGTCTGCTGCTTGTTGGCCATGTTTAAACTGCATTTAAGTTAGCTGGGCATGCAGAGGTATTTTTAAAGTACATTTTTTTTGTGTGTACATAAAACTCAGTTCTAGAGAATTTTTTTAAAACGCTTGAAATTAAGGGCAATTTGGCACACGCTTCAATAAGTTGTGGGCTTACATAAGTAATAATATCTAGAACCTGTCTTCAAAGAATATTCTAATAAAAAAACAGAAAAAAAATGAAATTAAGATTTATAGTTTTGTATTTGCATTAAGTTGGCTTTTATGCATGTATCTCTATGTGAATGTAAGTAAATTAATATATATATTAATATATATTAGTTACTACATCCTTAAGGGTATTTTATTTTTTTTTTATAAGTAATTATACACTAAATTCATTGCAAATGCGTAAAATGGCAAATGGGTATATTGCATTTTTGCAGAACTATGTTACATACAGAAGAAAACATATCCGATTAGCATCAAAAGTCGATTCAATCTATTAGAGCAAGTGATTTTGGAATTTACAGATAAGTAATTTCATGTTATCGATTCCTTCAGCCAATTAAGATTGATTTCCGATAAAAAAAGTAGAATTCTAAACATATATTGTTCTAATACAGAATATTTCCTAGTCGAGCTCCCTCGACTAAAACATTCTTTCTTGTTTCTTTATTCAGTCATTCTTTTTGCCTTCGTTTTGTGTGCTTTCGGTTCGGTGCTTGGCGTTGGTCCGTTTTTGGCTGTAAAGGAAAGGCAATCAAAGCCTTCACTTAAGGCAGCATAACATTCACATTTACATACCATAGTGTGTGTGTGTGTGTGTAAATGCGTACATAAGCACAAGCACGTGTAGGCAAACAAATTCTTTACATATGTATACGTATAAGTTTACATACCAATGTATATGTATATGTAAATATATATATATGTTTGTGCACATAGCCATCCAGAAAATGTAAAAGTTTGAAAAGCAAACAACAACAGCAAAAAAGGGCTGCTGCCCAGTTGATTTAGTTGTTGCTGTTGTTAATGTTTCTAAATATTTACAAAAATATAAAACAAAAAAAAAATAAATTTTACAAAAAAACCTACAAGTAAATAGAAAAGAAAAACTTTATTAATTGCCTGAAAGTTTATGTATTTCAAGTCGTCGCTCGACGTTCTTGCACGCTTTGTTTGTTTGTTTGGGTAATTAAAAAAATATGGCCGTTTGTGTTTTTTTCGGTTTGTTGTTTTTTTTTTTTTTTATATACGAGCTAAGCTCCTCTGTGCAGCAGCAGCAGCAGCAGCAGCAGCAAAAACAACAATAACGAAAACAGCGGCAACATCAAATGCTTAGCTGGCAGTGACGTCAGACATCCATCAGGCATCTGATGTCGACTGCTGCCCTTTGTCGCCCCCTTACATAATGCTCATTTTGGGCGCTTACCATGTCGTATGCGTAATGCTGTTTTATCTGCTGGGTGCTGGCGCGGCTTACATAAGATTCGTCCATAGCTCTCTAGGCGGCAGCTGTCCGACCAACTACAACAACAGCAACAACAACAACAACAACAAGATTGACAGCAGCAGTTAAGCACGTGTTATTTTCTATATATATGTTTGTGTGTGTGCGTGCGTATGTGTGCATGTGTGGGTCGAATTGACACAATTGCCGACAATGTCAATGCCTTTGTCCCAGTCATGTGGAACAGTGGAACTTTGTCACGCATTTGTTTTAAGTAAAATCTTATATTATTATTATATATATTTATATACATGTATATTTTTCTTCGATTATTATTTTATCTATCAGTGATTTAATTGTTATATGAAACCAATGATTAATTTCGTTTTATTCTGCGTTAAATCAATAATTATTTTCAATAATTTTCTTGAATTGATAATTGATAAATGCGCTTAGCGAGTTTTATTCTTGAAAAGCAATTAACTTCCATCACCGATCACTTTATCAACTAAAATACTTCATCTTATGCATCGAACAGCTGTTCTTATTAAAGACTGTCTGCTTCTGGCACTTTTTTTTGGCAAGTTTCGCACATTTATTTTGTACCACTGTCGTTATTCTCATTTTGTGCAAGTTGAGAGCGTTTTCAAATTGCGCAGCCGTCACTCAGTTTCGCTTGAGTTGTGCTCAATTTTTTTTTGCTTGTAGGCTTAGCTCAATACTTTTCACTCAACAAACACACTCAAGATTTGGCAATTTGTTTAGCCCCCCACCCCCCTTCTTGCTCATGTGTTGTTGTTGTCGCTGTTGTTCTTGTATCGTGCGTTGCCCTTGCTTGTGGTGGCTGCTGTTGCTTTTATGTAATTACTTTTTTTTTTCTTTTGGCTTTCTTTTGCTTTTCTTTGCGCTGCTTGTTTTTTCACCTTCCGATTGTTGTTTGCCGTTGTTCGTTTTTTCTTATATTCTTATTCTTATTCTTATTCTTACCTTCTTCTTTTTTTTAGCCGCCACCAATTTGTTTTGTGTGCCGCGGCAACTTGAAGCATCCATAAATTGTAATTAAAGCGTATAAAGCGCAGCCATTGTGTGTATATGTTTAAAATGAAATGCCAGCATTTCGCTGTCGAGGGCGGCATTCAGCCTTGGTGTGCGGAGGGGAGCGAGGGCTGCAACATAGTTCCGTTGGCCATCAAAAATTAGCAATACTTAACTTCACTCGAATCAAGATGTAGCAAACTAATTTTCTGATTAGATTATCACACAAAGCGGTCTTTGTTTGTTTGTTTTTTTTTTTTGCAAATTAACTGTAACAACGCACAAGTTTTTTTTATTTTTATTATGTGTGATTAAATTTTTGTATGCTTCAAAATGAAGTTTTCTTGACTTTAATATTGCATTTGTGAATTGTTTGTGGTGCAGCTATTTGCATGAATCAATCAATTATTCGAAAACTAAGCAATTAAGGATAAATTTCTGAGCCGATGTTTTCAAAGCACAATTTGCTGTTTACCACATTACGGTTTTTACAATTGAAAATGTAAAATGCATGCCAAAATTTTGGCCTATTGTAATTAAGAATTACAATGCAATTTAATTGCGGCTGATGCAAAAATAACAATTGCAAGCATAATTTAACATGTATCACACAAATATTTAAAAAAAAAAATGGTAAATTGTAATTTAAATTAAAATTTAATATAATCGAACTGCAATTGTTAACGAACAATACAAATAACAATTGCAGTTCGATTATATTAAATTTTAATTTTACTGCTTACTAACAATTCTGTTAGCTAAACAATAGATTCGATTTATATTATTAAGTTTGCATTTGTGCATTAGCAAAAACATTAAGTTAAATATGAAATGATTCGTATCCCATTGTTTTAATGGACAATTTAATATTTGATTGATGCTCCATTCGGGAGTGGAATGCTTGGAATTGCTAATTGGAATTCGCATAGATAATTGACCAAAGAAATGACAATTAGGCAACTTGTTGAAATGAATTTGATATAAGCTTAACCATCGATGTAATCTAATCACAGCCAAACAAATATTATAATATGATATACATGAGACGTCTGCCTTTTTTTTTTTTTTGGATTGAGATTGAGGCAAAATAATAATGACTTGGTCTGGTCCACTTGAAATATGATATGATGGCTGAATATGTACTTTTGCTCAGGCATTGGATTGTTGCAAATTTTAACGAGAAATACGCGATGACCTTTTTTATTTATTTCTTTGTTGTTGTTTTTTTTTTTTGGTTAAGGTTAACTCGTCCCAGATATAGGTACGGACATATTGATACCCGCTTGTCATGCGAAGGACAGAAGAGAACACTGGGACTGGGCAGGAGAGTTGTTGGGGCTGTCTCACAGGCTGGCAAACACTCGATTGTTGTTGGGCTAGTATACACATTGGGGCATGCCCCAAAAGTCGAGCGAAAAAAAAGGAGCGAAAATGAAAAAGCTACGACCAAAGTGCAATCGAAGATTTTGTTAATATACTTTATGAGTTTTGCCTGCGCGACGTGCCCCAGCCTACCTGCCCCATTCAGCCACACCCTGAGAGCCACGCCATGCCTCCGGCGGGCATTGAAGGCCAAAGTGTATCTTTTAAAGAGAATCAAGTCTATGAGAAATTTGCAGTCCATGCCGAACCTCGAATGCCCTTGAAACTTACAAATAAAAATTGTGATTGATTTTTAAAATTAAAAAATTTTTATTGTATTCGTTGTGAATAGCTTTAAATATTTTGATATATATTTTATATACTTTTTTTTTATTTTATTAGTATTTTAAGTTCTGTACAAGTCGCACAAAAGTGTGGCAAGTTATTGCCATTGACATTGCCTTAGAAAAAAGAGACAAATCGACTGACTAAATGGCTGAGTGACTGACTGACTGACTGAGCAACTGGCTGACTGCCGTGCCGGAGCGACGCTTGTATTGACAGGAAATGGTTACTTCATTGTCGTCTCTCTGTTCGCTTGTCACTTTGCCACTGCTTATCCACCTGGCGATGGGTCTCCAGTGGGAAGAAAAGTAAAAGAAAATAGGGGCAAAATAGCAACAAGCATTTGGCAGCCTCGTTTCAATTTGGCCATTTGATTATATACATATATAAATTTCTATAAGGCATATATACATATATATATATATATACATATTATGTACATATTATTTATTTTAGGTTCGGCATTATTTGCTTGCCAGACACCCCAGCACAGGTCCTTCACTTCTTTATGTTAATGGCAAGCAGCCGCAAATGGTATATACCTGCATATATCTGTTGTGCGTGTATAGTGTGTGTGTGTGTGTGTGTGTGAGTGTTGGCAAATGTTGCAGTGCTGTTTGGGGAATTGAATGTAAATAGTAAAGGGGAACAGACTGACAGAGAGGTTTTCAGTTCAACGTAGGCAAACTTTGCTTTGGCCAAGCCCTGTAAAAAGGGTTAATTTGCTTAAGGTTAGTTCGTCAAATACTTGAGCCTAGAGTTTTGCATATCCGGGCCAGCTAATTGGTCATGCGATATGAATACCGATGGGAATTATCCCTATTCTCAGCACATGGCAGCACAGCACCACACAGCACAGCACAGTCAGGTTCTCATCCTGCCCCATTCCGTTGCAATCCATTTCCGTTGCAAATTGCAAATTCAATAATGACGACAATGGTTGCTGCTATTTTTTTTTTTTTGCCTAATGCTGATGACTTGCTGACGACACCAACGCTGCATAATTTGCTTGCCAAATCCCATTCTCATTTCATGTCAATAGATGTCATTTTCATGCGCACAAATCAACGGATATTGTGCACTGACAATTTCCGCCCCAACACAAATTCTTTTGCAAAAACTTTTATACAGTCAGCTATTTATTTAGTCAAACAGCTCGACAGTCAGTCAGTCAGTCAGTCAGTCAGTTAGTTATTTTAGCTGGTAGTCATGTCTTGGCATCAACTGTCTCAAACCATTTCCCCAAATGTTGGCTGCAACAGCAACAACTGCAACAGTTGACAGCGGCTCAAAAATCGATGAAGTTGGCAAAACGCTAATTATAATTAAAAACACTTGTTGATTGCAACGAATGCTTCTTAAGCCAAATGTAAATGAAAATATATGAAATGAGAGGATGTTGTAGTAATTATGACCAGGTTCCCTTGAATATAGGGGTAACAAAAAACCCCGTTTAATCCAGTTATGCAAGAATATTCAGCTGGCAGATGTAAGCATATCTGATATAATAAATATGTATATATTCGTAAGAAATTAATAAATCTACTTTATAACTGAGACCCTCCACAATACGTGGAAATCATCCACTTTCTGGCATTGTCAATATTGTATAATATTATTATTCAATACTTTTTCACAATTCCAGATACAAGTTTCTCTTCGCATATGTCTGCCTACCCATCTTATTGATTGAGCTGAAGCCTTAAAGGTCCTTGTTATCCTTGTGCTACGCATATCTCTAGAGCTTATTATCTGCATAAATAAATGTTGGATAGGTTCCAGCGGATTCCTTTGGTGTTTTAGCTGGCACTGCGATGTTTGTTCAAGCCACTCGTTTGCCCTTTTTTTTTAGTTGAGTTTTATGCTGAATATTGTAATTTTTAATGCGCCTCCCAACTCAATACACACATACATACATATACATACATACATATAACTGCCTTATCGATTGTTAGCTGACGTAGAACAAAGAGCTTTGCTGATAGAAAATTCCTTTTGAGTGTCCGGATGCACACTAAAATCACGCTCCATGGAATTCAAATGGCCACAAAGCAAACAACAACCAGCTAACTTCTTTATCTATCTATCTATCTATCTATCTATCTATCTAACTATCTAACTATATATTTATCTATATATCTGTCTAACTGTCTGTCTATCTGTCTGTCTGTCTATCTTTTTGTTGGTTTGTCTGCCTGTCTGTCTGTTGGTTTGGCCAAAACAAATATTAGTTGGCTACTACTATTACAAAGGCTTATCATATTGTATCTCTAAGTCTAATTCCAGCTATAGCTCCGCTGTTGGCCATTTTTGCCCACTTTTGTTGCATTTAAATTTCGTTTATTGCCAACCGGGGAGCTGTTAAATCATCAAGGGCAATACCCAACAAATCACAAAAAAAAACAAAAAAAAAAAAAACAAAAACTACTCCCACAAGACAAGAAAAATCCTTTTCATGGATATCGATTTATCAATTTCTTATCCGTAATAGCATTTGTTAAACATAACCTAAACTATTCAAATAAATAATTAAAATAAATAATTAAAATATATAATTAAAATAAATAATTAAAATAAATAATTAATTTATAGTGGTAGTTGACTTAAAAAGTTATTAAACAATAAACGTTTTTCGTTGTAAGACATTTTTATAATCAAAAATAAAAAATTAAAAAATATTAATTAGAAGTTATTAATTTAACTGCATATTAACCATTGATTTAATAATGCTATAAACATAAAAAGAAGACAAAATTAAATTATTTAATTTAGTAATTAATATTTAGACTGCGTATTGAACATTGATAAAATATTGCTATAAATATAAACAAGACAATATAATTGAAAAAAATTTAATTAGTCTCTAATTATTAAGCTAAATATTGAAAATTGATTTAATATTGCTATAAATATAAAAAAGGATTAAAAATAATAATTAGTAATTAATATTTGAACTGCACATTGACCACTGATTAAATATTGCTATAAATACAAACAAGAAAACAAAATTAAAAAAATTAAATTAGTACCTAACAATTAAACTGCGAATTGACCAATGATTCAATAATAATAATGTTGTTATTTAATAATAATAATTTAAATTGCCAAGAGCAAAAGACTAAAAGATTTTGTCAATGTGAAATGTCGAAATATTTTCAAATATCAAACGTTTTGTGTGCATTACGTTTATCTTTTGCTAAACACCTGTTCTAAATTCTATTCTAAACTGAAAATGAGCGACACTTATTGGTTTTCGACGGCTTTTCGTTGCCAATATTGTGAAAACTGTCAGTACTTCAATCGGTTGGGTTTTAATGAGCTTACAAAAGTGTCGAAATGCAAATGTGAATTTGTGACTGTGCGAATGGGTGTGAATTTGTCCGAATGTGTCAATCTATGTGTGTGTGTGTGGGTGTGTGTGTGTGTGTGAATTGTGGGTTGGAAATACCAAGCCATTTAATTGAGATTGAGTGCTCCTGTTTGTGCTGAGAGTAAATTATATAGATTCCTGTCTAATGATAACCAACTGTAAACTGCCAAATTAAAGTGCCAAATTGATTGCTAACCAAATCAATCTGCTTGTGTGTGTGTGTAATTGAGAAGGATGGTGTATGTGTGTGTGTGTGTGTGGCTGTGTTCCTCTATCGATGTAATGTTTAAAAAAAATATATATAAAAAAGCAATAAAGCAACATTTAATTAAAAATAATTGGCAGGTGTGAATATAATTTAATTTTAAGTATCCAGAGAAACAATTTTTAGATGATGGAACCTCACACAGGGAGCTGGAAAATTCAACGAATTTTCCCTTGTGAACGTTTAAAGTTTCGCCTGATTATGGCATTTTTCACGAAGCTTAATTGGCGTAGAATTTGAACTAAAATGCCCAACAAATAGGTCCAAAATAAAACTTTGTAATATGATTAATCTACAAAGATGTTTAATCGACAGTGAAAACGTATTAAATATAAATTTTAATAAATTTTAATGTTTAATTGCAATGATGACAAATATCAGCAATCAATTTTTTATATGTTTTATAAGCATTCTAGAATATTTTTTTGGCAGACATATTTATCTATTTATATTCAAGAAAATTGCCAGATGTGTGTTTGCTTGGTTTGCTGTTTACATATATTTCTTACGCGTGTTTATTTATTTGTGGGCCAAGGTCAAGAGTACAATCATACAACCATCATCACCCCCCGCCTTTCCCCCTCCACACACATAGTTCGTTGCATTTACTTGTGAGGTATCCCTGCCTCTTATCAGAGTCGCTTGCGATGCAGTCAAATGATTTTATAATGCGCATTATCATTTATGGTTGTGGGGCAAACGCGTCATCAGCAAACTTCATTATCGCCAACAGCAAAAACAATAAATTGTTATCAATTTATTTGTTGTCATCATCATCGTTAACATCATCATCATTATCATCTTTAACATCATCATTGTCGTGTATCTGTGCTCCAGTTTATTTTCATTACGTTAATTCATTTGTAAATATTTTCCTTAACTTTTGCAGCCAGCTTCACCGGCGATGTTCTTGTTGCTGTTGTTGTTGTTGTTGTTCTGCTTTTCACAGCTTTCATTCTTGTTTATATAGCGATTTTCCAGCATGACAGCATCCGACCTGCCCTCTTTCGGGAAGTGTACGCAGTGGGGCAATGGATTTCTCTTGTTAATGCATTTTTATGTCAGTCAGATCGAAGTTTTCAATTAAAAATAAAAAAAATAAATAAAAATATCAACCTGAGCATGCTTGTCACCAAAGAAGTAAGCTTAATTTTTAAGTGAATCTGTAATACTTATTTGTGTTTGAATTATTGCTTAAATTACCTTGGCAAAAACACTATTTTTTCATGCAACATTTTCGAATGAAACTGTAATACAATTCACATAATGAAAGCCTGGATTTTTATTTTTCCGTTGCGGCTTAAAAGCCTTTCAGCATATTTAACGACAAAAAATGTTTCATATAATGAAAGCCTGTTGAATCAAGCGGCATTTTTAAAAAATTTTTTTTTTTTGCAAACTTTTTTTTATTCATAACGAGAAAATTCCATTGCGTTTCTGAATTTCAATCGGTTAATTTGCTGTGCGTAACCATTAAACCTTTAACACCATTTTACTTATGCTTTTTACAAATTAACATTGGTGTTAAATCTGTTTTTTAATAATTGGCCAGCATTGCTGCAGTAAAGAGATATTTTGACAAAAAATGATATTTTAATTCTACGTATTAATATTAACTTAAATGGATTTATGGCAAGTGTATTCACTATTTGAATATTTCCATTACTATTTTTTATTGCTGTTTATTGTTTGTGTTTTGGCATTTGTACCTCCAAACACCGAATGCACTCCTTGGCCCCCTTTTTTTCAGCTGCTGCAATATTAGCTGTTTTGCTTTTCTAACGGTTAGTTTTGCGTTTGCAGAATTGCAATTGAATTTAGCGAATTTTCCATTAATTACTTGGCCACTGGACGCGTATCGTGTATTTTTTTTTTACAGTTACAGTTGGCCGGAATAGAAGAAAAAAATACAAAAAGAAGTTAGAAGTGAATACATTAAGTGCAGGCTTAAGTACTTTGGCCATGGGTTTGCGGTAATGTCGGCCAGTGGCGTGTGGGGGGGCACTGGGGCGCTGGGGCGTGGCAGGTGTGGCACTGATTTATGCAAAGCCGGAAAAATTGAAAAGCTCAACCCATTAACCGCGAGATGACGTCAGCAACACACAAAGAGGCGCCAACCACGCAAAGATTACAATGACAACAAATTGATTGCGTTGCGTTTATAACCCTAAATTGACCAACTTACAGCAATTGCGCTTTTGACTATAAAAAGTGGCTTTAAAATTAAATGTTTGTTCATTAATTTTTTTATTTTTTTTTTTTGCGTTTGTTTGTCCAAACGAAAAATGTAAATTGTAATCGAAAATTGCAGTTAACCAAATTGTATTTTGAACTATTTAAGTTGCAGCTGACTTTTCAGAGTGGTAACAAGAGAATTGAAACTGTTGTTGTTGTTATTTTTGCCAGCTTAAGAATAGCTGTGAAATTATGCAGTTTTTTAATTGGACAAGTTTTCGATGAGTTGAGAACTGTGTAAAGAACTATCAGAGCCATGAGTATTAACCAACCAAGTTTTGTAACTAGCTAACTTGGTAAATAGTTGTAGTTGGCCAGAGTTACGCTCAAGTTGGCACAAGAGTTGGCCATAATAAATGACGTAATGAGGAGCAGCATTCATAAGAGAGACTGGCAAAAATCCACGCCTTTTGTTTCGCGCTTCCCGTTGCCATGCACACACACAGACACAGACACAGACACAGCCATTTATTTGACACTTCATTATTGTGCACAAGGTGTCCAAGAAGCAGGGATCCAAGGACCCAGTGGCAGGACCAGGACCGACTGAAGGCTGTGGGACTGTGGGCTAACTGTTCGCCGCAGCGGCAACTGTAAAATTAATTTGAAATGTTGACTGGTGGCACGGCTTGGGGCTGCTTGGGGCAAGCTTCGAATTGCTTGGTTTGGTTTTTTCTGGTTTTCATCCATTCATTCAGTGGTTAAGAAAATGGAAAATGCATATTTGTGGCTACATGCATATATTTCTTGAAGCATTTAAGGCTCAACTTTTGTCTGATAATTCTTTAAGGAGGCCAAAGATTTTATCTGGATAACGAATAAAAACTTTAAACTTGAAAAAGAAAATAAATTTCTTAAAGCAATGAAAATCAAATGTTTGCAAATGTTTCTCATTTATGGTAAAGAGCAAAAATAAAATGTTGTAAAATACGTTGCCGTAGAAACATTAAGTAAGCTTTTGGCTTAACTCGAATAATTCCATGAGCCGTTTTTGTATTTGTAAAACTGTTGTTGGTTTTTTGTGTGCGTTGCCCAAAATCCTTTCAACGGGTTAGTAAAAACATGTAGCGAATTTGCTACTTCTACCAGACGCCTTTCACAGCTGTTAGCCGAAATCCAGCAGCCTGTTTTTTTTTTTTTTCAATTTTGTATTTTAATTACTGAGGATACAGCAACACTGACTAATTAACACCAGCAGCGTGGCAAGATAAGAGCAGACCAGCCCGATCCTTGGCTGTCTGCCAGTCAAAATTATAAGTTAAGTATACGAAAAACTGAATGTTCCCTAAATCTGGCGTGTATATAAAAAAAAGAGAGAAGAAAATTAATATTAATAAACTAATTGTTGGCGCTGTTATCCTTTGGCCAGCATCTGCCTTTCGCCAATCCCCAAAACAGATTGGAAATGTATAAAATTGTGTATATTTCGGAGCAATGCAATAAGATGTAAGAAAGTTAATCCGATTAGAGAAAAATCCTCTTTTTGCAATGATAAACATAATCTTATTGATTTATCTCTATAACTGAAAATGTTTTTTTGTTTGAAATCATATTTATTTTTGGTACACATGCCATTGCACTTTTGTTGAGAATATCCGAATTGAGGATATTCAATATTTAAGACGGAAAAGAATTTGGCTTCAGGATATATTACAGCCACGCTTTTGAGACCAGTGCTTTTTTTAAGCTTAATATGTTGTCGTTTCTGCATATATATATATATATATATGTATATATATATTAGCATGAGAGGTGACCCAACAGCAACAACAACAAGAAAAAATCGTCGCCAACACTAAAAATAACAATTTCCGCTCTAATAAACATTTCCGCTTCGTAGAATTTAACATTTTACAATAAATTAAGTGAGAAGAAATAACCATAAGCGATAACCACATAACCATAAAACAAATACATAGCCATAGATGACACACACACACACACACACACACACACTCTATTTTCTATTTGCTATCTTTTGTTTAGGCAACTTTCTTATCGATTAAATGAGGCTTGTTTTGCATGCCGCACATAATCGAATATGTTGGCATCTCAAATTGATTTTTCATTCAAAGTCAGAATGTGGTAAACTATTTTTAAGTATCCAACCAAGAAAATGGCACAAACACAGCTTCGACAGACAGAAATAGGAACTTAAATCTATTGCTTAACATGATAGAAACAAGTAAGAATACTGCAGTCGAGTGAGCTAAACTACCCTTAAACCCTTAAGCAAGCTATTTTTTTTAGGCAATTTAATTTAATTTGCTTAGCTTGCAATTAGTTAGATTACATTCGTTTAACTTTGACCTTGAACGACATTGAATGAATACGATTAAAAATCAGCTTCGTTGTTGCATTAAACATATTTGCATATTTGGATAATGTTCGCTGTTTCAACACGAATGGCATATGCAAAAACTATAATTTTACGTTACGTTCAAAAGTTTCCCCCCGTCTTCCACTCACAATTTATGATTCCTAATAAAAGTTACCTGACACGTAGCAGCAGTAAGCATAAAACTTCCACATAAAATTACCTTTTTGCATTTGTTTTTAAAACACACATATTGTGAAATGGGAAATGTGTGCTTAACATGTAGCTACAAAATGATGAGATATAAAATCCTATTAAAAGTTGTCACGATGACATATATACGTATATATATATATGGTATATCGAACGTGAAATTAGATATGCAGTTTAAGCAGCAAAATAATTTAAATATTTTTTTTTAGATATTTATTAAGAGTATTTTGTAACATCGAGTTGACAATTCAAACTTGTGATTATTTTTGTAGCTTGCTGGCTGATTTAAGAAAAAATATAACATTAATGTTTTATTCACACACACACACACGCAAGCATCTCATTGAGTTACCCTTTTTTGTCAGGTGATAAAAAGGGGTGGCTTTTGAAAGGGGTTGCTGCTTATATGGATGGCATTTTGTGTCACGTTCTTGTTAAATTAAAAACGATTCCATATTCAAATTTGCCGTCGTCTTGTTGCACTTAATTTAAATTGTTATTGTTAGTATTTCTATATAGAGTCAGGCGCATACTCTCAGTTTTAAGCTCGGAAATAGGTGAGCCTTTGGGGCTGCTGAGTGTATTTCAATTAAAATTTATATGCCGCAGGATGCGCTCGTGGAGAAGGGGGGGAAGCGCGGAGCGGAGCAACTTGAGTGCGTGTGGCGCTGACAGCATTGAAAATAATAATTTTTGCCATGTAACCAAAAAAAGCAGCAACAGCAACAACTGAAATGAGAATGGAAAAATGCTTGAAATAATGAAATGAATAAACTGAAACTGAATTATGAGCATAACAATTACAAATACAAATTGTATAGAGTAACACAAAGCGAAAAGAAACCAAGAGAAAAAAAAAAACAAATAACAAATAAAACATAAAATGAGAAATTAAAATGCGTCTGGCATAATTTGCAAAAAAAAATGGAATTAAGTAAATGAGAAGCCACAGTTTCAGAATTCAACCAGTTCGTTCTGTAATCCACAAACGCACCCAAAACACAATCTACAAATATTTGTATATAGAAAACAAGACGAAAACTTTGCAATAAATGTATTAATAAATAAAGTGTTTTTTATAGCAATTTGTTAATTCTCATTGAGCTTAAAAGTATGCTACAAAAGAAAGAGCTAAAAAAATCACAATTGTTGAAAAGTGTTTTCATTCATATATAAATATATATTCAAGTTTTTATTACATTCCAATGAAAGGCAAGTCCAAAAGGGATTTCAATAAATGTGTGTGTGTGTGTGTATGCGTCAGTTTTTAATTGAAATGAAAGTGAATGAAAAGTTAATATACATTTACTCATAAGTCGGCTGGCGGCTTATGCAAAGGGTTCAGTTTTTGGTTCTCGGATTTGTTTTTAGCTTTCATTTGCGGACAATGTTTGAGTAAGGACATCATAGTCGGCGGGGTCTTGGGGCAAGGGATGGGATGGGATTTGGGTCTGGTGGGCTTGGTGACTTGGCTCAAGTCTGAGCAGCTTTGATCCGTCGTCAGCGTCGCTAAAGAAATCGCATGACAAGCCGCCATTTTTATGACAGGAAGCGGTAAACTAATATACACAAAAGTTTTTCATTTAAATTGTGGTTAATGTTGTTTTTGTTCCTACTATGACGTCACAATGTTCAAATAATCAATAAGCCAGCACCAGCAGATACCCTGTAATAGTTGGCAAATTCGTTAAAATGTTTTATTTTTTTTTTTTTGTGATATTCAGAGAAGAAATGATAAAAGTAAAAATTTATTTTTATTTACTTTAATTGTTTAAAGCTAAATAAATTTATAAATTTATATATATAAGCCTCAACAATAAATTAACATTTTTTTTTTTTTTTTTTTGCTATTCCATTAAGCACAAACTTGCACCAGATTTTGTATATTTTTTATACAATTACTGGGTATAAACTATATGTAAATAGATGTATGATAAAAGATAAAAGCAGCTTGTTTTGTGTAAACATGGTTATATATTTTCTTATTTTATTATGTTTTATTTTTAATACACTTACACGAATGTGTATTTGTGTGTGTGTGTTTATGTGTTAAAGTAAACACCTTTGTGTCGCCTTATATAGCATTAAGTATACGTCATGGTGTCCCTTGACCTTGGCTAACGTGTTGAAAGTGAAAGTTGAAAGAGAATGTTTGCCAAGTGTTGCTGTACGAGTGGATATTGGGTTAGTGGGATCCTCGACCGTAATTAGCTAATTTTATTTGACTTTAATAACTTTGATGGATACATTGTGCTCAACTATGCGCATTTCCAAAAGAAACGTTGCTCCGACGGTTGCCTTCTTGGGTGATAACAATTATGCTTGATGAATGGATAAAAGCCAAAAAGCTTTCAAATTATGGCTGCTGCAAGTCAAACACCATCCCCCACCCCACCCCTCAATCTACTCCAATCAATCAAATATAATTAGCCAGATACCTGATGTGCAACTTTGTATTACTTTCATTAAACTTTTTGTTTTTGTGTTGGCCAATTGTAATTTTTTGTTGAGCTCAAAAAATCTAAAATTTTTGAGTAATTAAAAATTTCAAAAATTCGCATTGCTTGTTTATATTCACATTTTCAAATTGTTGATACTGCATAGTAAATGTATATTTGCATAATTTAGATATTCTCTCTTGCAATTTAATTACAAATTTATTTTTCTACAATATACTCGATTCTTTGTCTCAGTGTACACCAAGTCGCAAAGCTATTGGCCCTCCTCAGTAGACGGCTTAAGTGCAATTAGACTAACCCTTTTGCGTTATGCGTTTGCGCTTAATTAAGTGCTCTGACCAGTTATGGGAGTTAAGTAAAGCCAATTAACGGTAATTCACAAGAGTTCAACCTTCGTTTGAGCCAGTCGCTATGCGCATCTCGATTTCCGGTCAAGCCAATCATCATAAATTGACGTTTGCAATTTGTTGGCGTTGCAATTAAATGTAATCGAAACATGGACAATCCAAAATTGGGTATCTCCCAGGTCTGATCAGATGTGTGCTGCTGCTTTTGGTCATGTTGGATAATTATGGATTTCGGTGGTTCGGTGGTTGGTAAATTTCCATAAGCAGCTTCGTCGGTCGGTCGGTCGGTCGGTTAATCAATTCGCTTGGCATTCAGCAGTTTCAGCTAGACACGTTCAAATTGCATTTAGTTAATTCAATGAACAGTTACTTGCTGGCGTCACATTTAGACCAACCGAATGGTGTGGGTGTGGCAGTGGCAACAACGTTTGTGGCTTTTGCGCCTTTTGCCTAAGTTTGTAGTTAGCTGCTTGCTGCTGTGGCAAGTTCTGTGGCTCTATGCCCCAAGAACGTGACGCAAATGAAGATGTCGCAACGTGCTCTGCCCAAAAGGGGGTAAAGTGTTAAGGGATGGGCCAATCTAAGGCAATGTCCTGGTGCTTGTGTTGTGGGACAAACCGAAAAGTCAAAGCAAACAATGCTAAATTTCAAAATGTCCATTTAAATTCATAAATAAAAGCGACATTCAAATGAAACCTGAAAATGCAGCTATGAAAATGCAAAAGAGAGTTTTCAACAATTTTTATCATTTCGAAATAAAATTGTTTTCACAATATTTTCAATTTTAAATTTTAACTTGCAAACAATCCAATTCTGGGGAATTTTTCCATTGTGTATAACTCGATTATAAAAATTTAGTAAAGTGTTTTTGGCATCATTTAATGCATTTATATTTAAAATATAATAAAAAATAAACATAAAATAATAATAAAAAATATAATAAATATATATAATAAAATATCTATCTTTTTGTGCTTTTTGTTGCAATAAGCAAATTACACTTTAAATGTTTCATTCTCATTTTTCAGCATTTTTTAATAAACCAGCCACAAATTGATTTTGTTTGCACTTGTTTTGCCCCATGCACAATCAATCAGCCTTGCAACATGCAACTGTGCAACGCATTTTAAATTGCAATTTCTTATTGCTACGTTTTTTTTTCATTATTTTTTTGCAACTGCCTCTGCTGCTGTTAAGCTGGCAAGCAGCAAGTGGCAAGTGGCAAGCGAGCTTGTTGCTTTTTGACACTTTTCGCTGACATTTCGGTGAATTTGAATGTGCCAATGTAAATGTTCATATGAAATGTGAGGGCCCAAATGGATATCTGTCTGACTGTGGCACTTAAAGTTTTTGGCCCGTGATGAGTTGCGGCTGAGTTGCCTTCCATCTTCAGCGAAATTTTGCGTGCTGCATACCAGCTTCTCCTACCTCTCCACCTCTCCCCCTTTTCCCCTTTCACACTTAAAAGCTTTTTAAAACAATATTTCGTATACATGTGCGGCGTCTTAAATAATTTATACACCAAAAGCCAAAATGGCAAATACCATAGCAGCTGGAGTGCCATGCTGCTCAACCGCACAACCACTCCAAATCCAACTCATCCCAGCCCAACCCATCCCCTCCCATCCCTCTCCTCGCACTCGAGCTCTGCCCCTTGTGCAGACAAGTGTTCGAGTTCCCAGTGTATAATGTATGTCGGTTGATTCTAGCCATAAACGTGTTTTGTTTCCCATGCAACTGACCTGTTTTAGCTGCAACTGCCACTCACAGCTAATTGGCCGCCAACTTACATATTAACCTCAAACATGCATATTAATCTTCAGCCCGCGCACACACACAATGAAATTCTAGCTTCTCATTAGTGTCCTTTTTAAAGTTAAATGTGCACTTAATTTAATATATTTAATCGATTTAAAAAAAAAAATCCAAAAACAGTTTTTAGTTACGAAAACAGGGCATGATTACTCAAAAAGATTTAGCTATCAAAGCGCTGCTCTTATTAATTATTCTGCTTTCCTTTCACTTCTCTTTTTTATTTTTTATTTTTAGTATTTTTTTTTTTTAATATTATTTGGTTAGTTGGGCTTTTGTCGGAGAAGAAACACGTAAAATTCACTTTTTAAGTCTTTATCTCTGAAAGCGTTAGACAGTTTGACATGGCTAAAACTAAATTTTAATGCTGATCAAAAATATCTTATGGGATCGGGAGGGCAGCTCTCCTTCTTCTCCACATCTTCACTTTATCCATTATTAAACATTATCAATGTAAATTCTAAAAATAATTGTTATTTATTCTCTGTCTTTTTTAGGTAAGCTTGACTGTTAATGCACCTTGGCCGTTGTGTGGCACTATTTGCATAAGGTTTGAATATATTATTTTTTAATTTTTAAATGACATAAATATATATAATTTTTAACTGATTATAAAACATGTATATAGAATATTATTTTTGCCCAAGACAAACTTGAGTCAGTCATAAGGAATAATTTTTTCTATGAGTATTTTCAAAATTAGATTAATACAAAATTTGTAAATTTCAATATTTTCGAAAAGATAAATACTATCTTTCAGTATTATTTGCCTTTTCTATATGCAATGTGAAATTTAATATTAATTTTGGAAAAATGTGAAAGGACTGCGAATTCGTCCTTGGCATGGTTAATATGCCCTTAAGCAAATGCAATTAATTTGGGGTTTTTTTCATTCGGCATTTTGCTGTTTGTGCGACACAAATATTCATTTATTTCTGTAAGAAAAGTCAACAAAATAAAATGAAAGTGTAAATCATATGACATCAATTTTCATTAGTGCGTTAGTCCAGAGGATTAGCGGATGTGCGGAGTGTGTCTGTCTGCCTGTGTGTGTGTGTGTTAAGCTGGCTATTTAGTTGATTTGCTTAAAGCCCTAATTGCATACAAATAGGCGCCCAGCGGTTGGCTTAGTTGGCCAAATAAATTTGACAAACTGAGGCAAGTTTAATGAAAATGACTGAGACACAAATGGAGAGATTGAGATATATATGAAGACATAAAATATAAGCTTGATGGAGAACCGCTGAGCACGTGACAATGACCATTAGAGTGCAGCAGCATCCACTTGCCACATCCACCACACATTTGCAACACTTGCGCTTGCCGCGCCTTGCTTCAGTTTCTCATTATGTGTGTGAGCCAGCAGCTTGAGACAGCTTAGCGGGTGTTGACTTTAGACCTTGTCTGAGTGCCCCAAAACCAAGTTGTGAAAACATTGTAAATTGCGGAGAGCTTCATTTGTATATACATATATACATATATACATATATATATATATATACATATAAGCAGATGAAGCGACTTACTTTGGATAATTATTTAATATCCTAATTTCAACATAAACATTTTTTACGTTCTTGCATATTTACAGTATGATAAAATATTCTTTTATATTGAAATATTCTAAATATTACATTATTTTTTATATATTTTATATTATTATATTATATTAATATTATTATTTTATTTTTTTTTTTAACTATGGCAATATTAAAACAAAATATTTTTTATTTTTATTTAAATCGTTCGCTAAATTTTTTTTTTTTTAAAACTATGGCCATATCAAAATAAAATGTTTTTTATTTTTATTTAAATCGTTCGCTATTTTTTTTTTTTTTTTTTTTTAACTATGGCAATTTTAAAACAAAATGTTTTTAAGTTTTTATTTAAATCGTTCGTAATTTTTTTTTTTTTTTTTTAAAAACTTTGGCAATTTAAAACAAAATGTTTTTTTTTATTTTTATTTAAATCGTTCGCTATATTTCTTCTTTTTTTTATAACTATGGCAGTATCATTTTTTTATTTTTTTTTAAATAGTTTGCTATATATATATATATATATATTTTTTTTTTTTAAACTATATTAAAACAAAATGTTTTTTATTTTATTTAAAAGGTTGGCTAAATTTTAGTGTAAAACAAAAGGAGACTCAAATCGAATAACATTATTCTATATTATATTTACAACTTAGATACAAATAGTTAAATATCGCAAGTATACCATTAACTGCTAGAAATATCTGCAATAAGTTGAGTTTTATCGATTTTCAAAATATCTTAGCCAAGCTCATCTGTTGGGATAACAGAGCCAAATAAAATGGAATTGCTTAAGCACAAGTCTAAGATACAGTTAATGGGCGTAAGTAATTTAAAAAGTTTAAAAGGCAGCTGTCAATGGGACAAACACACACACACACACATACGCACACACACCAAGCACACACAATTGCAATTCTGTATTCCGACTAATGATATGATCTGAACTGTGTTTTCTCTAGAATATTGAAATTGTTGTTGAAACATTTGCGTTGATTTGTGCCTCAGTCGAAAGATTGAAGCAGTTGCGTGAAGCCAAAACAAATTAAAGCTGCTATGTGGCAGCTATGTGGTGTTTTGGTGGCAGCAAGTCTGGCGGTGAAAATGAGTCAGAGAGCAGCCGCTGGAGGGAGGCAGGTAGAATTGAATTGCCTGCCATGCGGCAAAGTGGCAATGAGGAGCAAAAAAAAAAAAAATAACTGAAATGTAAGTGAAAGCAAAAGCAACAAATGCGACAGCGATGCCAACAATTTGTTGTTGCTGCTCATTTATTTCATTCCATTTCAATTTCGCGCTCATTTCATGCATATGATTTTAATTTTAGCTAAGCATTTATGCGTGTGCGTGTGTGTGTGTGTGTGTGTATGTGTGAGCCATCTTATGCGCTTCCTCTGCTCACAATCTTCATCTTATATATAAATGTGTGTGTGTAGCGAAGTTTTGTAATTTAATTTGGTTGCGCACATGCGATGGCAACGTGAAACGAAATTGCCATCAGCCAGCAAACTGATGGCAATTCCCAAAGGACCTTCTGGTCAGGATCTAGGCGTAGACTGGTCAGGAGACTATGTGGCAGCTGTTAAATGCTGCCAGCAGATGGAGCTGCCACAATCTGATGAATGCTGCAAGCCACATCATAAATGACATTACGCAATGTGATTGCTTCTGCAAGCACAACAACAATAGCAAAACCAACAACAACAACAACAACAGAAGATAGTAGCTGCATCATCAGCATAAGCCACAATCACATTTGTGGCAGCAACTGTTGCAGCAACAATTGATTCCGCTCATAAATTAATGCATTTCACTCTGACTCAGTTTTTGCCCCCTTTGCAACTATGACTCATCATTTTATTAGTTTAAACGGGACATTTCAGATTTCTTTCTCACTAAAATTAATTACTTCTTTTCAAGCTAAAAGTAGTTATTATTTATACCAGCAACAATCTAGAAAATATACAGAATATAATATTTACAACATTTTTATTTTATTTGAATTTTGTTGTGATATGTGTTACGCATTAAAAGATATATCTCCGACTCTCTAATATATATATTTAATAATATATATATAAATATATATATATATATATATATATACATCCTGCCGACCCAAAATCTTCAGATTTTTTACTTATACTATATATATATACTTATATATATATATATATATATAGAAATACATTCACATCCCTCCCACCCAAAATCTTCAGATTTTTAACTTATTTTATTTAATAAACTGCACACACTTTTAAAAAGTAAACTTTCTTAAATAGTAAAGATAAGATATCATATTATAATTGAACAAAGTTGATTTTCGAGTGCATTAAAACTTACTAAAAGTTTATAAAACTTTATAGTTTGAGCTGAGTTTTAAATATCAAAAATATTTATTATTTTGACTGCGCGTTGCGTGATTTCATGATTTTCATCGGCTTCAAGAAAAGATAGAAAATCTACTTTAAGTGCGCTGAAGCACTTCCAATTTTGACAGTTCCATTAATTTACAGAATTTTTTTTTATATTCGCTGACTTCAATATTAAAGCAATCGATTTGCATACTCGAAACTACAAAGTTTGCCCAACGATGTTTATGGGGGAAAAAAGGAACCAAGAACAGGAAAAAAAAAAATATGTTCGGGCGTAATTTACAAATTTGTTGGCCAAAAAACCGAAAGCAGTGAAATGGTGTGTAAAGTGTAACTTCCATAATAATCCAGTTGCGACAGTTGAGATGGATTCAACTCTGAGGAATTTACGACTGTTGACAATGTGCGTAAAAGTTGCGTCGGGTAAACGGGTAAACGATGTGTGAAGTTGCACGAGTTCTTCAACAATTTAAGCCAAAAAAAAACCCCTGCTCAAGCAACGTTGGCCAAGATGAAAGCAGAAGGCGTGGCACTGACCGAATCTTGCAATTTATGCAGCTTGCCTGGAATTTACAACTATTTTTATGAAGCCAAGGGCAGCAAAATGTTGACGAGCAAACATAGAAATATGTGCAGACAGAGATAGAGAGAGAGAGAGAGAGAGAGAGAGAGAGAGAGAGAGAAAGAGAGAGAGATATACGGCCAGCTTGTGTTTGTCTGCCTAGCGCCAAGAAGCAATCAAAAAAAAAAAAAAAAAAAAATGTGTGTACAAATGCAAATGTGCGGGAGTTGGCCCCCAAATGAAGCCATTTGTATGGCTGGCCGGCTGGCATGGAATATGGAGGCTGCTTTGTCATGTTGACAGTACCATAAAAGCAATGAGACGCCTACGACGATGAGGACAACTGTTCCGCTTCAGAAGTTGCCTGCATAAATGAATGGACAGATGAATGGATGGACAAACCGTGGCTGTTCAAGTCTGAGACTGGCTCATAAGTAATTTGCCTCATGAAAATGGCCAATTTAATGTAGCAACTTGCTGACCAGCTCAGCTTGCTGACGGTACAAAAAAAAAATATATATGCCAAAAGTCAAGAAGCGTACGTCAAAACTTATGCACAGTCTACGCATAACAGTGACTGCAAAAAGTTTTTTTTTTGTGAAATTCATAGTTTAAGCTGGACTCATTGTTAGCCAGTTTTGGCCAAGTTTTCCAATGTGTGGCTGCGCTGGGGCCCAGGCCATACTCAAGTTGTTGCCAGTTCCACTTGATGGCTGACAAGCTGTTTCAATCGCTTGTTTGGTCTGCTGAAACTGGCTTAAAGTTTGTCAGCCATTTACTGAAAGATACTTTGTGCAACTTTTCAGAAGAGTCACCACTTTAAAATGTGGCATTCAACGGGAGGTGCATGAATATAATGCGCTGTTGACAGCTTTTGCTGGGGCTGGGGCGGGGGCTGGGGCATGTCCAATTTTGTCTTGTCATTTTGTAGCCATATTCCATATTTGCAAATTTCGTATCATCCTTATGGGTTTTGAGCTTGTTTCAGTTTTTGTTCAAGTTAAGGCTTAAACTGAAAGCTTTTGCTTTAACTTGTTTTCTGTTTTACTGCAACTTTTGAAATGTACACAGCTAAATGCATAAGCTGACTTAATTGTTGTTATGCAAATGAAAAATGTGGTAAATATTTTGTCACCTGTTGTCAAGTGCAAGAACAGCAGGTGGCACAACCCATTATTGTTGTTGTTGTTGTTGTTGTTGTTGTGGTGGCTTGTTAGCTGCTGCTGCTGCTGCTGCGGCTGTGGTTGTGGCTGGCCGTTCTTATTGTACTTTTAATAGACGAGAATCAGGCGGCAGCAGAGGAGGCAGCTATCGATTTTCAGCTGAATATACCAGGTGAAAATATGAACATCCAATGTATAAGAAAAGCGCCACTTAAAAATAGACACGTCCAACACAAAGGATGTGCGTGAGTGTTCCTAACTATGTATGTGTAGCTGGGTGTGTGTGTGAGTGTGTGTGTGTGATTGTGCCTGAGCAAATGTACGTGTTAATTTTAAAATATTGAGAGAGTAAAAAAAGATGAGTTTTATATAACCCACTCGAGGAGTCCGTTTATCAGATTGCTCAAAATGGCCAACAAAATTGTGTTGCATATTTTTCAGGGCAACAGCTGCTGTTGAGGCCACTCTCATTGTGACTGTGTGTGTGTGTGTGTGTGTATATAACATTTTTAATGGCCACTAAATTTAATTGCATTTTAAGTGCTATTTGCTTTTTTTTTAACTAAATTATTTATTGTTTTAAGTTGACAATGGCAACTATTAGTGGCAATACATTAAATGGTTTAATCGTCTCTCAAATCGGTTGACCAAACCAAATAGAATTTGGATATAAAGGCAATTGTCGGCATTTATTTGAAATGTTCTCTATTCAAACGAACGATTTCAATTAAATGTCGTTTAAATAATTGATTATTATTCTGCCTGCAGTTTACCACATATTTGCTTGGCAAATGGACAGCTTCATGCCCCTCTGCCCGCTGCTTTGGCAGCAACTTAAATGGAACGTGGCCGAGATATGGTTTTTATACATGGTGTGGCGAGAAGGTGGAGGGGGAGGAGCAGCTTCATCCGCTTGTGCTACTTTCGTGGCATGGCATTCAATTTATGCATTAAATGCGTTGACAGCTTGTTTGGCACACCCCCAATGCCCGGACCGGCTCCGGTTTTCGTATCACACACGCAGGCGATCCGGCAAAGTTCAGCAAAGTGGGGCGAATTTTGGGTCAAATTTTAATACACGCAATGCCGCAGACACAACCGCAAAATGGTGTGTGACAGTAAAATGCAACAACTAGCCACATCGACAGCGACGAGAAGCACACACAGAAATTGGCACACACGGAATATTTCCAAGCAGACCTCCTCCCCTCATTCCCCGTCTCTATCACTCTCTCTCTTGTTTGTATATAGTCCATTTTTCGAGTTGAGACATGGTTAAAACCAAAGACAAACAGTGAAATACTTCTGCCAAGAATGCTCAAAAGAGATCAAGGAGGAAATTAAAAGAAGAAGAAAGAGTTTGTAGTAAGAGGGACAGGTGGGAAAGGGGATCTGTGACAAGGCAAATGGCGATAGTTTCGGTAATTAAAATATTAAAGTAATAAATAAATAAATAATAAATTAAGGGATACTGTGGAAAAAAAGACATATATAGTCATTTTCTAGGGTATGCTGAAAATTGTGTTTGGTATGCTACCGGTTCATGTACCAGTAACAAAGTGTTGCCGCAATCGGTACTTGCAACAAATTGGGCTAGAAGAGAATACGCAAAGAGTTCTTTTTTTTTACTAGTTTATTCAATGAAAAATGCGTGGTTCTTATACAAAAAATATTAAAGTAATAAATAAATAAGTAATAAAATAGGGATACTGTAGAATGACCTATATATAATATTTTAAATATTACTTAGACCTAAATACATTTGAAACCGATTGTAAGGCGATCTCATGTTATGTTTGTTTATCTTAACGGAGGCGACTTCATGTGATGTTTATTCTTAAACTAATGCAACCACTTGAGAGTCGACTTCATGTGATATTTTGTCACTCAAAAATTGCTGAGCCAAGATTGTAATGTTTGTTTATCCCAAAAAAAGCTGAGCTTAAACTTTTAAGAAACAATATTTACATGCAACCAAATGAGTTGAGTATATTCAGCAGCGTACGATTTTCTGCCTTTGAAGAAATCATACAGATACCTAACTGCAAATTTGAAGACGTACACTATATATATAAAATAATGAAAATTAAATAAAATAAATATTCTAATTTAACTAAAATATATATATAAAATGTACACATAAATCGATTGAGTGACGGGTTATTTAAAAGTCATGTTAAGCGATGTACTTCAAATTTTGAAGGATGCATTTTACTGGATTCAAAAGCGTCAATTTGTTTGAATAAAATGAGTGAATTGAGTGCTATGCAAATGAATTTGGTCTGAATAAGCAAATAAGTTGAAGTGTTTTTCAAGTTTTTTTTTTTTTTTTAAATTTTAGCTACTAATTTAATTTAACATTAGAGATGCAATGCTTAGATCTGTATGCATAATTGCTTTTCCTAACATTATTCAAATTATTGTTGTGCTCTGTTTGAGATAATCATGGATTTAGGAAGCAGCAGTCTGGATAATACTCTTAATTGAGATCTGTCTTTAATTTACTGAAATTCGCTTAAGGATATATATAATCTTCTTCAAAGCGACTTGTCAAGAATAAGTCGGCAGTATTTGTGTGGGTCTTGAAGCAAGCTGGATTTATATATTTTTGTAAAGGGACTTTGTAAATGTTCAGTATAGCTAAATAATTATGCCAACATTTACATATAATATTTACAAGCAGTACATCTTATATTATTACATTACATTAATTTTATATTTATTATGCAACAAAATGCCAATTACAAAACATATATTTACACTGGTGATTAGCTTCCTGGGGCAACTTGGTCTGCTGATTATGGGTGCTTTAAGCTGACCTGGGACAGCACAGTTGTTCAGCTGTAAATGTCGCAATCGCTGTCAAATTGCCGCGACGTCAGGCGACGTGATTGATGATGATGATGATGATTATGATGATGATGATGATGGAAAGGGAAGAGTGTGCATCGCAAAAGGGATTGTTTAAACGACGTTAATTATCAGTGTTAGGCGCCCAGCTGTGATAACACAGTAATCAATAGCAACAGCAACAGCAACAACAACAGCAACAGCAACAGCAACAACAACAGCAACAGCAATAAAATAAAACCAGCAGCAACAATAACAAAAACAATAACAATAACAACGATAACGACAAAGTCAATGCGCGTCATAAAATAATCTATGTGTATCAATAAATTGGCATTAAATGAAAATCAGTTGAGTTTGATTGATGCATAGATGCTTCAATTAACTGAGTGATTGACGACACTACCTGAGCGTGCTTGAATATTGCTTTAATATCTGCTGCATAAATAAATAAATATATACATGTACATATATATATATATATATATATATATATAACGAGAAATGCCACAAAATGTTAATTAGCATATCAATCAATCAGCGGGCATCAATCAAGCTCAACTGACTACTAAATCTTAATCTGAGGTTAGTTGTAGCAGTAGTAAATTTGAAAATATTTCTTTACCCAAATGTATCCTTTTAAATGTAAATTTTGAAAACAAGCAATAAATAATAATCGTGTTGCGTTGATTCTCACACCTAGCTGACAATGTTGGTGAAATCATGTAGAATTCGATTGTAGCCATGCATTGCCATGGTTTTCACTTGAAATGCGGCACCGCATAACAGGGGAGCGACACCAGCGCCTAACAAATAGACACAGATAAACATACAGATACAGATACAATTACAGGACAGTTCAAGCTGCCTGACTTGCTGGCACACAGACAGACAGACAGGCTGGCAGGCAGGCTGGCAGGCAGGCTGGCAGGCTGGCAGACACGTCAAAAGTAGCTTTATTGGCTTAGCATACAGGAAATTGCAACGGGCAAAGGCAACAGACAACAGCCAAGGAAGACGTGAAAATCAATGATGGCAATGCCACACCGATGCCAAATGGGTGTCGCTCCATGCCCCAAAGTAGCAACACCATAACCAACTGTTGTATTTGTATGTATATGTATGTATACATATACAGATGTCTAAGACTTTGGGGGCTGTTACCTGTCTCAGATTGTTGTAAGACACGCAGCTGGCAATAGCTACACATATATATATACATATATATATAGATATATATACACACTAGCAGAAATACACGTGTCATACATGCTTATACATACATATATATGTGATCACACCCACAAATGGCAGCGCCCCATTAAACTAACTAATTAATCGCATAACAAAATTTATACGAAAACTCATTTGACAAGCAAAGCGACTAAACACAAAAAGACAACAAACAAAAGACGACCACAAGCAAAATCCAAAAGCGAAAAAATGAAAACAACCAAAACAATAAGAAAAGCAAATTGGTTGCGTGATGATTTTGCTTACAAAAGAATTCTCTACGCTTTGTGCGAGACGTGCATTGTTCCAACTAAACTAAACAACAATATAGTCACAACAACTAAGCTAACATAAGCCTTATCAACCTTAATCAACATTATTTACAACTATTCAGTGTGTTTATCTGTTGATATAACGAAACGAATTCATAACAGAGTCGTTAAATAACAGAACTTTCCATTGCTATACCATAGCTAACTGCGTATTGCAGTTAGTACGTTAGCTGTAATGTTTCCCTTGCTTAAGGTCTAACAGGGCCTGACCTATGTCTTCAACTATGCACACTCGGTCGCACTCGCACTTGTTGCTCCAGTTGTCTCCTTTCAGCCTCTTCAACAACTAGTATATGTCAGTGCGCGCCATTGTTTGCGCTGACTCCAAGCCTAGACGCACAAGGCAAAATTCACACAAATAAAAAAGAAAAAAAAATGCATTTAGTAGTGCTGTAGTTGAGCTAGCTTGACTACGATATACCCTGCACCCAACTATTTTTCATTTCTTATAGCAAAGACAGGCATTGAAGAGTACAAAGAAAAATGATTGCAGCGCATATTTTTATTCACAAGCCAGAACTGATCCCTTATTGGCTGGCTGGAATGACGTGCACATACATACATACGTACATGCAATGCTAGGTAACGGGACTCTTCAGAACGCATACAAAAATATATTTACGCTCGCATCGATTATTATGCCATCTCTTTCTGGCACATGCCGTCGCATATTTATGCATATAGAGAATGCTTGCGCTGCTGAATGAAATGAGATCAATATGAGAAGAATCAATGTTGAGCCTAACTTGGGTGCTTCTCTTTCGATCCTGATGAAATTAAGGAAGTTGATCAACATTTTGGAAATGCATCTTATGTGTTAATTTGTCTTCTGCCACTGTGGAAATTACTATCGTAAATCGAAATGTATTTGCGATAAACAATTTCAGGTGATCAAGAGGGCATTTTAATCAGTTTACAGTTTACAAGCTGTTGTGGCAGATGTTTGTTTTTGTTCCCGTTATATTTAGCTGCCTTAGATGACGCTTTCAAATGCGTGTAACCCGTGCATCCTTCAAGTTTTTCCGAATACAATGCGAGAAGGGGACAAAAAAACATGTATTTAACAATTTGACGGCCAAACAATAATGCAAAAAAAAATATATATATATATATATATAACCAGAGACACTAACAAACAGGACAAAGACAAGGAGCAAGCTGCGTAATTGTATGGCTCTTGTGTCGCACCACTGCACGTGTCTGTGTATGTGTGTCACGTATTTGCCTTTGATATGCGTAATTATGTGTCTACATGCATATACACATAAACAGACGTACAGACGTACGGACGTACATATGTTTTGTGTGTACATAAGTATAATTATATGGCGGCATTACAATGTGCCACGCAACTACACGTCAGGCATATCAGAAACAGGCTTGTTGCATACTCACACACAGGGTGTATACGTAATACAGGGTATTATATGCAATTACGTATTTAAATTTGAGCAGAACATATTCTTCTCACTCTAATCTGGTTTCCATTGTGACTAGTTTTATAATTTTGTCGTTGCATAAGACCAGTTTAAAGTTGCAACAGTCGTTAAGTAGAGAACATAGAAAAAAATAATAATTAAAATATTAGCAGGTTAACGGTGCAAGTCTGCAAGTGTATGTAATTTTTGGCGTGCCTAAGCTGTTAATTCTGTATATTGTGCAGCATGACACACCCTGTATTTGTAGACGTGTTCTTTCTCGCATTCACATGTTCGCCTGCGCCTCTTGTGGGCGTGTACTGAAGACAAATGTTATTTCCACGCGCATTCCGCTGACAACAATGTGTCTCTGCTTCTTCGGCCGTTTTCTGTTATTATTTTTGTTCTCCTTCTTCTTCTTCTTCTTCTTCTTTTCCTCATTCTTTTTGCGCCAGCTGATATTCCAATGTCCATGAATGCGTGCTTTGTATATATTGCATACTTTCTGGCTGGTGTACCCATTTCGCACGCAGACAGCAGCAGCAACAACAACAACAACAACAACAACAACAACAACATTTGCTGTTGATTTGCGTTGTTTCGTTTGTTATTGTTTTTCCATTTTTACAACCATTTTTATGTGCTGGAATTTCTGATGGGCTTTGGCCCTTGACGGGTTTGCTTTCATATAGCGTACAACCTATAACAAGTAAGTATGTTATATATGCACACACATACACACACACACACACACAAACGTGCACAAAAGCATTTTTGTGTACATTCATTTAACTTGTTGCTTTTCCATTTCAACTCGCCTTTCTGTCCTGACTTGGGGCCAAACAGCAATTTGAACGCTTTTCCCTGGTGTTCCAAGTACAACAAAGTAATCAAGTCAATCGTTTATATGCATTATAAAATGGTAACGTCTAAAAATTTCTTAACCCTTAACTGTAGTTGTGAGTGATATTGCCTGATTCGCATTGGTTATCGCATTTAAACTCAATTTGCAATTCAAATACTTAGAAAAGCAAATTGAATAATTTAAAATATGATATTTGTAAATTGTAAATTCAGTTTTGGGTTTAATTTAGTTAATAAAAGCCAGTTTATAATTTAGCTTCAATTTGTCAGCAAATGTTAACAATTCGATATATGTCCGAGAACTTTTAAGGAGGTGTTTTAAATATAATTAAAATTTTTACTTTTTTAAAATCACTTTGAACACAATTTTTAAGTAAATAATTGCATAAAATTCCAATCCAAAAATTGTTTTTGTCAATTTCTTGTTTTAAATAAAAATAAATAAAAATTTAGTTAGATAAAGTTTTTTTTGATAACGATTTTCCCGAAACTCACTTAATTAAAAAGAATCTTTTTCATTTAAAGAGCAAATATTGATTTACGAAATCGTCTGTTATTGCTGAGGTTGCAAAGAGTTGCTGTCATCAATTAGAGCCAATCAATCAGTGTGCATAATTAATTTGGGCATCAGGAGCAGGAGCAGCACAGCACACAACCATAGCAAAGGCATCAACCACTCAAAGATTGGGGCAGTCATCGGTTGAAGTTAAGTTGCCAGAGTCAAATATCGACATAGTTGCAAGTTCAGTTTTAGGTCTCTGGTCCATTACCGATTCCAGCTGCCACGACAACGTGCCATGCGTCATGTGATATGCCGCATGCTGCATGCCGCATGCCGCTTGCCGCATGTGTTTTTACATTTTTAGCTGCCCATTAATTGCAACGTTTTTGGGTTGTCGTCTCCATTTCGAATTGATTGGACCTATTTTTGTTTTGCCCTACTCTCCATCAATCAATTTAAAACCAACTTTGATTGCTTTGGTTGAAAGCGTTTTACCCTAATATAAATTCATTCAAACAAGAAGCCATCTCTATGGCTCTAGGCTAATTAGGTACACACACACACACACACACACACATACATATATATATATATATATATTAATATCTGCCTGTTGCACATATTATGTTTGTGCGATACGGTTACAAAGTTGCCGGCATACGATATGGCCTTAAGCATTCGTGCCACCTTAACAAATTCAGTGTTCACCTGCCAAAACCATTGCCTTAAATATCTAAATGCTCCCTGGGGAGCCGCTCAACGCACAAACATTTAAAGTGCCACATTTGGCCCACATAAGACACAAGTGCAGCTCAGACGTCAATTAAACGGCCATAAGGCTTCAGGCCATTATACATATTTGGCTTTAACGCATCATAACTCGAATTACAGTTTGCTTATTACACATACGCAACGTTGTGTCGCCAAGAAATTGGAAAGTCACAAACATAGAAATCTAATATATATTTATATATATATATATATATATATTTATACATATAGTAAATTGCAGCAGAAACCTTCAAATTATTTGCCATCAAATTGGATGGATTTATTCATGTCGTAAGTTGCCAATTATATCTAAGAACGTATATTAAATGATTGGCAAACATTGCATTACCATTAATTTTGCAAATGTCTCGATAAAAATCAATATTTAATATATATATATATATATATATTATCACGCTTCCGTCACTCTGCTGATGAAAATAAAGATTGTCAACAATTTTACCTTCAGAGATTCATGCATGTCATTGATTGAAGAATAAGAATAAAAAATATAAAAATTATAATTTATAATATATAATAAAATATATATATATGAAAAAGTATATATATATATATATATAAAATACAAAATATAATAAAATATATATGTAAAAATTATACATTTTCGGGAAGTATAAATTAATAGCATTTTCAACTAGCGTATAAAATTTGAACAAAACTTATTAAAATGATTTAATTTCGTTTTGAATGTTGTTGGATTACAAAATGCTTTTAATATTTATCGTTTAATTTTATGGAAAAAAGTAAAAGTGTTGCTTTATGTTGGGTTAACTATTCAAAAAGTCTGCCCAATTTCGAGTCTCTTTTATTATTTGAAAGTCTTATGATATTTTCGTTAAGGAGACATTCCCAACCCAAATTGAATGAAGTTGTGCATCTTTTTTTCTGTTGGAAATCACATATGTATTTCACATCGGATCACTAAATCTAATTTGAGCAATAAGTATTATCGGTAAAAAGTGAAACTCTTTTATGAATTACGTTTTTATTAACCAATTTATGTAAACTCTTTCAATATGCGTTGCTTTTTGTTATTACTTTGCCAAACAATAAATTTGTCTTTACACAATTTTGAAGATAATTGGCTTTATTAATTTGCTTAGCATTTAGTTTTTTAAGCTGTCTGCTTAATGCTTAAATGAGCTACACATTTACTGTTATCCGTCTCTGTTGATAAATTATTCAAATAGTTGTGCACAGCGCCTGAAAGTGTGCTTCAAGTAATAAATTTGGGCAATTGTTGTTGTTCTCGCAACAACTGTTGTCTGAGCCAAGTTGTTGAACCTCACATAACTGAGTTGGTGTTGGCGTTGGCAATTGTTTTTTTTGGCTAACACGTCGTAACTTGCCGTATCTATGGAAACGCTGACAGTTTCTGTTCTGCTTGTCTGCCAACAAGTTTTCAGATTTTCAAATTCAACTATCTTTTTTCTATTCTCTCTGTGTCTTTCTACCTCTCTCTCTTTTTCTATCCCTCTCTCTCTCTCTCTCTCTCTCTAGTTTGCTTTATATTCAAGTGTTCTTTTTGCTGCAGCCATGTGAATGAATCAATATACAGTTTGAGCATTTAAGTGCAGCTTCTCTCTTTCGGCCAGTCTGCCGTTGTAGCCAGGTTAATAGGTGAATGACCAACTGAGACTTTAGCTTCTAATTGGCATCCACATTGCGTTTGCCACCGCGAAAGAGCTGGTCCATCCTAGTTGGTCCATTCAAACATTCAAGTTGAGTTTTGTGGGCCAGTTTGTGCAGCTGTCGAGCATCCTGCAACATGTCCGCATACATGAAGTATGTGCAACACACATTCTGATGGGCAACAAGGCTTTCCCCCCTGCTGCTAATTCCAGTTTTTAACAACACTCAATGCAATGAGCAAATTCAAATTTTTGTTTCATATTTTTTCTATTTTTCGCTGGATATTTTTTATGATTTTTGTGCAATTTCAATTAATCTTTTTTATTTTTTTTTTTTAATTTTTATTCAAATTTTGAACCGATTTTATAAGCAAAAATTCTAGATTACTAATGAAATATTTTTTCATCTACTTTTATCATTGCAGGCCAAGAACGAAGAACGTGCAACGTGCCACGGAGCTATGCCGCTAATTGTTGCTGTAGTAGCCGCTGATTAAGTGGGCGTGGCAGCATTCATGATGCGACTGGCCAAGTTAACGCACAGTTTTACGCTCAAAAATGCAGCGCAAAAGTGCACGGATCAATCGCATGTCAAGGTTCACAAGGGAATGTGTGGCAGTTAATTGAAAGGGGGGGAGAGCATAGGGAGGGAGGGCTGGGGGAGGCCAGGCAATTTGACGTCATCAACTCAAAAACTCATTTCTCAAATGTCGCCCATAAAAACTGAAAGGGAAAACATGCCGTAGAAAATTTATTTAGAAAATTTTATTGAACATTTTGCACAAAAGTTGAAATAAAAATCTTTAAGGAATTTATAAAAGTCTGATAGAAAAATGTTAAATATAATATCAATAAAGTTGTACAAAAATGAAAACAAAAAAAATAAATAAAATAGTTCGATACAAAATGGCAAATACTGAATAAGAAAATAAGAAAAATGCTGGCTAAATTCTAAAGCTTGGGGCATCGATACATATATATATTATATATATTATATATATATATATATACATATATATCTTATTATATTGTATATTGTGCGACTTTATTCTTTTTATATAAATATATATTTTGTTGCACACAGCGTCACGGGAGCAGCAGCAGCAACGGTGCGGGGCAGAGCATTAACGGCCTGGCGGCCACAGGGACAGCAGCGACAAGGGGCAGCAGCTGCAGTGGCAACACCAGCTACACGAGCAACAGCAACAACAGCAACAACAAGCGCAAGTCAAAGCCAAGGACAAAGTGTTTCGGTGGCACAGTGTTTCGCTGTTGCCTACCTTGTCGCGGGGGCGGCTCCGCAGCCCCCGCCACAGTCCGCCCCAAACACCCGCGCAGACACCGGACGAACTGAAGCCCAAGACGCAGATAAAAATTGATTCGCATTCACGAGGCGAGCAAAAGTACAAGCAACAGAAAGAGCAACAACAACAGCAACAACAACAACAACAACAACAACAGCAACAGCAGCAGCAACTGCAGCAACAGTTGGATAACGAATTGGATACGTTTGCCACAGGGGAGAAGAAACACTCGCTGGCCGATACGATTGGCACATCGGTGACCACCCCAATATCCCTAAAGACGCTCATAAACGACGTCGACGAGGACTTGGAGCAGCATCTAAGTGCCGCTGATATAGCAGCAGCCAGTTTAGCAAGCGGTTTGGTTGCCAGACGCGCTGAACCCGAAACTCTCAGTGACGCAAGCGTCTCCCCCACCGTGGTGGTGCTGCAGCTGTCCAGCACATTGACAGCCAGCACAGCGCCAAGCCTAACGCTGCCAGCCGAAGTTGACGAAGACGTTGCGCACATCAGTCACAGAGCAGGAGCAGGAGCAGCAGCAGCAGCAGCGGGAACAGCAACAGCCCTGTTGTCGACAATTGCCAATAGCGTCTCCCCAACGTCGCCGTCGCCCAGCGGTATTTACAGTGTCAATCAGCAGCCAAGCGGCAGCAACAACAGCAGCGGAAGCGGAGGCGGCGGCGGCGCTGCTGGAGCAACAACAGCAACAGGTACTGCAACAGGAACAGCAGCAGCAGGAGCAGGAGCAGCAGCAGCAGCAGCACAGCGTTGCAGCTGTCAACCGCAGACTTCACCACTGCCTCATATCAAAGAAGAAGAGGAATCTGAGCAACAGCAACAGCAGCAGCACGGCAACAATCGTCAGTCGTCGAATACGAACAGTGAGAGTCAGAGCAAGTGCAGTCCCATCAAGGGTATTGAGGAACCGTTGCCACCCATTACCATTGCTGGCGGCGGCTACTGCGGCAGCTGCGAGAGCGTGCATCACTCGTCGGGCACCTCGTCCTCGGCCACTGGCGTCGGCGTCGGCGTCGGCGGCGGCGGTTCGGCGCAACAGGAATATATTGGCGCATCGACGCCATCGCCACGCATCAAATTGAAGTTTCGCAAGCCGCACAAATCGTGCTGGTCGCGCATTGTGCTCGCGCCCATTGGCAGCACCGGTGGCACTGGTTCCTCGTCGGCAACGGTTATTGGCAGCAATTCGAACGAGACTTTGGCATCGAGTGGCGGCAGCAGCACCGGCAACACAAATACCAACAACAGCAGCAGCATCAGCGTTGCTGCCCATCATCGTTTGGCCTCCACATCCGCATCGGCTCTTGCCTCGCATCCCAGCAACTCGCAGCTGTTGCCCACCAGCAAAATGCAGGCCGAACAGGGATCCATTGGTGATCTCCAAAAGTATCACAGTCGCTATCTGAAGAATCGTCGTCACACCTTGGCCAATGTTCGGTGAGTGCTCAAACAGTTTTTACATTTCGATTATTTATGAATTGTTTGCCAAATATTTCAAATAAATATTGAAAATTTATATCAATAAAAAATATATAGATATTTCTTAATGAAAATATATCTTTATTATTGGAAATACATAATTTTCTTCAATTGCTACTAAAAATCGATTTAGTGTTAAAAAATTTCTGCTGTCAATTATGGATCGTTAAATTTCGTTGATTTTCAAGACATAATTTGCCAAAAAAAAAAAAAATAAATAAATAAAAAAATAAAATCATCAAATATAGATTTTTTTAATGGAAATATATCTTTATTATTGGATTAAACCTAATTTTATTTTCTTATGTGGTTAAAATTACATCATTTTTTTCAATTGCTTGTGAAAATCGATTTAGTGTTAAAAAATTTCTGCAGTCAATGATGGATCGTTAAATTTCCATTATTTTCAAGACATAATTTGCAAAAAAAAAATAAAAATAATAAAATCATCAAATCATCAAATATATATTTTTCTTAATGGAAATATATCTTTATTATTGGATTCAGCATAATTTTATTTTTTTATGTTGTTAGAATTACATAATTTTTTCAATTGCTAGTAAAAATTGATTCAGTGTTGAAAAATGGCTGTCAATTATGGATCCTTAAATTTCGATGATTTTTAAGACTTAATTTGCCAAAAAAAAATTAAATAAAATAATAAAATCATCAAATCATCAAATATAGATTTTTCCTAATGGAAATATATATTTATTATTTTATGCTAATCATCTTTATATATTGTATTACAATCGATTAAGAAATCGGAAATAGATAATTATTTGATCATAGTTTTGCAATTATTGGTTTGCAAATTTAAGTTGTGTTTTGTCCTGTGATAAAATCTCATTTTGAGACTGTTTCCCAAATCGAACTAGAAAATGGATTCAGCCGAATTTTATTTTCTTATGTTGTTAGAAATACATCATATTACGTCATATACGACAAATATGTCATTTATGGATCGTTAAATTTCGGTGATTTTCAAGACCTAATTTGCCAAAAAAAAATAGAATAAAATAAAATAATAAAATCATCAAATATAGATTTTTCTTAATGGAAATATATCTGTATTATTTTATGCTAATCATCTTTATTTATTGCATTAATATTGCGGAAATAGATAATTATTTGATCATATTTTAGCAATTATTGGTTTGCAAATTTAAGTTGTGTTTTGTCATGAGATAAAATCTCATTTTGAGGCTGTTTCCGAACTAAAAAATGGAATCAGCCTAAATTTATTTTCTTATGTTGTTAGAAATACATCATATTACGACAAATATGTCAATTATGAATCGTTTAATTTCGGTGATTTTCAAGACATAATTTGGCAAAAATAAAATTATCAAATCGTTCTTTCCGAAATGGCCATTCCTGTAATGAACAACCAGTTGTTTTTGCTGTTAGCGTTTGACATTGTGTTGGTTTTGACCTTAAAATTGACTTTGAAAAGCTAGCTGCTCAGCTGCTGTTAGCCAAATAAATACAACGGAAATGGAGATAACAAAAAGAGCATACGAAACGAGAAGAGAAAGCCAAAATGCGATAAAAACAAACGTTAGACAAAAAAACAAAAAAAAAAAAAACACCCCCCAAAATAAGTTTTGGTTTTTTGTCTTTTTGTTTTTTTTGTCAATATTTAAACAAATGCGACGACGATGGCTCAGAACCAAACTAGACTTGTGACTTGTGCGAATTGCGCCAGCTGTACGCATTTCACAGCGGACTACGTGGCGTATGCGCAACTAAGAACAGCTGCACTCAAAAGTTTTTGAGTCTGCTGCAGTGGAGAACCATGGAGCGAGCGAGCCAATTAACCCAACTTACAATCAAATCAATTAGCAATTAAGTCAACTGTCTTAATCGAGTCAGTGACAAAGTTAACTGACAACAACTTTTTCTGCCAGCAGATAAAAAACAGAAGAAAAGCAAACTTTTTCCAGCGTCGACCACCCAGCTGAAAGTTATAAATTTTGCAGAGAATAATGCAATTTTGCCCAGTTTGCGGCAAGTCTGTTTAAATTGCATATCGAATATGCATAATCGAATATCTTTTCTATACAAATTAACTGAATTGTGAGCTAACTGAATAAGTGCATAATGCGTGCAATTGACTCGTAAATATAGTAAAAAATAAAATCACTTTATTTTATTATTGAGCTGATGTTGGTTTTCGATTTAATCAGTTTTGAATGAACTGCGAAATATATTTTTAATTAACTTATTTCAATTGATGTTTTTATAATAAATAAAGTTAATTAATCAGTAAATTTCTTTCAATTAACCTAACATTTCATTTACTCCATTTATTTGCATAAAAACAACAATATTAATTAAGTGGAATTAAATATGACAAACATTTGAATTAAATGCGCAATTTTTAGGCAGATTTTTTGTGAATTATCCCAACTATATCTTCTACCTTTTCGTTTACTATTTTTTTTTTTACATTTCGAATTGCACACATTCAAATGTGACTTTTGAATTAAGTGTTCAATTTGTAGACAGACTTTCTGTGCGAATCGATTTCTACCAAAGTGGGATTGGATGAGGCCAGGGTAAACGGGAATTCCTATTTTCTTGGTTGCTCTGGTAAGGCTGATTTAGAGTAATATGTTCAGATACCGCTGGTTGGAGTTCACAATTTGCCGAAAATACATTCAGCTGTCACTTTTGTTCACATTAAAAAAAAGAAAGGTTTTTCATATTTTGTTTGAAAATTGAAAAATTTTAATCAGAAAGAAGTAGAAAGGAAAAATTAAAACCAGGTTATGTGGAGCATTTACTCCCATTGTTGCTTAACCGCGTCTTCTGTTTCCGCGGTTGTTATTTGGACGGTTTCTGACATTGTTACGTCTATTGACATTGCGTCGGTTGTTGTTGTTGTTGTTGCGTCTGTTGGGGGTGTTGCGTCTGCGGCGTCTGTTGTTGTTGTTGTTGGCTCCATTGTTGCGCCTACGGTTCTGGTTCTGGGGCCTGTTCTGCCTGCGGGGTGTATTTCTGCGTGGTGGGGTTACCACTGGAGGTGAAGGATTGATACCAACAGGTCCCGTCTCACTAATAGGGGTATCCTCAACGTCGTTTTCGGGGCCGGCAGCAGCGTCGTTTTCGGGGCCGCCTTCGTTGGGACCTTCTTCAGGGCCAACTTCTTCAAGGTTGCCTTCGTCACCTTCTTCCAGTGAGGGCTCGGGGCCCTCGGCGGCCATGGCCAGCGATATCCATAGGCAGAAGCAGGCCAGGAATAGCAAACGTAGGTTAAATTTCATTTTGAATTGTCTGTTTCGAGTGTCGACTTCAATTTGTCAATACTTCTGATGCTGTGGCCCCTTTTATAGTCCGACTGACTATGTTTGGAGCCAAGCATTAAACATTTGTTCTATTGGTTGACGTCTTATTTGATCAACTTGTGATATCAACACATGTGCTATAGAAAAATAGACAATCTAATTGCATACACTAAAACCCCGATCGAGTGACAAAAATAATCATATTTCTTTGTTTAGAGCCGACAGCACAGCTGTCTTCGTTCTGCTCTCCGCAAATACAAATATCTATACCCAAAATCATTAGAGCCGTAAGTGTAGCGATGTCAAACTCATGAAAAAATATAAAATAAATTCACTTTGTTTTTTCAATTGTTTCCAAAAAAAATCGCTTTGCGTCATTTACCAAAAAATTAATGTTGACTCAACAAAGTGCGTAGGCTCAGTTTTCTCTATTAGAAAAAGTTAAATTTAGATTATTATTAAATTTAGATTTTAATAGTTAAAAAAAAAAAATAAAAAAAAAACTGATCATTTAATCGATCATATTAATTGAAAACTTCTGACTTTGATCCGTCTACATTAAATGGCAGAATCTGCTATAAATTTTCCCATCTCAACTATACCTCTTATTGAATGAACCTTCCCAATGAAGGATCAGGTTCGTTACGTTCGTTACGATGCATAATATCGGTCATTCTATATATTAATAACTGGCATGTAAACCATCTGCCATTAAGTAAACTAGCCAAAAATGGAAAACAGACTTTCATCGGTCACTGCCTGTGGCTGTAAACAATTGCATACGTAATTCCAACTGCATCTGACTGAACCACAAACTGGATGTATTTATACATATTCCAAATGTGCAGCTTGCAGGCAAAATGCCCCGCCTGCAGCGACTATATAAAATGTTGCAAACTCATTGAAACCGGCAACACAGCTACACCAACGGCCGAACAATGCGTATCCTCTGGCTGCTTGGCTTACTTTTTGCCCAGATCTTTGCTCTGTGCTCAGCCGATCCCACCTGTGGGTGCACAGGCAGTACCACAACAGACAGGCCGCCACCCACACCAACACCAACGTGTCAAATAACAACAAGAAGGCCTCCACCAACACCAACGTGTCCACCAACAACTAGAAGACCACCACCAACACCAACGTGTCCACCAACAACACCAACGTGTCCAACAACAACTAGAAGGCCTCCACCAACACCAACGTGTCCACCAACAACAAGAAGACCACCACCAACACCAACGTGTCCACCAACAACACCAACGTGTCCAACAACAACTAGAAGGCCTCCACCAACACCAACGTGTCCAACAACAACAAGAAGGCCTCCACCACCACCAACACCAACGTGTCCACCAACAACACCAACGTGTCCAACAACAACTAGAAGGCCTCCACCAACACCAACGTGTCCACCAACAACAAGAAGACCACCACCAACACCAACGTGTCCACCAACAACACCAACGTGTCCAACAACAACTAGAAGGCCTCCACCAACACCAACGTGTCCACCAACAACAAGAAGACCACCACCAACACCAACGTGTCCACCAACAACACCAACGTGTCCACCAACAACAAGAAGACCACCACCAACACCAACGTGTCCACCAACAACAAGAAAACCACCAGCAACACCAACGTGTCCACCAACAACAAGAAGACCACCACCAACACCAACGTGTCCACCAACAACACCTACGTGTCTACCAACAACAAGAAGTCCACCACCAACACCAACGTGTCCACCAACAACACCAACGTGTTTACCAACAACAAGAAGACTACCACCAACACCAACGTGTCCAAGAACAACAAGAAGGCCTCCACCGACACCAACACCAACGTGTCCAAGAACAACAAGAAGGCCTCCACCAACACCAACACCAACGTGTCCACCAACAACAAGAAGACCACCACCAACACCAACGTGTCCACCAACAACAAGAAGACCACCACCAACACCAACGTGTCCACCAACAACACCTACGTGTCTACCAACAACAAGAAGTCCACCACCAACACCAACGTGTCCACCAACAACACCAACGTGTTTACCAACAACAAGAAGACTACCACCAACACCAACGTGTCCAAGAACAACAAGAAGGCCTCCACCGACACCAACACCAAAGTGTCCAAGAACAACAAGAAGGCCTCACCCAACACCAACGTGTCCAAGAACAACGAGAAGGCCTCCACCAACACCAACACCAACGTGTCCAAGAACAACAGGAAGGCCTCCACCAACACCAACACCAACGTGTCCAAGAACAACAAGAAGGCCTCCACCAACACCAACACCAACGTGTCCAAGAACAACAAGAAGGCCTCCACCACCACCAACACCAACGTGTCCAAGAACAACGAGAAGGCCTCCACCACCACCAACACCAACGTGTCCAAGAACAACAAGAAGGCCTCCACCACCACCAACACCAACGTGTCCAAGAACAACAAGAAGGCCTCCACCAACACCAACACCAACGTGTCAAAGAATAACGAGAAGGCCTCCACCGACAACGAGGAAACCGATTCCAAAAAGGAAACCAACAACATTGTTGCGTACAACAAGAAGAAGACAACCGACAACAACACCAAAGTGTCGAAAAACAACAAAAAAGCGACGATTGATAAAAACAACAAAACAATCGCATTGTCAGACCGCAAAAACTAAAAAACCGAAACCAATCAATTGCCAACCAAATGAACCTCCAAAATGTTTAAGCATCCTTAAGCCAATTCCAATACCGTCAATATGTGAGCAACCTAAGCCAAAGCCACAACCAAAGCCACAACCAAAGCCACAACCAAAGCCACAACCAAAGCCACAACCAAAGCCAGCCAAAAAACTGGCCCAAAAGCCAAAGAACCCTCCCAAAAAATGATATCCCCCAAGCACATTGCATAATTTTTGAACTGATGTACGGATTGATACCACGTAATTGGAAATAGTTATTGAAAATCGTCTTAAAATTATTTGTGTTATTTTTTACAATTAATTTAAGTGTTGTGTTTTTTTTTGTGTATTTATTAATTGTTTAATGGTTTTGGTTGCACTGTTAATACAGTTATATATTTAATTGCAAAAATAATTGCGTTGAGTTTTTTGAAACTTTGTCGAGCAATAAGTCAAATCGCAAAAGAAATTGCATAAATTCCATAAGTTGCAATCTTCGTTTCTTCTTTTTCTTTGTTTTCTTCAATACGGCTTGAGATGTCGGTGCATATCTCAGAAGGTTCTATTTGGTATATATATTAAATTAGTCTCGGATAGAAATGGGAAACAAATCACTCGAATTAATTACACTTAACAATTGTCTAGCTGGTTTGACTTAAAAAGTTAATGATATTTATTTAATCTATATTTACATATATATATATATAATATATATATATATTAGATTATGTCGCATTTAAGCTTACTTCATGTTGTTGGTGTATTTCTATTTTATCGATAATATTCCAAGTTTTTTGTCTGTTGATTTCTGATATCTTCCGTCCCATATACGATTTAGAATTCAATCAATTTTCACGCATAATGCGTGCAAATGCCTCGTAAATATATTAAAAATAAAATCACTTTATTTTATTATTGAGCTGTTGAATTAATTGCGAAATATATATATAAATATATATATATATAATAAATAAAATAAAATAAAAAATAAATAAATATATAATAAAAAAAGTTAATTAATCAGTAAATTTCTTTCAATTAACCTAACTTTTCATTTACTCCATTTATTTGCATAAAAACAACAATATTAATTAAGTGGAATTAAATATGACAAACATTTGAATTAAATGCGCAATTTTTAGGCAGACTTTTTGTGAATTATCCCAACTATATCTTTTACGTTTTCGTTTTCGTTGCTCACATTAAAAAAAAAGAAAGGTTTCCATATTTTGTTTTAAAATTGAAAAATTTTAATCAGAAAGAGGAACATTTACTCCCATTGTTGCTTAACCGCGTCTTCTGTTTCCGCGGTTAGTATTTGAACGGTTTCTGACAACGTTACGTCTATTGACATTGCGTCGGTTGTTGTTGTTGTTGCTTCTGCGGCGTCTGTTGTTGTTGGCTCTATTGTTGCGCCTACGGTTCTGGTTCTGGGGTCTGTTCTGCCTGCGGGGTCTATTCCTGCGTGGTGGGGTGGTAGATGACCAGGGGTATATGGGGCTAGTTGTGGAGGTATATATGGGGCTAGATGTGGAGGTATATATGGAGCTAGCTGTGGAGGTATATATGGGGATATATGTGGAGGTACGCAGCCTGTTGCCATCAGGGCCCGTCTCACTATCAGAGCCGTCCTCAACGTCGTTTTCGGTGCCGTCTTCGTTGAGATCTTCTTCAGCACCACCATCATCATTGGAGTCTTCATCAGCTTCTTCCGGTGCGCTTAAATCGCCCTCGGCGGCCATAGCCAGCGATATCCATAGGCAGAAGCAGGCCAGGAATAGTAAACGTAGGTTAAATTTCATTTTGAATTGCCTGTTTCGAGTGTTAACTTGAATTAGTTAATAGCGCTGATGCTCTAGCCACTTTTATAGTCGCACTGACTATGTTTGGAGCCAAGCATTAAACATTTGCTCTATTGGTTGACGTCTTATTTGATCAACTTGTGATATCAACACATGTTATAAACAGAAAAACAGGCAATAATATTGCTTTGACGAAAAAAAAAAAAATGAAAGTTATGTAATTTATAGTTATATATATATATATATATATATATATATATATATATATATCGCATTTAATCTGACTTTCGATTGTTGTTCTTGTTTTTGTTGTTATTGCTATTTTTATGCATAATATTCGAAGTATTTTGTGCAGTTGCGCAACTTGAATTTAGTTGTCTGCTGATTTCTGATGTCTGTCTGACAATCTAATTGCATACACTAAAACCCCGATCGAGTGACAAAAATAATTATATTTCTTTGTTTAGAGCCGACAGCACAGCTGTCTTCGTTCTGCTCTCCGCAAATACAAATATCTATACCCAAAATCATTAGAGCCGTAAGTGTAGCGATGTCAAACTCTTAAAATAATAAAAAATAAATTTACTTTGTTTTTTCAATTGTTTCCAAAAAAATCGCTTTGCGTCATTTACCAAAAAATTAATGTTGACTCAATAAAATGCGTGGGCTCAGTTTTCTCTATTAGAAAAAGTTAAATTTAGATTATTATTAAATTTAGATTTTAATAGTTAAAAAAAAAAAATAAAAAAAAAACTGATCATTTAATCGATCATATTTATTGAAAATATCTGACTTTGATCCGTCTACATTAAATGGCAGAATCTGCTATATTGAATGAACCTTCCCAATGAAGGATCAGGTTCGTTACGTTCGTTACGATGCATAATATCGGTCATTCTATATATTAATAACTGGCATGTAAACCATCTGCCATTAAGTAAACTAGCCAAAAATGGAAAACAGACTTTCATCGGTCACTGCCTGTGGCTGTAAACAATTGCATACGTAATTCCAACCAATTCCACCAACAACAAGAAGACCACCACCAACACCAACGTGTCCACCAACAACACCAACGTGTCCAACAAAAACTAGAAGGCCTCCAGCAACACCAACGTGTCCAACAACAACAAGAAGGCCTCCACCAACACCAACACCAACGTGTCCACCAACAACTAGAAGGCCTCCACCAACACCAACGGGTCCACCAACAACACCAACGTGTCTACCAACAACAAGAAGTCCACCACCAACACCAACGTGTCCACCAACAACACCAACGTGTCCAACAAAAACTAGAAGGCCTCCAGCAACACCAACGTGTCCAACAACAACAAGAAGGCCTCCACCACCACCAACACCAACGTGTCCATTAACAACACCAACGTGTCCAACAACAACTAGAAGGCCTTCACCAACACCAACGTGTCCACCAACAACACCAACGTGTCCACCAACAACACCAACGTGTCCACCAACAACACCAACGTGTCCACCAACAACACCAACGTGTCCAAGAACAACTAGAAGGCCTCCATCAACACCAACGTGTCCACCAACAACAAAAAGACCACCACCAACACCAACGTGTCCACCAACAACACCAACGTGTCCAACAACAACTAGAAGGCCTCCACCAACACCAACGTGTCCAACAACAACAAGAAGGCCTCCACCACCACCAACACCAACGTGTCCACCAACAACACCAACGTGTCCAACAACAACTAGAAGGCCTTCACCAACACCAACGTGTCCACCAACAACACCAACGTGTCCACCAACAACAAGAAGACCACCACCAACACCAACGTGTCCAAGGACAACAAGAAGGCCTCCACCACCACCAACACCAACGTGTCCACCAACAACACCAACGTGTCCAACAACAACTAGAAGGCCTCCACCAACACCAACGTGTCCACCAACAACAAAAAGACCACCACCAACACCAACGTGTCCACCAACAACACCAACGTGTCCAACAACAACTAGAAGGCCTCCACCAACACCAACGTGTCCAACAACAACAAGAAGGCCTCCACCACCACCAACACCAACGTGTCCACCAACAACACCAACGTGTCCAACAACAACTAGAAGGCCTTCACCAACACCAACGTGTCCACCAACAACACCAACGTGTCCACCAACAACACCAACGTGTCTACCAACAACAAGAAGTCCACCACCAACACCAACGTGTCCACCAACAACACCAACGTGTCCACCAACAACACCAACGTGTCCAAGAACAACAAGAAGGCCTCCACCAACACCAACACCAACGTGTCCAAGAACAACAAGAAGGCCTCCACCAACACCAACACCAACGTGTCCAAGAACAACAAGAAGGCCTCCACCGACACCAACACCAACGTGTCCAAGAACAACAAGAAGGCCTCCACCACCACCAACACCAACGTGTCCAAGAACAACAAGAAGGCCTCCACCACCACCAACACCAACGTGTCCAAGAACAACAAGAAGGCCTCCACCAACACCAACACCAACGTGTCCAAGAATAACGAGAAGGCCTCCACCGACAACGAGGAAACCGATTCCAAAAAGGAAACCAACAACATTGTTGCGTACAACAAGAAGAAGACAACCGACAACAACACCAAAGTGTCGAAAAACAACAAAAAAGCGACGATTGATAAAAACAACAAAACAATCGCATTGTCAGCCCGCAAAAACTAAAAAACCGAAACCAATCAATTGCCAACCAAATGAACCACCAAAATGTTTAAGCATCCTTAAGCCAATTCCAATACCGTCAATATGTGAGCAACCTAAGCCAAAGCCACAACCAAAGCCACAACCAAAGCCAGCCAAAAAACTGGCCCAAAAGCCAAAGAACCCTCCCAAAAAATGAAATCCCCAAGCACATTGCATAATTTCTGAACTGATGTACGGATTGATACCACGTAATTGAAAATAGTTATTGAAAATCGTCTTAAAATTATTTGTGTTATTTTTTACAATTAATTTAAGTGTTGTGTTTTTTTTTGTGTATTTATTAATTGTTTAATGGTTTTGGTTGCACTGTTAATACAGTTATATATTTAATTGCAAAAATAATTGCGTTGAGTTTTTTGAAACTTTGTCGAGCAATAAGTCAAATCGCAAAAGAAATTGCATAAATTCCATAAGTTGCAATCTTCGTTTCTTCTTTTTCTTTGTTTTCTTCAATACGGCTTGAGATGTCGGTGCATATCTCAGAAGGTTATATTTGGTCAATATATTTTAAATTAGTCTCGGATAGAAATGGGAAACAAATCACTCGAATTAATTACACTTAACAATTGTCTAGCTGGTTTGACTTAAAAAGTTAATGATATTTATATAATCTATATTTACATATATATATAATATATATATATATTAGATTATGTCGCATTTAAGCTTACTTCATGTTGTTGGTGTATTTCTATTTTATCGATAATATTCCAAGTTTTTTGTCTGTTGATTTCTGATATCTTCCGTCCCATATACGATTTAGAATTCAATCAATTTTCACGCATAATGCGTGCAAATGCCTCGTAAATATATTAAAAATAAAATCACTTTATTTTATTATTGAGCTGTTGAATTAATTGCGAAATATATATATAAATATATATATATAATAAATAAAATAAAATAAAAAATAAATAAATATATAATAAAAAGAGTTAATTAATCAGTAAATTTCTTTCAATTAACCTAACTTTTCATTTACTCCATTTATTTGCATAAAACAATTTAGTGGAATTTTAAGCAGACTTTTTTTTAATTATCCCAACTATATCTTTTACCTTTTCTTTTTCTATTTTTTTTTTACATTTCGAATTGCACACATTCAAATGTGACTTTTGAATTAAGTGTTCAATTTGTAGACAGACTTTCTGTGCGAATCAATTTCTACCAATGTAGGATTGGATAAGGTGAGGGTAAACGGGGATTCCTAATTTCTTGGTTGCTCTGATAAGGCTGATTTAGAGTAATTTGTCCAAATACAGCTGGTTGTAGTTCACAATTTGCATACATTCAGCTGTCACTTTTGCTCACATTAAAAAAAAGAAAGGTTTCCATATTTTGTTTGAAAATTGAAAAATTTTAATCAGAAAGAAGTAGAAAGGAAAAATATGAATTGTTGCATTTAAGCCAGGTTATGTGGTGGATTTACTCCCATTGTTGCTTAACCGCGTCTTCTGTTTCCGCGGTTGTTATTTGGACGGTTTGCGTCTGTTGTTGTTGACTCCATTGTTGCGCCTGCGGTTCTGGTTCTAGGGCCTGTTCTGCCTGCGGGGTCTATTTTTGCGTGGTGGGGTGGTAGATGACCAGGGATATATGGGGATAATTGTGGAGGTATATCTGGGGCTAGATGTGGAGGTACGTATGGAGCTAGATGTGGTGGTAGATATGGGGATATATATGGGGATATATGTGGAGGTACGCAGCCTGTTGCTATCAGGGCCCGTCTCACTTCTGCGGCGTCTGTTGTTGTTGGCTCCATTGCTGCGCCTGCGGTTCTGGTTCTGGGGTCTGTTCTGCCTGCGTGGTGGGGTGGTAGATGACCAAGGATATATGGGGCTAAATGTGGAGGTATATCTGGGTCTAGATGTGGAGGTACGTATGGAGCTAGCTGTGGAGGTATATATGGGGATATATGTGGAGGTACGCAGCCTGTTGCCATCAGGGCCCGCCTCACTATCGGAGCCGTCCTCAACGTCGTTTTCGGTGCCGTCTTCGTAGAGATCTTCTTCAGCACCACCATCATCATTGAAGTCTTCATCAGCTTCTTCCGGTGCGCCCTCGGCGGCCATGGCCAGCGATATCCATAGGCAGAAGCAGGCCAGGAATAGTAAACGTAGGTTAAAATTCATTTTGAATTGCCTGTTTCGATTGTCAACTTGAATTAGTTAATAGTGCTGATGCTCTAGCCACTTTTATAGTCGCACCGACTATGTTTGGAGCCCAGCATTAAACATTTGCTCTATTGGTTTGACGTCTTATTTGATCAACTTGTGATATTAACACATATATACATAAATAGAAAAATAGACAATGAAATTGCTTTGACGTAAAAAGTTAATGAAAGTTATGTAATTTGTAGTTATAAATATATATATATATATACATATGTCGCATTTAATCTGACTTTCGGTTGTTGTTTTTTTTGTTATTGCTATTTTTATGCATAATATTCGAAGTATTTTGCGCAGTTGTCTGCTGATTTCTGATGTCTTCCGTCCCATATGCAATTTCGAATTCAATCAATTTTCACGCCCAATTGAAGACGTCAAGCGAACAATATGCACTCAGAATAATGCGTGGACAATTTGATTTACATAATTCCCATTGATGACAATCAACTGTTGCGCATTCTCCTATCCTCCACTTATCGGAATCCAATCCCAAGTTGGAGCTCACAACTCGAACCCTTTTTCAAGGCATTGGTTTTTTTTTTCCGCATTTCCGCTAAGTTGCTTTGAGGTCTGCCTTCATATAACACCGTCATGCAACATCATACTATAACGCATTCCCCAACCCACCCCTCTGCATCCCCTCCTCCCATCGCCAACATTCGCTCAAACCGCTTTTCTGTTCGGCTCATTTGGGGTCCTTGACAATAATTTACGCTTGAATAACGCTTCGTTATTGGTAGTCATTGAACTTTAGCAAATGTGGGCGTGTTTCATCAATGGGTGTGTGAGTGTATGCATGCATGCAAGTGTGTGTGTGTGTGTGTGTGTGTGTGTGGGTGTGTGCTGCTGGTGCTGGACAAGCCAGGCTTTAATCCGATGCGAACGAATAAGTATTTGCCATGTATTTATAGCTGCTCCTTCTGATGTCTTCTTCGATTTTCCCAGCGCAAAAATAGCTCTTACGTTTAATCAATACAAAAAAAAAAAGAAAAAAAAAATAATAATGTAAACGAAAACTTTTCAAGCCCATTTGCAGCTCCGAAAGAGTTTGACCAAATATCAAAGCTGCTTTAAATTAATAATATGCAACAATCGAGAGAAGTCTAAAAATTATCGTCATTTGAATTATTTGGCATATTGACAGGAAATGCAATTTGTTTAAGTGATGTAAATATATGCATGCTTAAAGTATTAATATTTTAAATATTAATATTTTGCAATCTGTACGAAAAAATGAAGTTGAATTATTCGAACACATTGTCAAATATGCAAATCTTTAAATATGAGTTAATCTTAAGATGGAGTCAGATTCAACGTTTCGACTTTAAAAAACTTAAACTTAATTAATTTAGTGTGTAAGCAACTGTTAACATTTATTTTAGCTTAAAGCCCTACGAAAGTTGGTAATATGTTGAGCAGCTGCTACATATTCTCAACACATCGAAGGGAACATTGCTAAAAAAAACATTCTCATTCCGCATTTATAAAAGCTCATTTAAACTTTCTGCTGAATGTTTTTGCGACACAACTTTTCTATCACAGACTTGCTCCACAGCAACTGTGCAAAAGCCTGTTCATGAACCCAATGGAAAGCGCAAAGCTTTTGCAACTTTCACCACACGTCAAAGCTCTGTGCTGCTGGCGTTGACTTAATAGCGGCGGACCACGCTGCGTATGTGCTATTTTTACAACCATATAAGGCAATTGCTTTGGCTGTAGCTAACCAACTGGAATGAGCCGTATGAGAGCCTTTTAATATGAATACATATTAAACAATTAATAATGCTGTCGTCGAGTCATCTCGACTACAATATACCCCGCGCCAAGTTGTTAAAAACATTATAATTAAATTATCAAATTTTCGATTAAACATTTTGCACTTTGAAATGAGCAAGTTTAGTTATTTAATTAAAATGTAAATTGAACGTAAAAATGAAAACGAATGCAGCGCATATTTTTATTCACAAGGCCGAACTGATCCCTAATTGGCTAGCTAGAAACACATGCGTATATATATATACATACATACATACGTACAATCAATCGTACGTAATTAAAATAAACACAAAAACATATTTACGCTCGCATACGGAAATAAGATCAATATGTGAATATATTTTTTTTTCATAACATGTGTATTTTTTATCCGATATTGAAATGTGGGCATTTGATCAATATTATGCATTAGCTATGTGTTAATTAGAAGATTCTACCTTTAAAATTGTGCTATTTAATGCTATCGGAAACTAAATGTATCGATAATCGAGAAACAAAGGCAGTTATCGATGCGAGATATACGAGAACCTATATTCGGCTGTATTCCTAATGAAGAATTTATATATTTATATATATATATATTATGGGGACGCATAAATACATTTGCACAAAACCATTTTCAATGGGTTCAGGGTATTAAAATCAGAAATATTTTGTTGAAGAAAAATTGAAAAGAGCTAATGAATTTTTATCAGGTTATTCTACAAGTATATTAACAACTTTAAAATCATTTGTAAATTGAATTAAACTTTACACTTTAAACTTTTCTCAAATTTCAATTCAGTTACCTTTATTTTCCTCAACTCGCTCGCTGCGTTTTCATGATTCACACGAATTCATAATAATTGAAGCTTTATGCATTTGTTAAACTGAATTCTGTTAAAAATTTGTTGGAATTTCTCGACAATTCGCTTGTGAAATCCCAGATTCATGCCAGATTATTTGTCAAACATTATTTCGACCGCAACACGTGCTATAATTGTATTGTGGCATTATTTATGTTCAAAGAAAATGTTATTTGTTGTTGTGTTGTTATTGATCTGTTTCTGATTTTCTGTCCAACCAACTGATGATTTCCAATTGGATTTGTTTTTTTGAGTTTTTCTGCATGCATGAAAATTAAACAATCGAACGCCCTTTTTTCTCTTGTTTATGTGTCAATAACTTTATTGCATTTAACGAGCCCCAAGCAATATTAATTCCAGACAGTTGTTCAATATTACGCATATGCATATTAATATTTTAAGTAAAATATTCTGCTTTTAAAATTTGTGAAATTTATTGGTATTACAAATCATAATTTATCGACTATCGAGAAACGAAGGAAGCTATCGTTGAAATAATGCAAACTAGATCTGCTCCGGATATACGAAAATATATATTCCAAATTTCAAAATCAAAATCAAATATTCTGAGTTCCGCATCTTCAGACAAACATGGTTATATCGACTCGGATGTTGATACTGATCAAGAATAAATAGAATTTATAGTGTCGGAGATGCTTCCTACTGCCTGTTACATACATTTCCACAAAACCAATAAACACTTTTTACCCATTTTATAAGAATAAAATAAATAAAAAGCTTTAATAAATCACTTGTTTAACCTAGTTAAATGAATTGACATTTGAACAAAATAATTGTGGCATTTACCATTTAAATTCAATCAATTGAGAACTTTTCACAGAGATGCATTAATTAAACTCGTAACTCAATAAAAAGATTTTCAACAAATTTCACTCAGTTTAACTATTCGTAATTGTTAGCGCTATCATTTAATTAGTTACTGAATAAGCATTTAATTACGCCCTTAACTCCAAGTTGTTTGGCATTTTAAGTCTTCTCGGCACAAAACAACTTAATCAACAAACTTTTGCTCTTTTTCATTAACTATTAACTTGATCTTTATCATATTATTTCCACTGATTAACAACACATTGTGTTTTTTTTTTCCATCTTCTTTTTACTTACAGGTAAGTTTGCAATTTTTAAATCTGGAGATGTAATTAAAAAACCGTAAATAAGTCGTAAGTAATGAAGAAAACTTAAACATCTATCAAAAAAAAAATGTTAATTTAACTGAATCTGCAAAATAAACATGTTGAGATGCACTTGGCTTACACAAAATTGCCCCTTGGCATCTCATTATTATTTGTAACGGTCTGAGGGTTTCGGGGTCAGCGAAGAGGAACACGACCTCTAATAGACCCCCCTTCCCCCCGCCCACCTAATTTAATTACGCGCGACTTTATTAAAGAAAATATTTGCGGAATGTTTAAGCCACTTTTGCCTGCTGTGAGTGTTATTAAACTGTTGATGAGCCAGAGCTCAACCGGAAACATGTTCAATCATGTTCATTTGCAATGGGACATTTCAATTATTTACCTATCAAAAGCATTCATTGCGATCTGCGTAATAAACTTGCATTTAACTCGAAATTCTAACTGCAGGGTTTATTATAAATTTCAAATCTGAGCAAATTTCAATGAAATTATAGCTTTAAATATTCATTTGTTTGTTACTAAAGCAAGGATATTGCAATGATTGACAGCTGAATGATTGATAGCTGAACTTATTAATAATAACTGTCAAAAGTTATGAAACTAATTTCTCTTTACTCTAACATAATGTGACATATTATTTTGAAAACAATTTTAAATACCTTTTTGAAAATGCATTTGTCATAAGAATATAAGAATATTTATTACTATATCGAACTAATTTATAATAATAATATATATCAAATATAAGAATATTTATTACTATATCGAACTAATTTCTATTAATAATATATTTCAAATTGATAATAGAAACCTTTAAAAAGGCTGTGATTATATTTAATTTTTTTTTTCAATCGCGTTTTATCTATTTTAAAAATGTTCTCAGAGTGATTCCATTTAAATGGGAACTGAGTGAACAAGGTTGGAGCCACTTCTGCAGCCCCAATGAATACTCACAAGTGTAACATTTGTTTAAGTGTTGTGTGTGCATTGTGTGTGTGTGTGTGTGTTGTTTGGTTAATTAGATAATCGGCTTCTGTTTTTTTTTCTTTGTAGCTGCATTTCAACTCTATATAAATGCGACTGACTCTGATGACTGTATTTAAAAGTACAATTGTCTATGTAGATTATTGCTTTTGTGTGCCCAAAACACTTGCACAAACTGAGGAATACATCAAATATTGCCCTAATTTAGATCATGAAATGCATTAGCCTAATGTACTCGTTGTTGTCTAAATATATATATATATATATAGTGCAAATGTTGCAAATGGATAACAGTTACTGTGTTTAGAGACACAACTAACACAGATTGTTGAAAATTTAAACAAAAAACCCAAAATCCATTGCAAAGGCATTTTATATAAATGTATTAAAATTTAATTTCATTTTTTTATTTGCGTTTTGTGCCGCTTAACAATTTATTCTCCATGGGGAGTCGATTCGAGTGGCGCTGTTGATAAATGTTTGCAAATGTTTTGTAAATCATTCGCCGCATTGCACGAACCGTTTTGCCACAAACTAAAAACACTAAGCCCCAAAACTGCATCAACACCATATCGTCCATTTTTGTCTAACATTTCTATAAATGATGCGTGTCTGGGATTTGGTGCCGCCACCGAGGGCTGCTGCTCCAGCATCGAAAGCATCGTGTGTGTTTGCCACAGCCACATCATTAATGGCAGCCAACATGTTTGGCGAGAGGCATACCACTTTGCAACATGTTGGCCTGCCAAAGACGATAATTTTTAACAGTCGCTTTTTGGTAATTTTCCTGAACTTCAACTTTATTTCAATCATATTGCATATTTTAATATAATTTTACATAAATTGCTTATGCCTACAAATTAATAAAAATATGCTGTGTACAACGAAAAAAAAAATGATAAAACATTGAGTTTTGCGTTTGTTAATAAACCTCCTTTTTGTTGGCCAACACGGTGTAATATGCTGGTAGCGAAACAATGCTGCTGTTTATTTACTTGTTCTGTTTGCTTGTCCTTGGCTCTTTCCCCACTGTTTGCCGTCGACTACCAATTTCGAGCTGGACCCCTAGGGTATAAAGGGTATAGTACATTTGTGTAAAAAGTATGTAACAGGCAGTGGGCAGACTGCAAATTCACTAAATATATACTTTTTATATACCATATCTTTCGCCCGATATACATATATATAAAAATACAGAATTCCAGGCGATTAAAAAAATATCTATGTAATTGAATAAAAATATTCTCTTAAAATTAAATAATCTGACTGCAATAATCTATTATTTTTAATTTTTCTGAAATACAAAAAATAAAAAATAATATATTATTGCAGTGAGATTATTTAATTTTAGGAGAATATTTTTATTCAAATAAATAAACAGAACAATTATCTAAAGTGTTTGTAAATGTGAACTATTAACAAATACTTATTTATAATAATAAAATATAAATAATGTTATGCTGCGAGAGTTATAAAAAACAGACTAGAAAACTAGACATATTTTTTTTTTTTTATTAAAATTTTAATAAATTATCTTGTGGAATTTAGAAAAGAGGTCATTAATTTTCTGATGACTTTCGTTAAGGGTGTCTTCTTGTTGAGTTTTCTCAATTTATTACATGTTTTTTTTTTTTTTTTTTGGTATTTTCGTGAAAAGCCAAAAAGCTGTGAAACTGAAGCCTGAGCTGCAATTGGTGCACTTTTACTGCTCGGCATTTTTTTTCTATTTTTTTTTTTTTTTTTTGTACAAACTTTACTCGCAACATGTTGAAAGCGAACGTTTAGCGAACGAACCGCTGCCGAGTTGCGCATTGTTGTCGTCGTCGTTGTCTTTGTTTGGTCGTCGTTAGTCACGAACCGATGCCGCATGTCAGTTGCGTAGCAATCGTCTAGCGTAGAGGTTTAGCCAGTAGCAGCAGCAGCAGCAGCAGCAGCAGCAGCGGCAGCAGCAGCAGCAGCAACTAAAGAATCTAGAAGCGAAACCGGCGGCAGCCACAGCAGCCACAGCTAACTTGCAGCAGTGTCAGCACGTGTCCACAACAGCAGCCATAACCAGCAACAACAAGCAACAACTGTGGCAACAACTGTAACAACAACAACAACAACTGTAACAACAACAAACACATCGCGCGCGAATGTAAAAGTCGAGTGTTGTGCTTATCCTAGCATCTCTTTTTTGACTGCTAGTTGATGATTTTTCTGTAGTTTTTTTTTTCGGTTGGTTCCATGCTAATTTTGATTTGCATTTTTTTCTTGTTTTTTTTTTGTGCATGTGTCGCGTTTTTGGCACTCCGAATGTGTTTCAAAAATTAAATCAAAATGCCCAGCCCTAAAAACGTGATGTGTGTAAAAGAAAGAAAAAAACCCAAAACTGAAGAGAGACCCTCACAGATACTCAAATACTTTGCGCTGGCAATTAGTGCAACATGAAAAACATGAAAAAAAAAATACAGCAACTGAACTTGTTGCAGGGCACAGAATCCATAGCCGAAAAAAAATGCGGCACTAAGTCAAAAATATTAGCTAAATATATATGTGTGTGTGTGTGTGTGTGTGTCTGTGTTTGTTGAGTGTGTATGATTTTTTTTGTTCTGTTATTTATTTTGTTTAGCCATATATAAACAATGTGACCCATATAAGGTTGTTTTCAGACTTTGCTTTGCGGCCCAAAGTTAAACAGATTCAGTGACAAAAACAAAAACAGAAACAGAAAAGCACCGCGAATAAATCCATTAAAATGTTGAGCAGAAAAATTACCTATGTTTCTCCCAGTGAGAGGAGAGAGAGAGGGGCGGGGCAGCGGGCGTGGGCAGCGTCTCTCGTTTAAGCCAATTTCCCATTTATTGCGACAAATTAATCGCATTTATTGATTGTTCTTGTTTGTTTAGCATAAATATTTTAAGCCGCCTTCGCCGGGAAAAATCAAGCAACGAAAGTCGACAAATTTTTTTGTTTTTTTTTGTTTGTTGAGTGGGAAGAATGGGTTTTTGTGCGAGTTGATCTACGTTGAAATTAAATGAAGTACGTTCAGGTGGGCCTCTTAAAAGATAAGCAAAAATATCAAATTAATCACAATGATTAATGTTGACCATTCATGGAATTTTACAGTGACGCCAATAAATGCGAAGGGAAATACAAGAAAAATGTACAGCCAACAATTGGTTAAGCAATAACTTGTCGACTGATGTTTTTAAATGCGAATGTCAACGTGCGACATCAAATAAAAAATATAAATCAAAATCAGAATTAAATTTGAAATTGAAATCGCACACGGTAAAAATTCGTTCATATCATTTGATATCAATTAGCGCTATAAACGCGTCAATTCTATAGAATCGACAAGACAATACAACACATGTTCTAAGCCCCCTTACCCCCCTCTACATAATCATAGGGTGTATGAGTGTGTGTGTGAGATTGGGCAACCGGTGAAAACCAGAGCAGCACCGCTAGTCTGTGTGCACTGTATTTGGTTTATTTATTTGGTTTTTTTGGGCACTTCACACCTCCTCCCTGAATTTGACCCACAGCAGACAAGAATGCGGCCGAATGTCTAAGAATTTTTTTTTTGGCAACAATCAAAATTATTGGACCGACCAACAATATAGGAATAGGAAACAAATAACCGCACAGTCCGAACACATCATCATTAAGACGAACCAAATAGCAAAATCGACAAAATCTATGAAAATTAACACATTTCTATGTTGAAGGGGCAGCAAAAAGCAATTTAAAAATATTCATCAAGCGATCATTGCGTGTTGGGAATAATGAGTAATGAACGATTTGCACAATGCCCTGCCAAAAAAAAAAAAAAAATATATATAAAAAAAATATATATATATTTTGCTGTTAAAATTTGTAAATTTGTATAATCCAAGATGTTTGACTATAGCATGTGACAAAGTAATACTTATTTGTTGTTCTTGTATTGTCTGTAAGAATTCATCAAGTTGTCCATTTTTTTTGGATTTTTATTAGAGTTTTTGGTTATTGTGGCTATGCTAAGTGTTAACGCATGTTGCTCTGCCACTAAGTGCGGGTAATTTTATGCCACAGTTACGCATTCAGACAACAACAACAACAACAGTCTCCATTAATGTGTGTATTTATGTATATGTATGTATGTGTGTGTGTGTGTGTGTACCTGGGCTTTGGCTTAAATATATTCATTTTGGTAGCCATTTGACAAGTTTCACGTCAATTTATTTATAAAACACACAGAACGAGCAGTCGAGTGTATGAATTTTGTGCTCTGCAACAACGAAGACAAGCGGCAAATTTAACGATAAAAATGAATATATAAAAATAGACCAAAACAAAAACCAAAATCAAAATCAAAACCAAAACCAACAGCGACCGAGCTGATGCTGGGCAGAAAGCCACCCAAAATCACTCAAACTCAAAAAAAGTTGCAGAACAAGGACATCAAAAATTCAAAGAAAAATTAGAAAGCTTCAAATGAATAAATATAATAAGACTTGTAATAATTAATATAATAATAATATTATGGCAAACAAGAGCGAAGTGTATTAATTTTTCTTTTGTGTAATTTTGTTTGTGTGCATTAAACATTTATCTTGGTTTTCTACTCTTTTCGCGTTAGTTCCAAACAGACTTTGAATAAATAAAAATATATATACAAATTAAAAATAAAAAAAAGAAACAGAAACGTTAAAACAAATACAAAAAACCAAAAGCTAAAAAGCAATTAAAAGCGAAACAAATTGTGCCGTAAGTCAAGTTGGGGGCACTTGCCCAACTTAAACACAACACCTCCGCCAACAAGAACAACAAACAACCCACCAGCAACACAAACCTGAACAACAAAATCCAAAAAAAAAAAAAAAAACAAAAAAAAAACACATTTTAAACGCATCGCAGCTGTAGGCGAAGGGTTCACAAACAGGAAGAGCAGAAGAGGAGCCGCAATACAAAAAGGTAATTTGATGGCGACGACAACCAAAAAAAAACACAAAATAATCTAATTACATTTTTAACAATTATTACAAAAACTGCGAAACTGAAACTGAAACTCAAACTCAAACTCAAACATTTAGTTGTAATAAAAACTCGTCAGCCTCTAAATAGGATAATAAATTACGCATCCGCCGGGTGTGCGTCATCGAGTAGACCAATTTAACAGTGTCAGCGTTAAATGATCTCGTTTTGGGTTTTCACTCCACTTTTTGCTGTCTAATCTAATTCGATTAGCAACCCAATTCCTCGACAAAACACACACATTCTAACATTGTGGCTAAAGTCAATAACTATTAACTTGTTGATTTGGCCACAAAAGTGCCCAACGCATAAAGTAAACTTTACCATTTTTTACTTTGTTGTATTTTGTGTAGTTAACATGATGGTTAATTAAATAAAAAATAAAAAAAAAACTCTTGCAAATGCAAAAAAAAAAAAAAATATAAAAAATATATAATCAACATATTAAAGGCAGCATACAAAAAATATGAAGAAATTATATATAGGATGTAAATAGATGTAGATGTAAATAGATGAAACAATTCTCAAATTTAAGAAAGTAAATTATCTAACAGAATTTGTATATTCAACACTTTTATTCAATCAAAAGCATTTGCAATTCCAATTTTCTCTCATTAGGCTAATCGTAATTAAATTAATGTAGATATATATTTTCCAATTGGCTGTATTTAATGTTGCACTTGCTGCTCTTGATGTTGTGCCACATACACACGTTGCACAGTGTCGCAAGTAAGTCTAACAAGCATTTCGGCATTTCGGGTTACGGGTTACGGGTTACGGGTTAGTGGAAATGCGACACATTTCACAATCGTATCGCTGGCTGCTTAAAACTGCTTAGAACCATTGAGCGTTGGGTATTATTCAGCAGGCGCCGATAAGATAATGAATATGTACCGTTGTTTGTTCGATTGTAATAAGTATTGCGTGTCTCTGCGCGGAACTCAAACGTTCAAAAGCAACAAAAAAAACTACAAAAAAAAAACAAAAAAAAAAAAAACTAGTACAAGTTGTGTACATGGTTAATGCTTGTTCGATATACATTTGATATATATATATATATATATGTATGTACCTATATCACATCGGCGATTGACGTATGCAGCAATTAATGGGCGACATTGCGGCTGTGAAGCACACTTTTATTGTAAACACACACGCACACACACAACCCCCACCTCCCTCTTACCAACTCTCTATCGCTGTGAGAATATAACAGAGATTCGAAAGTCTTGATAAGTGTGCAACATATTTATTTGTGTGTGTGTTTGTGTGTGTGTGTCTCACTTGCGATAAGATTGAGATAAAGTGTTTGCTTTTTAAATATTTGCCACATTTAGCTAAATTTAGCCAATGGCCAAGGTGTGTCTACACTATTCGACACATGACAATGTCAATTTCCCTCCAGTCAAAAACTGTGGCAGACAACTGCCAAGCTCTGAGACGCCGCCCGACACTCGGTTGTCAAGTGGCTGCCACTTGAACAGCACTTAAAGGATTTGCATTTACACAGTCTCAATTACTGTTGTACAACATAAACCCAAATATATATATATATATATATATATCATATTGCATTGATTGGCATGTTGCAACAATTTTGCAGAAAATTTTCAGAGATTTTGTCATAGAAAATTGCGCAGACGTTGAAATTTTCTGAGTGGCTGCGTTGGGTGTTTTTTGTGGGTGGCCGTTTTCTATTGATTTTCACGTGAGGCACATCTGCCTTAAGGGCAAATTTATATTTAAATGGAAAAGTAAACATCTACTCAGTCACTGATACATGGCCTTAATTGGCTATCAGTAAAGGTAATATTTGAGTGCTCACATGCATTTTTTTTGTGCAGCATCCTCAAATTCTATATTCTATAGGAATCGCATTCATTTGACTAGTTGGAGTTGCGGAAATGTGAAAAATATGAATTTCAAATGCCACTCGAACTCATTACGAATATATATTGCATTTTAGCACACTCATATTTATATATACATATTTATTTATAGCTAAATATTTAAATGTTTGCCTTCGGCCATTGCATATAAATTCAATAGTTATTCAAGTGTTGGACTCAAATTTGCTATGCTTAATTTTAAAGTAAATTTAAATAATAATATACAAGACTATCAATTATTTATTCAAAGTTTTCAATATCGAGTATATATTCTTGAATATATAGCTAATGGTTAACTCAAATGGAAATCATCTGTCTTGGCATTTTGCAAGTGGCATGCACTTTGTATTTGCCACTTCACATTTCCATCAACAAGTAATTTAGCACTCAAGTTGAACACTATTCATCCATTTTCTGTTTTCCTCGACATATCCAATTAATGTTTCAATTTCTCCGCTCTTTCAGTACACACCCCCCCCCCCGCGCTCGCTCACTAATTACAAATTGAATTCATCTCATTTGGCAATTGTGCATTGAAATCCATTTTGCCATGCGGTCGCTGTTTCGAAAATTTTCACATTTTGCATTTGATGAGGAATTTAGTGAAATTGGTTTGTCGATGCTGTCGAGGCTGCACACAAAATGGCTTTGGCCATTTAAACTTCATATTGACATAAATTGTGGCACCTAATTTGCCATTAGCACTTCTTCAACAGCAAAAACAAATAATAATCACAGCAATAATAAGTTCAAATTAATAGCGATAGAAAGGTTTGCCAGCTTCAATTTGTGTCTTAATTCGAAGTTTTATCTCTTCACATAAATAATCAATATGTAACTGTGTGTGTGTGTGTGAAACGTTTATGTCTGCCATTTTGTATGGAATGAGTTTATGCAACATGGCAAAATGTGAGGCGAGCATATTGATTGATTAAACTGACAGACAAGTGGCTTTATCAGTAGCACAAGTGCCAAAAATCTATTAATTATTTGTTGGCCTCGACTTCTCCATTTAATTACAACAAATGCGTAACTCTTGTATTAGATTGACTCGAGGCATTTGGGATTCGCAGGAGCTGCTCGTAAAACTGAGATTAAGTTGAAACTGCAACCGCGTAAGCCAACTAAGCCAAGCAACCCCTCATTCGTGTATATTTTATGATGAAATAAGTGCAAATGAAAAGCCACAAGCACCCAAAACACCCCATACAAGGCCACACACCAACACACACACATACACCAACACCCTCACCACACTCACTGAGGCAAACACATGCCGGCAGCTTTAGAATAAATGAAAAATAAAATATTGCGTATACGCACAATTACTTCACGAGTGGCAACAACTTGAACACAAACCAAATGTTTAAAGAATGTCAACCCATAAAGTTCACAACGAACTTTTATTGCACTTGAAGATCTAATTTTCGCTTTCAGAATTAGACGACGAAAAATGTGGCAAGCGCAGCAGAGAAATAGCTAAACCTGATTAAGAAAATTGAGATTACACTAAAAATTGTTATAATATAGATAAAATATCATTTTAAGCAATGCTAGCAAAAATTTCATAATATCATTTTAAATAGCATTTGATATTGAAATATTATCTAATAAAAAAGAATAAAGCTACTCAAAAAATGGCAATAAAAAGGGAAGTAGAAAAAGTACACCAAAAATAGATTATGGAGCAGAGCAGAGTAAGTGAGGCTTATCAAGTGGTAATTTCATACCCAGCTCAGCTGGAGAAGCGTAATTGAATGCGCCGAGCACTTCTCAAGGGGGGGGGGTGAAAGAGTACTCCATGAATAACCCAAACACATTAGCCAGCTGTAATGGCCACACTGTAAGCGTATTTCCTAAGGCCATTTTTAGGGGAGCAGCGGATGTGGCTTGCTTTATGTTGACAGAGATTATGTGACAATAAGCTTAGATTATATATAAATATATATATATATTTATATATATAAATTTGTGGCAGAGAAATGTGTTAAGTAGGGAGGAGACTGCCACAAATGCTGTTGCGCTCTGTTGCCAGCTATTGTTTCTGTTGTGGCTGCTGCTGCTGCCTCAATTGCTGCTGCTGCTGACGTTGGCAGCGGGCAGCTGTCAATTGTATAAGTATTTTGTGCCAAAAGTACAAATAGAAATGCTGTCAATAAATCGAAGCACATGATCCAAACGCCTTGCATTAACAGCTGTGACTTGTATGTTAAAGATTGTAAATTATATATATATATATATATATATATATAAATATATATACATATGCTTCGATTTATCAAGTATAAATGTATTTAATTGCTTTGCTTATTTCTCTCCTGCTTTTTGACATTTCCATCTCTTAATAATTCTGCTTAAAATTGTTTGATTTATTTAAAAGGCATTCCTCATTTCGGTTGCCAAGGCCAACAATTGTGAATTGCATGTAAGAAATGCATCTATTCACCTGCTCCAATCAGATATTACTAACTGTATCGATTGTCCAATGATAATGCAACTCCTCCTTTGTGCAATTCCCCCTCTCTCTCTCTTTGCATATGCAAATGGAATAACCACAACCACAAAGCGCAGAAAGTCATATTTTCTGGTCTAGATTCGAATTTCGTAATGCACTAATGAGGTGAATATTCCAAATATTCATTACCAATAAGTATTTGGTATGCAAGTATTGAGTTACTCTTACATAATTATCCACAAACTGTGTTTAACCACCGCAAATTCAAATCAAGAATTTAATACTACTCAGACATATTTCCAATGCTCTGATAAATTCGATAAATAAACGAAAGTTTTCATTGTGATTAATGGTTTTTGGTGCTTTAAATTAAATTAAGTCAAACTTGGCGCAAATATCGAAAATCGATGAGTAACTTTTTGTTGTTTTTTGCGGCATTGTTTGTGAATTGTGGAGCGAATTTTCCCTATTTCCACTTTGTTTTGTGTGTTTGCAAGCAGGAAAACTGCTGCCATTTCCCTATGCTTATGAAAAGCAACTTGAAGCCAAACAAACAAATTCAATTATATCGTTGTAATTCAAGAAGACGTCGACACACCGTCGTATACGCAATTTCAAGTATATTTTTTTTGTGAAAGTGGAAAAAATGTTAAGAGAGTTCTTACAATTTGTTTTTAAAACCATTCAATTGAGCTTGCGAAAATCATTTCAACTGATTTATAATATGCATGAATCGATCTGATTCACATTATTTTTTTTTAATAAGAAAACAAATTTGTAATCCAAATTGCAAATTTTCCCTGTGAGAGCACTTTCCATAATCCAATTAATAACTGCGCAAACTTAACCTGTCATTAATATTTTAATTGATAAATTGACTGACAAAAAAAAGAAGAAGACAATAAAAAAACATGCAGAATAATTTGTGTTAAAAATAAATTCGTAACGTGACCCGTCAATTATATCAATTTCAAATCAATTTATTTCTATTAATCAGATAAATTTTCGATCGATTGCATAAGAATCGCAACTGTTGACTGTCAGAGGGCAGTTGGACAGTTGTCCAAGATAACACAGTGGTCTAAATAAAAACACTCGAGCTTGGTAACAAAGTCAATGCCAAACGCTGACCTGCAGGGTTGCCATTTGTTTGTAATTCCAACGTTTTACAGCTCTTTGTTGAGGGAGGACAAAGGTGAATTGCTTTTATTAAGGTCACCAAAGCTGGCATGCAAATAAAGCGCTGTTGCCATCGGCCATGTACTCATGCAAGAATGTTCGAACACAATATCAACATTGTCATCATCATCATCATCATCATGGTCATCATCATCATTGTGGGTATAATGCTCGTGCTGTGTTCACCTGCCATAGTTTTTGCTTATTCCTTTTGTGACACTGCTTCCCTGCTTCCTGCCGTGTAAAATTCAAAGAATTTTCTTTTCACTCGATATATGCAGAGATTTTGGTGTACGGTTAGTTTTAGCCAGTTCCCTTTTAAAATACACCCCCCCCCCCACACACACACACATGATTAGATTTATTCCCAGCGGCAGCATATTTTGCCGCTGACACTTGACGCTCAATTTAAAAATATTTATGAGCAAAAATTACGCACAATTATAAATTATACATAAGACATAAGAATTGAAAGGCAATTGAAATATAACAGAAAAACTGCTGCAGAGCCATATGGCCATATAGCATCATACATCAATCGAATGCTTTAATTGCCATTGAATGAATGTGAAATTCTTTCAACACAACATTTGCCCTTTAATGTTCGCTAAACAACAAAACACATTTGCTTGATCAACAAAAAAATAAAAAATTAAAAATGGAAATAATTAAGTTATATAAATAAATTTTAAGTGCCTAAATACTAAGCTTAAAAAAAAACACTTTATTGATACAAACAGGCAATAAGTCAATAAAAATATATTTTTCAAGAAAAAAAACTAAACTATTTTTGTTTGCATATTTATGTTTATTTTTTCTGCAGTAATAATTGCATTTTTTTTTTGTGTTGTATAATTCATTAATTGTTATGGCAATTTGTACGAATCGAAAAGCTTATGTAGCTCAAACGAATCATTTAATTATACGCAAAATAACCAATATGAGCAATATTTTTCGAAAACAGCAGCAACCACAAATTTGAGGGAACATGTAAACATTGTTTGGCAAATTAATTCTATTATTATTATTTCTGGTTGCCTTGTCTATTTTGGCAGTTTTTCGGCAAAGGCGGCAAACCAATTTCTTGGTCTAATTGAAATTTATTCAAATGGCTCTGAAACCCTTTTTTGATACCCTGCCACGCAGCACATTGTACAATGATTATGTCAAAAGTTATGTATCAATTGCTGAGATTGAGTATAAAATATAAATGATGACAATTTGATTAATTTATTTCCGCTACTTGAAATTAACTAAAATTAAATAATATGCAGATTTTACACAAGAAGAGAATAAAGAAAGGGCATTTCAAAAGCAGCACTTTCAAGTCTGGTTTTATTTCCTGTTTATTTTGAAAGTTGTTTGCCTTTAAATCCCTCAACTGGAACTTAATGCGAATGCCGGCAATTTAACAATATTTTAATGGAGCTTTGCTACTGTTGCCTCTCTTTTTGTGCAACACATTTAAATTCAAACCTTTTACTCAATTTAAAATTCCTTTTAATTTTGCCTTACTTTACTTTTGCCTGGCCTGGCCTGGCTTCTAGGCCGGAACTTTTCGATTGGGTGCCCGGTGCTCCAATGGCGGCCATTTTGTTGTCGCTGATTCTGTGTGTGTTTTGCAGCTGCCACACGCTAAGGCTACCTGCTACCTGCTGCCTGCTACCTGTTGTGTATGCATTTGCAATGAGCTTTAGATTAGCTTTTTGGAATACCACAAGACCAAACAGTAACCAACAAGCAATTTGCACTAAAATAATTTTCGACTCCAGCTCTAAAGTTGGCCAAAATGCATAAAGTTCTTATGGTCACTTTTGAACTTTGTCCAAAAAATAGTTGGCAACACAGGTGAAAATCATAATTAATTAAATGGAATTCTGCATGCAACATGACATGTTTTTTTTTTATTTCTAAATGAAACTAAACAATATGTTTAACATTACAAGCTATTTTTGGAATGGGAGGAGATAGTTGGAGATAACTTTTAGCTTATCCGTTAGAACAAATATTATTATCGCAGTTGGTTGTTTAGGCCGATAACTCTATATTGTACATGTTATTGCTTTTTAAACAAACTGATAACTAAAAAAAAAAAATGTTTTTTTTTTTTTTGTTAACTTTTGTGCATTGCTTAAACAATGCTTTTGATTTACAGTGCTCAGATGCTTATCGCTATTTATTGTTTTTATTATTCAACTAAAAAATATAATAATAAAAAAAAAATACTTCGAATGAATAGTTTTTTGAGTATGAACATCAAATTTTGATAAGAATTGCTTTTGAGCATTTATTCAAAAAAATGTGTCAAACATTTATTTATCGGTTATGCAACGCAATAAATAATATATTCGATGTATATAAATAATAGTAAAAGTATAGTAAAAAATTGCAGAATTCATTTAATTTATATGTAGTCTCTTAGAAAATGACCAGAAAGACAAAAAAAAAATAAAAAGAAATTATAATTTTAATTTCATTACTAACTAACTTTGCCAAAGTGTTGGCGATGCTGAAAAATAGACGGCTACTGGAGAAATGCAAATTGCAAATGCTCGAGTGAAGCCAAAGTAAACCACAGGTTTTCCCATTTTCTTTTTATTTATTTATTTTTTTTTTTTTGAGTCTAATTGAATCAGGTAAAAGTTTCACATTATGAAGTGTTGGTGCTGCCCAAGTTTTATGCCATTTTTTAAAAGTTGCCAGACGACCAAACTTAAACGCTGCGCTGGCAATAAGTGCTATGGAAAACCTGGTCACAAAACCAAAACAAGCCAGCTATTATTCACAACTCTAACAAACGCAAACACACACACACACACACATACACACACATACACACACTAGTAGCAGTTGTAGATTTTTCAAAGGGAACTGGACTTCCGTGCAACTTGAAAAATTGACTGCTCTTAGTGCACCGTCAAAGCCAATTATGACTAAGCACCTGTGAATAGGCTGTCTTATGGTGAGTGAGGGGGTGTGGGGTGGGGGGGGGGATGGAAAAACGATTTGTTAGAAGGTAGCAATGCACCAGGAACTGTTCAATATTCAGGCCGCATCAGCCACAACTCTTTTGTCAATTGACCCACTTTGCAGCAACTTTCGGTTGCAGGTGCAACGAGCTTATTGCGTGTTTCATTATGATTCGATTTAAACACCTCCATTCGAAATTATAGCTGACTATATCAATTTATAAGGCGTACTTCGTTTTATGTGTGCTGCAGAATTTAAGTTGCTGCAACATCGGATATCGAAATGATTGGAAATTGTTTTTAGGCTGCTAATAAAATATCTGATTACTTTGAGGTAGTTTGCTGCAGGGATTAGAAACAGTTTCTTGCAAAATGGTTAACAATAAGGTGAAACTTTTTAAATATAGATTTATGCTAGCAAAAAGTTGCCTGGCATTTTCGCAAAAGTTTTCGATTGCAACAAACTCAAAAGTGGAGAGCAAAGTTTTTAACCCCAAAGAACCCATCTCAAAGCATTTACAGCTGTCTGCAATGGACATGTATACCTTTTTTATACCACAACCCACACTCTATCTCTTTCTATCTCTCTCTCTCTCTCTCTCTCTCTCTCTCTCTCTCTCTTATTCCCATGTGCCACTTCTTGCATGGCTGTCAGACATTGTGAGGCATTAAAAATGCACCAATATCACAAAAAAAAAAAAAGGTGAACAAGTCACGTTGTGCTGCCTGCAAATGTAATTGTGCAAAATGAATGTTGCATCTCTGCTTCATTTAGCACATCTTCCCCTCGCGCCTTTCCTCGCCAAATGTCGACTTCAATTATTGCCGCATTGTTGCAGAAAGTGTGCAACGAATTGGAAAACGAATGAGCCCCTGTCAATTTTATTTAATAATGAGTGACATTTGCAACAAATACTCTTAGCTAGCTTATCCCTCTCTCCCTCTCTCTCTCTCTCTCTCTCTCTCTCTTTCTATCACTCTCTCTTACTATTTATCTCTGCCTTTGTCTTCTTGCTAATTAGCCAAGCACGAAACGCCCCACTTAAGCTCCAATTAGAAATCCAATTGGAAATCTATAAAACATTTGTTAATTAATGCAATTAAAACAAATTTAATTTGATAAGCCAAAATATACTAAAATTGCAATATTCTTCTCTAATTCACATTAATTAGAAGTCAATTTTTGGCCAGAATCACATTTAATATCTTTATTAATAAATATTTATTTATATATATATAAATATATATTTATTTCGATAGTATTCCCAATTGGAAATCTTTAAAAGATTTATTAATTAATGCAATTTAAATAAGTTTAATTTGTTATTAATTACATTAATTAGAAGTTTTGGCCAGAGTCACTTTTAACATCGTTATTAATAATAATATATATATACATAAATTCTGACTATATTTTTAATCTATTTGGAGTACAATTTTGAATTATCGCAAATTCGCCATTCGAAATATTTAAAACATTTGTTAATTAATGCAATTAAAACAAATTTATTTTGATAAGCCAAAACAATAAAAAAAAAGAAATATTAAAATTGCAATCGTCTTCTCTAATTCACTTTAATTAGAAATCAAGTTTTAGACAGAATCACATTTAATATCAATTTGTATTTATATCGATTGTATTCTCAATTGGAAATCTATAAAACATTTCTTAATTAATGCAAAATAAATAGGTTTAATTTGATATATTTAAATTCTAATCGTCTTCTCTTATTCACATTAATTAGAAATCAAGTTTTGGCCTGAATCACATTTAATATTATTATTAATTATTAATTCTCTATATATATAAATATGTATTTATATCGATAGTATTCTCAATTCGAAATCTTTAAAACATTTTTTAACTAATGCAATTTAAATAAGTTTAATTTGATATTAATGACATTAATTAGAAATCAAGTTTTTGCCAGAGTCACTTTTTACATCGTTATTAATAATTAATTATATATATATATATATATATATTAATACATATATATTCTGACTAGATTTTTAATCTAATTGAAGCACAATTTTGAAATTAGTATTACTTGAATTTAAAGCGATTTGGTCAAAAGTGAAACACACACAGCCACACACAATATGAACTGTGTGTGCAGGTTTTTTTATATATTTTTTTTTTACGCACTTTTTTATTTTTGGTTGTTGTTTGATTTTAAAACGTTTTATTGGATTTTTGTGTTTGTTCGTGCATTTATCACGTATACGCAGCGTGTTGGCGACTTTTTCGATAGTCTTTGGCCTTGTTCGACATTGTCAATGTTGACGCTGTCATCGCTTCATAAGTCTTTCATCATGTTTATTGCTTTCCCTTTCCTCCACACTTCCCTCTTCATACCCCTCCCCACTGCCACTTTTCTTTGTGCTTGTTGTGTATTTAAAACTTATTCATTCGCAGCTGCTTTAAAACTGCGAATCCCATGTGCATCTCCGCCTTGCTCAGCCCACCAAACACCATGATTAATTACATGTGTGTTTCTGTATGTGTGTGTGTGTGTGTGTTTGGGTGCTTTTTATTTGATTTGTTCGAGAGTCGCTGTTGGGAGTTGGCTGTGAGTTTGTGGATAGCGCAAAAGGGGGTCAAAATCAGGGCCAGTGGCATGGAAGTAAGTAACCGATAAATGATATGACTTCCCCAAAAAAAAAAACACACACACACACACACAGACGCACACACATAAAACTTTGTTGTGTGCTTTGCTTGTTTCTTGGATGAAACTGAAACTTGGCTCACATCTGATGGGTCCTCGTCCTAATGAGCGCTGTCGTTAGCTTGTTTTATGTCGCTAATCAAGTTGACCACGCCCATTATGACGCTAACTAACTTACATCCAGCTAATGTGTGTAAATAGACAAATGTGTAAACATGTTTTTTTCGTAGCTCAGAAATTCTATACAAACCGAAACAGTCAAATACTTAAAGAATTCTTTTTATTTGTTGCATTGAACTTCATCATATTAAATCCGAAGCGAACACATGCTCTGGCAATTGGGTAACTATGTTTTTAAGTTGTCAGACATATACATATATATATATATATATATATATATATATATATGTGCATATTGTTAAACACAGCAACACAACAAAGCCAATCACATTTTATTTTCACGCTCAGAAATTCTTGTCGCTTGTCAGCGAAATGCAAATATTTTGCATAAGCCACCAAAGGCAGACAGGAGACCAGCAGAAGTAAAGTGTGCGGGGGGGGGGGGGGACACAGCTGCAACTGCAACAACAACAGCAACAACAAAAATATATTAAAGAACTGGTATCAAGTACACAAGTAAGAATGCTGTAATCGAGTGATCTCGTCTACGATATACTCTGAACATAGTTTTTTGCACCCAAAGATATGAGCAAACAAAGTCAGGCAGATATATGTTTTTGGCCATAACTTCGTATTTTATGCATAAGCATATTTTGTGTTAATTAGCAGATTCTACCTTGAAAATTTTGGCAATCGAAATGTATCGATAATCGAGAAACGAAGGCAGTTCTCAATAAAAATAAGGCAATTTTGCGTCGAATATTCTAAGATCCGAGATCTGAGTGTTCAGATGGACATGGCTAATTATCGACTTGACTGTTAATCATGTTCATAAATATATAAATATCTGAAAGGCAGTCGGAGATGCTTTCTACAGTCTGTTACATGCATATGCACAAATCCAATATACCCAATTTTAGCCATTATAAAAAGAAGCCAACTGAATGCGAACCGTTGACAAGCGCCTGACGAAGATGTAACTCTGAAAATTGAATTGGAATATGCATGTCTATGCAGCAGATGCAGATGTTGCAGCTGCAAGTAAAGAAAAATTGCACTTTCAACGAAGTGAAACGAGAAAATGTTGCCATTTAGTAGATGATGCTAATGAAAAATACTGGATATTAAAAAAAAAAAATTAAACCTTTCTTTTCGATTCTTAGCTGTGGATTAATTAAATCCAGATATATATAAAAATTGACAGAGATAAAGTGAATTACATAAATCCCCTTTTGAATGCTCGAACTTGCTTTGAGTTTCTTGCTTGGCACACATGGACCCAGTCTGAGGCTGGCCAGGAATTCAATTAACGATTGGATTTGTGAGCCAACAACAACTCGATGAACAATCCTCATTTATAATTCATTCATAAGCGCATCAGGATTTTCAGCATATGAACAGAAAATGCTAGTCGAGAGTAGGCTCTTCAACGTTAAGCGGATTTGTGAGGCACTCATTTCGAGACAAGGACAAAGATGTCTTTTCGTATTAGAAGAAGAAGAAAAAACTGGCCAAAATTTTGTGCTGCGTCTTTGCTAACTTGAAAATGCATGATTGCATTGCTCATAAGCCACTTATTTTCATTGTTCGCAAAATGTATTCAACTCGAATTTTTGGCCAAAAAGTATTCAACTAGCCAAAAAAAATCGTTGACAATTTTTATTTTTTTTTTTATATTTTTTTTTTGTTATCAAGGCGAATAGCTGCATAGAATCAGTGTGGCTGCATCTTTAAGCCACGTTACGCAAACGGTAAATGGTAAATGGTAAATGGTATATGGCAGCTGGCACATAGACCAGATTAGCTCCTCAAACTGCCAACTAATGGCCATATAGTGTCTCTGACAAGGGCTTAAGGGATTGGAGAGCCTTTGTTATTCTAGTTACAAGGTAATTGAGGCACCAACTACTGAGGTATTTGCCACTCGAAAGCTTTTCCATGTTGCCCAAGAAGTTAACGGTTGCTGCCAGACGCAATTTCATTTCGAAAACTGTTGAATGCCACAGAGCAAAGAGGCATGCAACAAATTAATACTGCACAGCTTGCGGACAATATTGTGAAATTTCAAATAAAAACCTGCTAAGGTTTCAGCAGCCATACTCAATATATTTTTCAAATTTAAATTCCTCTTGACAACTCGACTGCCTTAATTTGATTACATTTTACGCAGAATTATTTATTTATTAAATGCGTTTTTACATGAATTAAATTCACATTAGCAACTCGATTAATGATGTTTTTTTTTTTTTTGTAACTTATATTTAACATTTTTGATGGAAACGTTCTCAATTTAATCCGATTACATTGAAACATAATTATGTAATGTGTTAAATATTGTGCTTTATTTAGTTGCCACGTAAAATCGCTAATTGTTAAATTATAATTGTTAAATTAATAAATTGTGCTATTCTGAACGTGAGATGCATTAAAACCAAAAAAAAAAACACAAAACAAATGCGCAACATTTCTAAAAATCAGCGACACGTGCCACACCCCTTGGGAGGGGGTGGGGGTAGGGGCAGCAACCTGTTGAGTGTATTAGTGGCAGTAACATCAACAGCATCTGCAACATAATTTGCTTCCTTTATAGTTGTTTATTTGGCTGAAGCTTGTTTCCAGTGTTTTTTATTGTCGTTTATCTTGTCTGCTCCAAGAAATGAAAATCGATAGCAACACAAGCAAGACAGGAGAGCAGCAACACACACACACACACACACACAGATGTTCACAAAAGGCAAACACATGAGGCCAATTTATGCCACAAGCAAATTAAAAAGCAAAAACCAAATACAAACAACCCAAAAACGAAGGAAAAACGAAAGCAAGCAAAAATATATTCAAACATGGACCGCAGCTTATGTGCCCTTGCCAACAATGACAAAGGTCCTTAAAGCTAAGGATAATTTATATCAGCAAATATGTCAAGCTGGCACAAAAACCCAAAAAACCCAAGTACATGAATATTAAATAAATATGTCTTAGACTCTGTCATATAAAATTAATAAACATAAATGTTATTGAGCTATTCTTGTGTATCTTTCTCTTCCTCTCTCTCTATCTCTCTCTCTCTCTCTCTATCTGTTTGTCTCGCTCTCTCGTTGAGTCGTATTAAGCTTTAAGAACCCATTAAATTAAGTTGAACTGATTACTTGAGACAGCTCAGATACTTTAAGCGTAAAAAGGCAAAGCATTAAAACAAAAACAGAGCCGGATAAACATTGTGGCAACAGCATCCGCAACATCTTTTAGCCCATGGCCTCGAAATTGGCCCGTACACTGACTCCTATTAAGCAGTGCCTCACAGGCCGTTATGAATAATGTCATGATGTAGGCGAGCGGGAGGCGAGGGGTTGTGGGTGTCAAGAAATTTCCATTTTAGCCTAACAATGAAAATGAAAACCTTCACTAATTATGTAAAAAAAAATGAAAATAAGAAAAGACACGTAACCAGAGAAATGCAACGCACGCACACACACACACACACATTGTGGCAAAAAAAAAAAAAAATCACAGAAGTTGTAAACAGGAATTTTTTAATAAAATTGTTTACATATTTAGTACAACAAATGGGCAAACAAATTAATAAATACTTCGGCAGGAAATGAATTCGAAAGCTTTTCAAGTCAAATAAAATAAAATTAAATAATATATATTTTTTTTTAGTGCTTCAATTTAAATTCAATGCATAAGCAATTTTAAATGAATATTAAACTTTGCACAAAAATCAATCAAAGCTGTGCACAACATTTGTTCAACCTTAAATATTTATTTATTATATTTATTTATATATTTATTTTTACATATTTCAATTATTTTAAAATTTCGTTTTTTATATATTTATCTGAGCATTGTTTTTAAGAAGTTTTATGCATCTGTGTCGAAAAGTTTTGAGCAATTTGCACACACTATGTTGATGTATGTACGATTCATTAATATTTCAAAATGATTTATAATGAGCAGGCTGGCTGGCTGACACAGTTGCGACGAGCACGTTGCATGCCACAACTGCTGCCAGTGAGCATGATAATTGTTGTTGGTGCTGTTGACCCTTAAAATTTTATTTGCCTACTAATTTATGTACAACAAAAGTTGAATTGTAGTCGCCGAGGCACGCACCAACACCAAACAAGACACACACACACACAGACACACACACACAGATACACTTAGAACGCAGCCAGATAGAATGCCGAGTCGTGTCGGGTCGTCTGGGATGAGGAGCACAAACAAACAGCTTCCATTTCCGCTAAGCTGTTTGGCAACTAGAAATCGTAAGGCAATCGTGCAACCTTTGCCTGCCACTCCTCAGCTCGTCTGCCACCTTGCTGTCCTGTCCTGTCTGTCTATCCTGTGCTCTGTATGCGCAAGGGTTTCCGCCTCGGTGAGCACTTGAGCAGCAACAACATCAAAAAAATAAACACACACTAACGAATGCACACTGTGCTACGGAAACTAAAACAAAACACAAAAAAATAGAAAAAAAAAAAATAGAAAAAAAAAATCCGGAAAACACTAACTGAATTTTTAGCAATATTGTTCTAAACTTGGCTGAAGAGAACACTTCTGGCAATAATCAAGAAAATTGGGAATGCTGAGAATGAAAAGCAAGTTAGATAAATAATTTTCATCACGTTGTCGTGGCAACAATGGCCAACGTCAATATGGCAAAATCTGCTGCTGGGTGGGCGTGGCTAGATTGGGTAACAGGGCGATAAATACGTTCGAGCGGAAACCGTGGGAATTGCAATTATGACAAATCGCGGACTTGGCAAATGAAAGAAATTATAAATAAAAAAAAATATGATGGAAAAAAAATTAAAGCATGCTTTCAGGCGCTTAAAAAATAAAGCCAAAAGTACAGACAAAAATGCCAAAAGAATTACACAAACAAAGTTACGTTTAAAAGGGAGAGACAGAGAGAGAGAGTAAGAGAGAGTGAGAGGGGCATAGATAAGAGCGAAAACAAGACAATTGCAAAGCAAACAGAATGTGAAAACTGAAAACCAAAAGCTGCAAACTGTAAACTGAAAAGCACACAAAACTGTTTCCAAATAAATGAAAATAAACAATATATATTAAGACAAGTGGCAGGGGCACAGAGGCAGCTGCCACACATAACAACAACTACAAACAAAAACAACAAGAACAAAAAAAAGTAGCACAAAATGCGGCTAAATGCTGCCCAATTTGCTTTGTGGCACTGCCAAATGACGAAGCGTCTTAACTTTAATATGAAAAAAAAGTAAATTAAATATCTCATTTTAAGTAGAATCGATCGTTATTAACTTTAAAAACTGTCAACGGTTTTTTATAGCGCAACAGTCGACAAACAGGTAGAATAGTCAAAGGAAAAGCAACTGAAAGAAAAAACAAAATGTAAAAATAAGCAGCTTATATAAAAAAAAATATATATATATAAAAAAATAAATAAAACTAAATAAAATTTCGTTAGAAAAAACCGTTATGTGGAAAAAAGCACCCTCAGTTTGTGTGAAACGAACCGCAAATGCAGCTCACAAATGAAAGGTGACACAATTGTAAATATATATATACATTTATATATATACATATATTTATATATATATATATATATATATATATAGCAGCAGTTGGAGTGCAACTTTTGATTTTATTCCATCACAATTCTCGTCATCATTTTGTGGTCACGTTTTAAGCGACAGAAAACCGTTGTTATTGTTACATTGCCTACTTCCGGCTAACTGTAATATTTTCAGTCAATAAAATATGTTGCTTTTTTCTACCCTGTTAGGTAACTGAAGTGCAGCATAATACGGCTAAAGCTGGCCAGTCAGCTTTACATGCACAAAAAAAGAAAAGTTGCCTTAAATTAAAAATTTAATATTTGCAAATAATTTTAAATGCATTCAAATTTAACAATCTCAATAAAATCCAGAATACTTGTATGAAAAATTTCTCTGATACTTTAGGTATTTTAGAAATTTTATTTATGCATTTTGAATTCTTACAGCAAAATACAAATAGTTTCCGCTGATCCCCTTACCCTTGTATGATGCTTTTCTAAATTCTAGGCTATTATTTTATTTTAAGGTGCATTCACATAAATTTTAGGCTTTTGGTTATTTTTTATAATATCTCTACTCGTATATTTATGAGCATTTAATATTTTCAAGTTTTTCAATTATTTAGTAGTCTGTGTTCCATGAGCTGGTCATGTCATTGGTTATTACTCCATTTAACTTGGATAGCGGATACAAAAAAAATAAAAACGTGCTGCCAGTTGGCATTTTCAGAGAAAAATCATATTTTTGTTATTCATACAATAAAATTCTTATATAATTGAGCGTTCTGAAAAGTATGCAACGTAAAATTGAGAAAGAATTTGCCGGAAATGGCACAATACACAATGCAACGATTATCAGTTGTATGTGTTTGTGTGTGTGTTGCTGTGTGTGTGTGTGTGTGTAAAATGATCTAAAAACCCATAAATATTGTGTCATCGAAAAGAGATGGCAACAAATGAGTTGGACAGAGTCAGCGACATTTTTGGCTTGGAATTCTCAACCAAAAAATGTTACACACACTTTTTGACAAGCTATGCACGAGTGTGTGTGCGAGTGTGTGTGTGCGAGTGTATTTGCTACAAAATATCTGCGGCACAGCATGCCAATCATTTGCATTGCCTGTCACAGATACACACACACACAAACACACACAGACAGACAGACCCATTTTCACCGTGCAATCGCCACAAACACGCGCAGCAAGCCAAGTAGGTATTTTACACATACATATATAAACACACACACACACACACACACGTGTATATATTATTGCAGGACAATGCTAGCACTCTCCCTCTTTGCCCCCACAATTGAGGCAGCCTCCTTTATGGCTTTTAAAGCCCTGAAGCCGCCCAAATGCTAAAATATAAATTCTTCAAGTTTTTCGTTCACATCGATTTTGCATTTCGTGTTGCGACCCCAATTTTTGTTTCTTTTTTTTCACGTAATTCTTTCAATATTTTCTGCCCATGGCTGTCAATTGTATGTATGTGTGTGTGTGTGTGAGTGTCAGTGCTTTTTAGGGTAGCAAGTTGTGCGTTGAGCGGGTGACCCAACTCAAGTCCAAGCAATGACTTCCTGACTGACTGACTGACTGACTGACTGACTGATGGAATCATTGCCGATTACGTCACATTTTTCACAGCTAGACAGCAGACCCATTCAACCTGTAACAAGCGTAATACATTGAAATATTGGATTAATCAATGTTGATTGCTTCAAATCCAAAATTGAAGACACTTTTCCATTTCGATAATAATCGATAATAAATTATAAACTGTTTGTACCTTGCATAAAATATCAATTGTTGCAAGTACTACAAAGCTGTCTCTTTAAGTAGCAATAATGCAGTGTTTTGTATATTTCTGTATTATTGCATAATGCATAAATATATAACTCAAACGATTTCATCTCTGCAAAGCAAAGACGAGTACGAAAAACCGCTTACAAAAAGCTTAAAATTGTACAATTGTTGTCAAGGAAATTTCGAAAACAGTTTTGCGCAGTAAACAGCTGCTTTTGACAACATCAGAGAAGCCTTTGCCACATCTCTGCTCTTTAGTGGCTGTCAGGCCACCCGGTCAGACCTTTGTCAGCTTTAAGACAACAAGAACCTCAATCCCTTCATCAAATCGTTCTTGCGGCTTTGTGGCATAAACGATGTCACCGTCGCCGTCACCGTCAACGTTATCCGGTTTACGTCTCCGTCAACGTTTGCCCCTTGATGAGCTCGTCACTTTAATTTCAATTTCTTACTACTCACTCAGCGTTTGCCCTTAAAGGCAGCTCCACGAAACACACACACACACACACAATAAATTAAGTAAATTTATGGCCAACAGAGCAGAATTTCTATGCCATTGAATTTCTCCATTCCCCTATACCCCTTTCCCCTTCCTCCTTTCCCTCTGTCACCTTTGAATTCATTGCTTACCACTTTCGCGTGCCAGTTGCTTATCATTAAATTCATTTGCTTTGCATTTAACTCCTTTACACCATGCAACAACAAATTGAGTTATCTAATTGGTAACGAAACAAATATCTAAATAATTTCCAAGCTACTCAATTTAATTAACACAAATTTCAATATCAATTTCTTAGTTTACTCGCATTTGTTTACAATTATTTGCAATTAATATGAGAATTATATTATTTGGAATTTATTAAAATATTGCTTTGATACTTTTGCAATATTAAATCAAGTTTGAGTTTTAAATGAATTTAATTCTGTTTAAATTTAATATAATATATTTCCAAGCTACTCAATTTAATTAACACAAATCATTTTGCAAATAACTGTGAGAAATTTCAATATTAATTTCTTAGTTTACTCGTATTTGTTTACAATTATTTGCAATTAATATGAGAATTGTATTATTTGCAATTAATATGGGAATTGTAATATTTGTAATTTATTAAAATATTGCTTTGATACTTTCGCAATATTAAATCAAGTTTGGCTTTTAAATGAATTTAATTCTGTTTAAATTTAATATAATATATTTCCAAGCTACTCAATTTAATTAACACAAATCATTTTGCAAATAACTGTGAGAAATTTCAATATTAATTTCTTAGTTTACTCGTATTTATTTACAATTATTTGCAATTAATATGAGAATTAAAATATTGCTTTGATACTTTCGCAGTAAATCAAGTTTTATTTGGGACTTAAATGAATTTATTTATATTTAAATTTAATATACAAATATATATATTATATATACGTATAGATGCATTGCTGCAACCAACATTTTGTTGTTCAGTTTAGCTTTCGAAATATATATTAAATACTTTGGCGAAAATATAGCCTGGTTTTATCGCACAGCAAATGTTGATTTGGCTTTTGCTTTGGCTTTGACTTTGGCTGTGACTTTGACTTTGGCTCGAACTTTTTGCTTATGAATGTGGAGCAAGTCAGTGATTCTACTATACAACTACACCTGTCCCCCACTCCCCCCCCCCCCCCTTATCCACCTGGCGCACGTACGACTTATGTAAGGCTGACTAGACCTGAATGCGGCCTTTATAATTTGAGTTGGTTGGCTTAATTCATTTGGATGTGTGCGACGGTATTTCATTAACAAGGGAGTTTTGATTAAATTGCCTGTTGCCCCACATAAAACATTTACGATGACAAATTTTCGCAAATTATACGTAGCGCCAAACGCATCCGGTTTCCGAGTTCCGACCCGGAGTCCAACTCGGAGTTCGCCTCACAGCAGCAGAGTGTTTAATGTATATAAAAAAAAACTTTTGTGCCACAACTCGTTGCAAATTGTAGCGACTATATAACTAAACCGTTATTTACTATAGCACTTATTTATTTATTTATTTTGCTACAAAAACTAATCATTTTACTGGCTAATAATAATAATATAAAACACACATTTTTGCTGTTGCTTAGTAAATTTCAGTTATTCTCTCAAATATTTGCATTATTAATGCTGTTGTATAAAAAAAATGAATGTGATTTTCTGTAGATTTTTTTTTATTTAATTTATGAACATTAAGCATAGTAAACATAAAAGCTGCAGTTTAAATAAGGTTTAGCAACATCCTTGTTATCTCCATCCCCAATCCCCAATTCCAATCGGATTTTGTTATTTCAACCTGCAATGCCTCTGGCTGGAGGATGTTTACTAAATTAAATTGAAATCACAAGCACACACTCCACTCCCATAAAAAAAAAAATAAATGTTTAAGGTCAGCCGCATGGTAGATTTAATAAAAAAAAAATTCCAAAGCAACTTTAAATTAACTTTGATGGCAGTGAGACCAACAGCAACAGCAACAAAAACAACCACAGCAACATCAACAACAGCAACAATAATAAAAAAATATATATATAAAAATTATGTCAACAAAATTATTCACGTTAAGTGCATTTTAATCAGTGGCAATTCGCTGGCTGCCAAAGAAGCCTGGTATAAAATTCACATGGCTAATTTTGATTGACGTCAAGGCTGTAAATGTTGGCCATTTACTGTCCTTGGTATTCCATTAAGGAGAAACCCAGTGGCGAGTTTTTAATAATTATATTTACTTTGCTGTCAGTTGCCTCAAATATCAATAAATGCCACGACAAAAAAAAAAACATCTCTTGAAATACATGTGTTATATATATAAATCGGATATATTTCGTTAATTCATTTAACTCTTGCACTATAAAATTCAAGTGAAAATTTTTTTTTTTTTGTGTATTTGCCTAAGGGCAATTTATGGTTTTGATTGGTTTTATGTGCAAACTCATCGCCAAATCGCCGTTGTTTGTACTTTTAATCGAATTCATTCGACGGCAACTGCAAGTGGCACTTGTTAATTCGCCAAATTCATTCGACTGCACTTAATACGAACAGCAGTACATATATATATATATATATATATATTAAAAATGACTACAAAGCTGTGCAAAAGTTGGTAATCAGCCGACTCCTTGAATTATATATATATATCCCTAATCAGAAACAAAAGACGAGCCTAAATAAACATTTCTGTCTCGAAGACTATAAAATATAGCTCAATAAATTACATAAGTTATTTAAGTTATTTTGATCATTTTATTGATTTTCTGGCAATACGCAAATCTAGTAGTATTTTTTATATATTTTTTTTATTTGCTTTTGTACAAACTTTTTATGTTTTTTTTTTTTTTTTTGGTTAGCTCAGCTATCTATACTAAATATGTGTTGCTTGGATAAAGCTCATGTTTGAGCGTGTTTTCATTGACACGCCCACTTGCCGTAGCACAGACCGCCCCTAACAGGAAGTAAAGCAAAAAAAAAAAACGCTACAGTTAGCAATTTGTTATTTTTTTTTATTTATTTTTTTTTTCCCCTGCATGCTGTCAACATCATTAGCCATATATCATGTTGAACTGCAGGGAATAAGCCCCAAAGCCGCGACTCTCAAAAGGGTGTCGTTTCAAGCGTTTTGGCCAACATCATTTATATGCACTTTAAATGGGCAACAAACAAGAGATTATAAAAAAAAAATTTTTTAAAATAAATTAAAAAAGTTTGTCAAAAAATTCTTATTTCTTGCTTTTTTAATACAATTACAATTACAATTATTTTCATTGTGCTTAATTTGTGGCAACATCATTTTGTAGCGAATTTAAAATGTTATTTTATCAATATTTTAAAATATTGACAAATTGCCATTAAATCACAATTACTGTGCATATTTAATTAATAGCCTGATTAATATGTCATTTGTATATAATTTATTATAGGTCATGCATATTAATTAATTGCAACGATTAGAGCAAAATTGCAGACAAAAATCAAATATTTATTTTAAATGTAAATGGCTCAAATTACTCAAATTAATGACATAATTAAATATAAAATATTTAACGACAAATTACTGGAATTTAATATGTATATATTTTTATATTTAAAAGAGAAATACAGAATTAATAGAAATTATTTGATATATATATATTTATATTTAATTGGGGGTCGATTTTAAATTATAAAATGGAAAAAGTGATTCAAGAGACATGCAATAAACTTAATTATTGTTTGCTGTTGTTGTTCTTGTTGTTGTTGTTGTTGTTGTTGTTGCATTGGTTTAAGGAAGGGGCAGCCCTCAAAGTGAACAAATTATATGTGCCCAAGCACATCAAATATTTACACATTTTTATATATATATATATGGCCAGAGAAGGCAAAGAGTCAATACATGGATTACAGCAGTGGGTGGGAGGGGGTGGGTGCGTGTCAGTCGTTGCGGCTTAGTTGCAACAAATCAAATTAAATTGCTTCGCATTTGGATACGAATTATGCAACAACGCAGCGACAGCTGTCGCTCAGCGCTCATCGCCCCCAATACTAATTGCAATATTGCAATCAATTTTTTTTCCCTCAATTACTTAGAGTGCGAGGGGGGGAGGGGGGCAGGGATAGCAAACAATATCCTCCCCCCCCAACAGATGTGAAATGGAAAATGTGGCCAGGACAAGGGCAAAGTGAGTCGAGCAAAGCGCAATCAATTTGTAAACCCTGAACAATGTTAAGGCCATGAGAAAGTCCAAGTCCCAAGGGTGGAACACCTCGTAACTGGTTTTACCCACAATATCCATTTGGTTCTTTACATTTCACAATTTTATTTCACTAGCAATTTTGCAATTTGCCAATTGGGTTATTTATTCAGCCACAAATTGACCAGGCGAAAATTACTTTGTAATTATTGTCTTACTTTATTTGACTTGGCCTTATTAAATAAACCATCAAGTGTTGCCCCATGAACTTGGCCAAGACAAGGCCAAAGCTTGCAATTTAATTTTGAATTAAAGTAATTGCAATGTGCAACACACTTCTCTTCTGTTTGCGGCAAATACTCACTGCTGACAAAAACAATTAATAAAAAAAAAATACATATAAAAATTGCACTGGCAAAGTGACTTTTGTTTGTTTTTAATATTTTACAGAAAAGCAAAGGCAAACAGAAAGAAAGCCTCAACTCTAAAAAAAATAAGAAAAAAATAGCAAAAAAAATCGGAAAGGTTTTCTTATATCAAGTGTTAATTTTATTAGTGAAAGAATTTTTAGATTCTGATTTTTTTCAAATTCTGTTTTAAACACACTTTAAAAAATTAAGCGAAATTTTAACTATAAATGTCTTAAAAAAATCGATTAATTCATTTTAATTGCAAACAAAAAAAAACTCAACTTTAACAAAAAATTCGATTTTTAATTTGCAATTTTGGGACTATTTTGGGTGCCACAATTGTGTGAGGCAGACAGAAATGTTGCCTGTGTCGCCGCTTGAGTGATAAATGTTGTCCTTTGTACAGTTTCCGGCATTGATCATGGCCAATTAACCAATGGCACATGTCCAGGCCAATTATGATTTCTGCTGGGAATGCTCGGAGTAGTCTGCTTGGGAGTTGGGAGAAGTGGAAGATGTGGTTCATGGTCGGTGCTCCAGGCGCATAGTTTGCCACTTTTGCCACAGTTGCTGTTGCCCCCAAAATCTGTGCTCTTAATTATGCAGCTTGTTAGTGCATCACCAACAAGCCCCGCCACACCGCCCCCCCACACCACTTTCTCCCCTCCATCGCAAAAAAAGATTAAAAAAGCGACATCCGCTTGGCAGCCAAGAAAGGAAAACTATTTTGTACTGGTTTTTTTTTTATTTTGTTTCTTTTCTTTTATTTTATTTTATTTTTTTTTTTTTTTTTGTGGCATGCACATCGCCCAAGGCCGACAGCTGTCCCACGGTGAAGTGGTTTGGGATTTGGACAGCGGAGGCAAAAGGTGTCTTCTGTGAATTCGCACAAAGTTTTTATTTTATTTGTTTTTGTTCTCTCTCCTGTCAGATCAAAACTGCAATTCCCATCTAACTACATGTTGCACTCGAGTTGTGCGAGGGGTGGGGGAGGGGAGGGCCAACTTTGTGCAGCCCTCGAGCATGTGGCATGCCACATATACCACAAACTTGTGTTGCCACATAAAGTTTTCAATTCAATTTGGACTAACTTATGCGTTAACCTCTATTTCATTTGCTGAATTTAATAGGAAAAAAAAATTAACTACAAAGCCAAAGCTAAAAAAAAGAAATTATAATTAATGAAAAACATTGAACAGATTTTTATACAATTAAAAAAAAAAGACTTGCTTTGCAGAAATAATTTATAAATCCAACTTTAAAATCAAAGCAAAACTGCAAAAATTGTTGTGATAAAGTTGATGTGGCAGCAAATAGTGCTGCAAGTGTGGCAAGTGCTGCAAGTGTGGCAACTGCTATTTGTGCACTTGTTGTCAATTGCCACACTTCTATTGACTAGTCTCGTTATTGCCTGAGTGCTTCGCATTAGGACAAAAGTGTTGAGATTTGCATTTTATTAAGGTAGAAATGATAAAAATCGATGCCAACTAGTAAAATAAAAGCAAAAAAAAAACAAAAAAAAAAGTTTTGTAAGAAATATGGCAAGTCCTGAAAACCTGCAAGAGTTTGAGATGAGTTCCAGTTTCAGTCGCAGACAAAAAGTTTTTAATTGTGAATGAAAAAAAAAGAAAGAGAAAAAAAAAACAAATTTTGTGTTTCTTAGCCAAACAATAGAAAATCCGTAACAAGAACCGCCTGGCACGGTCGAGGAAGCCACCCAGCCCAACCGAACCGGAACCGAACCCGAACCAAACCGAACCGGAACCGTAACGGAGCCAAGACAATGTCTGGCAACAACAGCGACAACAGCAATGGAGCATCTGCTCCGATAGCGCCACCCCAATACATAATCACCACGCCCAGCGAGGTCGATCCGGATGAGGTGCGCTCGATAGCAGATTTGGAGCTCAGCTCGCCGGGCGATGACAGTGTCTTTGCCTCATCGCTGTCCGAGCAGCAGCCCCTGTTGATGCAACAGTCGCAGATGCAATCGCAGTCGCAGTCGCAGTCGCTGTCGCAGCAGCAGCAGACAAAGCTAATGCATACCCAGAAGTACAGTCAGACATCGAGCACGAGCAGCACCAGCACCAGCAGCAAATTGGCAACGCGTTCCTTTTCCGTTACGAGCAGCACGAGCAGCAGCAGCAGCGGCGCCACCGCCAATGCCACACAGCAGCTGCAACAAATGCAACAGCAGAAGATCATCTCGAGCACGGCGCGCAGCCAGAGCCTCCAGTCGAGCGCCATCATTGCCGAGCAGAGCACACATCTGCTGAGCAGCGCCGCTGTCATTGCACAGCAGCTAAAGGCCCAATCCTCCACATCGATCATTAGCAGCGAGCAGCGGAGCGAGCAGAGGAGCAGCACACGGTATGTGAGCAGCTGCAGTGCAACGTCCACGTCAACGTCAACGGGAACGGGAACTGGTGCGACCAAGTCCAAGTTTCAGAGTTTCCTGCAACAGCCGGAGGCGCATGGTTTCCTCACCGCCCACCAGAAACATGTGCGTCAATTTGTGCGCTCCACGTCGGCGCATTCGGAGGCGGCTGCCAGCACAATGCCGGTGAGCGGTGCCCGGCCAGAGAAGTGCATCCGTAGCGCATCCACGCAGATCGATGACGCAACAGCGGCCAGTGGAGATGCCGCATTGGGTGACACATCGCCAGGTGGCTTGCCATCGATATCGATGTCAAAGCTGGGACTGCAGCAATCATCATCGATACTCATCTCCAAGTCCGCCGAGACCATTGAGATGAAGAGCAGCTCCACATCGCAGGGCATGCGCACTCAGCTCACACTAAGCGGCGGCCTCCTGGCCCCGCCCAATCGCAAAATAACCATCCTGAGTCCCATCCATGCTCCGCCCGGTCTCCACGATATGCTCAAGCGAGCCGGTCGCTCGCCCTTGTCGCCGCGCATCAGTTTTCCCGGCAGTGACACAGATCTCTTTGGGTAAGTGCCTCAGACCAAATCATTGAATATTATCGATAAAAATCATTTCCGTACGTTTGCTTCTATGCAAACTAGTTGCGCTTAATCTGAAAACAGTCTTAATGATTCTTTGGAATATATGATAAAAATATGCTTCTGTTGATCATGTGGAATTACTATATATAAATATAGTGTATATATATATATATATATATATATATATATATATATATATATATATTTATATATATATTCAGCAAACTTCAGTCAAACTTTCCCAATCTGCGTCTGATTTTGCTCCTCAAATTTGGACAAATCGATTTTATACAAAAACTACTATTTTCAAATTGCTTGTTTAGACAAATCGGATTCATTTTTTGCATATTTTTTTGTGAGCTTAGTTTGGACAAATTGGCAAACTTGAAACTTGCAACTTTTACTCTTTGCCACAAGTTGAACTTGCAGTTGTTTTATTTATTTTATTTTATTAAATTTTTATGTATATTTATAGAACAATACATTTTTTCACTTCCAATAATTAACTTATATTTTTACGTACAAAATAGGGACTAATTAAATAGCAACAATAATTACAATAATTATAATAATTACCCGCATTTTTGTGGAGTTATGCAACTTAAAGTTTTTGTGTATATATATTTTTAGTTGTGCTAAATATTTTTATTTAGAAAAAATAAAATAAAAAAGTATCATTTCAATTTCCTCCCCCCGAATGAATGTATACATAAATCTTCTCTAAAAAAAAAAACCATCAATATTAAACGAGCAATAATTATATTTTTTGAGATAGCTTAAAAAGTAAAAACTTGATTATTAAATGGGAAATAATTTTCCCATTTGGGGAATTCAATTATTTTTTGATCAGCTTTAATTCGCTGATAGTTCCAATTCGCAGCAAGTGAAGCATTTTAAAGGAACCATATAAAAAAAAAGTTGTTTTTTCCTTAAGCAAAGTGCAAATCGGTTTAGTGATGATTAAACAAAGATTACTAAAAATTCAACTGACACAATTTAATTGCAAAACAATAACATTTGTTGGACAACTGTTTAATGCACTGGGTTTTCACATCAAATTGCTTGATTGTAAACAACAACAACAACAACAACAGCAAGAGAAACACACACTTTTGATTGGCTACCATTTTGCCCCGGGGCTAATTAACTTGTTTATGTCCGTTTCCATATCGTTTCCCTTCACTTCCCTTTCCCTTCGCCTCCATTCCAGCAGCTGAGTTGCATGCCTGATTGGGTCCGGATTTTGCTTGTAAAATGTTCATTGTTTATTGTTGTTGTTGTTGCTGCTGTTGTTGTTGTTGTTGTTGCTGCTGCTGTACATAAATCACGTATACGCTCTGTGTGCGTTCCAAATGTCATTCGCAGTTCGACGATTGCCAGTCGTCAACAGCGTCAACAGACAGCTGACACTTTGGCACACAGCAGCCAGCAGCCAGCAGCCAGCATCCCACATCCCACATTTGTGGCCATCTCCCCTCACCATCCCCATCCCCATTCCCCCTAACTAACCCCTAGCACCTCGGGCTCGTTGTCAAAATGCCAAAATTGTTTGTCATTGTCCTATAATTAAATTAAAATGTTTTCGTTCCAAGGCCTGGCAACGACAGCAAAACATCACTGAGACAGAGATAGACATAGAGAGAGAAAGAGAGAGAGAGATAGAGATAAACACATAAATACATATGTAAATTAATTTATACTAATTGTTTTTTTTTTTATGGTTGTAATTGGTTTGTTTTTTTTTTACCTGGATTTTCCCCAAATCATGCAACAAATGTTGGAACGGAAATATTTCTGATATTTTATTTATAATTTTAAATTTTATTTAAAATTTAATTTTTGCTTTGTGTATTTTTCGAGTTGAATGATTTGGGTTTATATTTTATAGATAAAATAAAATTTCCTGGGTTGTTGTCCAAATTATGCAATAAATGTTGGAACGGAAATATTTCTTATATTTTATTTAAAATTGAATATAAATAAATTTTTTCTTTGTGTTTTTTTTGATATTACATAAATAGAAAATAATAATAAATAGAAAGAAATACATTGTTAATTGTATTCATTAGGAAAAGTTAGTAATTATTAAAGAAATTATTTATTAATTTAAGAGCATTTTAAGGAATTATTTCTGAATTCACTCTTCATTTTAAGAGCATTAAATTGTGGCCATTCGGAGCAGCATCCTTGCGGCATCAATACCATAGCAACAGTGACTCATCCTTAGCAAAATGATACCTAAATAGAATAATACCCCAAATATATATATATATATATATATGTATATATCTCAGAGACTTTAAAAAATTTAGTCATTAAACTTGTTTGTTAAGTTTGAGCAATTTTTTTTTTAATCGCATTTTTTTAAATTAATTTGTTTTACTCGACATAGGTAAACATCGAAAAGCGATATCAACAATATCTACAATTTTTCATTCATTCAACTTTTACCTATTTTGTCAATCAAATAAAATTTATCTATTAAATTTAAGAAGCGGAAACAAAGTTCAACTTAATCTTAAGAATTATTTGCAAGCAAAAATTGAATATATATTTATGATTCAAAAATCTGTACGCTATTCATATATATATATATATAAAGAATATTGTTGCGATACGTATATACTTAAGTATAGGGTATCTGATAGTCGAGGTCAATCTATTAATTTAATATTCTTACTTATATATTTATTGGTACAACGTGCAATTTCTGCTTATTATAAATAGAAAGCAAGCTTTTTAATTCATCGGATCACACACACACATATATATATATATATATATATATATATATATACGCGTCTGTTACCTTAATCCCATCAGCCAGGCAAAATAAATAGAAAACAATGTGAAATTTCCATATTTCAGCGGGCTTTTAAATCAGAGCCAACAAAGTTTTGGCTTGTAAATTGATTTGGTAAACTAGCTAAAAAAAACCAAAAAAAAACCAACATGCCCTAAAAGCATTTATGTATTTTTGATATACTATGTTAAGTGAATCAATTTAAATTAGTTGGGAAATGTTTACTTTATAGACATATTGCATAATTTTTAAACAATCGCCTAATTAGCAGTAATTTATATAATATTTAATTAATTGGAGTAGTGCAAATGTTGTAAAGGTGAGTTGCCTACAATAATAATAAAGCTATTATTGCTGACCTCCCCCTGTACCCCCCCCCCCCCCCCCTTCCTTGTAACTACTTAATTAACTATTGACGCATGTCGATGGAGTGCATGAAAATGTTTGTTCAACATTTGAAGTGCATTTGTAATAAATAATTCAACAATTAACTTGGCAGATAAACTTCCTACTTTCCACTCCATATAACTCTCTCTCTCTCTCTCTCTCTCTCTCTCTCTCTCATATTCTCCCTCTCTTTAAATTTATAACTCAACTATTTGGGACAGCTTTAAAATTTCACTGCTCAAAGCTATTCTGGCTGGGTAACCACTCAAATCACCCCTCAAAGGAATACCACTGGACACACACACACATACATATATATATATATATATATACATAAATCTCTTAAAGCCAAGGGTTCAACTTTTGAGCCTTATGTATGCGTGACTTATGTTTACAGTTTATTTATTATTTAAAACATAACAGACAAATGGGTTTCTCAAAAAATAAAATAAGAACAGAAACAAAACAAAAGATAAAAATAATTTTTAAGGACCAACGAAAATAAGAACAGCGGCGAAATAAAGGGAAGGGAAGGATAGGAAAAGGGAAAAGGAGGAAAGTGTGTGTGAGTGTGTGAGCGAGCTGGATGCAGATCCAGCACCTCGGGGGAGCCATTGCCCAGGGATGAAACTCGACTTTCACTTGGCCTCCATTTATATGTGTCCAAGTATTTTTTCAATACCCTCTCGGCCTGTGTTAATACCCTGATCCCATTGAAAATGGCTAAAAAGGCTAAATTGATTTTGTGCAAATGTATGTAACAGTCAGAAGGAAGCATCACCGATCCCATAAAGTATATAGACATATAATCTGAGTCGGTATATCCATTTCCAGATCTCAGAGACTAAAAAAATCTCTTTTTGGAATATATATTTCTCAGTTTCTTGATTTCCGTTAGCAATAAATGCCACAATTTGACAAGCAAAATCTTTTAATTAATAAAAAAAAAATTATGAATTAAACACGCAAATTTTTTTAAGATTAGAAAAAAAAACACTCAAATTGGAAATACTTTTGAATGAAAACTTTTTACATGGGGAAACTGGGACATATTTAAAAGACAGTGCTCAGGGTATATTGTAGTCGTGCCTCACTCGACTATAGCATACTTGCTTGTTCCTTTTTATGTTGTTTGTTGTTTATTATTGTTGTTGTTGTTGTTGTTGTCGTTGTCGCTGTGCGCAACTCTAATGCTAAATTAAACTGAGCAGCAGAAGGCGTTTTGGGAGCTCGATTAGAGGCCACGCGGAAGCAACGAACCATCAAACAAACTCCACTAACACCCACCCAACCCCCCACCCCCCCTCCCAATGCTTGGCGCTCAGTTTCAAGGCAAACAGACAGAGCAGATCCAATGACAAGCAGGCCCAGTGAAACCCGCAGTAACAAAAAAAAAAAAAAAAACAAACACAACAAATACAAAAGAAATACATAAAATGTGGCACAAAGCGACAACAACGGCTGCGGGTGCTGTGGCATATTGGAAAGTGGCAGGTGGCAAGTGGCAAGCGGCAAGTGGCAAGTGGCAAGTAGGTTGGCCATATGCAGGCGTGTTAGGATGTTCGACTTAGGGCTTAAGAAACCCTTTTAAGGCATCTCTCACAGCGTTGGCCATGTTTTTGTTTGCTTGTGTATTAAATTCGCATTTTTTTGCATACTTTTTGGCGTTAATGAAGGCATTTTTAACGGGAGTTGTTGGCCAAAAACGTGTTGACACAAACACATCACGAGAGTGCTATGTGTGTGTGTGTCTGTGTGTGTGTGTGCCAGCAGCTTAAACACAATTTTGCCTAAAAACAAATCGCAATTTTCAAATTTAACTTTTTTTTAATTTATTTATATTTTTAATTTTGTGTGTTTAGAATTTTCTGGCAAATATTGCCAATATGTTAAATCAATGTTATTTTTGACTATTTGCTCAATAATATTTATTAGTTTGTGGCATGTTTGTAATTTAAGAAAATGTTGCCAGTGGCTGGCGCTGGCTCTGCAACATAATTTTGCAAAGTGCAAAAAATTTAAAAAAAAAAAAAAATGGTCATAAAAAACGAAGTGTTAAGTAATGAAAAGCCTGTTGACAATTTCAGATTGTTAATTAGTGTCAGCAGCAAGTGGCATGTGAAAAGCACACAAATTCTCAGCAGGGCAGTGCCAAATTTATTACGTATGCGGCACGTTGCACAAACGCCAGATGAATTTTGATTTGTGGCGGCACAAAAAAGAGTTTTTAATTGATAAGGATAAGTAGATGGAATAAGGGGGGACGGGCGATGGGGGGAGAGAGAGGAGTAGTAGTGAATGAAAGGACTACAATTATAGTTGCAGCATGCATTTCACATGCATGCCACATGCAACAACGAGCAGTTGCACATGGAGTTATTGTAATTATGGTAGATAAATGCGACATAAATCTGAAATATCTCAACTGATTTGTAGCTGCATATTAAAGGTTGCAAGTGGCATCTGAGGTTGCGGTTACGGCAAGTGGCAGCTGCAGCACAACAAAGTGGGCGTTGAGGCGTAAGACTTCAACGGGAGCACACTTGTCCTTGCCACTTGTCAGCTGTCTGCTTGTTTTGTGCTTTTGCTGCCGCTGCTCGACTGATTCAAGATTTGTTAATGCACCTTCAAATGCTGAAAAGCACCGCTCCCCCCCCTCTCACTATCTCTTTCTATCTATCACTCGTTGTGCCTCACAAGCCACAGCAAGCCATGAGCTTTAAGCTTCTCACCACAGCAAGCTTTCCATTTTGTTTTCTCTGTGCTGGTGTGGTGAATATGCTTAGCTGAAAACCTTTGCCGAAAAAAGCTTTTCACTTACTGAGCAGAAAGCTTACATTAGTTTCGCCTCTGAGCAGAAAGCTTACATCAGTTTCGCCTCTCTTCAAAGCTCTGCAAGAAACTGATTGCGCACTAAGCTTTTCGTTGCTGCGGGTCAGGAATTGCGGCAAAAGCTTTCAAGTAAAAATTGTCTTCAACTTTAATAAAAGATGTAAATTAAATAGCTTAATTTATCAGAAATATCATAATAAAACTAGGCAAAATATATATAAATATTTAATAATTGCATTTTTATATGAAAAATATATAAAGTTAATTTTAAGAAAAAAATATAATAATTATATTTGCACAACTCAAAAGTTGTTCATATTTTCGACTTGACAAATTGCGAGCTTTTAAGTTAAAGTTACAGTTAAAATTGAATAATTTAATAATCGCAATGCTAATTTAAATGCATATTTTCTCTATTTTTAGGTAAGTTGAATTCGGCTCTTGACGGTTTTCTCTAGTTGACTGCTAACTGGTAAGCTGGCAAATTAAATTTTAAGCCAAAATGTGTATCGATTATGTAGGCAAATTTGCCACAGCATTGAATTTAAATCGGTGCTGGGCGGGGCAGGAATGCTGTGTGGAGGGCGTTGCCCGAAGGCAACAATCCGTAAACAAACGTTGAACTTTCGGATTTAAATTTTTTTTCTACTTTTTTTATGAATACATTTTTGATATACACAAAATTTGAGAAACTTACATAAAAGAAAGAAAATAGAAAAAAACTATTCCAGTTGGTCTACAACAATCGATAAATATGTGTTATCGAAATCAACAGTGCGTTGCTGTTTCCGCTTCAAATTAGACTCCTGCGAAATTTATACCAAATAACAATTCTGTCGAATCAAAAATACATGCAAAGAGTGGAAACAAGGAGATTACAATGCTCTTGGGTGGCAACACTGGTTAATGGTTCCAACAGCAAAATTAGAATTAATGAAAGATGAGGATTTGGATTTGGATTTGGATTTGGATTAGAACAGTTAAACAAGAGTTGCTCAATGAGAAGTCCTCAAAATCCCCACTCCCAAAATATGTAAAGTTGTCGAGAAAAAGTTCGTTCATTTCGTTGAAAGCTCATCTTTAACTGTTATTCACTTATAACGGTATTAATAATAAACCGCACATAATCAGCCCCATTTCAATGCAGTTAATTTGATTTTGGCCTTTGGCTAAATGCAGCTTCTGCAAATGCGCACCTCAAGATTTGTGTGTGTTGCCAAGACAAGTTTGCTTAAACACAGGTTGCACTTACCTCTCCCTCCCCCCACACACCCACACCTTCACCTTTCCCTTTCTCTCTGTGTTTGTGTAAAGTGGGCATTTACTAAAGGCACAAAGAAAACGAGAAGCAAAAGGAAAATAAAAATTTTCCAAATGTGTGAAAGAAAAATATTTGAGCAACGTTTGCAATTTATTTTCGCCACCCGTTGAGTAAGAAGTGCAGTCGTCACACACACACACACACACACCTACACACACACACACACTCACAGACACAAACACACTCACCATGGCAGATAAGCATTTACGCACTCAGCATGCAAATCTGAAAGGAAAACAGAGTTCAAAGCGCAGGAAATTGAAAACATTAAAATAATAAAACAATCAGGAAAGAATGCTGTAGTCGAGTGAGCTCGACTACGTTATACCCTAAACACAGCTAAGCCCAGCTGTTAACTATATTTTGGCAAATTTCAACACGAAAATGCCGAAAAAAATATAAAAAAATTAAGTTTGTCATATTTTTTAATTAGATTAAATTATGCTGATTACAGGGTATGTTCAAGTCGTTGCAACACATGTAAATAAAGTTTTTTTTTTAAAACATCATCAATTGCGTTTGGCCTGCAATAATTGAATAAATTACTTGGAAATTGGCTGCTCCTTCAATGACGAAGCAAAAGTGAAAACTTCTCAAGACGTGTCCTTGCACATGTTATCCTGGCAAGAATTTGTGTTACACACACACACACACACACACACAAAGACAAACAACAACAATGGGCAATATGTAAGGATTTCCGCACAGGACAGTTTCTAGTAAGGATTTGAAGCAGTCTTTGCCCGACCCCCCTGCTCGACTTGTTCAAATTGCCATTAAAATATTCATTAAGAGATTAAAGTTAAACTTAATCGATAGATTGCTAAATATATAAATTGATAGATAGATGGATGGATGGATAGATCGATGGATGGATAGATGGATGGATAGATGGATAGATACTTCAATCAACAATGCAGTTAAGATAAAAAACAAACAAGTTGGCAAAAAAAATAATTCATCGCTTCACATTCAACTCGAAACAATAAAAAACAACTGCAAGAAACAAATGTATATATATATATACATATATACATAAATATATATATATATATTTCAAGTTGGAGTTATCGACTCGACCTGCAAACAGCTGTTGCATATAAATAACAAAATATAAAAATAAAGTACAAAATAAAATAAAATTAAATAACATTTTCTCATTTATTATCAAATGTATTTATTAATAATAATAACAATAATAATAATAATAATAATAATTATAATAATAATAATAATAATAATAATAATAATAATAATAATAATAATAACAATAATAATCATTTATTATAATGTGCCAACAAATTAATCTTATTTTTAAAGTTAATCAGATACAAAATCAGAGCATTTAATTACTTAATTAATTATTTATGTAGTAAATATTAACTAATTAATTATTTAATTGTTTGAAGAATTAAGAGCAATTCAACTTAGAAGAAAACAAAGCGAAAAAGATTTCGATATTTATCGATATACTGATACATAAATATTAAGCGTTTAGAGAGAGAGTGTTGAAATATATATACATATACATACATATATGTATACTATTATATATATTTTATAATATATAATTGCTATATTATATTATTGAAAGCCTATCAAATTTAGAGTTCTTCCAGTTTTCTATTTATATAGTTATTCATTCCATGTTATATATTTTATAATAAAAATCTTAAGTTTTAATATGATTGCATTACGAATTGTTGAGTCAATTGTGCCCCCCTTCTGAGCCTAATACCTGAGTTGTGCCTATTATCGATTTGTATCAAAAATAGTTATCGATCAGCTTAACTTTTATTGTGGTTTTTTCTCTAGTTGTTATTCTCGCTGTTATCAGCTTGGCATATATATATATATATATATATATATATATATATATTCTCATTTCTTTGCTGCATTTTTTTTGCCTGTTACATGTTTTGGCAGAACTCTTTTATACCCCATGCACTGATTTCCAGGGTATACAAAACTATTTTGAATGATAGCATTTTTTTTGTTGTTGTTTGTTTTTATTGTTGCTGTTGTTGTTGTTGTTGTTTGTGCGTTGTATATTTGTACTGGAAGAGTGCCTCACGGGTGTCATTTCCCATTCATTATTCAGTTGGAGTCGCTCTGCCATTTTGTTGCACAAAGCCGAGTTGCAAGTTGCAAGTTGCAAGCAAACAGCAGCAAAAAATCTGCTGCGTATTTAAAATGCTCTTCGGGGAGCAAAGCAAAAGTGTTCTTCAGATATATAAATATAAATATAGATACAGATATAGATAAAGATATACATATAGATATATATACTGATATAGATATATATCCAGATACAGATATATATATATATATATATATAAATCGTAAACAGGGCACAATTTGCACAATTTAATTAGAAATTTTTGCGTTCAAGTCGCTTTTTTTGAGGCAACATTTTTGCTTTCAGTCAACATTAACCAGGCCAAAATGGCCAATATTCAATAAACTGTCTATGTACAAAAAAAAAAAGTGGAAACCAGCTTAAGTTAAGATGATGTAATGAAAACCGATTTTTTATCTCAACTTTTTTGTTGAACTTTGCGATTTGTTTGCGCCAATTTGCAGCCGCTTATTCATTTTTTAGCAGGGGCTATTTATATATATGTATATATATATATATATATTTAAATGTATATAAGCCGAAGAGTGAGTGAGGAGGGGGAGGCATATTTTATAGAAATTATAGGTGTGTTTTTTGTTGGCAAAGAGCAAATGCAAAGTGGAAAGTTGAGCAAAAAACTGTTTCGCAGCTTAAAAATCCATCGAAACGTGCAACGTAACGTAACGGAATGGCCAGTTAACGTCACGTAATGTAAATTTAAGTAAAGCAAGCTTACGTATTTAGATGTTACGCAAGGCTAGCTAACGTAACGTAAGGTAAAACCTAACTAAATCAACGTTATTTTATTATCTAACGTTACGTCATGTGACATAAAGGCAATGCAAGCAACTTAACGTAATGTTACATAAAGGCACAGCAACTTAACGTAATGTAACGTAAGGCAAGCAACTTAACGTAATGTAACGTAAGGCAAGCGCAGCTGAACGTAACACAAATGTAACATAAGTGACAAAGGGGACAACTAACATTACGTAACGTATAACGTATAACTAACGCAACGACCAGCTTACGTAACGTAATGTAACGTAAAACAAGCGTAGCTAAAAACGTTACGTAATATGACGTAAAGCAAGGAACGCAGCGAACGTAAAGTAAATGTAACAGTAACAGTAACGGAACACGTAACGATCTGCTAAAAAAATGTTACGTCAAATTTAGAACGTAATGTAATGTTACGTAACGTAAGGCAAGCACCATAAAATAAAGCCAGCTAAAGTGACATAATGGAGCACATAATGCAAGGGCAGCTAACGTAACGTTATGTAATATAACATAACAGCTCAGCTAACGTAACGTAACGTAAGGGAAGGAAAGGGAAAGGGCAAGGGAAAGGGCAAGGGAAAGGGAAGGGTAGGGTGCGAAAGGCCAGCTAACTTTGCTGCTGGCCAACTAAACTAAGCAACAAAATTAGCCAACAAGCAGCAAATATTAACACGCATCCGATTACTCAAACACACACACACACACCCAACACCCCCCCTCCCCTCCCTCCAACACGTACACTCCTCGCTTATTGCTGTTGTTGTTGCTGTTGCTGGGGCTGGGACTGGGGCTGGCAATTTTAATTTGAGGCAAGGGCCAAGTGCTCTTCACATTCAACATTCAACATTCAACATTCAGCTGGATGATGGATAACTCTCGAGGCGGAGATGACCCTGGGCTGAGTCTGAGCCTCCGTCTGAAAAGCCGTGGATAATTGCAATGTGAGCTGCGGGTCACTCGCTCCTTAGGGGATGGGGGGTTGGGGGTTGAGTCGTCGCATCTTTGGCGTACTTTGTTAACATTATTGCCTGGCAAGCAATTTGAAACTTTTGCAGAGGTCCAAAAGGACAAAAGGGACCTGAGTCGAATTCAACGTGTAAATGCAGCAAAAAAAAAAAAAAAAAAAAGTGGGTGGTGTTGGGTGTAATAATGTCAACAAAATTGTTGCTCTAATCGACTAATTACACTTAACAAATATTATGAATATTTATGCGTAACATGTGCTCACATTAAATTATGGCTGCTCCCAGAATGACGCACGACTTGGTCTATAAATAGTCTATATATATATGGTATATATATATATATGGTATCCATAACATATCCATGGCGCACTGGCTCAGTTTTTGAAGTGGATTGTGGATTGAAATGCAAATATTGCTCGTAATTTTTTCGATTTTGAGTTTTTAGTCAAGACCGGAACCACAGAGAGTCCTCGACCAGAACAAATGCATATTCAGGAATGGTTGGTGGAGTGGATAACTTAACAGCAGCAATGCGTAAATGAAGTTTTCAAGTGCAATGCGCAATAACAGCAACAACAACAACAACAACAAGAACAACAACAGCAGCAGCAACGCATTACAACGACAACAACAAAAGCGTCCTACGATAGCGAATGCAGCACCGGCGCCAGCAGCGCAGCAGCAGCAGCGGCCAAAGAGCGCGCAGCTTTGCCTAGCTGCGCAAAGAGAGAGCGAGAGAGAAGAAAATAGTTAAGGCAAGCGAGAGTAAGTGAGACAGAGAGACACAGAGGGAGAGAGAGAGAGCATTGTGGCTCGCGCCACTCTCTAATGTTGACGTTTTGTGTTCAGCAATTGAAAAATGATTACAACAACAATTAATACAGCTTGCTATAAGCAACAACAAAAACTAAGTTTTTTAAACAAAACACACTTTTTGTTCGACAACTGCAATCGGCAAAGTTAAAGCTATTTTTGTTGCTCTCTGCGCATGCAGCTCGCTGCTCTCTTTACTTCCGTAAAACAATAACAAAAAAACATAGAAAACAAAAACAATAACAATAACAAAGGCAAGTCAGAAAAAAAACAAACGGAAAATTATGCACAGCCTACGCAGCAAGCGTCGCTGTCAACGCTGGCGTTTTCTACTACTATTTTTGCGCACTTCATTCAGCGGCGAAGGCTCGTAGAAAAACAAGAAGAAGAACGCGAGCAGCACAACACAAAGCGCCGCTCAGTCTCTGCACACACACGCACAGCCTCCGTTAGCTAGCCAAGTTTAGCTTTTAGGCGGCGTGCGTGGTCGGTCCGTCAGTCGTTTGGTCGTTCGGTCGTTTGCTCGTGCGTCGTCGTCGTCGTCGTCGTTGTCGTCGACGTCGACGTCGATGTTGTTGTCATTTTGTTCTCGCAGCTGAAAAAACGTTGGCGTCGCGCGACGCTGGCTCATTTTTGGGTTGCTGGCAGTGTTGTGCGGTCGCTGCAGCTGTGAGCATCGCGAGAGCGCGCCGCTGACGCAGTCGTGTCTCTCGTCTGTGCCTTTGCTTCACATATGTCCGTCTGTCTGTGCGTATGCGAATGTGCGTGTGTGTGTGTGTGACTGACAACAAACCGCTTCGCGCTTAAACTAAATTAGAGCAACAAAAAAAAAAAATGCAAACAATTTAAATTAGTTGCATTTTATTTTTCATATTTTTTTGACACTTTTTTTTGCCAGTGTGTTTCGTGCAGCGCTGCGGGCCGGCGACTGCAGCAGCAGTAAGAAAAATTACATAAAACATACACAAAAATAAAAACAAAAAAAAGAAGTGAATCTAAATTAAAATCGTAAATCAACTCAAATCACATAGCAACAACAACAACAATCGCTTATCAAATGCCGCGACGTCGACGACGTGCGCCGCGTGCGTGAGTGTGTGTGTGTGTGTGTGCGTGACTCTCTGTCTCTCGATCTCTTTCTGTTTCTGTCTCTGCCTGTCTGCATGTGTGCGTGAGTGTGCGGCAAAGTTTTGAACTGGCGGCCAAAGGCGACAACGCCGCCGCCGCCGCAGCAGCAGCAGCTGTAGCGCCAGCAGCGCGTCAACGGCGCAGTCAGAGTCTAACAACCACAGCAGCAGCAACAGCAGCCGCGGCAGCATCATCATCAACAAACGGTACTCGAGCCGTCGCTGCCTCAACGCAAACGCCGACGTCGACATTTAGAACGAGACATTTGCTAAAGGCGACCGCCAAAGTGAAAAAGAAGAAGAAGTGGAAGCAAATCAGCTTCGTCGATGATTATCAGTTGCAGTCGGCGTCACTGCTAGTGCCGACGGCAGAGCAGCAACGCAAACGCTCCACCAGCAGTGCACCGCCAGCGCTGGACGCGGGCAGCGCAGTCACGCATAAGCTCTTAAGGCACATCAAAAGCAGCGCCGCAACAGCTGACGCAGCAGCGTCGATCACTGCCGAATCAGCAGCAGCGGCTACAGCAGCGGCCGCAGCAGCAGCAGCAAAGGAGAACTCTGACCAGTGCAATCGACGGCACAGCAGCAGCGCCACTGCTGCGACAGCGACTGAGGAGGCAAGCAGCAATTGCAATACAAATACAAACGGTACATTCGCATCCGCATCCGCATCGGCAACTGCGTCGGCAACGGCAACTGCAACTGCAACTGCAACATCCACTTGGTGTGGCAGCATTAATTTTCTCGTTTATATGGTTTGCTCCTTTTGCTGTTGCTGCTACAATTTTCGAAATTCGCCATCAAGGTTAGTGGGTTAATTACCACCCCCCACCCTGCCCCTACATCCCGCACAGAGATACCTCTCCCTCCAGCCATATATCCTTGCAGATTGTTACTTAAATATATATTTTTTTATAGATCATGTTACTAAATAAAGTGTTTAAAGATCAAAAGATTTGACTTTAATTAATCTGTCTTTAATTAAAATGGGAAACATTAAAAAAATTAAAAAAAAAAATATAATAAATAAATAAAGTATAAAAATATATTCTTGATTTAGGGCGCAACGCGCCTAAAAATTAAATAGTGCCGCACAAATCTTAAATAGAGAAATTTAGAAAAATTGCCTTAGTTTCAGTAATTGATAATTGAAATTCGATGCAAAATTCTCAATTTTTAATTCTCAATTTCCATTTATTATTTTTATGGGATCGCAATATGTCTGCAAGGATATTTAATATTCGGTGCACCGAAAATACAATTTCTATTTCGTGTTGTAAGCTTTACAACCCTCCCCAACCCCTCTCCCCTTAGTTTCTTAGATTTTAAACCTAATTTGAATATTAACAACAACTTTCGTCGAATTCTGTACTTAATATTTTTGGAAAGTGAAAAACAGTTTTTCAAGTTTCATAATTTTGTTGCTCTGGTTTCTCCGAAATTTCTTTTCCCAATTTAATACTGTAAACTCTACTCTCGCCATTTCTGGGCTATAAAACTCAACTTGCAACATTTTGCTACTCCATTATTATTGGCTATGGGGCAAGACTAATAATCTGATAAGAACCTGAAGTTTGCCTATCATTGTTATTATGTTATTATTGTAAAAATATTTCGCCAAATTAATTTCCTTGATTGTGCAAAAAAAACCGTTAAAAAAGCTCTTTTGCTTTTTTTTATTCTCTTTAAATCAGTTTTTCGTTTACTTCAAATACTTTTTTCCTCTGATAATCAGCGCAAAACTCCAGCTGACTGGCCATTAACCGCAATCAGTCCCCCCCACCCACACACACACACACAAGCACTTTGGCGTCGTCGATAGCATCGTTAAATCAGTCAAAGATTCGGTCTAATGGCCGAGGAGCTCTCGTTGCTATGAAACCCACTTGGGACTAATTATATGTGTGCCATCCCGTTCCAATTTCACTTCTAATTCCATCTACCGTTCATCTTGCTTATCGTTCATCTGCCGAGCGAGAGTGAGACAGAGAGTTCAGCGAGTCTGATGAGTGAATGCGAGAAGGCAATACAATTGTCGTCACATATCGCCAAGTGGCGATTTTTAGGTGCTTACAGGTGGAGGAGGTAGGAGAGAGATGATAGGTGGGGGGCGTGGTAGGCAGGTCAATCAAATTTTTAGGCTCTGATTAGAATGCTTGCCAATACAGACACACACACACACACACACATACACATCCGAAGCTCTCTGCTGTGAGTTCGAGCAGGCGCAAGGTCAAAGTTCAAGGTTGTCGCACACATACACATCCGATTTTTGCTGTCGGCATCGTCTGCTTGTTTTACATCTAGCAATTAACTGTACTGCTGCCCGCCCTTAAGCTGCTTCCCCTTTTAATTGTGTAAATTGTGAAATCTGTCAAACTTGTCAATCGCATCAAAGGAAACAAAAAGCGACAAGAACACTAGTAACAGTAGTAAGAACAAAATCCCAATTAGAAGTCAGTAGGCACCAAAAGCTTCGAAGCAACACCATCTGCATTTTCTCTTTCTATCGCTCGCTCTCTTTATATATTGCTAGATTCCTCTCTGCTAACAGTACGCTGACAGCGCAGTCAGCGCTGCTGTGCCATTTCCACTGTTTCTAACCATGCGTGTCTGCAGGGGGCCTGTCAGGCAGGTGGCGTTTCTTGTTTGCTTGTCTGATAAGCCACGATCATTTTGACTCTTTGCTGCTGCTGCTGCTGCTGCTGCTGTTTCTGATAAGATTCGTCGGCACACTTTGTAGCCGCTATCCAATAACAAATGTTGTTGTTGCTAGGCGATAAGGAGAAGATTAGCGTGTGACGCAATATTTAAAATTATTAATAAACAGCAAAGGTACATAAAACATGTCCAGCAAAAAAATAACACGGTTCTCAACTAGATCTGTGTCAAGTGCAGCATAAAAGCTTAAGAAAAAACTCGCATCATTTGTGCTAAACAAGTTTGGTGGACTGCCCGATACCCTGTAGACAAAATTAAATATTAAAATTTATTTAAAAAAAAAAAATGAAATTAGAAATCTATATTTCTCGATAACAGAAATCGAAACTTTTAATTTAAAGTCAAATATGCAGCTTAGATCTCTACTCTTGTACAGGGTATCCAAGTGCTTGTTGATTGTGTGTCTTGTGTCTTGGGGTGATTAGCTGCTTGCCATGTCAGTCATTGTACTTGTTGTCGTCGCTCTGTCTGCCTTTGCATTTCGCTGCTTATAATTGGATTTCCGCTATTTACCAAAAAAAAAAAAAAGAAATGATGCGAAAGAGAGAGAGTGAGCAAGCAAGACAAGAGGTGAAAGAGGGCAGGACAGAGATTCGATTAGGACAGTTGTTCGATGATAAATTACATGCAACGATTCTGCCGATGCCGAAGCTGGTTTTTTTTTTTTTTGCTCCATCTCATCTTCGACTTTGTCGCATTACAACTTTCAATTTCAATTTCAATTGCGAAAAGCTCTCGCAGCAGCAGCAGCACTCATTATATGCCGGAGCACGTATTAAAATTTTGTTCTTGTTGTTGAGAAGGGGGTTGAGGGCTTGTGGGGCAGTTGGTCGCTGGCACCCACCTAGAATAGAAAATGCAAAGGCAAAGCTCTCACGCATGGCGCTGAACGCTCTTTTTCTCTTTCTCTCTCTCTATCTCACGGGCATGGTTGTTGTTTTGCGTCAGCCTCGTGCGCTCGTTCGCCTCGTTTTCGTTTCGTTTCTTTTCGTTACGCTGCTACTGCTGCTGCTGCTGCTGTTGCTGTCTACTACAGCTGCTGCTGCTGCTGCTTCTTCTCTGTCTGTGAGCCGTTTCGAGCGCGTTTGTTCGTTTCGTTTCGTTCTCATCATATAACGTAGAAGCAACTTCGCTCGTGCGGCAGTTCGTGTGCCTTTTCCTTATGAAAAAAGTGTATTTTGTTTAAATAAAAAATTGATAAAAAAAAAGATATATATATATAAAAACAAAAACAAATATATATATGTAGATATTTAATTAATTATTGTTCATTGCCAGCCGCACAAGATAAACACACAAAAAGTTGCATTAGCCGCGCGCGAATTAAATGCGAATTTAATATTTGCATATTTTGTAATTGTTTTTTTTTTGTGCGTGTGGACAAATGTTGTGCCTCCCAGCGGTGGGCTAGAGAGGAGAGTGTCGCCGCTGCTGCTGCGGTTGCAGGTGATAAGTAGCGAGTAGCCCAATTGAGCGACAAATTCGCTCCCAGCAGCAGCGTGTGTGCAGCCTAATAATAATAATAATAAGAATTGCAATGCACAAGTGCAAACGGCGAAAGGCGAGAACAAGTGGAACAGACAAATAAACAAAACGCAGCAGCAGCAGCAGCGGTCGCAGTCACACACACGTACGCCGACTGACAGGCGAGCGAAACAGCGAGAGAGCGCCATGGTCAGCGAGTGAGAGAGAGTGGAAGAACAAGTAGAGGTAGAGGAGAATGCGTGAGAATCGACTTAAAGTGCAAAACTAGCATAAGACAAACAACAACAACAACAAATCGAAAGAACGAATTTAATTTGAGAAGCTAAAATTAAAACGACCTCATGGCAAAAATGTTAATGTTGTAAATTAATTGTGGCCAAAATGCGATAAAAAAAAAACACTCAACAAACACACACACACAACAGCAACAAAAGTCGACACACAAAACTGTTGATTTTTATCGCGCGCCGTAAATGTGAAAAACGTATAATGAAAAGCACCAACAACAACGAAACGCAACTCAATGAAAATCTTTTTGCTAGCACCCAAGTACAGCTTGCTCTGCGTATGTATATATATGTATATATATACATGTAATATATATACATATTTGTATATGTGTGTGCGTGTACAGCCACCTTATAAAACGCCGCTAAATTGACATCGGGCTTCCCAAATTGTCGCGTGGCTATTTTTTTTTGCTTCCAATTTTGCACTTGAAAAAGCAAGAGAAACACACATTCTGACACACATACAGATCACATACATAAACATACAATTACGCGTCTGTCTACGCACATAGAAAGGCACATAGAAAGATGAGTAAGAAAGAGAGAGCGAGAGAACAAATTTGGTATACGCTTTCCACGCTGATATTTATGTTGTTGTCCATTTGTTGCTCACAAATTGTAAAATTTTGTTTATCTGAAATTTAAAAGTGACTCGACATGCTAACTGTTATTAGTCCAATATTGAGTAAATTTATTGTGTAAGAGAAGGATAGCAAATGGGCATTAAAGGGGGTACTTCAAGGCGAGTAACTGTGTGCATGTGCAATTATCATTAATGATTTGCATACAACATTGAGCTTTATGCGTACATTCTTTTCTCATTACGTTCACTCACAAATGCATATGAATTTGCTACGCATGAAAATGAAACACACCTCAACAAGATGGATCAGCTGATCATTGCAGAAACGATGCAAATATTGAGCATGCTTGCAAGTGTTTCACTTTCATTGGTGTACTTGGCTTGCCCTCTTAAAAGCTTGTTTACTGTATTTACCGTTACTTAAACATTGCATTGCTTTAAAGGCGCCGCTTACCACAGAGTGAACTCAACTTCACTTTAACGCAACTCAAGCTGAAGCTTTTGGTTGGGGGAACAATTTTTTACTTCCATTTTAACTAATTTGATATCATTTCTTTGCTGTTACTGCGGCTTCTGCTGCTGCTGCTGTCGTCTCTTGTGTGCATTCAACCGAAAACGAAAACGAGAACGAAAATCAAATCAAATCAAATTGAATTTTTAGCTCACAGCAAAAACGGTAGCGATGTACGCCTTCACCACGCCCTCTTGCCAACAGCAGATAACCACCCACTCTTCCCCTGACCTTAAGCCACTCCTAATACAACTGTACATAAAGTTCAATGGATCAGTGAATCAGTTGCTGTCTTCTTCTTTATCTTATAATGCTTTGCCCTGTTGCCGAACTTCAGCACATCTGGCTAGAGTCGAGTGTCTCTTTTACACGAACACGAGCACGAGCACGCACGACTCAACACGAAAAATCAGTTTTGGTCCTAGAGTGCGTGTGGTGGAGGAGGGGGTGCTTAACTCTATCGCTAGCAGCGCTGTTGGCGCTGATTTGTAAAGTGTAATTAAATGGGCAGCAGCTGTTCGGTCAACATTTAGATAGCAGTGTATTTCACAAATTCTATTTGCTGCTTTGCTACTCTGATTCCGACAAGCAAGACGCGCGAGGCGGCGCGTAAATTAAAAGCGAAGCAGCCAAAATAATAGTAAACAAACAAGCAAGCAAACAAACAAAGAAATAGAAGCAAACGAACAATGTGGGGGACAGTGGAAGTCAGTGGAACACTGTGCAATTGCCGGCAATGCGCGGACTGAACGAGAGAGAGAGAGAGAGAGAGAAGAGAGAGAGAAAGTGCGTGTTGGCGTTGACAGCGACTGCGACTTCGGCGTTAGAATTTAAGTCGACGCTTTTTTGATGTTTTGCATAAACCAAACGCAATAACTTTTTACCTAAACAAATCAAAAAGTTTTTCATCTCATCCCAGGGGACATGAAAGGACGACACTTTGCATGTGGAGTGAAAGAGATGGAATGAGTGAGGGAATCTGCAGCAGCAGCTTTAACATTTACTTCGTGCTCCTTCTGCTTTCTTCTCATCATCTCTTCTTCTTCTTCTACTGAGGCGCCGGACCTTGATGAAGTGCGGCAACATGGCCAAGACCAACTTTTTATGCATCAGCAACAATTAAGCCAAGCGTAATATGATTAAACTCAAACTGCAAACTTAATTTGCAACCAGTCTCCCAAACTATTGTTATATGCAGCAGATGCAAAGAGTCCTCCAAAAGTGCAAAGAGCATTTGATGGTCATTGTTATAATTTTTTTAAATTGTTTCAATTTCATATATATATATATACATATATATATATATGTTATGAATATAAATATGGACTGTTAACAATTGTTTGCTTCGCTTTTAGTCAGCTATTCACATGCCGAATTTGTACGTGCCTTGAATTAATTGTAAAATGTGCATAGCTATTGTTAGCCAGATAATTGCTACTTGCCAATTGCCAGTTGCTATGGGTAATACCATTATCACTTTCTCATTATGAGTTACTCGTTGCGTGTTACTCGTTAAGTGTTGCAGATTACTTGTAATTCGATACTTGTTTCTCGTTACTTGTTACTCGTTACTTGTTACTAGTTTTGTAGCCACTAGCAAGAATCATTCAAATTTCAATTGTCTATAACTATAACTATAGCTATAACAAAATTTGGAATCGGACTTTGCTTGGAAAAGCTTGGATTTATCTTCAAATTACAGAACTGGTTGGTTTTTCCGACAACATTGACCAATTTGCATCTTTAGCTTTGTTTTTATTTGTATTTAATGTTTTTATTTTTTTTTACACACTATTCTAATATATATTATATAGCCTAATTCGGATTACGATTGACAAAGGGTAGAATATTTGGCATATGGCTAAAGAGCAGCTCACTTGATTGAGTGATTGATTGAGCAGTTGATTAACTTAGACAGCCAGCAAGTTACTCAGTTTTGCATGCAAATCGCATTAATTGACTAAATTGTTGCAATTGCAATTTTTATGCAGTTTCACCCAGTGATTTATTGCTCAATTGCATTTAGATAGTGAAAGAGAGAGAGAGAGAGAGGGGCAGAGTGGGTGAGTGAGCTGGAGAATGCCACTCCCACAAACAGCACACCACTCACAACCCCCCCCCCCCCCCCCCCCCTCTTCCCCGTCATACACAATTTTATTGATTTGATTGTTTTGGCGGTTCTGCAGTTTTTATTGAAGCAATTTTCTAGTTTTTGCCCCCAACATGAATACATAAAATCTTTTAGCTTATTTGCCACTTGTGCTAAAAGTTCGCTCAGCGCACACACCCACGCACACACACACACACACCCACGCACACACATACACATGCAGCATTTCTATGTTTGGATGCGGTATTCGGGCTATAAAATTTTTATTTATTGATTTTCATTTATGCTTTCCATGCGGTGTTTTTGTCCACTAAACAGCTGCTACATGCTTTATGTGCTGAACCCCCCTACTCCCCCCACCCAGAATTCTTCGCAACCCCCTCATACTGTGCACAGCTTCCAATTGAGTGAATGTTCCACCCTAGAGTGAACCGCATTAAGCAATAATATGTTTTACCTTATAAAAACCGAATTATTATGACAAAACATTTGAAAATCTTTGCAAATATACAAATATATATATAAATACCTTCTGGTATTATATATATATTTATTATTTATTTATTATTATATATGTGTGCTTTCTAAACTGTTATTAAAATTAATTGATGAATTGGTTGCAATAATTGAATATCTTCAGTTTAATTTTTATACACTTTCCAGTATTATTCTGGTATATTAAATTGTATGCTTAGTGCTAATACTAAATATACCTAAAAATATAATATATAATATGAGCAACAATTAAGCTTAAATTGAGCTAAAAAGTAAGTCTTTAAATTTGTGCTTTTTTCTATAATTATTTACTTATTGAGCTTCCTGCATTGTATTCTGATAAAGCTGTCTGCAAATTGCTTTGCAAAATAAAAAAGAAATTAATAAAAATATAAAAATAAAGCGAATTTAAATTTAAAGCTGCAAAATTGGCTCTGAAATTGACGCTGACCCAATTTAAGTATTTTGTTCACCCCTTTTTTTTTTAGTTTTTTTTACGCTTGGGGTTTAATTTAAATTTGTTATAAATCACGATAAAATTAGTTTCGTTTTTGTCTCTAATCTTCTTCGTACATTTAAACTACTAAAAATTCGTAGTTTGAGCATTTTTTGCTGATAATCATAATTGCCAAATTCCGAAGAGCTTAAACATTATTAGCATTATTAAGTAGATAATTGAAAAATTGAATAAAAATTTAAAATAAAAGCAAGCCAAGAGGAGCAGCAAAGTTGGTTGTTGTCCGTGGCAACTGACTTGGCAGAAGGATAAACGTTCATTATAATTTTTTTTATTTATATTTTTTACCTTTTTACTTTTGCTAGGCAATTTTTTAGTCTTTGTGTGGGGAAGGTTTGGGATCGGTGAAGTGGTTTCTCAGCGTTTGTTCTGTTTTTAGCTGAATTTTTTTTTTAAATATTTTTTTCCTCTGTTTTCGTTGGGCGCTTTAAAAATGTGTGTGTATGTGTATGCGTGCGTGTGTGTGTGTGTGTGTTTATTAAATTAAATTATAATTATTATTATTATGCGAAATATATTGCAATATTAGAATAAAAAAAAAGAAGAGAATAATAGTTATAGAAATTTAAGCAGCGCATTTTTATGAATAATTTAAACTGTTTTCAGTTCATATTTCATAGCAGCTTTTCAAATTTATGACACACCATTTGTCAGATATTTACATGCCACAAAATGTGTCTAATTTGAGCATTGTGTTTGTCTGAAATATTGCACACATTTCTATCTCTAATTTGCTCTCATTCTCTAAGTATTGGTATTTAGTTTTAATTGTTTCTCAAGTTGCCATATATGTATAGATAGATATAGCTATAGATATAGATATAGAAATAGATATAGAAAAAGATATAGATATAGATATGGATATGCTTACAATTTTCTATATCATTAATCTATATCTTTTCTGCTTTAGAATCAAATAAAAATGATTCGCTTTCATCTTTTGAATCTTGAAACTTTGTTCATCTATTAAAAACGCTTTATTAATATTTTTATTGCGCATTTTCGGACTTGGCTTGGTTAATAGGCCTGAAGTGGTTGTGCATGAGTGTATGTGTGTGTGTGAGTGTGTGTGTGTGTGTGTGTGTGTGTGTGTGTGTGTGTGTGAGTGTGTGAGTGTTGCTAGGCACATTGTAGGCTGGCAAGCCGGCATGTGAATTTTAATTTCCGTTTTCCGTCATCGTTATCGTCATCGTCATCGTCATCGTTATCGTCATCGCTATTTCTCTGTCGCTTTTAATGTACTTGTGTCTTTGTGTCCTTTAACAGGCATTGTTGTCCGTCCGGTGCCACTCACTTAAGTATCTGTGTGCCACAGTGCCTCGCAGTGTCAAGCAGATGATTTCATTAAATAAATCGAATAATGCTTGTCGTTAACGAACACTGCTGAAAGCGTTTGAAATGTGTGTAAGTGTGTATGTGTGTGTTGTGTGTTGTGTGTGAATTTCTATAGAATATGACTATGAATAATAATTGAAATGTATTTTTGTATTTTATGCTCGAGCTGATCAACAATAAGTTAACTATTATCAACGAAAATGGGACTAAAAATTCACAGAGTGTAGTTAAAAATGTATTATTTATAATATAAAAATTGTTGTTGTTGTTGTTGCTGACAATGCAATTCCAGCTAAAAGTGTTTGATCTAACTGGTTCTGTTTCCACTTGAGAATGCAACTGATGCAAAATTCATGTTACTGTCCAACCTTGTCGGAAGCTATTACCTTGTTTCCAAACTGGCAAACTGGCAAACTGGCAGACAGGGTTTGTTATCAATCTGTCAGTGAAAGTTAAACAAACTGTCAGCTGACCATTTCGACAGGAGAGCAAACCAAATTTCCATTACGAATTCCCCATTTTTGCAATGACAGCAAAATTTGTTTGGCAAAAACTTTTCCAAAGCATTCATTTCAGGCAACATCAGCAGCAGCAGCAGGATTTAAGTTTTTTCGTTTTCGGATTTATTTACAAATTGCATCATGTCGCTTTGCTCAAAAAGATTTCAATTAAAGTTCTTCCCCAATCTTTGCCTGGTCAGATTCAGTTCTCAAAAGGAACTGGTAATGAAAGGAAGACATGCGATGCTGAAATAAATCTTTAAACATCTGCTCGACAATGAATTGAGGTTGACATATAACACACAAACACACAAACACACAAACACACACACACACCCTTTCAACATCTGTGTTTAACTAAGCCATCATTTTGTCAGTGCACTTTACTTAATGACATTGATCTGGTTGCACAAAAGAATGCATTTGACATTTTTATTTTTTATGTATTTTATGCACTTAAATGAAAACAAATTCAAAATATTACAAGCTTTCTAAGCTTTTCTTGCGATTAAATAATATATCTAAAATGAAGATGTGATTATTTTTATTAAACATATTAATGGGATTTCTTTAAAGTAGATATGATTTCGACAGAAATTTATTATCTTTATTATTATTATTTTTAAATCGAAATTGCAACTCGAGTCTTTTATTTAAGTGAGAAGAGTCGAAGGAAAAAGTTGAGTATTGGAAGCTCAGCATTAAAATCGTCTATAAAAATATAAAAAGTTAATTATAAAATTCTACTTTGCTTGCTTAATATAATACTTAATTTAAATATAAAAAATTTTAATTTATGTTATATTATTAAATTATTATAAATATTAATATATTTTTAGAAGAACGATTTATGAATTTTGGTTACTGTTTTTTGTGACTTTAACGATGTGTGAAAGTATTGAATACCAACATTTTGGGGGGCAAGTAAAAAAAAAGAGAGAGAGAGAGGGAGAGAGATAGAGATAGAAAGAGAGAGAAAGAGATCTAAGTAAATAAAAACGTGAGCAGCATGAAATTAAAGTTGATCTAATGACCAGCCGCCTACGTGAGTTGACTGCCCAAAGGCCTTCTTATTAATGGCCAAGTAGCCATAGCTTTCTTAGGGTGTGTGTGTGTGTGTGTAGTAGTAGTAGTAGTGAGGGAAGCGTGGCATGTCCATTAACGGCTACAAAGCGGATTAGCCAACTGGCGGCGTTAACGGCCTTGTGGGCTGTGCCTCAAAAAAAAAAAAACACAATATTTGTTTGTGTCTGTGTTTTAAGGCAAAGAGCATTTTTAATGCAAATTGTTGAAATGCCAAGATAAAGCATCTGAGTACGCGAAAGCACTTCACTCAAAAAATTAAATAAAAAACAAGTAAGAAGCCCAAATTTGGCCATAACGAAGATGACATACCCTTTGTGGATTTTTGCAGGCACAATAATTATTTTTATATAGGTTTTTTAGAAGTGAATTGAATATTTGTAAAAATATATTTATATATCAGAAAGAATGACAAGTTTTGTCAAGCCTATTTTGATATGTCAAAGATATATATATGTATATATATATATATATATATATATATATATTTGGTTTGATGACAAAACTAAAGAACGCATCTTTCGCAAGGGCATAGAAAACGGCGAAATAAATAACATTTCGCAGGACCACAAGGATCTTTTTGATTACGGACGCTCTTATTGCACAAACACAATCAAATTATAACTGCCAGTGGGTGTGTGGGGGGGGAGGGGTAGAGGTGTTGCGGCTATGCGTTGCACGTTTGCTGAGTTTTTGGGGGTATGCAGAATAACAGCCATGAAATAAAAAATGAAAGCACTTAAAAAATGTTTATTACATATATTTACTGTAATATGACGTGTCGAGAAAAGAGCACACACACACACACACACACACACACACACACACACACACACACACACACACACGCACACACACACAATATTAATAAATACATCAAAAATTGATTGCATTAAACATTTTTTCTTTCCATTCAATCAGCATTTGCTTTATGTATTTATTTTCTTTTTCAGTACTTTAAAATTGCCCACTGAAAAGCTTTATAGAATAATAATAAAATATATGCATTTTAAAATTTATGATTTCTATGAATGTTTTACATACAATAACAATTTGAGATATTTTTATTTATATTTATTTATTATGAGCACATTTCTAATTAGGATGATTATTTTTTCAATCATTTTTTTGATTACTCATATTTTTTATATGGTGTAACCTACTTATCTGTGTTTGTGTGTGTGTGTGTTATTTTTGAGCAGAGAAAAGGGCCTAGATTGGGGGGCGGGGGGTGTGTGTTGTGTTTGAGTTTGAGTTGTTAGCTGTTTTTGGCTTAATGAGTTGCGCAAATGAAATGCAAACAAAAATATGTTAAAATTCAATTTTAACTTGAACCGGTAGTCAAAATAAAACAAAAACGCAGCACACAAATACACACACACACACACTCGCAGAGTGGGTGGCGGGGTTATCCCCTTTGGGTGGGGCTGGCAAATAGCTGTAAATTTTGCGGTCGCCTAATGGCGTTTGGCTTGATGTTGATTAGGCGTCGCTTCAACTGATAAACTCGCAACTCGGCAACCGCAGAGCCTTGCCACGCCCACGCACAGAACGCAAACGCAAACGCCCACAAGCCGCTTTTCATATGGAAATTTTTTGGTTGGCCACAACAACAAAATCCTGTTGAAAAAGTGAAATGTAAAACTTTTTGGCACAAATATTTTTTATGCAAATTGTTTTGGCATTTATTCATTTATATATATGTATATTTGTGTGTGTATATGTGTGTGTGTGTGTGTGTGTGTGTCTGTTGTTTTAGCCTGCTTGTCACAACACATTTTGGCTGGCAATTTCATAATTTAACTTTACAAGATTTGCGTTCGAGTGAAACCTGAGAGTGCAGCTCATTGCTGGGTGCCAACTTGATTAGTGGCCAAAACATACAAATACACACACACACACACATATATATATATATATATATATATATAGAGGCTACTATATGTCACACGCTTCCACTTTAGCAGCCTTTGGGGGACACTTTTCTGGCCGCTTCGTTTGCCAACAACAACAACAACAACACCACCAAATGGAGGAGCAAGTTGACTTGAAGAGGCTCAAGGATCCTTTTGCGCGCCAAGTTGTTCCTCATCTTATTGTTATTGTTGTTGTTGCTGTTGCTGTTTTCCCTTTTTTAAATCCTTTCACTTTTCATACGTCGTTGTTGTTTTTTTTTGTGCATTTTGTTAATGAGACTTTTCGTTGTGATGCGAGTGCAACAATAATAAGAGAAAAATATTTTTTTTTTCTTTTTTCACAACAGCTCGTTTAATACCCTATCAGTGGATTATTAAATATATGTTATTAGAGAATGTGTCATATTTACTTTTTTTTTTGCATAATTTAATATTTTTGCCAAGCATTTCTTTTTTTTTATAATTTGATGTTGCAAGCTGAGTGATTTTGTTGATATACCCAATTGCTGTTGGCGTTGTGCAGCCACATGGCAGACATGGCAAACAAAACTTGTGCCAAAATGGCATATAAAAGACAGCAGACGGCCCAGTTGGCTGGCCAGTCCAACTAGAGACAGCAAAATGAGGCAGAGACAGTTAGAGAGAGAGAGAGAGAGAGAGAGGGAGAGAGGGTGGTAGGTAGGTAAAGGGAGGGATAGCAGCAAAAGAAACTGATGACGTTGTCGCACACTTAATGTTGCATACTTTTGAGGTCCTTGTGCCAGTAACGTTTCCGTTCATTCTACTTTTGCGCTTCTTTGATTGTGTGTACTAACTGTATACCTACACATACACACACATATATATATATATATATATTTATCTTACATAAATAAGTTACTTACTCGCTGACCATATGAGAAAATATTTTTCTTTCTATCTGCAATTTTGGTGTTGCATATTAAACACTTTTTATTCCTTTGAGAGAATTTGTAAGTTATTAAAATCTTACATAAATGCATAATAAACGCCAAATGTTTATATTTAATAGCGATTTGTAGTGAGCCAACTCAGAATTAACAATTTTTTTTTTAGGATTAATTAAAGCGTGTTAATTGTAACTAATTGAAATATTTTTACTATCCACAATCTTTCAAGATTTCGAGAAAGAATTCGTTCAGAAACGGTATATAAAATAAGTAATAAGGACTAAGGACTGGGAAACTAGTAGAGACAGAAGTCTTATATATTTTTTATGGGGTCTCTCAGTGGGCGAAGGGAAAAATTTTGTTGGGATTTGCCATCTTTTCGAATTGGGAAAAATAACTCAAAGTAGCTTAAAAGCCATTTATGTCACAACTAAACTCTAAAAAATTACTAACTTTATTAAATGCATATTTATATGTATGTATATAATATATATATTAAATATATTTATATTTATTTAAGCATCTATTTTATGTTAATTCGATTCTTGTTCACGTTTTGAGTTCAAAAAATAAACTGCTTGCAATTCCTGCAGTTTCAACTCTTTTGATTACTTTTATTACGCGTGTGTGCGTCTCTGTGTGTGTGTGTATGTTTGTATGTGTGTCTATCTCTGTGCTTGCGCGCATTGTCTTTCGCTGCTCATCGTTGTGTGTTTCTCCCACTTTATTGCACATCCGCTTTGGCAATTTCTTCAATTTGACTTCGTCTTTTGCCCCAAGCATTCGCACTTGCGTCTCTGTCTGTCTGCCAGTCTGTCTGTCTGTCTGTTTATCTGCTTTCGCATTCGCACCTGTGCGACTTTTGTCGCCTAAAACGATGCTGTGATTTTTAAATTACACGGCAAATGCTGCGCTGCTGCTGCGCTGCTGTTGTTTTGTTGCTGCTGCTGCGTTCCTCCGCTCGTTCGTTGTTTTCCCGTAATTTCTGCCACTTCATTTGTGGCCTGCTATGTATTTGTTCTGTCTACGTTCCATCTCATCTTCCCCCCCTCAAGTAATCTCTTACGTCTGCCCTGTCGCTTTTGTCAGTCGCTTGAACGCCTCTGGCGTCTTCTTTGTGCTGCTTTTGGGCCCAAGCTGCTTGCAGTTTATATGACAACGCTTGGCATCGTCAACAGCACACACACACACACACTAAGACACACACGCGCACACACTTATCTTTGTGGTCGCATCAAGCAAAAAAAAAAAGATTGAAGAAAAATTGAGAGAAAAAAAAAGCAGAATAATAATAATACAGAAACCCTTTCAGGCGCCTTTGCCTTTCATACAAATACGAATCCGAGCAAAATATATATATATAAATATATATGTATATATATATATAAATATATATGTATATGTATGTGTATGTGCATATATATTAATGTAGCTCAATGTTACCGCGTGTTTCTCCGTCTCCGTTTCGCTCATCACTCACTCACTTGTCAGACTAAACACTCAACACACACATTATTTCTCTCTCTCTCACACACACACTCCCTCTCCCTCTCTCTTTCTGTATATCTCTTTCTCTACCTCTCTCTTTACTATGCTCTATGTCTGCATTTGCATTTGTATTGTATTGTAAATGGATTTTTATTTCCTGTTTCTGTTACATTCGCCCAAAAAACCGGGCGCCTCTTTCCCCGCATCTGCCACGCCCACCAACTGCCTTTTAATATGGCTAGTCGCCTTTGTGTATTTCTAATGCCATTTTTATACGCATTCACTTTCATTTTGTGCCAAAAATTCCTGTAAGTACAAATATGAGCAAAAATATTTCCATGTGGTATTTTTATATCGTCAAGCGACAAACAACAAAAGCAACAACAATAACAACAACAATAAGCAACAACAATAATAACAACATTATTATCCTTCTGCTTTTCAATGGTTTAAAAATGATTGTCGATTTTGCTGCTGGCTATAAAGGATATTAGTAAACGTACTCATATTTATCCATATACAATTTATATATATATATATATATAGAGAGAGAGAGAGAGGGATTTGTATGGGAACTAAATGCTCATATTTATATATATATATATATATCTTTTTCTGTTCATGTTGTTAACTGAAATTGAGTAAATCAAGCCAACAACAAATAACAAACTCAACCCTTAAAAATGATGTCCACACTTCACTTACAAATAAAATGTAACTTTTAAAGGTTTTCAAACATTTTTGATGTTGGCCATAATATGAAATTAATTAATACTTATTGTTGGGAGGTGTTAAGAGCCAAATTATTATGCTCAGTTTACATACATTTAATTAAATAGCTGATAAAACAGCATTCTCTGACTCGCATAATTATTTATTTATTATTTATGTATAGCCTGGGGAATATTTAGCATATTTTCTTGTGGCACACTTTTAGTGTGTGTGTTTTTTAAACCCATAAATAATTAATTAAGCGCAAGAGCTTAAGTAATTACGATCCATGGCCACAGAGCAGCTGGGAAGCTAAGGGAAAATGGTCTAAATTGCTGCCTGGTTAATTGGTCAAGTTGTTATTTTTTTATTGATATAAAACATGATGATTATGAGCATTATTATTATTATGATGATGATTAAGATTAGCGGACACACACAGTTTATCGCTTGTCGTCGCTATTTAAAGCTCATCATTTAAGCACTAAAACGTTTAATTTACATTTAATTTATGCACACACAGCTGCCACAGCTGCCACAGTTGCCACAGTTGCCACAGCTGCCGTCTCCGATTTTGCAAACTGACAATTTGCAGTGCATTAAACGATTATAAACTAATTAGTTGTTTTGCTCAGCACACACACACACACATATTCTGTGATGCAGTGCGTCATTAAGTCGATTAGAGTTGAACGCGAAGTGAATCGCAAATTTCAGTTGGCTCATCCACAAATCATGTTAATTGACAGTTCCCAACGAATCGACGAATAAATGGCATAAATTTTAATTGTCAACACTGTTGACCATTGTCTAAAGTGCCTCAACTTGGCCAAGTTTTTGCAAGCAGAATTATTGGTAATACGTTTAATATCGATATGGCCAAAACATATTGGTAAATTTAGTAGCACAAATTGATGAGCTATTTTGGAAATGCGATGATTTTTTTTGGAATATTCTTAACTTAAATTAACTGCAATTGGGCTTAACTCATTAAATGCGTCTCCTCCTCCTCCTCCTCCTCCTCCTGTTCCACTTATCAGCTAACAAAAGTATCCATCAGATTTTTTTTACAAACAATTCTGGCCACTTTCACTTTGAAGACGTTTCAGGGAATTAAATTTATTTGATTGAATTCGAGAGTTTTTTATTTTATTTTTGATTTATTTTGTTATCTCGATTTTATTAAGTGAGTGTCAGCTTAACTGAACTTAACTTAATATTTGTCATTTATATAAGCTCGAGTTGGATTATTTTCAATTTTTTCCCTTTTTTCTCCCTTTACTCCCTCGTCATGCTGCAGTTTCAGCAGTTTGGCATTTTAAGTCTGTTTGGCTTCAAATTGAAATGGCTGCCAAAGTTTGTCTCCACGAAAGCCACTCAATTTAAAGCACCAACTTTGAAGTTGCTTTGCACACGCACACATGTCTGGATATATATACATAT